>CM057825.1:75351122-75951122 GCA_030068075.1 Paguma larvata
TCCTAAACAGCCACACGCTACCGAAACTCAAATGGGAAGAAACAGAAAACTTGAACAGACCCATAACTAGTGAAGAAATTGAATCAGTTATCAAAAATCTCCCAGCAAATAAAAGTTCAGGGCCAGATGGCTTCCCTGCTGAATTTTACCAGACATTTAAAACAGAGTTAATACCTATCTTCCTCAAGCTGTTCCAAAAAATTGAGAAGGAAGGAAAACTCCCAGACTCATTCAATGAAGGCAGCATCACTTTGATTCCCAAACCAGATAGAGACCCAGCAAAAAAAGAGAATTACAGGCCAATATCCTTGATGAACGTGGATGCAAAAATTCTCAACAAGATATTAGCAAATAGAATCCAACAGCATATAAAAAGAATTATTCACCACGATCAAGTAGGATTCATCCCTGGGTTGCAGGGATGGTTCAACATTCGTAAATCAATCAACATCATACATCACATTAACAAAAGAAAAGATAAGAACCATATGATCCTGTCGATTGATGCAGAAAGAGCATTTGACGAAATACAACATCCCTTCTTAATAAAAACTCTCAAGAAAGTCAGGATAGAAGGAACGTACTTAGGCATCATAAAAGCCATTTATGAAAAACCCACAGCTATTACCATCCTCAATGGGGAAAAACTGAAGCCTTCCCCACTGAGATCAGGAACACAACAGGGATGTTCACTCTCACCACTGCTATTTAACATAGTGTTGGAGGTCCCAGCATCAGCAATCAGACAACAAAGCAAAATAAAAGGCATCAGGACAGGCAAGGATGAAGTCAAACTTTCACTTTTCGCAGACGACATGATATTTACATGGAAAACCCAACAGAATCCACCGAAAGCCTACTAAAACTGATGCATGAATTTGGCGAAGTTGCAGGATACAAAATCAACGTACAGAAATCGGTTGCATTCCTTTACACCAACAATGAAGCAGCAGAAAGAGAAAGAAAGAAGCAAATCCTATTCACAATTGCACCAAAAACCATCAAATACCTAAGAATAAACCTATCCAAAGATGTAAAAGACCTTTACGCTGAAAACTGTAAAAAACTTATGAAGGAAATTGAGGAAAACACAAGGAAATGGAAAAACATCCCATGCTTATGGATCGGAAGAATAAATATCATTAAAATGCCAATACTACCCAAAGCAATCTACACATTCAATGCAATCCCAATCAAAATTGCACCAGCATTCTTCAAAGCTAGAGCAAACAATCCTAAAATTTGTATGGAACCACAAAAGACCCCGAATAGCCAAAGTAATTCTGAAGAATAAAACCAAAGCGGGAGGCATCACAATCCCAGAATATAACCACTACTACCAGCAGTAATCATCAAGACAGCATAGTATTGGCACAAGAACAGACACACAGACCAATGGAAGAGGATAGAGAACCCAGAAATGGACCCACAAGCATATGGACATCTAATGTTTGACCAAGCAGGAAAGAGTAGCCAATGGAAAAAAGACAGCCTCTTTAACAAATAGTGCTGGGAGAACTGGACAGCAACATGCAGAAGAATGAAACTAGACCAATTCCTTACATCACTCACAAAAATAAACTCTAAATGGATGAAGGACCTGAATGTGAGACAGGAAATCATCAAAATCCTAGAGGAGAAAGCAGGAAAAAACCTCTTTGACCTGAGCGGCAGCATTTTCTTATGGGACACATCCCCAAAGATGAGGGAAGTTAAAGCAAAAACGAACTACTGAGACCTCATCAAGATAAAAAGATAAAAAGCTTTTGCATGGCAAAGGAAACAACCAACAAAACTAATAGACAATCGATGGAATGGGAAAGGATAATTGCAAATGACATATCAGATAAAGGACTAGTATCTAAAATCTATAAAGAACTTACCAAACTTCACACCCGAAAAACGAATAATCCAGTGAAGAAATGGGCAGAAGATATGAATAGACACTTCTCCAAAGAGGACATCCAGATGGTCAGCGGACACATGAAACGATGCTCAAAGTCACTCATCATCAGGGAAACACAAATCAAAACCACACTGAGATACCACCTCGCACCAGTTAGAGTGGCTAAAATGAATAAATCAGGAAACCATAGATGCTGGCGGAGATGTGGAGAAGCAGGCACCCTCCTACGCTGTTGGTGGGAATGCAAACTAGTGCAGCTGCTCTGGGAAACGGTGTGGAGGTACCTCAAAAAAATGCAAATAGAGCTACCCTATGACCCAGCAATAGCACTGCTAGGAATCTACCCAAGAGACACAGGAGTGCTGATGCATAGGGGCATGTGTACCCCAATGTTCATAGCAGCACTTTCGACAATAGCCAAATCATGGAAAGAGACCAAGTGCCCATCAACTGACGAATGGATAAAGAAGATGTGGTATATATATATATACAATGGACTGCTATGTGGCAATGAGAAAAAATGAAATCTGGCCATGTGTAGCAACATGGATGTAACTGGAGGGTATTATGTTAAGTGAAATAAGTCAGTCAGAAAAAGACAGATACCATATGTTTCCACGCATAGGTGGATTTTGACTTAGCAACAACCATGGGGGAGGGGAAGAGGGGAAACGAAATAAAAGACACAGAGAGGGAGGGAGACAAAACATAAGAGACTCTAAAGACTAAGAACAAACTGAGGGTGATGGGGTGAGGGAGGGGGAGAGTGGGTGACAGGTATTAAAGAGGGCATTGGTTGGGATGAACACTGGGTGTTATATGGAAACCAATTTGAAGATAAATTATTTAAATAAAAAAATAAATAAATACCAGTTATCATCAAGGTAAAAAAAAAAAAAGCCTCAAGTTGAGAATTCATTTGAAAATGGTTCCAGATTAATATTTCACCCAGAAATCTATTGAAAGCATATGCAAATTTCACTAGAGAACAGAAACCCACCTCTAATCCAAGCTTCAAACTGAATTCCCATAATTAAATATCCAAAAATTATGAACTCATGGTAAAAACATTCACAAAACATACAAGAAATAAAGATACCATAGACAAATGGAAATACCAGAGGGCATAATCTCAGTATCTCAAAACTGGATATCGGAATTATCAGACACAGGTTTTACAATAATTGTGTATAATATATTTAAAGATGTGTAATAAAATCTTTAAGATATGAGCACAGAACAAGAAACTTTGAGAATACCCAAGTTTATCTGTAAAACAACCCATTAAAAAGAATGAGAATATCTAACATATAGAAAATTTCTAAGTTAATGATTATTTTTTAAAATTGGTGATGGGAATACAAGTTTTTATTGTATCATTATTGTTTGTATCTTTCATATTTTTAGAAATATATGTAAATGCACAATATTTAATACAACAACTAAATAATTATAGGTCACTCTATAAAAAACATCACATAGCCATTCAAAAGGATGGAGTTAAAGTAGTTAATAGAAAATATAACATAGACCTATTTTTCAGTGAGAAAAAGTTGCCAGTCCGTAATACGTATATCCTGGTTGCCTTTGTATAAAGCAAATGCATAAAAAAATTCAATAAATTGTATTTGTATATTATCACTACACATGTATCTGTATACCTATACATACATGTTTATCCATCTATCATCTATCTGCCTAGTATAAAGGTACAAGTTTAGAAAAATATCTGGAAGGATACATGCTAGTGTTCTACAAATAACGGTTTACTGTGACAGAGGAGGTTGCTAAAAGAAGAAATTCAGGTTTTACTTTGTGATAATACAACGAGGGTTGCACCTATTTTTTTTTAATTTTTTTAACATTTTTATTTATTTTTGAGAGACATAGAGACAGAGTGTTAGCAGGGGAAGGGCAGGGAGAGAGGGAGACACAGAATTCGAAGCAGGCTCCAGGCTCTGAGCCGTCAGCACAGAGCCCGACGCGGGGCTCGAACTCACAGACCGTGAGAGCATGACCTGAGCTGAAGTTGGCCGCCTAACCAACTGAGCCACCCAGGCGCCCATATTTAATAATGATAACGAATACTCTTATAAGCACTCCCAGGTCAAGAATTTGCCAGCCACCAAGAAGCCTGCCTATACTTTCCCATTCCCAATCACATCTCCCTTCTCCCCACAAAGTATCTACTCTCTTAACTTTTATGGTAGTCATTTTTATGTGTTTCTTTATAGTTTTATCACCAAAGTGTACATCCCTAGACACTGTAGCTTTGCCCAACTTAAAACAAAATTTGGCATGATTTTCTGTCCCTTTAATCCATAAGTTTCCCCTCCTTTCCTTTGCCACATACTCATTTGAAAGATCTATGTGTTCCTCTGTTTATTTTCTCCAAATGGACAGGTAAATTCAGAAGCTTAACATGACTCATGTTCAGTCTTTTTGATAAGATGATAATGGTATTGATTTTTTCTTAGATAGGCATATAACGCATGGTTGTATGTGTGGGTGTGTGGGTGTGTGTGAGAGAGAGAGAGAGAGACTGACAGCTTGATACTCAATGCCTACATCCATTAATTACTTGGGATCACAAATTAGAGATATTCTAATTCTATAGTTTGTTGAATTATAGTATAATATAGTTGCATATTACTTTTTAGTAGAAATGTTATTATAAGAGACATTCTTCTCATCTATTATTTATTTTTCTGTGGTTCAGGATAAATGCTTGTTTCTCTCCCCTATTCATCTCTTTTTAAGAGAGCATTCTGATAGACTTAACTAACTATTATCCTTATTAAAGTACAAAGCCTGTTCCTCTGGTCAGTGGAATCTTCTTCAAATTGCCTCCTTTTGACATAACCCGAGTAATCTTTGATAACTCCATCACCAATTTTTATAACAAGGTGTTCTAGACTTGAACATCTCTGCCCCAGATCTACTACCAGATACTTTTCTAAGCAGTCCTACCTCTGATGGTAAGTTGTATTTCAAGACTACAACCTGGGTGCTAGGTGCTAGAAATTCTAATTGTTCCTGAGTTGGTCATTGTTTCTGAACACTGGTGGTAAAACCAGGAACGAATAGACATATACACACACACACACACACATACACATACAATATACATATTATATACATACTATGTATACTAATAATATATACATTATTCATATATATATATATACATATCAAGATAAACACTCTTGATTTCATACCTAACTTCTGTTTCAAATTTAACACATAGGATTTAAAAATTAATCATTTGCATTACATCTGAATCTTTCTTCCTCATAATAAATCAAAATCCTGGTTTTAAAGACCACTGAGGAATACAGAATTAGCAAATTCCATATTTACTCATTTCCCACATGTAGTTAGAAAAACAATAATAATGCTAGCACATCCACTGAGAACTCTCAAAAAGTATTTTGGGTATGTATCTTTCCCATACTTCCCCCCATTTTTGGGGTAGGGTGGTACATCCACATGGTCTGAGTATACTATACTCTCCTTTTTAATTCTCACTTAGAATTAATTCTACAAGTAACTATGTTCAATGTTCATTATTTGCTCTTATGTCAATGTCTCCCCCGGTCATCTTGACTGTCTAAATGGCTGCCCTCTAATAGACTCCTCAGAAAAGGGAATTAATATTCCCAGAGATTTTACATTTCAACAACAGTGTGTGAACGTTATGTGAAAAAGTCTGTTTTGCTACCTATAAAATTTGTGGGTCACATTTTCATTTCTTGAGTTTTTATTACTCAATTTTCTTTTGATAAAAATTGGTGTGTTAATGTTTGATGACAATATAATTTTCTTTATAAGTCACAGGCTGTATTTTGCTACTTACAATGGTAAATACAACGTAAATTTTGTAATGTTAAATACAAGGATGTTTAGTATACTCTTGCTTTGATTTGTTTTACAGAGATTCTCATTATCATACGCTGGCTTTTTCTTTCCTAATTTCTTTTGCTAATATTTTCATTTTTAAATTTAATCTGTTTATATCTTTTCCAGTTTTGATTTTTGATTTTTTATCTTCTATTTCATAATTTGTATGTTTATATACATTAAATATATATACCATATTTCCTATGGTTTATGATGCGTATTTTACATAATTACATATATATTATATTTATATATTATGTTCATTTGCTCTTGTGTTTAATTTAGTCTAATTTTAAGCTCTAAATATTTAATATTTTCTCCTGATTTCTTTTGCATGTTTTAAGCTTTTCTAATAATTATAGTTTTTCCCTTTATTTTGTAACATTTTTATGTTTTCCAGCTTAATTAGAAACAAATGTAAAATTTTTCATATTTTATATGAACATATCTCTCTAATGTGCTTTCATCCTCTGTAGATATCATTCTGCTCCTTTACTTTCTTATTATCTAATATCATATATGGGACTTGACCTTGTATTTTCTGGTTACTCTTGTACTCTTTTACATGGTATTACATTTTTTTCTTCTCATCATTTCCAACTCATTTATTCAGAACTTCTTCAGAGAGAAAAAAATAAAGCACTTGTTTTAAACGATTAAGTAAATACACTCTTTCTCTTTTTAACTAGTCACTTTGTGTTTTGAAAACCAAGGAAGAAATCGGAACAATCAGATACTGGATTTTTCACTTACAACTCCTGTCACCTTCCACCATTCCCTTTGTTAGCAGAATCTTACTTATATCTGCCCCTTGACTTTCTTCATATTAACCTAATTTCTATTCCATTGCCATGTTCCAAGCCAGACATTCCATTCCTACTACTAATGCCATTCCATTGGTTCAAGAATGTCTAAAGAGGTTCTTGACTAATGGAGATGTGTTCACTCCAGCAGGTTCTGGGCTAAGGGATGGAAAGTAGGGTAGTGGTTAATTCTATTAGTCAACTCAGGGAGCCATAGTAAGTACTCCACACCGGGTGGCTTGAACAACTGAAACTGATTTCTCACCATCTGAGAGGCCAGCCAGTCCAAGACCAAGTAAATCTTATTCAAGTAAGCTAGGCTTCATTCTGAGGCCTCTTCTCTTGCTTTGTAGGCTGTTTGCATTTCATTGTGCTCACAGGACCTCTTATTTGTAAGCACAGGGACAGAGGAAAGGCTTTCTCTTCCTCTTTTATGTGGCCGCCAATGTCATCAGATTAAGGCTCCACTGTTATGACCTCAGTTTACCTTGATTATCTCCTTTCAGCCCTGTTCCCAAAGGCTGTCACTTTGAGGGTTAGGATTCAGCCTTTGAGTTTTACAGGGACACAATTCCATCCATAGCATCAACATAAGGAATTAATTACCTGAAATAAGACAATGAAAATATCCATCTGGATTTGGGAAAGGTGAATTTGGGAAAGGTGAAAAGTATGAGTTACTGCTTAGCTCATAGGCTAACACTGGTTCTGAGAAAGACCCTATTCTTACAGACGCAACCTGAAATTATAGACACTGAATTAAGGGGAAACGAGATGTCAGCTAAGTAAGTATCTCCAAATGGTTGCAATGAACACTGAATCTAATCTGTGTTATGGTTGAGAACACTGATACTCAGGAGAGTGAAGATCACATACCCAGAAAGTAGGAGAATCCAAATTCCTCCTGGAAATATTGGAGGTCAACACCAGTGTTATTTCTAATATGTTCTCTCTCCCTCTGGTGCCATTATAAACTGCACAATTTTTCTGAGGGTGGATGCTAAACCATGAGCCTGAGGTTCTATTTTGACTGGATTCCATTCACTCGTTTTACAAGTATTTTGAGCTTTTGGTTTCTGGAACACTGTGACTAAATGAAATAGGCCTGCATAGGAATATGAATTTGTGAAAAGTGATTGAACAAAAATGAAAGAATGTTGAAGCTATTTCTTCTCTGCAGGATGAATACTCTAAGTTATAAAAATAACTCAGGATGTATTATTCTCAGGGATATTTCATGAAATTGGCATCCATATCCACTGATGTTTTAAGAATCGTTGACCTAAAAGGTGGCTGTAAGCATTAGATGGACTCATAAACAGTAGAGTGAACAGTGCCTGGAGATTATATAAAACTCTTTTTCTCTGTTATAAAGTTTGTAATACAGTGATTGAATAGAATGACATCATTCATCTCCTGTGACTAATACTAGGGTGACTAATAGTAGAGGAAACCAAAGATCCTAAAATAAGAGATTAATGTGATTTTCATTAAAATATGTATTTTCTAGCTAATATAGAGAAGCATAGTAGAAATACTCAGTTTACTTTTCAATTTTAATGTAGTATCTGATTACATCTGACTTCTTTGAATAAACTCCATGGTAAGAGTACAATTACTCCATTAATACATGCTAATGTTTAGAGAAAGCCTTGAAGACAGAGACTGTAATAACTATTCATTATTTCTAAGAAAACCTAAGGGCATGTGACATTTTTTCAATCAAGGAAATTGATAGCAAAAATATTATCCACATTGTAAATGACATGCCACACAGAGGCCTCATATGTATCAATATAAAGGCCAGTTAACGGGCTGTACATGAACATTCCACCCAACAAGGTTGACAAAATGACTATGCTCTTGGAAATTTTAATAGGAATCTTAGAGGGTTGGTAGTAGGTAGGTGTTAGAAGCAGAAAAGAAAAGGCATAGAAGAAAAAAATACTTGAAGTCACTCTAGAAAAGACATGAAGCAATTGATACTATGCAAACACAATGAATAAGGAAAAAACATACATATGGGTGAGGGGGGAGAGGGAGAGGGTGGGAACACTAAATGAAAGAGAAGTTAGTTGATAGTGACAGAGAATAGCAAATCACCTTATCAGTCCTCCTAGGCAAGATTATGCTACAGTAACAAACAACCTAAATTTTTAATGCCTAACAAAACCATGCTCATTTTCTCCTCACATTATGTACAACATAGGTCATAGGAACAGTCCCTATATTGTACATGCCACTCCCATGGTGAGAAAAAGGAGAGATGGCTTCTGTTTGCAAATAGCATTTGTCATTTCCTGTTGACATTTTAGTTTAGTTTTTGTTGCTAAACTAAATCATAAAATCAATTATTTACTGCTTGTCTTTATTGTAATTTTATCTTTACTTCATTTCAAAGATTCTTATCTGAAGGTATAACTGAACCCCACCAGAATACTAACCTCTGTTCCCAGGGGAAGAGTTTCAATTCTTTTATAAGGCACTTGCAGTGACCAAAAACAATGTTGCTGATGGGCTCTTCAGGGAAATACACTGAGCCTCTGATCTCTACCCATCCTGACTGGAGGTGAAATAGGAAGCAGAGTCATAGCAAGTGTCCTAGAGGGATCCTGTGAAATTAAACGTGTTGAGCCAATGTGATTAATTTTTAGGATGGTTGATCTTCTGTAGCCTGCATAAAGTGAATGTTATTTTGTCAGTCCAGAGAGTCATTCAAAAAGGACCTTTGGTCAGATGACAACCTAACACTTTTCAAAGGACCAGGAGCATTGCCGAGTCATTTTTTCTAACTACTTATGGAAACAGAGCTTACCTCTTTCCAATAGTGATTTATAGCCTAATGGCAATGCTTCTGGGCATTTTTCTCTCTAAGATTGAAGCTGGGGGCTAGATGCTTTTACTGTTTAAAAAAAAAAAAGAAAAGAAAAGAAAAGAAAAAAATAGTCTGTCCACGCACATCTAACAGACTTGCCATTAGGCTGTTATTCACCTCTCTTCTGTGTCTGATGACAAGGTAAGCATTAATTGTGGCTTGAGCGCTAGCTTTCATGTTAATGCTCATCAAATGCATTTATTAACTCTTCCTTTGATAATATAGATCACACGAAATTAAAGCTTAAAATATTCCATTCCAATCATCACAAAATGTGACTAAAATGAAGTGTTAGAAATAAGTCCTTCAATTCATTGCAGCCAATACAGGTAAAGGAAGAGAATTTTCTGCCTTTAAAGATTTACATTTATTTGTTGAAATTATAATACACAGTTTTTATTCAGAATGAAGGGCTGAGTAACTCTAGGCACGAGAAAAAGGCCTGCTTTTTTTTAAAATTATGGCACCAAAGAAACTATAGACAAGGCTACTTTCACCTTCATGAGATACTACACAAATTTGTGTTAGAAACAGAAAATTTTGACAAAAATATATTTTACATTAGTATCTTCTATGCGTGTTTGGAAGTATGCTGAATTTCAAACATTTTATACTATGAAGGACAGTTTCTTTAAATTTCAATGTAAATTTATGACCTAACTTTTGTTAATGGACTATTTTTATAAATCATCATTTGCCATGGAATTAATAAGCTAGAGCTTCTAATATCAGTCACTCCAACGTGAGCAATTTCTGTGTCACCTGATGGTTTGTGGAATATAAACATCAGATTATGTTGAGCTATGACAGATATAATATGATTTATTAAATATTTCATAATGCAGGATCTCAGCATAGGTAACCTTTTGCTCTGTGTGTGTGTGTGTGTGTGTGTGTGTGTGTGTGTGTAACACATTGTGTTACGGAGTAAATATTCTGCACTCTATCCTCTTTCCTCTCCTCTATTACACAATAATTGCTACCCCCATCCTCCCAATCTGTTCCATCCCAGAAGCCTGACTACGGGCAATGAGTCAAGTGGACAATACGGATGCTGTGCATTGTAATGAGTCCCTTTCTGCATTAAATGGTTCATGTATATGAAGTCCCCATCTGCACAGAAATGCCTTCATTGCTAAGGTTGCAAGTGTGCAGGAAAAAAAATTGAAGTGATTATTTGTACTTTTGGATCTGGAGAAGAACACTGCATGCTGAACAGGACAGGCTCTCTTCTTCCATGTGCTCTGGTAGAATTTGCTCTGCCAGTGCATGCCAGCCAAGGGCAGAAGCAGAGGAAAGAACACATGCTTATAAGAGAGCACTCCAACCTATATAGCTTTTATGAACATAATATGTCCATGTGTGGTTTAAGTAAATAATTGTGAATTGACTGCCTGTGGCCATAGTTCTCTTGTCCTTGATATAGTAGTTGAATTTAAGAAGCTTAAGGCATTGAAAGTAACCTTTTACCAATTGGAAAAAACAAACAAACAGACCTAATGATAACACGTGAAATAATCTCTTCCAATAGTTAATATCCATGACAGGCTGTCTTTGAGATAACAATTACAATGTGAAATTGGGTGGAATCCAAGAGGAATTTATGCATGTTTTACATAGAAATCATAAAGCAAACTTTTACAGGTTATTTTTACAAGATGCACTTTGCTCACCAAAAACTATAGGAAGTGGGACCAAATGATACCTAGCTGAATTTGTTTTCCTGAATATATCACTTGTTTGGGGTCTAGTAGGTCATCAGGTAGTTACTGTGATCATTGGCAGGTGTGTATCAGGTCCAGGTCAGATAATTCAGCTCACTGTTTCCTCCACTGAGAATAATCCTTTCGGGTTTAATGTCAACAAACAGAGAGCTCATTTTCTACTACCTCAGTCAAAGAATGTATCTACAAAATTGGCTAATGTGCTATAATTTCCCCAAATTGATTCCATTTTCAGCCAATTTTCCAACCAAACTAAACAGTTTAAATAATGGAGGAACATTATTTTGTCTATAAATTATAATATTATAAATGGATTGTCAATAGCAAGACAGTGCTAGTGCAACTCTCTTAAAGAGAAATGAAGACAAACTAATACAGTGAGGAAAAGGATCGCATAAATTTAGGCCACTCACCAGCACCCTCATAAAAAAGTCAAATTGACTGGGTCTATTTAGTCTTCCCTTTTAATTTTTAATTTAAATATTACATGTGCTTTGAAACCATGGTAGGAAATACAAGGAACAAATCATGCTAGATCATTATTTTATCTGTAAATACAGGATTCCCTCAGAAATAGGAAGAATGGGGGCGCCTGGGTGGCTCAGTTGGTTGAGCACCGACTTCGGCTCAGGTCATGATCTCACAGTTTGTGAGTTCAAGCCCCGCGTGCGGCTCTGTGCTGACAGCTCAGGGCCTGGAGCCTGCTTCGGATTCTGTGTGTCCCTCCTTCTCTGACCCTCCTCTGCTCACACTCTGTCTCTCTGTTAAAAGTAAAATAAACATAAAAAAAAAAAAGAAATAGGAAGAATGAATCTTTTTACCGTGTTTATCATTGCTTAAATGTGCCTTATTTTTGCTTCAAAAAATCTCTGAAATATCGCTTTAATAAAAAGTTTCCTACTATACTTAACAGAGTATATTCTCAGAAGCTCAGTCATCACTCACTGGTTTTCAAATTTTTAAATGCAGTTGTGTTTAGCTTCGGGTTCCTGTATTAAATTACTGTTTGTGATGCTAGCGATCTTTCTGGAAAACTGATGATAAGCTAATTGTAAAATAGGAAAGACTGAGAAGGGAGAGACATTTATGGGGACCACCAGTGAAATTCCCTAAATTGATAACAACAAAAAAAGATAAGGAGCTAAATTATTACCTAATGTTTTAATGTTAAGGCTTTTTAATAAAAATTTTGTGTATGTTTTTGAATTTTAGGAGAGATTTAATTTAAAAGTCAATTAGCCTAGATCTTAAGAAAAACAAGTCCTTTTTGACAAATAATTTTTAATTTCAGGATTAGAGCTCGTCCTCTTTGTTTTTTGGCTTCCAGACTGAAATGGAACTCAATTTTTTGATACCTACTACTAAAACAGACACTTCACAGTAAAAAGGGCAATTTGTCTACCTTCTGAAAATTTAAAGTAATCTACTAAGAGGTATCACGATATGTATAGCATTAATAGAATCAAGTTCCCTATAAGAGAAAATCTACACATACTATGGGAAATTAAATCTCCATGAATGACAGAGTTTTAGAATATTCCCTCATCTGTTTAACATGTGTTTCTATTTTGTTTGCATTTTAGGTATTACACAGATGTAAGAAATACTGTTAGATAAAATACAAGGAAACGCTCTTCACCTTTCATTTTCACTTTCCAGGTTGGATTATTAATCCTTAAATCCAAAGATTTTAATTTTCCTTTGGTACATAATATGTAAGACAGGAAGTCTATTTTCCTGTGTGGAAAAGAACCAAGAAAATTAACAAGATCATTATCCAATTTTGGAAGGGTATTTTCTAAAAAAAAACTTTCACTTTTATAACTATGATGCCACAAGTGAGAAAACAGACAGAAACAGCAGTAGGAACTGCTAAATTTGGGCATGTCATTTGAAGAAGTATCCATTGAGAAACAGTCTACCGTACAAGGGTTAAGAAGATAAGTTTTAGATTGCTGAACATTATGTACGGTTTCTGAAAGATGTCGTGGGTTTGGATTGCAGAGAGGAAGTACCAGAACATTTTTAATATTGTTCCTTTAGTTTAAAGAATAATATTAAAAAAGCATAGATTTTTTAAAAAATGTATAGAATCTATCTAAAACAACCTATAAAATATTATCTTAGAACACCAAAGTGAAATTAAATAAATGGAGAGATCAACTGTGTTTCTACTAGGAATAGTAAAATTATTGTAAAATTGCCAATTCTTCCCAAATTGATTATATAACTTTCTGAAGAACTATTTGACAATGCAAATCAAGTGCCTTAAGAACATGGTAATCCTCTTGTAGAAATTTCTCTCAAGACAGAGAATGATACAAATAAGCATTTCTATGTGACAGGAAAATTACTTTCATGACCAAGAATAGCAGACTGATTACACAAACTAGGGTATAAAAAGCTTTAGTACATAGCCTTCAAAAATCCTGCATGGAAAAATATTTAAAGCTGTTGTGAAAATTTTCTGCATGAATTTTAAGTGATAAAAATAGGTTACAGTATACTATCAAATGTCATCTCAATATAATTAAAATACACAAATAAGAAATTACATATAGATAGAAAACCACTAGGAAAGATGCGGGTCAAAATTTCATAGGGATTACCAACAGGCAGTAGAATTACAAACAATTTCTACTTTATAACAAATAATTTTCCATGGCTTCCAAATATTCTTTCACCGAGTTAGTTTACGAATTGTGAAATTTTTCAAACAGAAATGTAGAGAAAAGAATACAAACGGCATGCCACTCAAATTAAGCATATATTAAGTTTTTCAGGCATGGTGTTAGAAATAGTAAGCTGCATAGAGTAGGTGTAATAAGGAGACATGGTGAGCCAGTGTAGAAGGATTCCCCTGAGAAAATGTTACCCCCTCGGGAGGTATAAAGCAAGGCCTTTCTAACCAACAAACTGATAGGAAGACTGGAAACCAGACTGTGATTAAAATGGATCATCAAAGAGCTGTGAAGGGGACCGATGAAAGAAGAGAAGTGAAGAAAATGGGTGAAAAAGACTTTTCTGGTATATATTCTCATGTAGGTAAAGAAACAGAAATCTACTCGGGAGGTTCTTTATTTTATTAACTTCAAGACTGGGCCATCTCCCAGAAGACATGAATAGACACTTTTCCAAAGAAGACACCCAGATGGCCAACAGACACATGAAACAATGCTCAACATCACTCATCATCAGGGAAATACAAATCAAAACTATGAGATACCACCTCGTGCCAGTTAGAGTGGCTAAAATAAACAAATCAGGGGACTATAGATGCTGGCAAGGATGTGGAGAAACAGGCAGCCTCTTGCACTATCAGTGGGAATGCAAACTAGTGCAGCTTCTCAGGAAAACTGTGGAGGTTCCTCAAAAAATTAAAAATCGAAATACCCTATGACAAAGTAATAGCACTGCTGGGAATTTACCCAAGGGATACAGGAGTGCTGATGCATAGCAGCACATGTACCCCCATATTTATAGCAGCGCTCTCAATAACCAAATCATGGAAAGAGCCCAAATGTTCATCAGCTGACAAATGGATAAAGAAGATGTGGTTTATATATACAATGGAATACTACGTGGCACTGAGAAAGAATGAAATCTGGCCATTTGCAGTAACATGGGTGGAACTGGAAGGTATTATGCTAAGTGAAATCAGTCAGAGAAAGATACCATATGTTTTCACACTTACGTAGATCTTCAGAAACAATGGAAGATGATGGAGGAGGGGAAGGGGAGAAAAAGTTACGGGAAGAGAGAGGGAGGCAAACCATAAGAGACTCTTAAATACTGAGAACAAAATGAGGGTTGATGGGGCATGGGGGAGAGGGGAAAATGGGTGATGGGCACTGAGGAGGGCACTTGTTGAGATGAGCACTGGATGTTGTATGGAAACCAATTTGACAAAAAATTATAATAATAATAATAATAAAAAGATGGGGCCATTTCCCCTCGGTTTCAAGATACATGTGTTGCTGGTCAACATCTAGATCTTTCCTTCCTTGGCTTTCCTACTGGATCCTGTCTCCCACTCTAATCTTTTCCAAAGTTTTATTCTTTCCAAGTTGATCTTTTTGGCCATGTATTTTCTACCTCAGAAACACAATGTAGTCTCATGATACACATTTTTTTTGTATCAGTCTTACTCTTTTATTTTCACTATGATATTGAAATTTATTGGGTTTTTTTTTTTACAATTTTATATATAGTGTCTCTTTATAAAATGAACAGAAGAAAGAAACATAGAAGCCAAGAACAAGAGTGCTAAACAGAAAACAAAAAACAGTACACAGTCTAAATATCTCAATATTTACACTGAATGAAAACAGATTACATCTTTCTATTTTCACACTGCTGTATTTAAACCCATAAAACACAGCTATATATTCTTTTATTTTTCTCAGGTTTTTATTTAAATTCTAGTTAGTTAACATAGAGTGTACTATTGGTTTCGGGAGTAGAATTTAATGATTCATAACTTATATCTAACATCCAATGCTCATCACAACAAGTGTCCTCCTTAATGTCTATCGCCCATTTTAGCCCATCCCCCTACCCACCTCCCCTCCAGCAACCCTCGGTTTTTTCTCTATTGTTAAGAGTCTCTTATGGTTTGCCTCCTTTTTTTCTTCCTTCCCCTATGTTCATCTGTTTTGTTTCTTATATCCCACATATGAGTGAAATTATATGGTATTTGTCTTTCTCTACCTGACTTACTTCACTTAGCATAATGCAATCTAGTTCCATCCCCATCATTGCAAATGGCAAGATTTTATTCTTTTTTTATGAAGTAGTCTCGCTTCAGGCTCAAATATCCAGGAACTCTTTGGATGAATTCACTTCCACTTTAACACTAAACTCAACATGCTATTCATTTCTCACTACACACTAAATTCCCTTTCCTGAGTTACCTATTTCAAAAGTGCTTCTGTAAGCATTTCTCAAAGCTCAGTTTGGGAGAGGATTGACTTCCAAACTCATTGACCTGGCTGTTGACAGACTTCAAAAGATTCTCTAACAAGCTAGCTCACATGGTTGCTGGTAGGAATATTAGTTTGCTTAGGGCTGCCCAAATAAGGTACTACACACCAGGTGGTTCAAACAACAGACTTGATTTTCTTGCAGATCTAGAGCCTGAAGTCTGAGTTCAAGGTGTTGGCAGGGCTGTTTCCTTCCAGGAGCTGCGCAGCATAATCAGTTCCAATCCTCTCTTCTTGGCTTATAGAGGACTATCTTCCACCTGTGTCTTCACCTTGTCTTCCCTCTGTGCCTGCGTTCATATTACTCCCTGTCTCTAAACAAAGTCATGTTCTGAGATATTAGGCTTAGGATTTCAACATATGAATTTGGGATATGGGGACACAATTCAGCTCATACTAGCAGGCCTCAGGTTCCTACTGGTTGTTGACCATAGATGTCAGCTCCTTGTGTTGTCAGCCTGTCCACAGGGCACCTCCCAATTGGGCAGATGGCTTCCCTCAGAGTGAGCAAGATAAGGGATAAGTAAGCAAAACAGAAAACAGAGTCTCTTTGTATCCTAATCTTGGAAGTGACACCCTATTACTTTTGCCATATTCTATTCATTTGAAAGTGGTTCCTAACCCCAATTATTTATAATTCTCTGTAACTGTCACCTCTCTGTCTCATCCTTGATTATTCCCAAGTAATTCAGGGACAACATAAAATGTCACATCTGGTATCCTGTTACATTCAGATTTTACTGGTTTTTTGTTTTTTGTTTCAATCTCATTTGAAGGCAGTTTTTCTACAAAAAAATAAATTGTCTTATCTTTGGTATTTTTTGCCATGTGAAAATTGAAAATATTTGGCTTCACGTTTGGCTAAACTAAAGCCTCATTTATAAATGGCAGTTTCCCTAGTCACAGAGAGGGATTCCACGTTCCAGGAAGGAACTGCCTACTTATTCTCGCTGGGCGTGCACGCCAAAGCTGTATCCTCCACTGCATTGCTATACATCTCAGTTAGAGAGAAAACCAATCAGTTCTCTAAAGATGTATTCGCTGGAATTCTGTGAGACCACAGAGTCTGTAAGTGCATTTTCTTGTAATGATGCGAGATGGCAGGGTGAGGGTGAGGAAAACGAGGCAGTAGGAAGTCACACCACGCTCCCAAACCTATTCCGTGACAAAGCTAATGTGACAACTTTATAGTCTCTGACACCATGATTGTTTTCAGTCTAGTATGCTGCCCTCTACAAAGTGGCAACGTGTAATATTAAGGCTATATGAGGATTCTAATATTTTATGCAACGAGACTTCAATTCACTGAAGCAAACGTCCAAAAATCCTCAGTCCCTTTGCACATGACGTTTGTTCTGCCAGGAATGTTCACGCCACTGTCATTTCACTGAGCTAACACCCATGGTCTCTCGGGTCCCAGGTTACATGATTGTCCTTCAGAAATGTCCATCTGACCATTTTATACGTTCACTAACAAATTATCATAGGTTTTATCCTACTGTCTTATAATCTCATATTCAGTTATCCATCTTCTTTATTAAACTGCGAGCTCTGTGGAAGCAGGAATAATGTGTCTCTTAGCCATCACTGTATCCCTAATGCGGTGCTTGGCACGTGACGGGGACTCAACTACTACCACAATTGAGTAGGGGATATTTCGGTGTTCTCAAATTTGAGTGGAAAATAGGCTTTCCTTTGAACATATAATTTAAAAAGTCTCCCAAAGGAACATTAATTGTGTGCCCCCCCCCAGCTTCCCTGAAGTATTTCTCTTATCGGTATCTATGAGGTATTATCTAATTGTTGGTGACAGGGCTTGACTCTGTAAGCCTCAAAAAGATAGCGTCCATAGGGAGAGCAAAAGATTCTTTTATATCACAGTCTGTTAGTAAAAGCAAAGATTTATCCTTAATCCTCAGGGCCAGAAATATGATTGAAATTGGGAACACAGAACCAAGAGTTTGAGGGTAGGTAAGATTTGTAGCAATAAGAGGTTACGCACAGACGAGGACTGCCCAGTGTGATTCCGGGGAATAGCACTGAGAGATCAGTAGCTCACCTGGATCGTTTAAATGACTTTGATGGTTCAAGAAGTAGGTTAAAGTGAGGTGTGAGAGCAATTAGGTTAAGGTCAAACGTGAGAAAGATAGCTTCAAATGTATAAATCTTAAAAGTCTGTCCAAAAGAAGATTATATTAGTACGATGGCACGATTTAAGGTATGTGTTGTATGGAGCCATTACAGAATGGATCATTGGCACAAAGAGAAAAGAAGCCAGCTACTTTGTAAAACTACTTTCTGGTAGTCAGAGAGGAGGGCAGTTCACCAAAGCTATCACTGACGCCGATGGTGTCTTGCTGAATCATGCGTGGTGTCAGAAGAAGAGAGAAATTTTTTGAAAAGTGAATACATTACACTCACCACACACGTTAAACTACATGGAAATGAAACTGACATTGAACAAAACGTAAACAGTTCTTGATTTATTCAGACACTACAGGGGCTGACAAAAAGAAAACAAAACAACACAATAGTTGAAAGTCTTCCTGTTGTGCTGTGAATGAATATTACTTTTACAACTAAGAAAAACCAGAACCAACTTAGCTATTGTAATCCAGATGTTTTATGAAAACTGTGGTCTCTAGTAAAACCATCACTCATGAGAAATTACATCTTTTCTTTTTATTGTGAGTCTGGAAATCTGCAAACCAGCTTAGCCTTCCAGATTATTTTTATAACCTAAAAATGGAACACAGCGATGCATTTGGGACTAACATAGACATCTCTGCTCACAACAATATACTGAAATATTAAATGTACTATTTAAAAATCTTTCTTCAACTACCATGGTAGTTGAAGTTAAAATAGACTTTATATGAAATTCATTGTATATACAACTTTACAAAGTTTTTACATCTAAGTACTAATAGTGGTATACGCACTTTAAGAAGTAAATCACAACAGTGCATTTTAAAGGACACCAGAGAATCAAATGCAGTGTCTCTTAACTTACATATTTAATTTTTAAATAACTTAAAATTGTGTCGGTGCCATTGGCTCCGCGTCCAATGAAAGACAACATGCTTCTTACACTTTAACTACTAAATAGCAGGCTCAGAACAAAACTCAAACTTTCAAGAAACAGCATAAATAAACATCCATTCTTCACCTCTATGCATAAAATTCTTTACAGAGAAAACAGGAGAAAAAAATTCCATCACCCAATGTATGTGCCCATTTCGAAAGTCAATTAATTTACTGAATATTTACTATGCAGTAGGCACTAGGTTAAGAACTCACAAACATAATTTGGCCTTTATAAAACCCTAATAGTAGGTTGTCTGAAATTTCCTCTGAGGAAGCTGAGTTTAGAAACGGAACACAATGGGTCCAGGAGCACATATTTAGTCAATTTTGGAGCTGGGATTTGAGCCTAGATCTGCCTCAAATACTTGCCTTCCTATTTCTATTCTCTACTATGTTCTTACTCTGCCATGGATTAACGTCTGGCTTTCAAAGAAGAGTTAAGGAAAAGATAAAAAATTAATTAAAAGTTTAGAAATAGAGTTTATAATAGAGATTCAGAAGAGTTGGAATTATTTAGGAAAGAAAATGGGACTAAAAAGTCTTTTAATATGATTGTTTTTGTATTAGGTTTCATCTATCATCAGTCATCAAATACTTGGAAATAGAGTTCAGTAGGTTAGAGAAAAGATCATTTTAATAGACTTTTCCACTGGTTCTAATGTCCTGGTTTTTGTTTGTTTGTTTGTTTGTTTTTTAAATAAATTCTACCCTCAACATGGGGCTTGAACTCATAACCGTGAGATTAAGAGTCACATTGATTCTTAATGACAGAACCAGCCACCCACCTGCTTCTTCTTGATTCTAGAGGGAGAATTGTGCTCCCATACGTCTTAGGGTCAGGCCTGCCACGTGGCTGCATTGGCCAATGAAATGGGAGTGGGAGAGGAAGGTGTCAGTTCTGTGCATGAACATGATGAATTGTTTTTTCTCAATTCACCAGCCCATTTGCCCCTGTCATAACTATTGAGGGAGTTCATTTGATATGTTTTGTTGTATTAAGCCACTGACATGTTATCATTTTATTAACATAACAAATCCTATCCTGTTCTAACTGATACAGATACTATTACTCCTACACAGACTAGGCCACTCTTACATGACTCCATTTCAGGGAAAATGTGAATTTTCTCTAATACACATATATCCTTTAAATTTATATATCATGTTTGAAATTCTGCCATAACAGAGGATATGCACTGTTAATAATTATTGTTTTTAAAATGCAAACACTTTTGGAAAGATGATACATAAAAGCTTATCAATCACCAACATTTTAATGTACGTTAGATAGTTCTAGTGAACAGAAATTCCATGTAAACATCACACACGTCTTTGGAATAAGTGCCTGGGAAACTCCAAGGAAGGGAGAATCTGTAAAATAGCTGATAATAAAACAATCTAGAAGAGCGATGAAAAGCAGTGTTGAGAACCGTAAAAGGTAGTTTCAGTGTCATGGTAAATGAAGGCAGGGCCTCAAAGGAGATTGCAATAAGGATTTTAGTGTTTAAAAACTTTTACTTTAAAGTGCATGAGAGAAATTACGCAGAGATTGGTTATTTTGCTCATTTTTAAAGTAACATTTTATGTGGTCTCTTTTGATATAGAAAAGTATAAAATACAAATGGGTGCTTATTAATGTCCCAGCAACTGCTTTTGACAGGAAAAAGAAACATGTACATAGGTTAAGAATGTTTAAATACCTTATAAAATCACAAAATTAAAGCCTGACCTCCTTCGGCCCAACCCTCTTTCTTTTCCACCAAAGCTAACTGCTGTTATCAATTTTTATATCTTTCCAAAAACTTGTCATATAACAGGATCTAATGGCATCAGCTTTTCATTCTGCATTTCTATCTTCATATTATTTAGCTTTCTATTTATTCATTCTGGATATATAGATGTATTCTTTGCATTTACACAAGAGGTGTCATATCATGCAAATATAATACCTTAATACTAACTATGGAGAGCTTTGCATATCGATGCATATCTAATCTTTATAAGAGTCACCAAGTATTTTGTTTAGCCAGTATCCTAGTGGAGGACATTGGAGTTGTCTCTAGTATTGTTGCATAAATAATATTCTTTTTCATACACCTTGTCATTAATTTGCAAATACATCTTAGAAGCAAACTCTTAAACATGGAATTACCTCACGTAGTAATTTGTGTGTTTTTAATAATTTAGATATTGCCAAAAAGGTTGCATCTATTTGCCCTTCTACCAACGGTGCGCACGTGTGTCTTATTTCCTCACGCCTTACTTACCTTGAACTGGGTCTCGTCGACAAATTTTTTTTAACTCTATTAGAGTGTAGTTGACAAATAAAACTTTAAGTTATTTTAAATGTAAAACTTCACCAACTTTAAAACTTTTCAAGTCCCGTATATAAAAATTAATGTCTTCTTTGAGTTGCTTTTTTAAATTATGAATGAGATCAAGTGTCTTTCATATTTTTGACATTGCCATTTTTATCAACAATTTGTTCATCGTATTTTTTAATGTTTATTTATTTATTTTTGAGAGAGACCATGAGTGAGCAAGCAGAGGAGGGGGAGAGAGAAGGAGAGAGAGAATCTCAAGCAGGTTCTGTACTGTTAGCATGGAGCCTGACATGAGGCTTGAACTCATGAACTGTGAGATCATGACCTGAGATGAAATCAGAGGTCAGACACTTAAGTAAGTGAGGCACCCAGGCACCCCTGTTCTTAATATTTTAATCATTATTTAAAATAATTAATTTGAGTGGAAAGGTTTATTTAGTTTATTTAAAAAAACTGTGAATTTTTATCTAAATTGGTTTTGTTGTATGCTATATTTCTATGTATATCCTACTGATTTTTGAGAAGGCAAGAGAGAGAAAAAGGAAATGGAGAAACTGAATGAGCAGGAGGTAAGATGAAGATGATACATAAGAATGTAAGAGAAATAAAAGCAACTAAGGAAGAAAAACAGCAGTGATCAGGTAAGAAATAGAAAATCATGACAACAATCCTTTATTGCTGTGTTTTCCCACAGTCACATAGAGATGGAAACAAAAGTAGGAGATTTAGTACAAAGGAGAACATGACTTCTGACTTCCTCATGTATTGTGAATTCAAAATATTTGCCAAATTTCAAAAAATAGCTACCATCTTCTCTTTGCTTATACTAGGACTAACAGTGAATTTAACATATTGACTTGATGCTTCTGAAAATTATTGTAACACCTTTTGGGTTTTTTGATTTTCTTTCTGATATTAAGATTGCAGTCTCCCTGTTCTGGTTTTAGATACAATTCAAAAAAATGGTTCTGTATTAGACATACACAAAGGAATTGGCTTGGCACTCTATAAACAAGTGGTACAAATTATTGTAGTCTTAGTTCATTAACTCAGGGAGTAAAATATAGCTTTATTTTTCTGTAGTACTATTTAAATTTGAGTATGAGTTCTCACTTCTACTGGATTGAAGATTCTTAATTAACTCATTTTAGAATGGCTACCCTTGACCATTTACTCATATCTAAGTTCCTGAGATTTCAGTGAAGAGGTAGTGTAGGTGGTATAAAATGTGGGCAGGTATAACTGGTCTACCTCACTGTCTGCTCTCACTGCCATCCAAAGAAACTCAATCCACAAAGTCCATGATCAGCGGTCACTAGTTTGGACCATAAGCCATTTTGCAATCCATTCCTTTTTCTGTCTTATGCTCCCATTCCTTTCAAGTGAAAGGACACAGGGCAGGACTGCTCAAGGCCTTGTACTACTCCTCTGCTACTCCTGAAGTACACAAGAATAGACCTACTGACCCTGGGCATTGCCATGGTGTGCAGAAAATTTGAGAGCCTATCTCAAGCTCCTTTGGCCTAGAAGTATTATGCAGTAATGTCTGGGCTATTGCCTTAGCATGGAAGCTTGGTAAATAGAGCCACCAAACTTAACATTGAAGCCATTTTGTCCACCTTTACTATGTTCCTTCTGTTTCCCCCTTACAGTCAAGAAAGGTATCTCATATAGGGTATGAAGAGAAGTTGAAGCAGGGAAATTTAGCAATATTCACCATGATACTCCAAGACTATTGTTCATAGCTTAAATGTTTATTTACCTGTGGCCTAGGTTATAAAACTCAAAATCCAAGAATGGACTTCTTGTCTTGTTTCCTCTTCCTCTCATAGTACCATTTCTTCTCTAAAGCAAGGTGCAGAATGCTTAACTGATTGCATGTAAAGATGGTCACAAGTAAAAAGAAATTATGAGAAGAAACACATGCGAGTATTAATCACAGTACTGTCCTTTCTAACCCCGCTGGCAACATTCGGAATTTATTTTCCAAACAAGAAGTGCGAATAAAATGTTCAAGTGATTTTCAAAGTTTTAAAATTTCTAAACCGGGGCGCCTGGGTGGCTCAGTTGGTTAAGCAGCCGACTTCAGCTCAGGTCATGATCTCAAGGTCTGTGGGTTCGAGCCCCACGTCGGGCTCTGTGCTGATGGCTCATCAGAGCCTGGAGCCCGCTTCAGTTTCTGTATCTCCCTCTCTCTCTGTCCTTCCTCTGTTCACGTTCTGTCTCTATATCTCTCAAAAATAAATAAACATTAAAAAATTTTTAAAAAAATTTTAAAAAAATAAATAAAATTTCTAAACCAATCGCTGTTGTGATTAGAGGTTCTGCAAGCGCACCCTTTATAATTGCTCAACTAGTACCTGGTTCATCTCTTATCCTCAAACTTATTAAAGGATTCCGTTATAACTCCCCAGAAAAATGTACCAGTTTATAATTCCAGCCGTGACTTCTTTCAAAGGCACAAAATCTAATTCCTCTCCACTACGCACCCCTGCCACCACCTCTCATTCAAACAGGTAACACAAAAACACTGGGGAGTGTCTGATGCACTAAAGGAAGATAATATGAGTGACTTCTTACTCTTTCCTTTAATTTTGGTGGATTTCTTCCCCATGCGTCTGTAATTCCTTGCAGAGTTTTATTTCAATTTGAAACAGTCTTGAATGTCAACAAATCCTATATATATATATATATATATATATATTTTTTTTTTTTTTTTAAAAAGCCCCTAACATTTTGGATGTATGTATTATAAACCTCTCTTTTCGGTCGTTTTGCTGTTATTACAAAATATCAATCAGTATTATTTAAAAAATAATAAAATAAAGCCAAAGTAAATTTAGTTCACTCAGAACAAGCTTCAAGAAGACAGGAAATGATGAAACCACTTTTCACTGTGGGTACTCCCCATTTTCACTGAGGAAAAACTTGATTCAGACGCGTTGACAGGCTAAAAGCAGCCTTGGCCGGTCAGAGGAGAAACTTAGTGCCTTAGTAATCAAAGCGGAGAACTTCTAAAATAGAGAATCTAGGAAACGTTTCATCTAGGGAAGGCACAAAGCCTGGCTGCACTAAGGTTGAAGCAATTACTGAAATGTCAGGGCTGCACAGCAAAGAGAAGCTACAAAGATTCTTATGGAGGGTGACAGGCTTTTTTTTTTTTTCTTTAACATTCACTTTACAAATGTTTTCAGTAAACGTGTGCTTCAGAGGTAGTTCAGAAATCTTTGCGATAGATAGCATCGGGAATGAAAGCCATGAGCAATTGAGAAATTGAAAGAAGCTTCTTTTGGATGTTAATGCTTTGCTGGAATTGACATTTTGGAGTTACAAAAAATCATTTAATAGTTGCAGTAAGCACTGAGAATGTTTTGTCCTTGGAGAAAGCTAAGAGGGTGCTATAGGGAGGAAAAAATGGGGGAAACCTAAAGTGCTTGTTTTCTTTGCCTTTTTTTTTTTTTTTTTTTTTTTTTTAGAGACAGTGTTTGAGTTGGGGAGAGGGGCAGAGAAAGAGAGAATCTCAAGCAGGTTCCACACTCAGCACAGAGGTCTACAAGGGGCTCTATCCCATGACCCTGGAACATGACCTGAGCCAAAATCAAGAGTTGGACGCTCAACTGACTGAGCCACTCAGGGCCCTTCTGTGCATACATTTGAGGGAAATTTTCAGAGCTTCTCAAAACTGACTTAGAGGAACAATTCCAGTCTTGTAAATATGTTTTCAGAAAAGGTACACACCGGCTCTGATGAATAAACTCTCTCCTTTTTGTACTCTAATTTTTAAAAATTTTTGGACACAAGCTTCAAAAGTATCTAAACCACTTTCATAAAGGGTACATCAATGGAAATAGATTTAGTTATTTGCCTTTTAATTTCTACAATAATATTCTCAGCTCTGTCAAAATTCTGTGTTAAAAGTGGTTAAACAGGCAGAATAGGTTTTGCTTACTTTAATACTAGTATCTGTACTAAAATTAGTCTTCTCTTGTTTCCTATTTATTATTTACTTTCATTTTCAATTGTGGGGTCACCACTTCATTTGAAGTGTGATTTTATAATTTGTTATTAACAACTTTTCTAATCAATAATCCTAGGGTTTTACTAAAAGTAGAAGGAGACAGTGGATTAAAAAAAGAACAACGACAACAACAACAACAACAACAACAACAAAAAACCTTCAAACAAATCTTTGGGGAATGTACCTAGTACAAACAATATCTGGTAACTGTATAGAACTATTCATTCAGTGTTATTCAGTGCACTGCTTTATGTTTAAGGAAGGCCATAGAGGGGCGCCTGGGTGGCTTAGTCGGTTGGG
This sequence comes from Paguma larvata, assembly GCA_030068075.1. NCBI lineage: Eukaryota > Metazoa > Chordata > Mammalia > Carnivora > Viverridae > Paguma > Paguma larvata. The sequence continues at coordinate 75,377,042 of CM057825.1, forward strand.
CAGCCGTCTTCAGCTCAGGTCATGATCTCGCGGTCTGTGAGTTCGAGCCCCGCGTCGGGCTCTGTGCTGGCAGCTCAGGGCCTGGAGCCTGCTTCCAATTCTGTGTCTCCTTCTCTCTCTGCCCTTCCCCTGTTCATGCTGTGCCTCTATGTTTCTCAAAAATAAATAAACATTAAAAAAAAAAGAAAGAAAGGCCATAGAAACGTGGTATGATTCCTAGTCTTACAGAGATAAGTATGCAGCTTTTGAATATTTCTAAGGCAGCATAAAATTAAATATAAGTAGTAGAATATAAGCTGTTATGACAAAAAAGATGCTAAAATTAGTGTCTTTAGTCTTAATAGGAAATTATATATTGTAGCCCAGAGTAGGCTCATGTTTGTGAAAAGAATGAAGGAAGTTTATAGGAAAAAGGGAAGTTATTATTAAGTGAAAAGGTTGTATGATAATATGAGTGCCCTCCATTTAATAAGTTGGAATTTCACCCTTAATAGAAATCTGAAAAAATCGGGAGAATATAGCAACATAGGAAAGAGGGAATGTGGAGTTACTAGGCAACCTCCTTATTGATTCTGACAATACATTGGAAAACTAAATTTCAAAATGTCTTAATAAATAAATCAATACTTATTTAATAATATTATGTTCATTGTTAATAACTGACTTGACTTCATTTCTACCAATACATTGTACCCAAATTAATGTCCTAAGTCAGATTTAAAAAGTGAAAGCACTGGTGGGTATGCATGTGTGTATACATACACACACACACACACACACACACACACACGCATACATACAATGGAGATATAAACAATATATATTACTTGGTGATCAAAAAGAATGAAATTTTACCATTTGCAACAATGTGCATGGAAATAGAGGGTATTATGTTAAGTTAAATGTCAGTCAGAGAAAGAGAAATAGCATCTGATTTTAATCGTATGCAGAATTTAAGAAACAAAACAGATGAACAGAGGGAAGGGAAGGAAAAGTAAGATAAAAACAGAGAGGGAGGCAAACCATAAGAGACCCTAAACACAAAGAACTGAGAGTTGGTGGAGGGGAGGTGGTTGGGGGGATGGGCTAAATGGAAGATGGGCATTAAGGAGGGCACTTTTTGAGATGAACACTGGGTGTTACATGTAAGTGATGAATGACTGAATTCTATTCCTGAAGCCGTTATTACATTATATGTTAAATAACATGGATTTAAATTTAAAAACAAATGAAAGCACTATGACCTATTTCCAGGTCGTTATAAGGTAACATTAGTAACACATGAGGTGTTCTCTCAGCCTGCAGGAACTTCCTCTACTGCCTTTGCCTCTCCCCAGCCTCCTCTATTGACTTACAAAAAGGAAAATAATTTTTTATTACCTCTTATTTGCCCCATTACCCCAATGTCTCTCTTTGTAAAACTGCTTTGGATTATTTTTATGTCTATAACAAAGGAACATGATTCAGAAGTTTTCTACTTTCAGGTAATATACTAGAACATTTGCAATACTGGTCAGACATACAAGACAAGAAATTATTTTTGTCTTCTGATAAATTTTCACATGGATAAGTTCATGAAAGAAAGACAAAAGGAATTTTCCTGTCAACGGGATCACGAAAACAGAGAAGTACAGATTTTCTAACTTGATGAATGGTTTGTTGAACCAAGTAAACTCTGCGTTCACCTGAAAAGCACTTAAAACTCCTTTTAGGTAAGACATAATCAAATTTATATTTTATCTTCTATTTTTCTTTATAATTGCAATGGTGCCTCCTACTATTAAATAATATTTTTCTGATTATGATATTAATTTACACAGAGGAAACTTAGAAAAGGAGAAAGGGGAAAAAAAGAAATAACATCTATAAGCCCACAATCCAGTGATATAGCACTAAACAAATTTTATATTTAAGAAATTTTTCTTGACTTTTTAAGTTAACATTTATTAAAAAGTATTTATACATATTAATGTTTTATTAGATTTATTATGATTAATTTATCCATTATAAAAATTATTTATATATAAAGGCTATAAGTATAAGTTAGTCTGTATAACATAATAGGCATTAGTAACTATTTCAACAACTTTTCCAAAAAGATTTCTTAAAAATTAAATTCTACCCTACCAATAATGTATAACCAATTATTAATTAATCAAGCATCAGTTGATTATATCAACTAATATCAATTATAAATGAATGAATGAATGAATAAACAAACAAACAAACAAACAAATAAATATTTGGTGTTCCTGGCTCTGGGAACTACTTTTAGATTTAGGTATACATTAATGGTTAGAGTTAAAGTTAGGCTTATAAGTGAGTTAAGATTAGGGTCAAGTTTATAATTAGTGTTACACATGGTTTGTTATTAGAATCTGTTTTTAGATTTTATTAGATTTAGGTTTTCTGACCCAGTATGGTTTCTAAAAAGTGTATGAGTGTGAATTCACATTAAGTTTTGGTGTAGGTTAAGGTTAATGGAAAGACCATAAACAGTTATTAAACTATCAGTAAGATGTCACTTGAGGTCTTCAGAAATCTTCAAATGGTAATTTTTTTCAGCAGCCTGCGATGGTGCCATTCACTCTACAAACTTGATTAGACACTCTCATTAAAGTGTGAAAGCAGCAATACTTTCTCCAGAGAGGCTAAATTAAAATAATATCTTATATTACATTTATCTGGTTATGCTTTTCAGATATCTGAAATTTTTAAATATTGAGGTGGTTACCTACATGGCATGACCTCAGGGAAGCTCAGAGTGCACTTCTCCACAAAGAAAATGAAAGAGTAAGAAAAAGAAGAGAAATATTTTCTCCCTGACACTAAAACTACTCCAATAAGGGAACTTTATGTTCTATACCACATAAAGCTTAAAAACAAATACACTTGATATTTAAATAAAAAAAAAACTCATTGACCTATATTACTTAAATTAAGGTGGTAAATGACTAATTTAATTTCCAGTGATATAATAAGGACAGGTTTGATTGTGACAGAGAATTTAATGGGTGAAAGGTACAGCGACTAGGGAGAAAAAACAAGTACCTGAAAAAAAATAAAATTGCAATAGAAATGAAGTCTAAGGCACTCAAGGACATATTTTGTATTTTTGCCGAGGGAGGCCCAGAGAGATTAGATAAAGAACTGATAAATTTCACTGAGCATTTTGAAGATGTTGATCTAGAATAGAAGGTCTATCAATAGTGAGTCCTAAAATGGCATGTCTGGAAAGCAGGGAAGGATGTTGAAATACATAGAAAATGTTCTTCATTAGGAAGGAAATGAAGACTCACATGCCCAACATGTATAGAAATAAGGCATTTGAAGCAAGTTGTGTTTACTTGTGTAGTTTTATTTTAAAGGCGATTTTCATGTGTGATTTGAAAGAAAAACCAGGTTTAAATACATTGACCTAATAAAATGTGAGTTACTGGTCTTACTAAGTTCTGCCACAAGGAGACAAAAGTAAAGTAAAATCTGTACTTGACTTTAGGAGAAAAGTATTGCAATCAAATGGGTCACCTTTAAATGATTCACTTAACAAAGCAAAGCACAGCATGCAAACCCTTAAATTACAATACTTATTTGCATGGCTTATAGATACATTTTGTCACCAACCATTTTTCTCATTTTGTTCTGAATAAGGCAAAATATGTATTTCAATAATTGGCTTTTCCAAAAAAGATATTAAATTGATCCTGGTAAATTATTCATGTATGTGACCTTATTCATATGATTAGCCTCTGAAGACAATGTTTTGCTTTAAGCTTGAATGCTATTTAGTTCTCAATCAACTCTAAGTACTTAAGAAAGATAAAATATATACTTCTCAGACTCCTCCAACTTTACTATATAATCTTATAACTTATTCCTTGGGTTCTTAGATTGAAGATTTTTGAAATTACTTTTTCAACAACCTGCATAAGGGGCATTCTCTGTTGGAAATGGGGCAGTGAATGACAGGAAGTAACTTCTTGCAAAATCAATATGGTATAAACATTAATCAGGAATAGTCACTTAAGGCCTCAGAGAACGTCCATCGCTTTACGCTTTGCTAAAGAGGGTAAGTGGGAGACAGGGATTTGGGCATTTAATGCAATTATATTTAAAGGATACTGATAAATATCTTTCCAGGATACCTTTTTTAAATAAGCAACCACGATAAATGTAGTCTAGTTAAATAAAGAAATAAAATTTAAATAGTCACCAAACCTAAATTTTTTTACATTGTAAATTGTAAAGGTCCAATTTACAATGCTCTATGGAAAGTTCACAAACCCATTTCTGGGAAAAATTATGATGTATGGGCAGATTCATAAATCTCCTTTATAAAATACCTTGAAATGAAGAAAGAAAGAAAAAGAAAAATACAACCTCAACACTGAAACCAGGCAATGGTTCTAGCCTCATATCATAAAATGTAAGAAATATTAGCCAGCTATATTCCAATATGTATTCTTTATTCAACAACAAAATGTATTAAGCACCTCGCATGTTATCTGGGGATTAGGAGGTAGGAAAGAATGAAGGAGGAAGGAAATAAACATAGATCGTACACAAACATCTTGTGGAAAACATAGATTTAAAAATTCTAGGAATCAGACTAAAATTATATGCAACCCTTGTTAACGGGGGAATCCCCCAAAGAGCAGAGCAAAAGACAAGGACACGATAGATATTAGATAGGAACTGATAGATATAATGGAAAGACAAAGTCGATTAACATATGGATAAATGACACAACAGGAAAAGACAACTGAAATACTAAAACAGAAAAACATTCAGACATATAATACAAGATAACTTTCCTGACTGAATAAAGTTTAAATTGACTCATCATAATCCAAAAAATTAATAAAATATTATATAGAGACATAAGTTTCAAATCAAGCAAATAATCTTAAGAAACCTAGACAGAAGCAGCTCAACACATTGGAAAAATACGAGATATTTGCAGGCTTCTGTGAATCAATATCAAATGACAAAATACAATGTAGTTGGGCTTTTGCTTCCTTCTAGTGTGGCTAAGATCCCCACTTTTAACACTTTTAGCTGAAGTACAGGCACTGTATGGGATGGTTAAAACTCTCATAGAAAACCCAGTCTTTCTGGTCTTAAGAACAGAGCTATTGGAAGGTCAAAGTGAAATCTTGGAAAAGAAAGAGCTAGAAAAGGACTATCCCCAATTCTATGCAGAGCTGCTGGTCAAGTCTCTGGTTGAACCTGAGTTACTCACATGTAGAGGAGTCACAAAGTAGCCCAACTGAGATCTGCACTGCCGCCCAAGAGACAGATAGTGGTTACTGTTTGAATTAAATGAATTAATAGCCACCTGAAATAACACAAAATCTCTCTGAAGATTTGAACTCAAAAATTCTCTCTGAAGGAATATTTCAAAAATGATATTCTCCACAGCAAAACATTCATAATACCCAGGACAAAATCCCAAATTACTCAGCACAAATAACCCAGGAAATTTTTAATAAATATGGAAAGAAAAGACCAATGCCAAAACAATTCAGAAGCTGGAATTAGTCAAGAAGGATTTAAAAACAACAATTAAATAAAGAGAAACATACTACCAACAAAAACAAAAAGTTAAGAATTTTCAGTGTAGAAACTGACATTTACATAACAGGTATTCTAGAGATAAAAGCATAATATCTGTGATTAAAAATACATGTGGTGGGGTTAACAGCCGAATGGAGACAGAGAAGAATCAGTGAATTTCATAACATAGATAATCAGAACCCCAGTGAGGGGGGAAAAAAAGGTAAGTAATAAGGCAGATAATATATTTGAAAATACTTTTACAAGTGTAGTGAAAAGGTAAATTTAAAGATTCAAGAACCTTAGAGAATCCTGAGCAAATATATTTTAAACTTAGACAAAATAGACAATCCTTCGTAAAATAAAATATACCAGAAACGACAGAAGATGAAACAAAAATTCTGAATACTCCTATATCTATTAAAGAAATTAAATTTTCAACTTATCAAAAATCTTTCCAACAAATAAAACTCAAGCACAGATGAGTTCACTGTTGAATTCTATTAAACATTTAGTAAGTGAAAAACACCAACATTATGCAAACTCTATCAGAAAATAGAGACTAGTTTACACCTACTAGCAAAACCGGACCAAGATATATTACACCTCAACAACAACAAAACTAATACCAGTATCCCTCATGACTATGGATGCAAAAGTATTTAGCAAAATATAAATAAATCAAAACCAGCAAAAATAAAAACGATAATTTATTATGATCAGCAGTTTATCTCAAGTAATTTTAAGTGATAACATTGCTAAATCAACATAACTTACTCTATTAAAAAACTAAAGGTAGAAACATTATAACATCATTTTAGCATTCTAGAACTATTCATGATAAAAAATTCTCATAAAACTAGGACTAGAAGAGAAATTTCCAGTATGACAAAGGCATATATGAAAACTTACAAGCTAACATCATGCCTGACTGTGAACTAAGGTTTCTCTCTAAGGCTGAGGAAGGACAAAGATGCCCTCTTTCAGATCTGTATTCACTGTTACAGTAGAAATCCTAATCATTGTCAAAAGCAAAAAAAGAGAAAAGAAAAAAGAAACAGTATCAAGATTAGAAAGGAAGAAGCAAAATGTCCCTACTTTCAAATGACATAAATTTACATGAAATTTCCTAAGACATCCACAAAAACAACTACTAGAATTGCTACATGAGATTTTTCAAATGTCAGGTTTCAAGGGTAATAACAGAAGTTGATTATTATATAGTAAATGTGAAATATTGAAAAATAAAAATTAAACTTTGATAAATTCCGTTTCCATAGCAACAAGAATACGAATAAATTTAAGAAAAGGTGTAAGACCTCTAAACAGCAAATTACAAGACAGTGCTAAGATACATAAAAAGAGGTCTAATTTAATTGAGAATAAATCATTATCATGGTTTGGATTCACCGTTGTAGACAAAATATTCTATAGGTTCAATTAAATAAAAGTTTAAATAAAATTTAAAATAAAAATAAGGGTGCCTCGTGACTCAGTCGGTTAAGTGACTGTCACTGGATTTCAGCTCAGGTCCTGATCTCAGGGTCCGTTAAGTTCAAGCCCCATATCCGGCTCCACACTGTCAGTGGAGATTCTCTCTCTCTTCCTCTCTCTGCCCTTCCCCCACACTCTCTCTCTCATGTGCACGCATTAAATAAACTTTAAAAAATATAATAAATAAAAATAAAAATGAGTATAAAATCTTATAAGACGTTTATAGAAATTAACAGACTGATTCTGAAATTAATATGAACAGTTAAAGACCCAGGAATATTAAAAGCATTCTAGGAAAAGAACAAAGTTGAAATACTTGCCGTCCAAAAAACTGATAATGTGCTAGGTGACCAAAATCTGAAAAGACCCAAATATATTCCAACATATACATAGAAAGCATATTGAAAAGCAACATATTTAAACAAAGATGTTGAAAACTATTAAAAATGGAAATCCCCAAAACATGAATTATTAAAAAATATAAGAAACACTTTCCTAACTATCTCTAGTGTCCTGACTTTCCTGATCCTTTAAAATTGTGTTCCTGCCTGCCTTCCCTCCTCCCTAACTCTATAAGCTATTCTGAGTGCATGTGTAGGATGGAGACTTGACCCAGTGTGAGGTGGTGGAACCTGAACAGGATCAAGAGGACATTTGTGGTAGAAGGAATCCTAGCATGGAATGTTGGATCCCAAATGGGTTCAAGGAGAGTTTTCCACTGGGAGGGTGATGGCTGTAATGAGAGTCATAGAAGCAGCCCAGGAGAGGTCTTTAGAGGTTGTGGCAGTAAAAAGGGATCCACCTAGTGAGGGATGAGGCAATGAATGACAGCAGCCCTGGAACTAGGCGGAAAGTAGTGAGGACGACCTCCACATGGCAGCATGTGGCATCAATGACAGCAATGACAGGTGCTAAGTTGCAAAGAGATTTAAGATAATGGAAGTGGAATTCTCACTTTCAAAAAAGGAAGAGACAAATATAAGCACCTGGCAAGGTGAAATTTAAAATGAATCTTACAATGTTAGATCTAAATTAGATTAATACTCTGAAACTAAGTTTAAAGGACAGATTATAGATCAAAATACACATGAAAATGTGGGTATTTGAATGCTGAATAGATATATTGTATATATTGTATATATATATATGTAATCCCAAATTCTGTTTACTGATACGTCATAGGAGCAGCAATATCCCAATACCAATAAACACATCTATTTCCTACATATTGGTTCTAAATACAACTGAAAGGAACCAAGGTTCCTGGGAGAGAAAATTTTCTGATTCCAGAGTTGGAGAAGGGAAAGAACAATGTGAACTTGCAACATCTTAAAGATTGATAGGGTATGTCAAAAGGACACAAAAGTTATCTTAAAGGGGTTCCCGCTGGCCAACTCTGAGACAATTTGGACATAAAAATAAATAATGAGAGCAGAAGGTTAAAACCCAGTGTGCAGAAAGTACACTCATAAGTTCACACTGATTTAAATGCATGGATGAATAAATCAATGGCAAGAAGAAAACACTAATTTGTGATGGATCGTCACTAACGAATATAGAAGAAATGAGAGGGGAAAGCAAAAGCCCATCATTTGAAAACCCAAAACACAACTGGATGCTTGAGCTACTGGGTAAAAAGTTGATAAGGAAGGGAATGTTTATGTAACTTCAAAGCACTTCTCCACAAAATACTTATTATTTCAAAATCTAAAAAGAATAATTTACAATGGAGAAAATTGTCAACCACCAACTTAAATCAAGTACACCATGTGTTACACCATGTTAACTAACATCACCAGTAATGGGATAAGTCAAAATCATGTACCACCCGCTAGAAAGCAGTAAAATGATCATGGTATCTTCTGTGATATTCCTCCCAAAGATTCAAGGCCTGAATCTAATCTTAGGAAAACATCAGACAAACCAGACTGAGGGACATTATGCAAAGTTACTGCCCTGTCATCTTAAAAAGAATTCCAAGGGGTACCTGGGTGGCTCCATCGGTTAAGCAGCAGACTCTTGGTTTTGGCTCAGGTTATGATCTCATGGTTGGTGAGTTGAAGGCCACACTGTGCTGACAGTGCAGAGCCTACTTGGCATTCTCTCTCTCTCCCTCTCTCTCTCTCTCTCTGTGCCCCTCCTGCTCACTCTCTCTCAAAATAAATGAACTTTAAAAAAACATTCCCAACGAGGAATTAGAAAATTTTTCTAGATGGAAGAAGTCTGAAGAGACATGACAATGGAATGTGGCACACAATCCTATATTGGATCCTTTAACTGTGAAGAACATTGTTAGGACAACTGGTAAGGCTCGAGTAGGTATGTGGACCATAGGGTAGCAATAGCTATCTCACTGTAGTTATTACAAAAGCAAAGTCAATGCCTGTTCTCATCAAGGACATGATCAGGACTACTGGCATCAACACAAGATACACACACACACACACACGCACACAACAACAACAAACACCTATATTTAGAGTTCTTTCCAGTAACATAATTTTACCTATTTTCAAACTGCAACTTCTTAAAAAGGTACCTACTTTGTGTGTCACTCAGTAACATTCTATGCATATGACAGCTTAATACCTTTGATGCATGACAGCTTGGGGGAAAAAGTCTATTCTCTCTGCACAACAACCTAAAATAATTTAGATTAAAAAACAATAAAACTGTAAACTCTAGGGACCAAAAATAAAAGTTCTTTTATTTTAAAAAAATCCCATTAAGCAAGACTGGCTGTCATAAATAAAAGCAGGTAGGGCATGCCCATGGATATTAATTAAACTGCCTGAAAATACAAATTCAAAATTGCAGTTCAGAACATGACAACAAAACATACTGTAAAGAATCCCTACAGTGGTGACTTTCATGTTTTGTCTTTCAGATAATATCAAGCAGTGATTCTGTCACTGTGCAAAGCAGCCAGGGAGCTAGAGGTATTGATGGAGATTCATGGTTCAAGGTCACATCACTAGATACTGAGGGAGATGCTAAATAAATAAATAAATGAATGAATGAATGAATGAATGAATAAAATAATTTTAAAATAAAATAAAAGACAGATTTGCTCTCTAGTAACTTACCTTCCAAAATTCAAAAGCTGGTATTTTCAATTAAAAAACAAAATGCCAACATGTATGGGAAAAAAAAAAAAAGTAACAGAGAACGATAACCAAAAAAAAAAAGAAAAAAACTAATGCCCCAAAATATTCAACTCTGATTTAGCTTTCCATCCTCAAAAGTAGCACAGAATACAGCTATATCTAGAGTCACAGCCTAGAGAGGAATGAATGTGGCACATGTTGGTTGTACCTAAAAACGAAAGCAGCTCAAGTTATTGGGTAGGATCCATTCTTTCACAGCCAATCAAAACTCACCAGTCTTTAGGGTATTAGTGCATTCGCAGGACATCAACCATTCACAGGACCTGCAGTTTAAACGTGCAAACCTATCCCTGAGTTCTTGCTTATGTCCTATCAGATTCCACTCCAACTTTGTTTGCCTACTGTAAATTCAGGAGACCAGATTTGATACAACCGTATTTTGGTAAGTTAAATCAAAGCACCTACAAGTCAGGTTACTGTTTTTGTTTACCCACCAACAGCTATGATTTTTCTAGGGGAGATTAACACCGGGTTCACACATAAAGGAAAAGGGAAAACAAGTGTTTGTGTGAAGGCATGCTAACTATAACACATTATGAAACTGAAAAGCAAAATCCTTTCCTGGTGAGTGTTTTACAGGAAGACCCCTAAGTACAAAACAAAAAACAAGGCACAATTATTTTTGGTTCACGTGGAGGTCATCAGAGGCCAGCAAAGTTAATTGAGGTACTTGGACTGTAGTCTCTGACACACATGGCTTAAGGCAGTCATAAGACTTAGTCACTTAAACAATATCTACCTGTACAATAAAACATACAGGACCCAACAGGGTCCTATTTGCTGTGCCAGAATGTCTAAGACAATCAGGCAACCTGACTGCTTCCCTGAGAAGGAATAAAGCATAAACACTGAAGAATGGAAAGAGATGGCTCTAAGATGAATTGAAAATGTCAAAGAGAATGCTGTTGAGTGCGGGGTGGGAGGGATTTAAATGTCTTAAATGGACAGTCTGCTGGAAAGTTCACACTTCTGAGTTACTCAGGATGATTTAACTTACAGTAAGTCTCACTCTACAAGTTTGCCTGCTATGAAATGAATACTTTGCCACAACATGCCTGCAGTGGCTTCCACTTTAGACCACCACTTTATTGCCAATAACCATTTGCTCAATAGCAGCTATAAATGCCTTACACAGAGAGGAAGCTACTTTTGAGACTTAATAACACTCTTTCTAAAAGTCTTCACTGAAAAGGGCTGAATTGTACTGTTGCTGGAATTAGCTCCTTTATAGAGAACAGGAAATAGTTTCATTAAAGTGATTTTAGGCCCATTATGAAACATGGTAGCATGAATGTGCAAATATGTATGCTTGTGGGTGTTGGGTGTGAAAGAGATAATTAGGAAAAGAAGAGTAGCATCCAACTAATCTTATCACTGAGGTCTAAAGAATATCATTTTACAAATATTAGAATGTTTTTACCTTTAAGGAACTATATATGAATAAAGAAACACAGACCCTGTCGTCTTGAAGTTTACGGAGTAACTTAAATGCAAGGCTAACCTCACTAGCTGAATTTATTGCGCAGTCTAATCTACATTAACAAATACATGATGGATGAAGAGGATAGGTTATCTACAACTCAACAACACTTATATTTTGTTGGGGAGGAATGTTTTCATCCATTCTAATACAAGAATGTATTAATCAAACAGGGGGTTGTTTTCCTTGTATTACAAGACGCTAAGATGAACGGTAGTTAGTGTTGATCCATCTTTCCACTATTCCGCTCTGCCATGTCTACATGTTGAATTCCTGTCCTTAGGTTTGCTGCCTAATGATTGCAATATGGCTACTAAAACTCCAAGTAACACAACACCTTAAAAGGCAGAAAGAAAGGGCAGGAAAGTGGCCAAAGCTGAGAAGGAAATTATCTTCTGTCTCAATGCTTTTATTAGGGAGGAAAACATTCCACAAGTCCTAACTGACAAATATTCCCTTACATTTTTGGCTAGTATCAAATCACATGCCCATTCCCAGTATGGACTCCAAAACCACCTTCTTGAAATTCATAGCCCTCCATCCTGTTACCGAAAAAATATTTGCTTTATTTACTGAAGATGGAGGAAATGCTTTAGTGCAACCATAGTTTCTGCACATGTGTTCATAGCCATTTGCACATTCTCCCATGGTATGGGTTTTCTTAACATGAATATGTTCCTATCCACTCACTGATAGAAAAATATGAGTCAGCCATTGCACTCACTTTCAAGCCAAGAAGGTGCTAGTATAGAGTTTATAATTATATTACAACATAAAAACTGCTCTATCCAAAAATTAAACCCATGACTTCTGCCTCATTAACCCTTTATAATAATTAGCTGTGATAACTGCTGCCAAAGAAGATTGCAATGTATGAAGTTCTATTTCTTTTCATTCAATATAATGTACACATTCACACACTCTTGTGTGAGTTAGGCAAATGATTCAAAACTAGTAAACGTGAAATCAACAGATGTTACAAGAGGGTCTTAAAACTCTTGGAACAAGAGGGTTCCAAAAACTTAGGGATGAATTCTTGAACTCCATTTAATGATCTGCTGTGGATTTAGCAAAAATGAATTTACCTAAATTCACATACGAGCCAGTAATAGTTTCACTCCAGTAAAACTTTTAGAATGATGCATTTTCCTGAGATCTACTACTCATTGTATTTCCCCTGTGGGGTGCCAGATAAGTCAAGGACTCTAATAATACATTTCTTTTTTCTAATAGGAGAAAAAAAGAGTATTCTATTCATTTCAAAAAGAAGCACATGACTAAATCACCATTTATTAGCACTGGGAGTGTCAATGGACAGTGATGCATATGGCAGTAAAGCACATTATTTAAAACAAACAACAAAAAACCCCACAAAATATTAATGTGAGTTTAGTATCATCACTAGCTAAGATTTCTGTTGTCCGGTTCTTTTTACAGGGCATCTTTCTCAGTACCTAAATACTGGAGACAAAATCATGTCAAAATATGAAACTGACAAATATAAACTATTTCCTAACTGCAACCCTTAGCTTGAAATCTTAGTTTAATAGTAAAAGTTAATAATTATCTAAAAAACAGATTTAGGGGCACCTGGGTGGCTCAGTTGGTTAAGTGACCGACTTCGGCTCAGGTCATGATCTCACGGTCTGTGAGTTCGAGCTCCACATCGGGCTCTGTGCTGATGGCTCAGAGCCTGGAGCCTGCTTCAGATTCTGTATCTCCCTCTCTCTGTGCCCTTACTCTGCTCATACTCTGTCTCTATGTCTCTTAAAAAATAAATAAATGTTTAAAAAATTTATAAAAAAAAATAGATTTAACCGACAAAAATAGATTTACCCTCCTACATGGTAAGCTTCGGATCCTATATTTATGTCACTCTGCCAATATAATATACTTCAGTAATACCAAGCTCCACTGTTAGTCAGGCTTGGACCTAGAAAATGAGTAAGCTAATGGGACCGATGAAACTACATGTTGTGTTTATGTTAAACTCAAGCCTCAAGCTGCTTCTGCCATGTTTCGATGTAAATAGGAAACCTGGATACCTGGAATAATGTGCATCAAATTTACTCCTCCTTTACTTAATAAAAGTTATTTGCAGCATTTCCATACTTCATAAAACAGCATCTACACACCCTCCCGGCTTCACATAAACTTTCCAAATTTATAGATTTAAAATGAGAGACAAAGCTAGCCAAGATTTGAGGTCTGGACTAGTTTTATGATTGAGGACACTCAGGACAACTCTTTATGACTTACTTGCAGTTTGAGAGCAAAGCTAAAACTAAAATTAAATTCTTGTAGGTCATAGCTTGTCTTTGTTTTTTTATTTTTCTTTACAATGCAAAATTCAACTTATAAAGGGATAATTATTATTATTTGGGGAATCTTATATGCATTGAAAACATGCTTAAAAATTAGCCAAATTATTATGCCTAAAATTACAAAACATGAGAGAAATTAAAGAAAACAAATACTGGAGGTATAACATGTTCATGAATTGGCTGCCCCAATATTAAATTAGTTATCTGATCTTTCTAATCAGTGTGTACTAATATCTTTGAGAGATTTTTTGGTAGAAATTAAAAATCAGATTCTAAAATTTGTATGGAAAGGGAGAGGTCAAGAATAGTCAAGGCAAACTGGAAGAAGAACAAAGCTGGATGATTTACCTACCAGAGAGCAAAACCTTTTATAAAGTGTTGTTAAGAAAGTATGTTATTGACTTCTTTTCATGTTGCATATCATGAAAAGATGGTCAACATCACTCATCATCAGGGAAATACAAATGAAAACTATGATATCACCTTATACCTGTCAGAAAGGCTAAAATTAACAACACAGGAAATAGATGTTGGTGAGGATATAAAGAAAGGGGAAGCCTCTTTCACTGTTTTTGGGAATACAAACTGGGGCAACCCTTCTGGAAAACAGCATGGAAGTTCCTCAAAAAGTTGAAAATACAACTATTCTATGACCCAGCAATTTCACTACTAGGTATTTACCCAAAGGATACAAAAATACTGGTTCAAAGGGGCACATGCATCCCAATGTTTATAGCAGCATTTTATCAACAATAGCCAAATTATGGAAAGAGCCCAAATGTCCATCAACTGATGAATGGATAGAGAAGATATGGTGTGTACACACCGACACACACAGACACACGCAAGAATATTATTCAGCCATTAAAAAAGAATGAAATCTTGCCATTTGCAATGATGTGTATGGAGGTGAAGTGTATTATGCTAAGCAAAATAAGTCTGAGAAAGACAAATATCATATGCTTTCACTTATATGTGAATTTAAGGGAAAAAAAAGATGAACATAGGTAAGGGAAAAAAAGAGATGGGGGCGAACCATAAGAGACTCTTAACTATAGAGAACAAACTAAAGGTGGATGGAAGGAAAATGGATGCAGGATGGGCTAAATGGGTGATGGGCATTAAGGAGGGCCTTTGTTGTGAGTATGTTGTATATAAGTGATGAATCACTAAATTCTACTCCTGAAACCAATACTACACTATATGTTAATGAATTAGAATTTAAAAACTTGAAACAAATAAACAAAGGACAGAAGCAAAGAAAGTATGTTATTGGCATAGACAGACAACTGACCTATAGAAGAGTCCATAATATTTTTTTAAATTTTGTTATTTGAATGTAGTTGATGTGTATATATGTGTAAGTATATATGTACATGCATATATATGTCATGGTTTTAATATATTTATCTGATTTATGACAGAGGAACAACACAGTACATGGAGGAAGGGTAGTCTTTCCAATTAATGGTGCTGGGTTAAGTGAAATCCATTGGAGAAGAATAAATCTTGACCCTGCATCTGTATAAAAATTGACTCTAGAGGGACAGAGATCTAAATATGAGAGGTGACATTATAAAGCTTTTAATGACAAACACAGCACAATATAACTGTACTGCAATAGGAAAATATCTCTGGAACAGGACACAATAGGCAGTAACTATAAAATTAAAAATAATAAGTTAGACTATACTAAAATTAGGAACTTATGTTTATTAATAGCATTGAAAGAATGAAAAGTCAACCCACCGAAAAGAAAAAGATATTCACAATGCATACATCTCACAAAATCTTAATATCCAAAATATCATAAGTAACTTATAAAATCAATAAGGAAAGTTCAGAAATCCAACAGAAAAAAAGGGGAAAGGTTTTTACATACACTCCATACAAGAAAATATCCAAAGAGCCTTATTATGCTCATTGCACAAAAAAAGTGCTCAACTACATTAGTCAATAGGAAATGTAAGGTAAAACCACAATGTGATACTATTACGCATCTATCAGATTGGCTAAAATAAAAAAATACAGGAAGTACCAGTGTTTAGGCTTGGAGAAACCAGATTTTTTCATACACTATATATAAGTGGAAATTGATAGAGTCGCTACAGACTCCCACTATCTAATAAAGCTCAACATATGCCTACACTCTTATCCAGCAACTCCATTCCACTCTAGTCCTAACAAAATGAATGCTGAATGTTCACAGCAGCACAATTTGTAATAGTCAAAAAAAAAAGAAAGAAAGAAAAGAAAAGAACTCCAAGTAGCCTTCAAGAGTACAGGGGATAAGTTGTGGCCTGTTCATGAGTGGAATAATAAATAAAACAAGAATGAGAAAGATGATGTATAACTATACACAAAACTATAGATAAATATCATAAACCTACTGAGCAAAAGAAGCCAGAAACAATATCTTATAATTCTGTTCTTACAAAGCTTCTAAACAGAAAAACCAATCCATTCTATTAGAGATCAGAGTAGTAACTACTCATGACAAAAGTTAATAATGGCAAAATTGCAGGATTTAAGATAATTCAAGAAACATAGATGACTTCAGAATAACCCTAAGTGTGGTATTTTTGCCTATGAGTTTCTAAGAAAAGGAAGCTTTAGAATCTATGTCAAATAATTGAAACTCATAGGATAATCAGCTAACGTCATCCAAGTCTCAATATTGCTATTTAGAAGTTCGAATTGTGTGATTTCTGGTCAGCAACCAGGACCCCATGAGTTGCTAATAAGCATTTTGAACAGGAAGTTGGCTACTTAATATTTGTTTCCTTAACATGGAAAATAAAGGTAAAAACAAATTGTGTGTTATTTGTATACGTCTTCAAAATAAAGAAATTTCTCATGTGACAAATAGAATAGGTAAAAGTTTAGGCCTTCATTGTCTGAAAGAGTCTTATTTGATCTATCATCACATAGGTTGGAGTAAACTTTATCAAAATTACTTTGCAGGAATTTCATTAAAGTGCGGCTTGCTCAGCCATATTTCTTTAAGTGAAATTATGGCTGTATCAGGGAATGGCTAAAAAAAAAATTAACCTAAAGCATTTATTCCCTATGAAAAAAAAAAGGAAATTTGCAATTTTTGAAACCTACAGAAATCATGTCTATGAGAGTTACTAGAGAATTGCAAGGCATTGACCTGCATTGATTCCAATCAATCACTTTAATCGAACCTTTCCAAATGGCTCAAGTTATAATGAATGTATGAAGTCCATGTACATGGAGATCTATATCACATTTGAGTAATTTTTCCACGTGTGTGTGAGTGCATATGTGTCTATGTGTGCTTCTAGTAAAGGACCACAAAAACTATTCCAAATATACATGAAATGTGTTAAGATTTCCCTCAGAAGCCTTCATTTTAAGATTATGTTGGAATTAAAATCTTCCTCAACAGAATAACTCCATATCAATGCAAAAAACAGTCATTGTTAAAGAAAAAAACAGAGGTTCAATGCATTTCCTAGTAACACTTTACAAGGAATGTTTTATAATTTACTCTAACCAAAGAGGGGTGGGGGACTTTTCAGACATTCAGCATAATGTGAATACTCTGTAGGGTGGAAATGCAAGAAACCCCCCTTTTTTCATATGATTAAACTGTGCGGCACATTACAAATGCCAATTAAAGTTTCAAATTACATTTTTGGAACCAACTACAGTTGCATCCATCTTCCTCAGAAGTAACATCTAACATCTGTGGAGCTGGCAGCACGGGACTAGATTTTTGGACACTGTGGGGTAGACTATCATAAGCTTTCAAAAAAATCTCCTTGAACTTTTCTCAACCTTTCATTTATTTTTTGAAAACTTCTCATGTTTTTATATTATCTTGGGGTTTAAAGACAGAACAACTACATCTGGTTATATTAACTTTTTTTAAAGTGATTTTGGACAAATACAGAGCAGCTAGATACCTCTTCATCACCAATTACATAGTAAAGAAGTATCTTCTGGTCAATGCCATTTAAGCCCCCCAGAAAAAGGCTTTTTAAAAATATTTTTAGTTTATTTATTTTGAGAGTGTGCACACACAAGTTGAGGAAGAGGAGAGAGAAGGAGACACCAAGCCAGTTCCACACCATCAGCACAGAGCCTGATGTTGGGCTCAAACTCATGAACCCTAAGATCATGACCTGAGCTGAGATCAAGAGTCAGACACTTAACCCACTGTGCCACCCAGGCGCACCCCCCACACACACCGAAAAAGGCTTTTTGCAGGCTAGTCACATGAAGATAGCATCTAGTGAATTGGAGGGAACTATACATAAACCCAGTCTCCTTCATGTGACAAGAATTCAAAAATTTGATAACACCTGCGATGGTTAATTTTATGTGTCAATTTGAGGGGCGCCTGGGTGGCTTAGTCGGTTAAGCGGCCGACTTCAGCTCAGGTCATGATCTCACAGTCTGTGAGTTCGAGCCCCGCGTCGGGCTCTGTGCTGACAGCTCAGAGCCTGGAGCCTGCTTCAGATTCTGTCTCTCTCTCTCTCTGCCCTTCCCCTGCTCACGCTCTGTCTCTCAAAAATAAATAAACGTTAAAAAAAAATTTAAAAAAAAATTTTATGTGTCAATTTGACTAAGAAAAGTCCCAAAAAAAAATGAAAGAAGAAGAAAGTGTTCAGTTAGCTGGTAAAAAACTTCATTTCTGTGTAGGTCTGTGAGGTTGTGTCCCCAAAAAATTAGAGATTAGCATTTGAATCAGTAGACTGAATGAAGAAAGAAGGTCCCCTTTCAACCAATGTGAGCAGGCATCATCCAATCTGAGGGCCCAAATAGAACAAAAAGGCAGAGGAAGAGGAAGAGCTAATTCTCTCTCTCTTTGAGCTGCGACATCCATCTTCTCCTGCCCTTGGATATCAGAGCTCAGGTCTTTGGACTGTAGGACTTACACCAGTCCTGTCTCCCACCCCCACTAGTCCCTACCCCCACTTCACCCCATAGCCCCTAGTTCTCAGGCCTTACTCAACTGAATTATACCACAAGCTTTCCTGGTTCTCCAGTGTGCAAACAGTAGCCTCCATAACTTTGCGAGACAATTCTTGTAATAAATCTCCTATTATATATATCTCTTATATATATCTTATATATATCTTTAAATATCCTATTGGTTTTGTTCCTCTGGAGAACTCTGAATAACACAACATCCAAGCCACAATTTCCATCTCAACTTACTACCCCAGTCTTCCTTTTTCCAAGCTAAACATTGTCAGCTTCTTTAAGCCACTGATTAGACAGTTGTTGCAATCTTTCTGATAATATCAGCACCGACTCTAAAAACAGAAAACTAACGCTTAGGCCCCCTGATATCATCATCACTGATTCACTGGAATAAAAACAGAGAAGGGGTTTCAGTGGGAGTTAACCTCTTCTAGTTCATTGCAACCGACAGACAACCCTTCCCTGGAACTCAAGGACAATCTCCATGGCATTCCTTCCTACATAAAACATGGAATCCTAGAATTTAATGAGACATCTAGTGTAAAAACATACAGTTTAGATACAGACCTCAAATGTCCTGTTCAAGAGTAGTGCATTATGTTTGTACAGTGCCTTCCGCCTTCAAAGTGCATTTTTATTTTAGAGATTAATAATAAGGTTTATTCCCTTCAGTTTAACCTGGATATTAATGAAAATAATATATCATGAGAATCTTGAACACGATGTCAGAAAGGCAGGTGGCGGCAACAGAATATCAAAGTGCATTCTAATCCTGACCCTCACAAGATTGTGAGGTCAACGGCATAGGAGTTATTACTAACAACATATAGATGAGAAAGCTAGGGTTCACAAAGGTAAAAGAACTACAAGTTCTCATAACTGGTGAAGAATGGAAACAAATCCTCCCCCCAGGATTTCTTCTCATGTCCAATCTTGACCACACTTTGCTGCCTCTTCGTGTCACTGAGGCATAAGAACGTGCAGATGACTGTGGGGCAAGACTGAAAGGATCCCGAGGAAGCCCATGGCTGCAAACATGACCTCCATTACTTTTTTTTTTTTTTTTTACTTTTTTTTTTATTTATTCTTAAGAGATATACAGACAGAGCGTGAGCAGGAGGAGGGCAGAGAGAGAGGGAGATACAGAATCTGAAGCAGGCTCCAGGCTCTGATGAGCCATCAGCACAGAGCCCGACATGGGGCTCGAACCCACAGACCGTGAGATCATGACCTGAGCTGACGTCGGCCGCTTAACCAACTGAGCCACCCAGGCGCCCCTGACCTCCATTACTTTTGTGAGCCTTAAACTCCAGAATAGGGATTTATTCTTGTGGTGTTTAAAACCTTTCTAAATTTTAAGAATAACTTGTGAAATTAAAGAAGACTAAACAAACCAAAAACCTTTAAGAGTACCTTTCAGCAGGAACATGTTAATAGGAGACACTGAAAGACACTCAAGACAAATTTCATGGTCTCATTTTTTGTGTCCTTGTACTAGCTTTTGATCATTCTTAGTTCTGTTTTTGTCCGTTTTCATCTTGTCTCATTTTGTATTTGACTCTTAACAACTAGTTTAATCTCTTCATCCCTCATATGATTTCCTACCTTATTTTTAAGCATCTGTTTTAGGTTTGCATTGTGATAGTAGTAATAATTAAACTGCATTTATTTAAAAAATCATTTTCCAAAATTTATGGACTTCTTCAATTAGAAAAAAAAACAAAACAAAACAGTGAATCTTATTGACATGCTTCAAGGAAAAGGAGAGGTGAGCAGTATTCTCAGAATTTCGAAGGACTCCAGAGCAACAGGAGAGAAAGTTTAAAGACATCTTGTGGCTTTGAGTAAAAAATTTACTAATTTGGGGACATCTAAGTGGCTCAGTCTCAGGCCATGATCTCATGGTTTGGTTCATGAGTTCGAGCCCCACATTGGGCTCTGCATTGTCAGTGCAGAGCCTGCTTGGGAATTCTCTCTCCTTCTCTCTCTGCCCCTCCCCTGCTTGTGCTTTCTCTCTCCCTCTCTCTCAATAAATAAATAAACATTTAAAAATTTTACCAATTTTTAGTTATTTTTCTTTCTTGTCTCTACTAGGTTTGATAACTTTGTAAGTAAATCTAGCTATAAATAATTAATGACCAAGAACTAAATATTTAGAAAGTTTTGTGCTCAATGCTTAAATAAGACTTCTGGCTGGTTGCTATACAATCTGTTCAATTTTTACTCAAAGTAAGCCAGTTACCAGACTGCTATTATATTAACAGTCATTACAAAATCCTTGGTCTTTAAAAATTCAGCATATTATTAAAATATTAAACATTTGAGCCTCTTCCTTTTTATCTTGCTGTGAAACATTCTATCAGAGCACAAAGGATTAAAATTTGTATGTGGAAATTTTAAAATTAGCTGTAAATATTATATATAGGTACCCAAATTGTGTTATTTTGTGTAGAAGATAATACGGAGGTAATTCAAGTTGCATTCTTTCTCTGTATCACACCACGTTCGAGGGTTATTTTCCAGAAAAGAGAATTCCAAATAATTTAGGAGCAATACCTGAGAAAGTACCCTACCTAAAAATGCATAAATTAGTGTCCTGGAATAGTTTAGAAGTTATTTCTCCTATAGAATCTTAAATCTCTGCCAAAATGCCATAGCAGTAGCAGAAATCCTACTCCACTTATTGTCTAAAAGAATACTGAGTCGAGGTGGAATCCCGGCAGAATTGAAGTAGAATTTGTTAATATGCACTCTTATTTCCCAGAAGTGGCAACATTGCTAGCAATTACGACTGACAAACAGCCAACAGAAGAGAAAAAAAAAAAAAAAGGCAATGCAGAATGTTTATTATTTTGAGAGGTTCATCAGGGAATGCTTTTGTGTCAGGGGAATGAATAGTGCCACCCAGGCAGGGAGACTTCATTGCTTCCAAAGTGTCCCAGCGACCCTGAATGTGGTTATTAAAAGCATTTCTTATCCCTTAATGTTCACTCTTATAGATGAAGTGACAAGGGTGTGGTTCAGAGTGTGCCAGGTGAGATGCAGGTAAACCAATGTTATTTGGAATAAGTGTTCTTAGTAGGATTCAGGATTCATCTCATAAGGAATAGCATATTTTTATGAAGAATATGAAAACATTACCCTTCTATTCTATGTTTTGAGTAGGAGGTTTTCTCATTTGGCCGGTTTAAGAACAGAGAAGCTGGAAGCTGTTTATTTTTTAGCTCACTTTCTACGGAGCTAGAAGAAATTTTATACTCACAGGTCTGTTAATTAGACACAGCAGTATTTTTCCAGTGTCAAGTGGGATAGTATTCAAAACTGAGTAAATCATTAGTGAGCCATCAGAAGGTCTCTGGTGGTCACTGTCATGACCTCTAAATTGGGTCATTATACCACCCAGGTCTTTAGGGGAGAGCAGTGCCCAATAATGCAACACCTCACTTAAAAACTTTAATCTGAACTGTGTGCAATTTGAAATGTTACCTGCTCAAGACACCTGAGTGGCTCAGTGGGTTAAGTGTCAGATTCCTGATTTCGACTCAAGTCATGAACTCACAGTTAGTGAGTTTAAGCCCCACATTGGTCTCTGCACTGACGGTATGAAGCCTGCTTGGGATATTCTCTCTCTCTCTCTCCCCCACTCTACCTCTCCCCTGCTTGCTCGCTCACTCTCTCTCTCTCAAAATAAATAAATAAGCATTTAAAAATATATTTCCTGCTCAAAGTTTTAACAAAAGTTTTTGAACTTCAGAATTAAATGTTATGACTGGCTGCCCTGGCTGCCTGGGAGCTATCATTCCCCAATGAATGTGCTTTAGAGGTTCTGAAATAGCCAATGAGACCAAAGCTCTTCCATGCCAATTAAGCTCCATCTTGTTTTTTCTCTGACTCCCACTCGCTTCTTTAGGTAATGATGGTAGGTCCTGTCACAGGTGAGCAAGTAATCAACTGATACTCAACAGAGCAAGAGTTTTCTTTGCATCTCCTCCATCTCTTCTCAATTCTCAATCTTTAGGTACAACTGAAACCCTTATCACTGACCTTTCAACAATATGAGAACAAAAGAAATGTTCGGTATCCCAAAGTCCTTTACTCGGAACCCCATCCCTTGGCTCTTTTCCCCATGTGAGTATAAAATGGAAAAAATGCCAGCTTGAAATTTTGGCCACTTTCAGCTCTGAAAGCCAATCCATGAATCACACAAAACAACTAGAAATAGAAAAGGGGCCAAAAGGTAAACCAAATGAGACAGTGAATTTAGGGTTGAGAGTGTTCACATAGGAAAAGAAAAGAGCAATGGGTAGATTAAAGATGGAAGGTCCAGGACATAGATGGGAAGCCGAAGGAGAAAATATTCTGACCCAAGCCCACTGGAATGCCTTACATCAGCCATTTGCTTCTTAAAAAGTTGACAAGTAACATATGCCAAAGACTGGAGATGGAATTACAGCCTTAATTTATGTATGTTTTCAAGTACATTGTGTTTAAAGTAATACAAAGCACAGCAACCTGCTGGGAGAAGGCAAGGCTGCAGAGCCATTAGCATCTACCATTTAAAGCTGTTAAAAGGCAATGCACCAGTCACAGTTGAGAGAGCTGCTGACATACTGCTGCGGAACCAAGCCAGCTAAAACCCTCCAGGGAGCTCAGGAGACTGGAGGGCTACAAAGTCATCAAGCCACTGTCTCTGAGACTCTGTGTATTTCCAAAGACAGTTTGTTCTAGACTTCATTCCCAGATCTAATTACCTCCAAAAGCCATTGGTAGCAATTAACACTTAGTAGGCACACTACTTGATTACAATTAGCCCTTATAGATCAATTAAAATAAAATTACACACATCTCAGGAAAGTTAACAACTGAGCTGCATGAGCCAAGTCACCGGATTTTGAGGTAAAACCAGGGTGGAATTCTGAACCTTCCTGTTCCTTGCAAGCTGATAGTTCACTAAGAGCAATGCCCCCCCAATCTCACCCCCCAGAGCCATGGCAGAATAGAATGACAGATGTTAGACACTGACAGAGAAGATAACCTCATCAGACATACATTTTATATTCATGAATAAACTTAAGAAATAAGGAATGTGAAGTCTCCAATTGGCATTTGAAATTTTAATTAGCTCTCAATTAACAACCTATGGTAATATTTCCTACTAAAAGGTATAATGTAGGAGACTTGAATTGAGCGAAGAGGAGGTAAAAGTATAAAGTAGCATTGCCCTGTTTGTTTCTTGATGATCTAGACTCAGACTAAATACTGAGATAAAATAAATAAGCCTTAAAACACAAACTGTGGGAACAGGATTTTGCCATCTTCACTCTGTATTACTTCATTTAAGCTGGTGGGGCTCTTGGGAAGATTGAATAGACACATGGAGTGCCTTTTATTTAGCATTTGATCATTGCCTATTTTCTTCCTTCCTTAATTACAACTGCAAATTGTTTAAGCTTAACAGTTCCAATGCTTCACCATCCAAAAAAAAAAAAAAAAAAAAAAAGGCCTATGGCCATGTATGATGAAATTATTGGGAAAGTGAGGGCAGAACTTCATTGATTATTTAAAACCATGATAACTAGGGTGCCTGGGTAGCCCGGTTGGTTAAGTATCCAACTCTTGATTTTGACTCGGGTCATGATCTCTCAGTCATGAGATTGAGCCCTGCTTCAGACTCTCTGCTCAGGACGTGTAGCCTGCTTAAGATTCTCTTTCCCCCTCTCTCTCTGCCCCTCTCCCATGCTCGCTCACACACTCTCTCTCTCTCAAAAAGGAAAAAAAAAGATAAATTTTATTAAATCTCAGTGAGCTTATTCTTTGAAGGAGAAATTGGTAGCTTCTTTCAAAAAGCAAGCCGTAATTTCTAAGTGTATCATATACAACAGTATAATTGTCATAATAAAATAATACAAACATTGTACATCTGATTGAAGGGGATTTTAAACTTATTAGTAAGAATTAGAGGTATAAGAATTGTAGATTATTCTCTCTGGATATTTTATGATATTTTCTAGATATTTTATCTTCACCTGAAGTTTCTGAAGGAAAAAATTACAATTTCAATTATAATTATTATGTCAAAAAAAAATCACAAACCACCAATTTTATCTTTAGTGGCATCAAAAGAACCGATATTTAGAGAGGTAGTCATTTTTTACTCAAAATTCCAAAAAGTCTACTGTGATTATGGTTCTTTTTTTTCACCGGCATCCAGAAGGATACGGTACCTTTGCTTTGGCAAATAAAATATGAATAAAACTGAAGCCTTTAACAGTTACAATTCTGTGTCTCCCTTCTCTGTCACAGAAATCAGTGATAATGCAAAGGACAGGCCCCACTTAACTTGCATTTGAGTAAAGAAAATATGGAGCCGAGCCCACAGCTGACCCATGACAGACATGGAGCACAAGCCAGCAACAGGCCTTTATTGCATTACACCATCATGAGCTTGGGTTTATTTGCTACTACTAACTGAACTTCTTTTGATTGGTACAATTGCTTGACTTTGCTAAAGAAATACAGTAATTTATTAGAAAACACAGCTCTAATTTCAAATAGGAATTCAAGTAGTGGTTCTGCCACTTTTCAGCTAGGTGACATTGCTAAAATTCTCAACTTCTCCAGACTTCCATCTACTCCTCTATGAAATGGGTATTGCGGCAACTACTTCCCAAGGTGACTGCATGAATTACAATGAAGAGATACAAAGGATCGGACACAGTTCCTACCCTGTCGTACTGAGCTACAAAATATATGGCAGCTTTTACAATAATTATCTCCTTGAGAAGACTATAGCTTCAGCTATTTTAGGTTACTTACAATGACATCAGGTTCTAACTTGAGGCCAGTTTTTTTTTTAATGTTTTCACTAATGTAACCCCATGTACACTATGAATGTTATAAAGCTACAGATTTAGGCCAAATTATAATAGCACTTTTCATGAATCCATTTCAGCATCCTGAGCTTAGTAATTTTGATAAATGACTCTTTCAAAAACTTGGCTTTAGTAGTGACTGAAAATGGTTCAGAGGGCTGAGTTTAGAGCTAAGTAATTGTACAACAAAGTTCCTGTGGCAAAGCTCGGGAAAATAAAGGCCTTAATATAGTGTTTTAAAGACAGGTATTTTCACTCATGATACAAGTATTTCTTGTTTATTTTTTCAATAACATCAAATCTTATACCCAAGATTTCCATTCTTAAAGGACACTAAGAATAAAGAGAGACTAGAAAACAGTGATCTTTTGCAGCATATGATCTCATTATTCTTGGAAATTTGTACTCTTGGAGACCACTTGATTCTTAAAAATAATCGAATTCACAACGGCAATAAGAAATGAAATGTATGAACTTATGAGTGTGACTTATATATTGATTTATCATAACAAGTTCACTTAAACATTTCCTAATGATTATTTTATTTTTATTGACAAATCGATAATAGTATTAAAAAAACTACACATGGAATAAATGAACCAAGATTGTTGGATGGTGGATACATACTACTGTCCAGTAGAAAAACAGCAGAAAAACAAGATAGGCCCTTTAGGAGCTATAATTCAGAAATAAAAAAATATATTCCTTCTCCTTCAAAGGTTAATATGTGCGGTTCAGATGATAACTATACTAGGGTTCAGAAGAGACAAAATGATTTAAACCAATTGTTCACAGTGAGCCTAGTGGTCCTAGTGGTCACTGAGACCTTTAAGGGATCCAGAAGGTCAAAAGTATTTTCATAATAATAAACAGATACTATTTTGTTTTACTTTCATTCTGAGTACATGTTGAATTTCTAGAGGCTACATAAGGTGTGAGGGTAACAGCTCTGTGACAGCCAATGGAATGTGTACATTTGTATTTTTGTATTCTAAGATGTTCTCAGTTTTAATTTCTAATTGGTAAATATGAATAGATAAACCTGTATAAAGTTCTTTGGGTCCTCAAAAAAAATTATGTATGTAAAGGGATTTGGAAAACCACTAATTTACATTAAAGCCACAGTGTTTCTATTTCTTTAAGGTTATTAGCAGATTATTACACCACCTGATTATATCAAAAGAGTGAATGAATGATAGGTTTTGAGTTGATTATACATAAAATATATCTAATATAATACATATCCAACCAGATGCATAATTGTTCTGTGCTATATAGCGGCTAGGAATAGTTAGTAGTTTTATTTTATACTCAGTCACTCAAGCATATATACACACACCCCACAACAGAAGGTTGTCTGGGAGAAGAAAGCTGCTTTGTGATCACTAGGAAGACTATGAAATTCATATTCTGATATTATCCAGGCTTTTTCTTTACAGAGAATAAACATATACCACTCGTCGCAGGAGGCCCTCTGTCCTCTTTTCTATACCTCTCTTCTAATGGAAATCACTTTTTAAAAAACTTTAAAAATAAATATTGTCCAGGAAAGGCCTCATCCAGACTATAGAAGTTGGAAATATGGAAATAAAAGTTAACTAGAGCTCCTTCTATTAGAGAAGAGAATGGGGACAGAGAGAACTCTTTCAACATGCTGAATCCACTCTCATGCTGCCATCTTTCTCTTTGTATCTGTGAATTCCTTTCCCTTCTTTACACCAAAAAATTTCTGGAAACCTAATGTCATTTAATGTAGGCAATGGTAATTCAGTTTTTGGTCTACTCAACCAAGAAGAAGTTATATAACCACCCCCACTTGCTTGAACTCAAATTCAATCCAGAACTCTTCTGGTACTAGATCCAAATCAATAACCTTGGCCTGATATAAACTTATGTTCCTCCTGTTCTAATATCCATCTTGGCCGTACTTACATGTATAACCCACATTTTTGCTCATGCATATATTCTCTTTTCATTTTGAATTGGTTTAATAACAAAGAACGTGATAGAATATGGACTCTAGCAATAGGCATGGCAATATGGAGAGGTTGTAGAGGAGCAGCATGAAGAGGATTGGTTTCCCACTGAAAGTAACTATCTTAAGTGAACTTGTTCTCAAGCAAGGCAGCACAGCATGGAGAGACAAGGGAGGCTCAGGTGCAGTAGCACTTAAAATGAGGTCTCTTACATTTAATGTGATAGGGAGAACTTAGGTCACATGTCTGCATCCAGGTTCAAAGGAAATAAAATTTTGGCTTCATTTGAATTTAAAATGTGAGTATTTCTCCAAATTTTGATGGTGGATGAGAACTACAAATATATGATGAAGATCCTCATAGAATTCTTTGATTT
The DNA here is from genome assembly GCA_030068075.1 of Paguma larvata. Taxonomy (NCBI): domain Eukaryota; kingdom Metazoa; phylum Chordata; class Mammalia; order Carnivora; family Viverridae; genus Paguma; species Paguma larvata. Next base: position 75,405,243 of record CM057825.1, read on the forward strand.
CTTCAGTTTTATGAGGAATGATATGTGTGGTGATAAAGATAAAAGCATAAGACTTTTTGACTTTGATTAATGGCAATGTTACAGAAATCAAGACATTTCTTCTTAAACTCTATAATTTAGATCTTATTTTTCCAATGTTAGTCTAAGGATAAAAAAAATATACAGTATTTCTGGGCAATGATTTTTTTGGATCTGACACCAAAACCACAAGCAACAAAAGCATAAATTAACAAGTGAAATTACATCAAACTAAAAAGCTTCTGTACAGCAAAAGAAACAATCAACAAAATGAAAAGGCAATCTACTGAATAGAAGAAGATATTTGCAAATCCTTTACAAGTGTTTAATATCCAAAATATATAAGGAATTCATACAAATAAATAACAAAAAAAGCCCACGAACAATCCAATTTAAAAATGGACAGAGGAACTGAATAGAAATTTCTCCAAAGAAAACATCATGGCCAACAGGTACATGAAAAAGATGCTCAACATTACTAGTCATCAGGAAAAGGCAAATCAAAACCACAATGAGATACCATCTCACACTGTTAGAATGGCCATCATCAAGAAGACAAGCAATAAGTGTTGGATTGGATGTAAAGAAAACCCTGTGTACTGTTGGTGGGAATGAAAAGTTGTTCATCCACTGTGCAAAACAATATGGAGGTCCCTCAAACAATTAAAAATGAATCTACTATATGATCCAGCAATTCCACTTCTGGGTATTTACACACAATGGAATATTATTCAGGCACGAGAAAGAAGGAAAATTCTGCCATTTGCCACAGGATGGATGGACCACGAGGCATTATGCTGAAATAAGTCAGACAAAGAAAAACAAAAACTGTATGATATCACTTATATATGGAGTCTAAAAAAAGCCAAACTTGTAGAAGCAGAACAGAATAGTGATTACCAGGCCTGCAGGTAGAAGAATTGAGAAGATGTATGTCAAAGGGTACAAACTTGCAGTTAGAAGATGAACAGGTTCCTGATACCTAAGGCATAGCATAGTCACTATAATCAACAATACCATACTATGTATTTCAAAGTTGCTAAGAGACTGGATCTTAAATGTTCTCACTACAAAAATGAAATGATAATTATGTGGCATGATGGAGGTGTTAGCTGCTGCTACACCGAGAAATCATATTGCCATGTTTAAATGTATCAAATCAACAGGTCACATGCCTTAACGTTACACAATGTTATATGCCAATTGTATTTCAATAAAAAATAGATAAGAAGTGTTCATACTGCAGGTAGGTAGTTCATTCAGGGTGGAGAAAATAGTAAATGCCAGAGAACTTCATTCTACAATCCATCCTCTTCTAGGCTATCTTGGGAAGGAACAAAAATTGCAGCAGAAATTATATTCTGGAAGGGAAGTAAAAAATGAGAACAGTAAAAATGATGAGAAAGGGAACAAAGAAAAGGGTTCATTCAGCTAGAGATCTATGAATATACGTGTAGGAATGTGAAGGTCTATTTCATGGTAAATCTGTACTCACAGGTATGTATTTATATGCACACACATATGATTTAATGGAAATGATTTTGGAGTGGAACCCTGCTCAGTTCATCTCACTAGGTGATTTGATAACATTTAAATCATCCAATATATTAACCTCTAGTGGAAAAATTATCCCTTCCCCCAGTTTGAATTTCAAGACAATTTTGTAGTGTGTTTATAGGGTTTTAATTTTTAACGATTATTTTTCATAGTTGTCCTAGAGTTGGGACAGTAGCCTTTTGAACACATTTAAATAATCACAGTAAAAGATATAGTCTAAAATGAGAAACATATATATTTTACAAAAGCTAATTGAAGAGGGAAATATTATGACAGATGCTATTTTAAATGGATTTTTAAGTGGAAGAGAAATCGTGCTAAGGAAAAAAATCTTACTGCTGCTATCATCTACATATTGTTCTCAATACTTTCCTCCCCTCTGTATCCACCCCCTTTGCCATGCTGCTCTGCAGTTTCTCCCACAAGAAGCAGAGGACATTTCCCTGGTCCTGCTGATGTTGGGCTGGGTCATGCGACTTGCTTTCATCATGTAATGTTAGCAGTTACACTCAGATTGAAAGCCTGAAATGTGTACAGTTGGGTTTGCCTTCTGGTTTGCTTGCCTTTCTCTTTAAGAAAAACAGGTTCCAGATAGCTGTCGGTCCAAGGAGAATAAGAGACATGTGGAAAAGATTTGGACCTGATGTATAGTTTGAAGCCAAGCCCAACAAACCAAGCCTAGATCGGCTGAACTCCAACCAACTGCAGATGTGTGAGTGAAGAACAAATGGATATTTTTGCATACCACTGAGTTTTATGGTGGTTTGTCATCAGTGACAGTAGCTTCATTATGTTGTTTAATATTGGGACCTCTATCAAAGAACAGAAATGTCTTCATAAAATCTCCAGGAAATGCTTCCATAGCTCTTCTGAACAGACCTACTGACCCACTAGGGCAGATAGTATTATAACCTTTGTTTTACAGGGAGAAAACTATAGGCTGAAGAAAGTCAAATGACTCTCCCAAGACTAGTTAGTGAAGGAGTCAGAATTCAAAACCAACTTTTACTCCCAGTTCAGTGCTCTCTTCCAAATCTTATTTGTGTTAGATATATGGTACAAGACCAAATTTCTGCACCAAATCGACATCAGCTGCTAAATCCACACATACAGCAAAATATTTAGTATGGTCTAATATACTTGGCTGCTCTAAAGAATGCTGAGGTATGCAACGTTCAGTGGTTGACACAACCATTCCAAAATTAACTCAATTGGTATAAATGAGATTATTGAATTTCCCCCGCAAGTTTAGCCATACTGTTAGTGTTTTTCATATGACTTGTGAGCGCATCCAAGAAATTATTTGGTGGCAGTCCCCTGGGATATGTTTATTGCATTTAAAAATATATATTAGAAAGATAATGCTCTGTTCTCACGCTGCAATAAATCCCTTGTGTTGTTAATCTGTGTGAAAATATTTGAGTTTCTATTAACCTAACTGCAAGACATCAGCCCATATTTGCTATCTGATTAGAAAGAAGTCATTGGTTCAGATGGCATTTATATCCCAGAAAGGAGGTGGCTGCTGTTAAGAAGCAGGAAAATGAAAATATTATTCCTTCCAAAACAGTTCTCTAAAGTTGCATGCATACGTAACAAAAGCCACTTTGCCTATTTTATTATAATTGCAGTAAGCTCCAAAGCTTTAAGAGGTTTTTCGCTCCTGCATTGAAAACTGAGGTACATTTGTACACTGAAAGGAAAGTGTATTGTATTCTCAATAAGAAAATTACACTCATGCCGTTCACTGTGCACTGAAAATTAGAAGAAAATTAGAAGTAGCTTTTGAAGACATTTAAGGAAACATTAATATGATGCTCAAATAATACAGCTGTTCTTTGTGTCAATCGATTGAATGGCTTATTTTTTAACTATAATATTTAAAAAGTAGAAAAAAACCTTCTTAATATGTCTACAAATGTAAGCATAAATTGTTGGAATTGAACCAAAAAATTATCCTCTATGACTCAAACTATTTAGTGATATATGGGCTTGAATGTTTTGGCAAGAAGAAAAAAAATGAAAGTTTGAGGTAATATAATAGATTATATGTAAAATTCAGTCATTTCCTGTGATTCTTATTATATTAATATCTCTATAAGTTGTTTTACATATGGAAGAAATGTGTTTTTAAGACCTCACATATTGAAAAAGTATAATAAAACATTTGTAGAATTGGAAAAATAGAATATTCCATTCTATGTTAATATTCCAAGGAATATGTTTAAGAAATTAGAAACACAGGAATTTCCATCTGGAATGGTCTTTAGAAATAATAAAATCTGACTGACCCAGCCAGGGAAAACCAACAAAGGAGGTCAGATTGGGGCAAGAGTCAATTAAAGGTAAAGGTAAAACCAAAGTGTAGGACACATTCGTGTCAAACAAGGTGGCCATGGTTTCTTTCTGTCCATTTTCAGATGCGTAGGAAGAAAGTAGTAAAGTCCTGGCTACACAGGGAGTTTTGTCTACTAGCTTAGCTAACATAAGGGTATCTTCCTCATTTCTGTGTAGCTCTGTAACTCACAACTCTGGCTGCACACTCAAATCACCTGGAGTGCTTTTTAAAAATATAATACCCAGGCGCCACACTTAGAAGCTGGGATTCGACTGTTCTTAGGTAAAGACTAAACAATTTTTAAATCTCCTAGGGAAATTCCAATATGCATCCAGAGTTGAGAATCACTGATAACTAGTCAAAGCCTGGGCAGAAAACAAAATCAAGTATACTCTTAGCTCATTCATTAATTCATTTGCTCATACGATAGTAATTATTTTAACACTCAATGAAAAATAATAATAGCTCATATCTAATCAGTCTTGGCATATGCTGAGCACTGTGCTAAGAGCCTCACTTGCCACTAACGCCTTTCACCAATTCCAAAGTAGTTATTATCCTGTTAATGAGAAGACAGAGGGTCAGTTCACACTGGGAGTATGTGGCAGTGCTGGGACCCAGATCTGCCAGAATCCAGAACGAGGCTTTTAACTACTGTCACTTAGCCTCTGAAATATCAATGGCTTGCAAAAACTCTGTTGAAAAACCAAATGCAAGATAGTTTCATGTCGAGACTATACCATGATGAAAGTGATTTAAATTCCTGGTTCTAATGATGTATACATTTTGTCTTTTTGCATAATTTCGCCTGGACAAATGAGGCTAGTTGGGGGCTTGGGAGTATGGAGGAAGGCAGAGGCTTATTTGTATGTCTTCCAGGCCTTTTTTTTTTTTTCTTTTTTTTTTTTTTTTTTTTTTTTTTAGAGGGAGAGGAGAGAGACAGAGAGAGAGAGAGAGAGAGAGAGAGAGAGAGAATCCTAAGCAGGCTCCATGCTCAGCATAGAGACCAATGCAGGGCTCAATCCCATGACCCTGGGATCATGACCTGAGTCAAAACCAAGAGTGGGACACTCAATAGACTAAGTCACCCAGGCACCCTTCCAGGCCCCTGTAACAAATGATGTTATTGGCTTTAACCAGTGGGTTAACTTTTAAATGATAAAAAAACTTAGGCTCTTGATAGTACTTACAAAAGAAAAGAAATAACCAAATCTAATACCTTATTTTACTCTGAAGTAGCTATGCCAAAGTGATCAAAGTGACTTCACTGCTGATACTCCATGGTGGTAGAATTCACATTCTCTCCATTATCTGATACAGTCTTTAAGCAGAGTACATACTGGTGTCTATGAGCTGTGTGCTTGATAGTTGGTACAGAACAAAGCACGGGATGCAATTAATTCAATTCTACTTTAAGTGTGGATTGATAAGAATAAACCTAAATAAAGACCAGACAAGATAGGCAAAAAGGAAGCAGATTTCAAGCACCATTTAATCAACCTATAGTGAGGCAAATAGAATTTCTAACTAGAGATGTACATGATTAAGCTAAATAAAATGAAAAGCAACTCTTTAAAAATACTAAGACAGGTAGAATGACAACAAGGAAAAACAGGAAGAAAGAAGAGAAGAAAAAGATGAAAAATCTGTTCTAGAAAAAGATATACCTTTAGGAACAGAAGGAAAATGTATGCAAATTTATATCCCCTAGGAATGGAAAAGAATCGAAAGAATATTAAATGAGAATAAAAGAATAAAGAGGGACACCTGGAGGGCTCAGTCGGTTAGGTGTCTGACTTCAGCTCAGGTCATGATCTCATGGCTTGGGATATCGAGCCCCGCTTTGGGCTCTGAGCACAGAGCCTAGGGCCTGCTTCAGATTCTGTGTCTCCCTCTCTCCCTCTGCCCCTCCCCTGCTCATGCTCTCTCTCTCTCTCTCTCTCAAGAATAAGTAAACCTTAAAAAAAAGAATAAAGCAAATTAAAGAAAAAACTTACATCATTAAGAAATAATAAATAAATGAGATACAGTAAGGAATAGAGTCAGTAAACTGGAAAAATAATTGTTTTTTTCGTTTTTTTTGTTTTGTTTTGTTTTTTGTTTTTTGTTTTTTTAATGAAGAGGAAAAAGAGAAGATGGTAAAGCCTTTTGAAAGTACAAAATGGCTATAGAAAACCGGTATCACGCTTGAACTCAAACTATCTCAGAGACACTGTTATTATCAAAATGTTTCACATTGTTGCAGCTAAAAGTGGGTTCCCAAGTTTCTTGTCCCTTGACTACCAAAATCACTTAACTCATCTATTCGTTCTCTGCATTGAAACATATCCCTTTTATGTCCAGGATACCCTAAGCATTACTATTCTCTTATTTCACTGGCTTCTGCTTCTCAGGGACTTTGTTGGTTCTTCCTCAACTCCCCAACTCCTTACTATTGATATGTCTTGGAGCTCAGTCCTTGCTCTTTTACTTTTCCCTATCTATGCTGACTCTCCAGGTGATCCCTGGTTTCATGCCTTTAACTATCTCATGTTTGATAACTCAGAATTATCATCTTAAATTTAACATGTCTAAAAACCAGTTCCCAATATCCTCTCAAATTGCTTCCTCTGAAGACTGTGCCATCCAAGTTAACAGCAACTCTCTTCTTGCTGTTACTGAGGCCAAAAACTTGAAGCAATCCTTGATTCATTCCTGTTCTCATACACTATATCCAGTCCATCAATTAATCCTGTTGACTACATACTCAAGATATCTACAGAAGCTCATCACTTTTCACTCCTCCCACTGCTCTTACCCTAGCCTAAGCCATTAGTATCTTTCATCTGTATTATGGCAATAAATTCCAACTGCTTATCTCCTTCCTAGAGTGACGAATGCAAGTCGATTTTAAAATACAAGTCAGATTGTGTCATTCCTACATTTAAAACTCTCCATATATTTGCATGTTATTCAGATTAAAAGCCAAAATCCTTATTAGTACTTTTGAATCACTTTGGGAGCTGACCAACCATTACCTCTGACTTTATCCCCTGCTGCTCCCCCTCTGTCATTCAACTCCAGCCATAGTGACATCCTCACTAGTTCTTGAATAGGTTAGATATTTTCCTGCCTCAAGATCGTCATGATTTTGTCCTTGTTTGGAATATTTCCCTCCCACATATTCACGTGTCATACTCAGCAACCTCAAGTTCTCTATTCCTTCTTGATCATATGGGACGTTATATCTCCGAGGGCCCTGCAGTTTGTTGGGGTCATATGACTAGTTATAGGCAATGAAGTATGAGTGAAAGTGAGATCATTTCTGGGCTAAGCCTGCAGGATGCTCTTGTCTTTCTTTCCTCCTGCTATGGTGAATATGAAAACATTGTGTTGATCTGGGGACACCACAAAGTTGCAGAATTTATAACTGAAGAAAGCACAGGTAGAAAGCCAAGGAAAGCAGAAAGGACGCTAGGTTTTAAAACCCAAAAGAATTTAATGCAGGAGATCCGGTGATTATGAAGCCAACGTAAGTGCTAGAGGAGCAACAGGCAGAAGAGACCACTGCTAGCTTTGAGGTTCAGCAGAACGATGGTGAAAGAAAGCACCACAGAGGAAAGAAACTGCTGTACTACACTAGAATTGTGAGGAATTCACTCAGAAATCACAGATGCCCTGCAGCAATGGAGGACTTTTCCTTCAGGGAAACACATAACAGCTTCTGCAAATCCTTACAGTTGCAGGAGTCCACCAAACTGTGCTATTACATTTAGAAAATGGCTTCTGACTTCTGTCTCCCTGTCAGTTCTTATGAGAGTATGTCTCCTTGGCAAAATGTGGCAGAATTCAGATCCTTAGAGACAAGAGTGTCTGAGACATATAGATCCCACATATTTGGCCCATCAAAAAAGGAGGCAGATCTACAAAGGGATAAAGTTACCAAGAGAAAAAGTTCCCTACTTTGGTTACTCAGCATCCATGTTCTAATCATATTATCTTTGCATAAGAAGTATTAAGAACATGCTTCTGCCTAACATAATGCAATTAACTCTTGTAAGAACAAAAATGTGCTTACTTCCTTTCAAAATGGAGACCCAGGTCGAATCTTCTATGTGATGATTATTTCTTCCAATTTAGTTCCAACTCACATTTACAAAACTACAATTTAATCTGTGTATTAAATCAACAAAAACACTATTCTAATGGCAGGAAGAGAACACCAACTACTAATTCCTCCTCTCTGAAATTGAAAGTGGTTAGGAGGCCATAAGTGATATATTATCTTCTGTCTTCTACCATATGTTTTTGTTGTTGTTGTTGTTGTTGTTTTTTAATATTCATTTTTGAGAGATGGAGAGAGACAGAGCATGAGTGGGGAAGGGGCAGAGAGGTAGGGAGACACATAATCCAAAGCAGGCTCCAGGCTCCAAGCTGTCAGCACAGAGCCCGATGAGGGGCTTGAACTCACGACCATCAGATCATGACCTGAGCCGAAGTCGGCCGCTTAACCGACTGAGCCACCCAGGCGCCCCTACCATATGTTTTTGGGTGTCTTTACTTTTCATCCATCACCTTGGCTGGTCATGATTCTTACTTAGTAGACTAAATCAAATCTTCATTCCTAAAGTATTGGGGACCGTAGTGGTGACCTGTCCATATTTGGTTGCTGTGCAGAAAATAGGTAATTCTTCAGGCCCTGGAAATACTATCTTTAGAAAGGCCTGCTTGCAATATTTGTCATCCAGTGTCTGGGAACTTGAATTTGGGGGAAGGTTCCAAACATTTCCTTATAAGAATGGCTCACAGTACCCAAACTATCTGTACAATGTTTTTTATGCTTAATACTTGCTTTCTTTGTGGAAATCTGTAATTTTGCTACATGTCTAGAAGGTGCATAAGCAATAAGCACCCAATAAAAACTCTGGCCCTGGGTCTCTGTTGGGCTCTAATAGATTTCACATGTTGTTATAACTCATTGCTGGTGAAATTAAGTGCATCCTGTCTGACTCTACTGGGACAAGATTCTTATAAGCTTATGCCTGATTTCCTCTGGACTTCATTCTGTGTGTCTTTTCTCTTTGTTGACCTGTCTTTGTATCTTGTTGCTATAATAAATCACATGTGTGAGTACAACTATATGCTGTGTCATGTGTGTTCTTCTAGTGAATCACTGCACATGAGCATTGTCTTGGGGTCCCTGTAATGTTGCTGTACCTTCCATTATTTTTGAAAAAATATATTTAAAGCTATTGCCCAAAAATAATATCTTACATAGTCCCTTTAAATAGAAATTAGATTTGTGAAATTCTCTTATCCCTCATTATTATGTTAATTTTTTACTTGAACAAATCAAATGTTAAATGTTTTACTCAATGACTTTTACAAAACAGGTCTCAATTAACAATGGAGTTATATTTCAATAAATCCACTGTAAGTCAAAAATGCATTTTATACACCTAACCTACTGAACTTCACAGCCTAGCCTAGCCTACCTGAAATGTTCTCAGAACACTTACATTAACCTAGAGTTGGGTTAAGTCATCTAAAACAAAGCCTATTTTGTAATAAAGCCTAATACTTCACGTAATGTATTAAAAACTGTACTGAAAGGGGGAAAAAAGAATGGTTGTATAGGTACAGAACGATTGCTAAGTATCAGTGATCCTGTGTCTGACTGGGAGCTCAGGCTGGCTGTCACTGCCCAGCATTAGGAGAGAGTGTCCTACTGTATACCACACTACCTCAAGAAAAGATCCAAGTTCAAAATTCAAAATATGGCTTCTACTGAATGCATATCACTCTTGCACCATCATAACGTTGAAAAATCTAAGTTGAACCATCTTAAGTCATGGACCATCTGTGTATGTGTAACTCACTCATCACAAGATAACATATATTTCCAATCCCTCAGAGGGTTCCCTTATGTACCATCCTACCAATATCTGCAAATATAAACACTATTTTAACACCACAGATCAGTTGTTTATGTTCTTAAAAGTCATGTATAATAGAGAATGTACCTTTCTGTTTCTGACTTCTCATTATATCTGTGAAATTCATTGATATAATCACATGTAGCACTAGTTTTTCAATTTCTGTCAAGAGATCTTAGGAAATTCTCCTTAGGTCATATATGTAGTTTGAGAATAGGCAGAGCAACAGACATAGATGCATTTGATGCTAGAATCACCCACACAAGCAACGTTTTTGTACCTTTAGGAGATGCTGGGGCCAATTTAAGGAGCTTGGGCTCATATATATGCCCAACTTTATGACATGATAAGCAAGATTATACCCATTGATGATACACTTCTTGGAACTCCCAGAGCTCAGGAGTAAACCTAAAGCTTTTTCACAAAAATAAGAATTATTACTTGACTAAGGCATGGCCTTTTTCCAAATTCAAAGGGTCTGTGTTGTGATTCTACTTTTGGGATGTACAAAAGATGACAGATAGCATTTCCAAGAATCATTTTCAAAAATTTCAATTATCATTGCATCTGCTGGGTCAGAAAATTCCAATCCAGAACAGGTCACATGTATCCAAGACAAGCTTCAATGATTTTTTCTTGCTCTGGAGTCCTCTCAAAGCTGGATTAAATACCGAACGGACTGTAGCACACTCATATATGCTATATATTGATTCTAATAATAAAAAATTCCCACCAGGATTTTAGTGCTGGGAATATAATGTGCAAAATAGCTTGTACTTGGAGGTAATATTACAACATAAGCCTTGCTATTGAATCTCTAGAAATTTCTGAGGTAGTGGCACAAGTTTTCGTGAGGCTTAATCTTCTCCGCCCTCTAGCACACATGTGTCTTATACAAGCACCTAGGAAACCTGTTCATCATTTTTAAGCAGTAAAATAACACCAATATAATAGACTGCACATGTGTCCCAAATATATGTGGAATAGCAGGTTGATCAACATTGCTGGGTACTAGATTAAGACAATCAGAGGTAAGATGATGCAAGTGTGCTGCTGTCCTGCTAAATGAAAGCAAATTGCTTCTGGTGGTCTTTGCTGATCAATAGAGAGAAAACAGGTTTTGCCAGATCAATAGCTGGGTACCAGGAACTAGAGCCTGGGTTGATTTAATCCCACTATAGGAACAATGTCTGAAATAGTGGCACAGTTTAAACTCAAACCCAATTATATTTATGATAATACATTTTCATTCTCCCAGAACACATTTGACTTCGGAACTGACCAAAAAGAATCATCATATGCATAGCTTTCAAGTCTTTGAAGATGGAATCAATCTGTGATATTTCCAGGGATGCACTAGGTTTTCTTTTTAAAAATTATAATATATATAACTACAATGCTCATAAGTATATTTCTTGATAAATTTCTACAACTCAACTCCTCAATCAGTTGCCGGAAGAACAGAACAGCACTGGTACTTCCAAAACCTACTTTGTGTTGCCTTCTAGTCACTACCAATCCCACAGGTAACCACTATCCTCACCTCTACAAATACAGAATAGTTTTCCTTGTTTATAATTTATATAAAAGGAATTATATAGTGTGTATCCTTATGTATCTCTCTTCTTTTGCTCAATATTGTATTTGCGAGATTTATCCACACTGCTGTGTGGAGTTGTAGACCTTTAATTTCCATCGTTGTATAGTATTCCATCTTGTAACTATTACCCCTTATTTAACAATCTGTTAATGAACATTTGGGCTAATTCCTGTTTTGGTTAATTCAAATAGCATTGCTATTAACACTCAGATATATGTCTTTGGAGACTATCAGCGTACATTTCTGTTGATTATACACATAGAAATGAAATTTCTGGTTCATAGGGCATGTATATGTTCAAATTTATTAGACATTGTTAAACATTTTTTCCCCGAAGTGGTTGTGCCAACTTTTACTATCACCAGCAGTGTAGGAATTTCTGTTCCATATCCTCACCAACACTTATTTTCTATCAATTTCATTTATATTCCTTCCAGCGTTTGTACAGTATTTCAATAAAAAGTTCACTAGAAAATCTCACTTTAAAAAATTAAGGGAGTTAAATTATTTAGTGATAATGATATTCCACCCACTTGTTCAGATCAGTGAGCATGATGGCCCCTCTAGATAGTCATGGTCTAGGAAAATTTTCTCCCATCAGAAGTAAACTTTTCTGTAAAGGACCAGAAAACAGTAAATACTCTGGGTTTTGTAGGCCATGTAGTCGTTCACAACTACTCAACTCTGCCACCATAGCATGATAGCAGCCATGGACAACATGTAAATAAATGCATGTGATTATGTTCCAATACAACTTTATTTACAAAAACAGGTGGTAGGCCATGATTTGCTGACCTCTACTCTAAATTAATATTCTGAAAAGGGTTTGAGAATACCACTGAGGTTAAAAACAACTGTGCAGTTACTTTGGCATATATTCAACATTGCAAATAGTAATATTTACCTAGGTTTCTCCTACCATTATTTTTGTAGATATAAAATCTTGAAAAGTAACTTAATTTCCACAAGACAGAATGTAAAAGGATAGGTCTAAAGAACATATTGAAAACTTTTCTTCCTACTTCTTAATTTTGTAACTTTTAAAGGCAATTTGTACTTGCAGGTGATATCTGAAGGTACTTACCTTTGGAAGCTGATAGATTCTTCTATATATGGTAAGTCACAGTTTGCTTTTGATGGGTTTGGTGTTTTCCACATAATTCCAAATAATTGCACTAGAGAGTTGTGGAAGTTCCAATAAGATCACAGATTTAATACATTACTTTTACACTTGATCTTAGCCAAAAGGCCGAGAAGCGACAATAATACATTACTTTTAATTATTATGCAGATAAAAAACAGTGCACTGATATGGGTGAAAACCAGGATACATAAAAAGAAGCGACAATAATACATTACTTTTAATTATTATGCAGATAAAAAACAGTGCACTGATATGGGTGAAAACCAGGATACATAAAAAGTTTTCAAGGTAGAAAAGACATAAATTCTTTCTGAAGAAGAGGTGACTATTTTTTCCTCTAATACTACCAACAATGAAATCAATCAAGAAAAAACAAACAATTTGAGAGAATCAGTGGGGCCAAAATAAATGTGTGTTCTAATGATGTTTCATGCCATTTGCCACCATTCTGCATGGTAGAATGCTTAATAGAGCTCCCTGATACCCAGGTTCAATATTTTAATATGTAACGCAATGTGATTCTCAAGCAGAAAAAAAAAAATAGGTTAATCACCACTTTTGTAGCACTTAGTTGGAATAAAATACTCTTCTTTCCCCTATGAAGCAATGAAGATTCATGCATAATGACAGTCAGAAGAGGCATAATACAGACACAGTAACTCACAACTCTTACGGAAAAAGGCTAGGAACAATGAACAATGTAAACACAATATGCAGAAAACTTATATAAATTCACACCAATAATTACCATAACAAATTTCATCATTTTGCTCCCACGAATATAATTTGTGTATTATCTGTGTCAAATTTTAACTTCTCCCAGGATATCTGTAAAATGATGTATAACTTTCCAAATAAATGCTTTAACTATTTTACTGGCCTGAGGTATGCATGTATTTTCATTCTGAAGAGGAAATACTGAAATAAGATTTCAGAGGAAGCTGCCAATTTCACCAAAATCTCCTACCAGTTGATTTTATTTTAATACTGACTTCTGGTTTCTGAAAGATGGTGGCACCAGATGTGAGGGGTAATTGTTTCTTGTTACATACTTTTATCCATTTATTTGCTTCATTCTACCATCACTAGTTTGAAATGACAATACAGAAGCTCTCAAGAGATATGAAAGCATTTACCATTGAAGATATACAGATCCTAGAAAAAGTAGTTAACTCTGAAAAGATTAGAAATGATGGAAAGTAGCAAGAGATATTTTTACCATTTAGTTCAAAGCCTACATAAGCAGATTGTACCTGGAGGCAGAGAGAGCATCCTTGGAGCAGTGGTACAATTTGAGAGGCATCACAAGGCCAAGGACATGTCTCTCACTGGCCTTACTATTCTATTTATTCCTTCCAATAAAAAGCTTTCTTAGATTATAAACACTAGAGAATCAGGATAGATTAGAATTATAACAGATATTAGACAAAATATAGTACAATAATTCCCTTCCAAACACTGAAAGTTGTTGAGATGAAGATCATTTTGAACTTGATCAAGAGAAATTCCTTAAACTGTCCAATTATGAGCATGCAAACTGTACTTTTGATGAAAACTGCGAGTATTTGCTTTTCTAATTTCTGCTAATATTATAACATAACTACTGACCACTTCCTATGTGCTAGACACTGTACCAAGCACTTCACCTGTATTTTATTTAATTCTTCCAATCACTTAAAGAAGTTGTGGAAACTGAAGGTTAGGGAGTTATACAACTTTTGTGAATTTCACATGACTATGGAATCTCATAGCTAAGATTTGAATCCAGGTTTGCTTGTTATCTGAACTTGGGCATCACTAAGTAGGCTGTACATCTCAATCTACATAAAAAAAACTTTTAAAAAGTGTCCAAAATCATTAATGGAATTTTGTGATTTTTCCTCAAGTTAAACATTCTCAGTTTTTCTTTTTTCCTAGCCATTTGCCTGGCTCTCATAACACCCTTCTTTCCATTTGTGGAAGATCTGTAAGTGTAGAAATTGTCACCGAACACAATAATCCAGATGCATTCCAATTGATTCAGAATAGAGCAAATCATGCCCTTCGTCCTGGTCACTTCATTTCTATTCAAATTGGACAAGAGTCTTATTACTTTAGAACAATTTAAGCAATGCTCTTCAGACATGGCGACAGTTTTTGTAGGAGTATGTGTGTATAAGAATCAAGAATGGGACTTAACTTTTTTCCCAATTACTTTTCATACTATTATGCACATCAAACAATTTCGATCTACTAAATATTTCAAGATAACAACTCATCTGCATGTAACATATGTCACATTATCTCGTAATCTGCAAATTTCATGAGAAAGTCACTTGAGGTCTCATCCTATCATTGATGTAAATGTTAAATATAAATTTCTAAGGAACTACATTGTCAATTTGTATCAATATTTATTTGAGAGCAGGTGTTCTGACTGTCTTTTGAGGATAGAAAAGCATGCATAGTTTGCCCTGGTGGACGTGGATAAGTACAGTCGGAAATCTGAGCTGGAGTTCAGGAGGGAAGATAAAATGCCGATTTAGGAATGTGTATAAAGGTAATGGCTGGATTACAGAATGATAAAGGAAGCGAGTATAAAATGAGAGGTAAATGTTACCAGAATAAGACAGAAATCTGGGTAACCAGAAGTAACAAAAGAGGTTTAAAGAAAATTTGGAGACTCAAAGACAACAACATTAACACTTTCCACTGTTAAGCAAATGCCATAAATATGACAGAAAAACAAAATAAATAGGAATAAACAAGAGTTTATGGGGCATCCATAGGCAAGTCACCAAATTACGCTTTGATTATCTCAACATAATTCTCCAAAGAGAAACAGCATACGGTGCATAATACTGCAAACGTCACAAAAGTAAACATTCAGGATCATGCTTAGTTGCTAGGGCAGGAATGTGTAATAACCTTACTCAATAGAAAGTGGTCCACACCATCCAAGCCTAGTAGATAGGAGAAATGGCTCGAAGACTGTCAGAGATTATCTTCTGAATCTGAAGATTGAGGTATAATAACTTACTTGCGCATATTTGTGTAGGAACTTCATGTTCTGTGGCATTTTAAACCCAGACCATTTTTCCCTTGAAGAAAAATCTGACACCGTAACTTTGGTGTATATCTTCTAAATGTGAACTTTCAGAATGAGCCTCAGATCCCCGCACATGGCCACTAGATTGCACAGTGGGGAAGATCATGCTGACTGATTAAAAGCATTTTTAGTAGGATGTTGAGAACAGCAAACAGATTGCAGAGTGTCACAGAGTGGGTGATGGAAGAGCAGAATGAGAAAACAGAGACAGCAAATCGAGAGTACTCAGAGAAGGGACACTGAAGGAAACCTGAAATGGGGTGATAGCCTGAAAAGGAAAGTTTGGTTGTTTTTCTGTTTGATTTTTATCTTGTTTTTGTCTTTTTCAATAAGGGGAAGTATGGAGATGAGCACATTTGCAGATTCAAGTGAAGTAGTCAGTGCTGAAAAGGAGAATATTAAGGGGAAAAAATAATAGGTTGAAGAACATTCCAGAGATTAGAGGAATGATAACAAGAAAGCTGCAGAGAAGTAGAAGTAGTTTAGTCTTCCAGATATCTCTGACTAATGTTATGATGATATAATCCAAGGTCACGATGAGGTCTTTTCAGCACAGAATCCAATATTTACTTGGTTTTTCTCAGAAAGGTATCAAGTAAATTTTACCAATTTATGCCAGTGTTATTCCTGCAGAACTAAGGCTTTGTCCTTATTTCCCCCTTTACAAAGTTTCTCTATTCATGTCAAGTTGGAACGTGTTCTCTAGCTTAATCAAGGATTTACTGCAATGTGGATTTTGGTGGATATGTGCCATTTTGTGTAAGGACTTGTCTCTAGGACCTTGTCTTCCCAGAATCAGAGGCGGGGTCTTGGCCTGCATCCTTTAAGGTAGAAAAGAATTTATCTAGCTTCACTGAAAGGTTTTCCTGGCAAACTAATACTAATTGTATCTGAGTTTTATGTACAGTGTACCTCTAATCATGATTTCAATGGTTTGGACTCACAATGACAACAGCAAAATGATAAATTATTCGTATACAGCCACCTCTCATAAAATAGACAAATATTACAGTCCTGAGTGAGAGAAAGGGGCTAGCCTAGGAATATACTGAATGTGGGCCAAGTGGGCAAAGGTTAAAAAAAAAAAAAAACCTTAAAGACAACTAAAATTTTCAATGGTCATCCTTACTGAGTCTGTATACAGCAGTCAAGAAATGCATTTATTCATGTTTAATTCAGAGGTGATCAAGTTTAAGGCAGCCTATGAGCATTCTGTAATTCTTTGAAAATGGATATGTGTTTGTGCAAAGTTTGTGTGCAGAAAGGAATCTATAATTGTATATTCTTACCATTTATTTCTGCATTGAGCATATTTTCACTCTTATACAAACTCTAAGCTGATCATATGTATATATCTGTTTACCTGTTTACTGTCTTCTACTTTTAAAATTTCTCATCATTTTGTTTCTCTAGGTAGGGGGTGAAAACCTTTTTTTTTTTTAATATCCTTTGAGGTAGTAGAAATAGGCACATTTATTTTCTCTCTCTATAGGACAAGAGATAAAACAGATGTTATCTTTCTACTCTTCATTTATCACATGGCATGACACAACATTTACCCATTTCACAATGCACTCATCCTATTTTTAAACTTCTCTTCCCATATCTTTTGCTATATTTATTTCTTCACTCATCCATTCTTTCATTAAATATTGTTTTCTTAATGGAAGATGAAACATGGTCCCCACCCATAGTCTTGTAGGATGTGGGTAGAAATACATGTGAAAAATATACAAAACAATAAAATCTAAGGCAGATGATAAATTCTACAGATGAAAACAAAACCTATGTTATGAACATCAAAATAACACAGGACTGTATTGGAGTGGATTTGTTTCACAGGTATGAGACCATATCAAGAAAAGTTTAAGCAAGATTCATGAAAGAAACTGAATTTGGACTGTAACTGAGGAATGAAGGGTGGGGGTAAGGGGATAATGGGGAAAGAAGGCACATGATAGATTATGCCACATTGTATCCCAAATTCAAAGGATGTACATAATCTGCAGAATTAAACCAATCTGTTGAGGTCCATATTACTGGTAAGAGAGTGGTATTATTACCAGGTAGTTTTAAAAAGCAGAAGAGAAGATTTATGAGAGAAAAACCTTACATTTATTTTTGGATATGCTGTGTTTAAGTCGTGGGAAGGATGATCAGGTGAAGACAATCTCAGAAAAGGACCAGAATTGGACAGATTTGTTAAAACCGAGATACAAAAATGAATTCCACGTACTATGCATAACAAGTGCACGTTTCTGGAATGAATTATATTTATCCTTCTATTTTCCAAGTGAAGAAATTGAGGCAAAAAGATATGGCATTTAGTGGGTCAGTGGTACAGACAGGAGAAAAACTCAAGTTCAGAATTCTCTTCATCAAACTACTATTATAAGTTTCTGAAGTGTGAACAGTCAGGATTTGATCAAAGAAGCAGAGTATTAATAGAATTTGAGATCTTTAAGGAATTTAGACCTTAAACAGTCATAAGAGTGCTTAGGTGATTGAGTGTAATACCATTGCCTCTTCATCTTGTGTTTTCCTAAAGTCAGAAGGGCTGGAAATTGGGGAGGATATGTAAATTTATGTAAGGGGGAGGGAGGAAAACTGGAATCTGTGAGGACCAACAGGAACCTCCAAAGATAAACTGGTACCCAGGCCTGTTTCTCACAACCTCCAATCATGGTGATGCAAGTGGTATGCAGGATAAGCTGGCACTCTTCCCCCCACAACTGGTAATGCACCTGGCCCAGAATTTAGAGAAGCTAAAGGAAGAGATCCAACAGGAACTGGGAATCTCCTAAAACAACCATTGCCCCACACAAACAAGGTGAACTAACAGATTATCAACAGTATATGCATGAAGCTTCACCAGTGTCTGGCTCTGTCCTAACCTATAGAGCATAAGGCTCCTCCTTCACTTCCACTTTCCAAATCTGAGTTAATTCTTTTTGTGGCTTATTGCAAAACATACAGAAAGGGGATTCTGGGAAATGTAGTTCTATTCTGCTACATTGACATAATACAAATCAGCCAGTCCATCCCTTGGCAATTTAGCCCCATACTTGAATCACTTTAAACCTTGTTCTTTGAATTGCACCTAAAACTTCCAAATAGATACAAAAGGAATATGTGTTTCTACTTAATATGATGCAAATATGCCAAATACTACCAAAAGTATGCTGGCCCTATCCCCAAAAAGTATATTAACTCCCTTTATCCATCTTTGGATAACACAAATTTTTCTTCTAGCTGAGTCACTCTCCCCTTTTGGTATCTTATAGTTTAAATAATAAGATGTAACATTAGCTACTAAGAATATGTTCTGTATTTACTATATAATACTGAGATGTGGCAGAGGAAGAGAAGTGATTCACATTACACATATATATTCATATAAAATAAGGAATACTTACAACTATCACAGATTCTGGTTTTTGCAACTGACCGTGTGGTTGAGCCAATACTTACGATTTTTTTTTTACCTATTCTATGTTTTCTTTGCCTTCAGTAAGCACTTTCATTTAGCATAAGCCTTTCCCAGGTGTGGTGCCCCAATCTTCATTTCTTAAAGGTTTGGGATGTTAGTAGTACTGCCGATAGTGGGCCAGGAAGCTGGGAAGGGACCACTATGAAAATTTTCATCTATTTGCACCCAGATGTTGGCAGGGGTAGTAGTGAGCCCAGGGGCTGGTCGTAAAAAGGATCTACTTATAGGGATAGCAGTTGATGCTGCAGTTCAAGGGGCTATCAACCCCAGTGACTATCCATGACCTTGCTAGACAGCAGTCTCCATAGGGGTGGGAAGTATTTTTTACATGGTGGCTGGCATCCACCAGAGTGAACATTCTAAAATAACCAGAAAGAAGCAGTATAGTCTTTGATGACCTGGTTTGGGAATTTGCATATATCATTCATTCCACTGTACTCTGTTGGTCAAAGCAATCAAGAGACTGACATAATTCAAGGAGAGGGTATGTCGACCCTAACTTCTGATAGAAAAATATTGAAGAACCAGAGACCATATTTTATGAAACTATGATAATGTTTTGTGATTCCCTTTGTATTCTCTACACTTCTGTTTGCTTAGACCACATACAGTTTTCCAATTACCTTGTATTCTTTAAAGTATGAGCAGTGGTCCTTATATTGTTTTCTCCTCCAAGAACATCTTAATTTTGTATCTCTCTTTATCAAGATTCTGCTATTTTTGATTCAGCGTTAATTCTAATTCATTTATTTCTTCATTCACTCATTTAATAAATCTTTATTAAAGTGATTTAGATTCCAAAAAGCATATCCAAACACTTTCTAGAGATGAATTTTCTCTCTTTCTTGAGCCACCAAGTTATTTATTAACCTCTAATTACCCTTATCATCTCCAATTATAACAATTTTTATGTTGTTTTCCTTGCACCCCAATTGTATGATTTTTTAAAAATACAGTGAATACATCTTGTATTTCCACTCCTAAATTTATGGTAGTTTATATAACATATTTTGTTGGATAGAATAGATAGCTGGATGGCTGAATGACTGGCCAAATAGATGGGCAGACTGATAGGTGGATGAACTGATAAGGAGTATAAATTATTTCATTTTCAGTTATCAGAGTAGAAATTAAGATCTCCTTTTAACACTCTGATTATGTAAAAACAAAGTTCAAAAGCAGCTTTGCTTTTGCTACTGTAGTATAAAGTAACACTTAGATGAAATATATTTACCAACCATATAGAGGCTACCTGCTTCAATGACTCCCTTCCTATAACTCTCATCTCTTTCAGGGACATGGGTCAGAAAGACAAGGCTAAAAGATGAAATGAGATTTCTGAGGAAGTTGAAAGTCTATTATGGAAAATAAATTGAAAAAAAATTCTGTAAGTTAAGCTAAGCTAGTTGACTGTAGTAGCTAGATAAGGAATTTTTCTCACTTTTTTTTTTTTGGCTAAATCAATATACAGTAGTCAAATGCATATTTTGTGTCTGGTACCAAAAGTGCTCTCAAAGTTAATGCATACCTATATCTGGACAGGTATACATATATGTATGTGTTGTAAATGTTTATCTTAGGATCTGATAATGATGTCTATAAAACTTCAGATAACATAATAATAAATAATGCTTCTCTTGGAATTAATTTTGAATATCAGCTAGAATGAATCAGTTTAGGTTAAAATGAAAAACAAAACTTTATTCTGAAAAAACAAAACTTAAACCCAAAAGTAAATAAGCCATAAATAAATAAATAAACAAACAAATAAATAAATAACAAAAACCTTTAAAAAGATATGTCCCATTAGTTCAAGACAATTTTACTAACAGCAAATATCTTTAACTTCTAACTAAATGACCATGTAAATGTGTCACTTTTAGTGTATTATCATTTCAGGCCCTAGAACAACTCTATAGGATCATTGAAGGCATCCAATGAACACTTAGAACCAAGGTTCAATGAATCAGTTCATACATAAATGAATGCAGAAATATATGCATGTTTGGAAAACATACTTCTTTACATAGGCAAGTTTGCTTTGTGAAATGTTTGTGTCGTTACCTTCCTTTCCTTCAAAGATGAGATAAAGTCTGAGGCATGAATAATTAGTGATTCCAAATGAGTCAAATTCAAATTAATAATGACTTTGTATTCACCACTACACTTGTGTGTGTGATGAACCATATTGTCTGATTCAGAATTCTACTAAAGAGCCATGCCAGGTCTCTATTGTTCTGGCTTGTTCCGAGGAGAGCTCCATACACAGGGTAGTATTTGATTCCTCTTCATGATGATTATGACATGCGGTCAGACAATGAAGTTAGGTGACCTTGGACACACATGCCATTTAATTCTCTAGAGTAACACATCTTAGACATGACTTAAAACCCCAACCTGGGGCTCAAGAAAGGAGTGATAATTTGAGTGATTTAGTTGAGCTTGCTGTTTTAAACTATCACACCTAATTTAATGCAATTAAGCATGACTGACACTTTCTTTTCAGGAAGGAATTAGAAGCCAACTGGCAATGAGAAAGAATAACTTCCCCTACCAGGAACAGATAGCTCTCCCCAGGGTGAGGCTGAGCTCATTAGCAGGGCAAGATGTCGACAATGAAGGAGGAACACTCTTATGGTTAGTTGCTGCCATTGACTTTATTATCCTAAGCACAATACTGTCCCTCAGTATAGAGTGCAGAAGATTGTTATTTGGGGGGGAATTCTTTAATTTGATGAGATTTGTTGCAGCCATATGTCAAACTGACACGCAAAATGTCAATCAGTTACTTTCAGGTAATGAAATCGATCTATTGTATTTCTGTGCAGCACACAGAATAGCTTAAAGCTCAGTAAACATTTTCTTTTCACTTTTTTTTTCTGACATGGCCAAAATTAAATAGTGATTTATTGTCAGCACATTACAAGGAAGGTTACCAACTTAAAGTATATTCTTTCCACATTGGCCTCTTCTTACTCACCTAATCGAAACCTCAAAAAGTAGTTTCATAACATTGTAGTTACTGTACCATACCTTGTTGCTGATTTTAATGAACACATTTTATATGCCTCTGGATATACTTATTTTATATTATCTTTACACTTTTAAAAGTAAAATTTAATGGCTATTGAAACTTCTTAAATCAGGCAGGTCTATGGAAAATCAAATATTCTGACAAGATTATCATACATAGTCAATGTCTTACAGAAAACACAATACTGGAGTTTATTTTTACTGTTGCTCTGAAAGAGTTCCTTCTCCCCACCCTTGCTCCTATCCTTGTATCTTCCTTCCACAAATCTCCCTGTGTGTGTGTGTCTGACACACTGACGGGTAAGCTGGGAAGCCCTCAAAAGGGTTGCTATGGGAATGGATGGCTTGAAAGTTCCTACTTAATAGTCTCACTCTCAGAAATAGTATTGAGTTCTCAGACAAAATGGTAGAAATCCAGCTCTGCATAGAAAATGAGGGTATCCTAAAGACATTATCCTTTGCTTTTGCATACCTAATAAACATAAATCTGGCTAATCTGTCTTTGTAAATACTTTGTAAACCTTTGCTTCACTTCTTGTAAGTAGTAAACTCAGCTCTCTGAACTCATCCCAAATAAATGATTTAAATAAAGATCTTATAGCAAGGCACTTTGATTATGGAAGGTGATTACTATTTGGACAAAATGAACAAATTATTTACTGCAGTGTATTTTCAGGAGAGAACACTCATTATGATAAACAAATTGTTGCTGAGGAAAATCTGAGTGATAGGATGCTCCAGCCTATGGAAACTATACTTTGTTAAGTCCACAGAGCGAAGTTGTTAGGCTTGACATCGTGGTTATCAGAGAGATCTAAATAGTCATTACACAAATCAATCTGTCACTGTCACAGGCTGAGTTCCCTAGGGAGCAGAGGTAGAGGTCGGTGGGATTAATGTGCAGTAGTCTAGTGGACAATACTCTCAGTATAAGCACCTGTGGGGGAACAAAGACAGCTGAACTGGGCAGACAGAATAGTTGAACTTTGGTGCAGTTGCAACAAAAACCCCGCCAATCATATTGAGGAATCTGGACCTGGGATGGCCCTTTAGACTTGCCCCAATTTGGAGCAGTGACTAGACATTCCTATTCCTGCATCAACCAGTCATTACATGTGCAATGGCCTCTTGAAGTGCCCATGGGTCATGTCCCATGATTTTTCATAACCCAGTAACCTTTGGGTGATAATTCAAGAACGTTTGGGTTTTTCAACTCTTGTCATCCAGAGAGAAACTCAGCTAAGAAGTTGACCATCAACACTCCCAGCAGTTGGGAAATGAGTACCATAGTTCTGGAGGGGAGATTTGTGCAAGAATCACAATATCCACTACTTCAACAAACCTGAGTACACATATCTTTGGCACAGTAATCCTACTTTGGAGAATCTATCATAAAAAAAAAAATAGAGGGAATAATATGTAAAGGGTTATATGTAAAAAAATAAATCAATATTTTATGATGGAAATTTTATAAAGAAATATTAATGTGCTTAAATAGGTGAATCGTTAAATGCATTGCAGTATACACACACTGTGAACAATTTTATAAAGTTATTGAAGATAAGTTAGATCTATACATACTACTCTGGAAGGATATTCACAATATACTGTGTATATTGTGTCAAAGAAAAAAATTTGCAGAAATATGTTTGGTACAAATGTATCTGCCTTATCATTTTTGTAAAAAGCAAGCAAGTTTTAAATTTTGCATTATTCGAGTAGCCACATATGCTTGTATGTTCGTGGAAAATAGTACGGATGAGTTGATACCAGGGAGTTAATATCAATTATTTACAGGGTTGCTTGGAGACCACTAACTGCTCCTTTATATTGTTTTTCTTGTTACAATTAGTATGCTTTTGTTGAAAAAGGAGGGAAATTGAAAAAACAGATTAATTAAACTTGGGGATTCTATGTGCCTCAGAAGGTATGCTTGAAGAATTTTAAAGCTGACTGTGAATCAAAGAGATTATTTTTTTTTCCTAGTGTTTGTAACCTTCTTCATGTCCCACTGGTTTTGAGCAGCTGAGCATCCTTTCTCCAGAAAATGTACATAGTCGGATGTCATATAAAGATAAATATCTATTTAAGTACAACATTAGGGGACTCAGATCTCTCAAAAGCAAAGTTAATTTTCCCTCATTCTAGTATAACTTCATTGTTTTACAACTGAAGAAAATAAAGCTTAGGTAGGGTAAGGGAATTTTTCAGGGTCACAAGTTTGTTACTGGCAAAGCAAGGTTAGATCACAGGTAACTCTTCCTCCTGTCACATGAATCCAGGGCTGGAGATCTGTATTCTGCTAAAGATATTTCCATGAACAATTTTATACTTATCCATTTAAACCTATCCCCTTAATTTCTTGTGATGAATTATATTACTGCTCCCAGGTATTCACTCCCTTCTCTGTAAAATGATTACATATGCTTATGTGTTGTCGTTTGCCCAGCAGATCCTCCTTATGAAAGAATGCTGCTCCTTCTCCTTGTCATGCTTGGTCATGTGACTTGCTTTAGCCAATGGGAATAATGTGACTATACCCCTGACCTGGGCAGAAACTTTAAAAACAAATTCAAAAGTAGGCTCTAACTCTGGGTCTTTTCTCTCTGCTTTGAAAATATGTCCCAAATGGGCTCTGCTCCCTTAACCTGGTCATGTGTTTAAAAAAAAAGCACACAGAAGAGGTTCACATCAGTTGAACTACAGCAATTGGCAGATAACATAAAGGAGAAATGGTTCTGTGAACCACAGCCATTTGGGGGTTTGTTATGACACAAGAGCTAATATACTCTATACCTGTTGCTCCCCCTAACCTTTTTTATCTCAACAAATTAATACCATCAACACAGTCCACTTAAGTCGAAGTGACCTTTTAAGTAGGTAAATTACATAGTATTAGTTCCTTGCTTAAAACCATTCCATGGCTGCATGTTGCACTTCAAATGACTTCCAAAGTCCTTATGCTGGTCAACAAAACCATGTATGATTTGCCTTCATTTCCTACTACTCTCCTTGCTCACGCTGGTCCTTGTCCCACTAATCTTCTTTGTCTTTATAGAATATGCCAAGTTCATGCCCTCTCCCTGGCTCTCTGCTAGTCACATCTCTGGCTGACTCGTTATTACTAGATCTCTGCTCATATCACCTCAAAGAGAGCTTGTATGACCAACCTAAATAATGTTGCTTTCAGTTCTTATTGATCATTTACTATTATGCTGATTTTCATATATTACAATATTTATGCACTCACATAACTTTTTTGTTATGTCCTTTAAGGAACCTACTATAGTGTCTTTTGTACTATACTTAATTATTTGTCTTGACTCTCAACGAGACTCAAGAGAGGCTGGATAAGATTTGGGCTTTGAGGAAACAGGTAGAATTTAGACAGGCAAAGAAGTTGTGAACAGAAGTGCATAAATGGTGGAGCATTTCACTTATTTTTGTGCTCTCTACAGCATTTACCATAAGGTCTCCCTCCAAGCAGACATTTAATACATGTTGGTTGAATTGAACTGAAACCTAAATGCAGATTTTAAAAAAATCAGAGAGCAGTAATTATACTTCCTTGGCTTTTCACAGAAATGTTTGATTTTTGCAGACATAGACTCTGGCTACTGGAGTTAGGGCCTGGTAGATATATATACTAATACCTGTATAAATGCTACAGTAATTCCGGCTAGAATTGATGGTTGCATTTCACATCACGACTGCATTTCTATGCAATAGGAAGTTGTTCATCAAATCTTGTTGAAAAATATATATGAAACGGAATTTTGCAATAGGGCTAAGTCTTTTTCTATTTTATGCCACATTGTGGCCTATAGGAAAAAAATAGTGTATATTAATACATTAAATTATAATGATCATTGTTGTGAGTACAGCCTTCTAAATATACTGAAATGACAGATACATACATCTACATCTAAAATGCTTTAGAAGGTTCAAACATGGACCAACATACGGGTTTATTTTGCCTTGCATGGCATTTAAAACTTGTTTCAGCAAATATTCAACACTGAAGAAATTTCACAAGTATGGATTTCTGGATTGCCTTGAAAAATAAACAAGATCTGGTAACACTGAACATGCATTCCTACATTGCCATAATTTGCTGCTAAAGTGTTTCCTGTTTTAGATAAGGCATGTAATCTCTAAATGACTTGCTAAACTGGTATCTATCTTGTCCCTGAGTTTGGGACTCCAACAATACATATACGGTACACACTATTCTATTTAACAATAACAAAATAAGAATTACTTGATAACTTTTAAATATGCCAATCAAATAAAAATACTTACTGGAGATTTACAAGAAAAATACTTTGGTGTATGGTTTTCAGAAATACAAATAAATGTTACAGCCAAGACCCTGCTCTAATTGGGTCAGGGGAGTGACTATAATCTACTGTGCTAAGACTAATATAGTCATATAAAAATATCATTAACCACATTAGAGAGTCAGAGACAAATTTACTAATAAGTACTGTATCTAATCAGTGCTATGGAAGTGTAAGGGGGGAACAACAGGGCCTAAGTAACTGGCCATAAGCAGAGGTAGGATGTGATCTTGATTTTGAAGGAATGAGTGGGATTCCTCAGCAATGACTATATTAAAAGTGATGCATTTTAAAAAACAGAGGGCAGTTAGGTCAGATGACAGAATGAAAAACTTATATAAAAAAAACAGAAAAGATGTGGCTAGACAAGTTCTAGAAGACAATATTTTGGGGTGTCTTGAATAACATAGTGTCTATGTCAATTTATATATAATTTTATGTGAAAAGTCTAGAAATACAGCTGCCTGCAAGCACGTTCTTTAAAAATTCACTTCGAGCCTATGCTGCAGAAGGTAGACTTGGGTATATTAATAGATCAGCCTGGATTTTCTACATCAATTGA
This sequence comes from Paguma larvata, assembly GCA_030068075.1. NCBI lineage: Eukaryota > Metazoa > Chordata > Mammalia > Carnivora > Viverridae > Paguma > Paguma larvata. The sequence goes on from CM057825.1 coordinate 75,432,328, forward strand.
AGGATGTTGGCAGCAAAATGGAATCAATACCCAAAGCCAGCCAGAGGCTGTATGTAAGGCTCTGAAGGGTACACGTGGAAGGGATAATAAGAGCCCAGGCTTGTTATACCATAGTGAGATCTGCCAAGTTGGTCTCAACCATATGCCTAATTGGTTTATGCTATAAGAGACTAATTGGAGATTAAAAAAGAAGTTAAACTTGAGAAACTTGGTTCACAGAGCTATTTTATTCTAAAATGTGTAATGAATATAATTCCGGATGTAGAATGCTATCTATGGAAGTAATGTGACTTGGTAACTGAGAGTTCAGTCTTTACAGTCAAACGGACATTGTTTCCTGGCTGTACTCTCTCATCTTCTAGCACTTTGACCTTAGCAGGTCATGCAGTCTCTCTGTACTTCACATTCTTCTCCTTTATATATTTTTAATGTTTATTTATTTTGAGATAGAGATAGAGAGAAACGGAGAAGGAGCATGTGAGAGCAGGGGAAGGGCAGAGAGACAGGGAGAGAGAGAGAGAATCCCAGGCAGGTTCTGTGCAGTCAGTGCAGAGCTTGAGCTCACAAACCATGAGATCTTGACCTAAGCCAAAATCAAGAGTCAGGGACTTAACCAACTGGGCTACCCAGGCACCCCTGTAATTCACATTCTTCAACTGTGAAACAGATAAAATTATTATTTACTTCACAGATTATTATGTAATTAATTAGGAGCAATGAGGAAAGGTTATTATTTTTACTTCTATTGCAAAATTTCCTTACCATACTTATCTTAATTCTCTTCCCTCTCCTGCTCATTCTGGACACTGCCATAACGCACACTTCTGATCTTCTAACTCTCCCATTCGACAATGTAATAATTCCCTCAGTGCCTAAAAACAATATTCTCCTTTCTTTACCTTGAGCTTTCCACCTGAAACTTGTCTGTGCTGTGTATTTTTCTAGAACATCCTTACATTACCAAATTGAGAATATTTTACATTTTCTCAATATGCTGTGTGTTTACTATAGTAGAGCTGATAACTTCATGGAAATACATCTGAAGGGTCACTATTACCTACAACGCTACTGCAAGTTTCATACATCCCTTTTTCATCATTTACTCCATTTTCTTCATCATTTTCTGGTCATTATCAAGCTGAGGATCTGGGCTCTTGCCATCGCCTTCTTATTTTTCTTTCCCACTGCTAACAAGCCTGTAATTTCTTAAAGCTGGAGTGGCACTTCCTATTCCATTGGTACCTTCAGGCTTTAACCTCACATCTTCAACTTCATTCCAAAGTCTGATTGTTCCCTATGTCAAGAAATTTTGACCCAAGATTTGATATACTTTTCCTTCTCAGCTCTGACATAATCACTTAGCAAGTTGCATCAACATATTCAAAAAACGTTCTTTATCATGATGGAATTTTTTCTTTGACATTTTTTTCCCTGACTTGTGGCTTTAAAATTACCTAGAGATGGGACACCTGGGTGGCTCACTGGTTAAGTCCTTGACTCTTGGTTTCGGCTCAGGTCATGATCTCACTGTTAGTGAGTTTAAGCCCCTCATCAGGCTCTGCACTGATGGCGTAGAGCCTGCTTGGGATCCTTTCTCCCACTCCCTTTCTTTCTGTCCTTCCCCCTTCCTTTCTCTCTCTCTCAAAAATAAATAAACTTAAAAATAAATTACCCAGATATCATTTACAACAAAAATAACACAACCTTATTGCTTATGGAATCATTTGTCTTGAGGTAATGGTTAGAAGAATTCTATCACTATTCTAGCAACAATTCATTTTTTTTCTCTTACCTAAAAGTCAACAAACATTGAATGCCCACACATTCCAGCTATAATGTGGGTTGCAGGAAAAACAGATTAAAGAGACTCTAGTCTCACATTACCCACAGTTCTCTGTTTTCAGGCAATTCATACCTAAGTGCAGTACTTTTCAAACTTTTTGATTATATCCATCTAGAATACATTTTTACATGATAACCCCCCCCCACACACACAAATCCATACATAATGGAAGCACAGGTGGTCAGACAAACATGCAAAAAAGCAATTACAATGTACTGTAATAGTTGCTGTGATTGAAATGTGTACGCACTGTCTAGTTATTGTATTCATCTTATTCTTTAGGATCTGGCAATGCATCTTCTATAGAGTAGGTGCTAAATAAATACATGCAGAATCAATAAACCTGTTGGCAGGATTTTAAAATTAGCTCTTTATTACTATCCATTCAAAATTAATTCATAACCTAATTAAAATGTTTAATTGGTAAGATTTAATCGCCCACATTTTTTTTCAACATAGTAGGCAATGCCTTCTATTGATAAAGATTAAATGAAATATGGATAGAAAACTTCTATATGTGAGAATACTTCTCCTAAAAGGACTTACTTCTAGATATCTCTTGAATTTTATTATATACCCTTGGCTATAAATTTGCTCACTTTGTGGCATCTACCTTACTCTCATCTCCTGGTTTTCAGTCACCCTTCCCCCTTTCCCAATCACACAAACAATACTACGAGTAAATGAGCATTCATTAGTATTCTATTAATAGGAGTGGGATTTTATTTTCTTATATGAAATAACTAAGATTTAGAAGCTTCCAGCTTCTACATGTCCTAGCTTCTATACAATTTCACATTTCAATTTCCTCCTGAAATAATAAACATATACTCTACTCCCAGATCTTCAAGGCGCCAATAATTCTAAATGGCTTTGTGTGCCCTGTTCTACCTTCACTTCGGCCATTTTTCCTGATATTTAGGGTAGCAGTTTTCAAATACATAGCTACAATTCTTATGTTCATGATTTGGATCTATTTATTGTTAGTCCATAAAAGTCTCTCTCTCAATTTAGAGCATTTCAACATCGTTTTGGCAGCCAAAAAAAAAAAAAAAAAAAAAAAACATGAAAATCTCTTGAATCAAAGGATCAAAAGTGACTGTTAGAGAACACCAAAATTTAAAAATATATATGGAAAATGCATCTGTAGAATCATATTTTAGTTAAAAATGAATTGAACACTTTAAGAATGAGGAAAATATCTGCTTTCTGCCTCTTAAATTCATCAACTAACAAACACAAAAATGTTTAATATCTCAAATATTTGGGGATGAATGAATTACATGTGATAAATAAGTCAGTTCTACCATCTAAATCTGTGCTATTCCTCAAGAGAAATCAGAGCTGTGCTGGCCAATACAGAATTCAAAGAATTTGATGTAGGAGGTAGCTATTTCAATAATGAGAAACCTTAAAAACATAGAGACATCCCAAAGGATACCTCCTCTAATTACCCTCATGAAACAGATCTACCCTCAAACTGTACTATAGCTTGGAAAAGTGGAGCAGCATAATTTCATTATTTGGGCATTTGGGAAGGGAGCATGCTCTGAGCAGTCTCTGGACAGATGAAATACTAAAAAGTGAGAATTTAGCAATGAGCTACAGAGGAAGTAAGAATAGCAGAACTACCACTGTAAAGCCAACTCTTCTTCCCAACTCAGCACCCACAGAGATCATCAAGTAAACAAGTACTTTTGATGAGCAAAAGAGATGTAAGACATCAAGATAGTGCACAAAATATGCTCTATATACTCTATTTAACATGATAGGAAAACAACAGAATTTTCAAGCCCATTAATTATATAACTAAAATTACAGAACTAAGCATCCTCAGTAGGCTAATATTATGAAATGAGGAAATAAAAATTACTCCTATGTTTCCACTGTTTAAAAAATCTTCATAGATGCAGTGTTATCAATTTTATACAAACACTGTGGGCTTTTCCTCACAAACTTCAGTTAAGTAAGCTTACCTTCATTCTGACAATTTGCAATGGCATCTGTGTTAAATTTTATCTTGTGGGATTCAGCCTATAATGATGACTGTCAAGATGCCTTTGAATCCAGATTTGCCATTCAACTTATTTTCTGTCATTTATGACATTTTTGGGTATGCTGGTTTGATAAAAATATTTCCGATGTGTCCCTGCAAATAGTTTAGTCTCTTAACAATTAGTTATAAGAATTCTTAACTATATAAAAGAGATACTATAATTAATTTCCATGTACTTATCACATATAACTCAGTTTCAACATTTTTCAACCTTTACTCATTTCATTTCTCTTTTTCCCCTACTCACCACCACTGTCTGCCATTCTACCCATAAACAACTCATTTAATATTTGCATAATTTGTATATTTCAATAAAGCTGAAAAAATCACTGTGTACATTTCTAATAAGACCTTTTAAAAATAACCATGACAACTTTATTATACATATTAAGTTAATAATATTTTGTTAATATAACACTAATTCCTTGATAAAATTTCTATATATAGTTGATTTTTCAAATCAGGATTAAAGCAAGATCCAAACAATTGCACCTGGTTAATATGTCTTATAAGTCTTTTAAAATTTATAACAGTTCTTCTTTCACTTTTTCATATCATTTAATTGAAAAACTGTGTCTGATAATATTTCCCATATTCTCGCTTTAGGATTTGGATTTGACTCTTATTTATATTGTTTCTCCACCTCTCGTATTTCCTCTAAACTCATAACTAAAGACTTAATCAGAGGTAGGTTTAACTATTAGTGGAAATACAGCACAGGAGATGCCAAGAACATCTTAGCACATCTTATCAGGAGGCATATATGATATGTAAGTTATACATAAACATATAATAAATTGTCCAACTGGACAAGACTGCCTAGTTGGTTCAGTTGTTTTGACCTGATTCCTTTAGTTTCTCTATCAATCTTTTGCCTAATGTTTGAGTAGTCTTTGATGACCATTGCCTAAATCCATTATTTTATTCAGTGTTGTTACATGATAATTTCTCTATCATCTTTCTTTCAGATGTTTATTGACTGAAAATCTCTTATAAAGAACTTTTTCTGAGGACGCCTGGGTGGCTCAGTTGGTTAAGTGTCCACATTTGCTCAGTCCATGGTCTGGCGATTTATGAGTTCGAGCCCCGTGTCATGCTCTGTGCTGACACCTTGAAGCCTAGAGCCTGCTTTGGATTCTGTGTCTCCTTCTCTCTCCGTTCTTCCCCCTACTCACATCCTGTCTCTCTCGTTCCCTCTCAAAAATAAATAAAGACTTTTTAAAAACTACAGAAATTTTTCTCAAATACTTGGTAATTATGAAATATGTTTGCACAAAAAAAAATGTCAGAAAAAGTGCTAGGTTGTTTCCCTTATTTGTTTTCAAAACAATGAGTAGGTGCCCAATTGACCTCCTAATATAATGCTATTTTAAAACATTATTGAAAAAATTGTTATTATGAATAAATGTATATATATTTTAGGTGTTTTGACAGTTTATGGTCTTTTCCGGGGGGCATACTCAAATTATCTCCTCTTTAGCCATTGGCAACTACTTGAAATCAGATCTTTTCTTGCTTTTTTAATTTTATCTTAATTTCACACAACATAGAATTACATTCATAAGTATTTCAATAAGCAAGCATTTTTTAAAATACTTTTTCAAACATAAGCACAATATTTAGAGTCAAAATAATTTCTCAATAATTTTTTTACCCAAGGTCATGCCTTTCCCAGGGAAGCCAACATCTGATGACCAAATAAGAAAGGTTTACAAAAGTCCACCCATTTTGTCCCAGTGTAGGACTCTCTAAAGGGAAATTCTGTCTTCAAAATTCCCCGGTGCGTTAATGGCAACCTGAATCAGTTTTTCCTCTGTCCAGACCTGCTTCTTCCATCTGCCCTTCACATGTGTTAATTACTAATATATGTGCTGCCAAAGCGAGCATGGTGTTGATTATTAATAAATATATTTTGGCTCAATTGTTATTTTAGAAGCCTCTTCCAGGGAACCCAACTGCTGGCACAAGTATTCCATGAATATGGACCTCATATTACTTGACTGCCTGACCCAACTTCAAGGATAATCTCTCAAAATTATATTGGACCTATTGTATTTCTGATCCATAAATTCATAGATATATAAAATTTAGACTATCTTATTTTTATTAACAATAGCTACACTCAAAATTTTTAAAAAGGAAAAAATTAATGAACATATGAATTTTCTATTGCCTCATCATTAATTCTTTGATAACACAGTATTAATCTGAATATAGCTGTTTCAAATTTTAGAATGACATCAGAATTTCTGCTTCGAATGGTAAAAAATTAGAAAGGATTTCTAAATGCATATTGGGACTAATTACATTTGGAAAAACTAGTGATATTACTGTACTTTTTAAATTAAAGGTAAGAATGCAAAGGAACACATATCAATCATAAGTATTGGCCTTTCTGCCTGTAAATTTGTTATATAAAATTATTACCAAGTTCAAGTCAACTGTAAAAAGCTTTTACACCTTTGATACTGGGTTCAAGTATTTGAATGCACCATATTATAACAAAACATATTTCTTTAAACCCTCAGAGATATAAAATTCAGGAATTCTAACTTTATAAATGATCTACGAGACACGTACGACGAAAATTTTATTTATATGTAAACTGGAATAGAATTGACTAAAAAGAGGAAGAAAAGGATTTTGAAATGATAACTCTACCTGGTTCTGTCTTTGGTCCTAACAGTCTTTTTTTCACCATTTAGAACTTCATCAGCTAGATAATATCTGGGAAGATTATAGGTCATTCATGCAAAATGACACCCACTAGTATACAAAATTTTGCACATGTTATGTTGAGGTTGGTAAGCAAAAGCAACTATGCAAATAGCAGACATGCGAATACCATATCCTAACCCTTGATAAAAACTGTGTGATCACCACCTAATACATCTTAGGTAGTGGATGCCATCAATCTAATGGCATTTATCTATTCTGCTCACTTTATCAGGATCCTAGCTTCCTCACACACTCCATTTCTCAACACTTGCCCAAATCTGTTATCATAAAGGAAACTGACCATGGCCCTGTTCCAAATGCCAACAGTTGTTCCATATAATCTGGCATGATCCATGGCTTCTTTCACCCAATTTGTCCTTGTGCATGTTCATTAAATTTTTTTCTTACCCTGGAAACAGACTCTGTCCTATAAATTTGGTTCTCACCTTTGGTCCCTATCAATTCTCCAGACTCCTCTCTTATCTTCTTCTACCACAGCATTTCTGCCTTTTTTTTTTTTTTTTCCTTCCCTTAAATCCTTTGTTACCTCACATCAGACTCTTACTCTGGGCATTAGCTCAAAGCAGTCCCAACAGTACAAGTTCAATTTTAGGAGACATGAATGTGCACCACACCCAAGTTTCCATCTTATAATTCTTAAACCTGGATGGGATACCTACTTTTAAAAAGAGTTTAGGGGTGCCTGGGTGGCTCAGTCAGTTAAGCGGCCAACTTCGGCTCAGGTCATGATCTCGTGGTCTGTGAGTTCGAGCCCTGCATCAGGCTCTGTGCTGACAGCTCAGAGCCTGGAGCCTGCTTCAGATTCTGGGTCTCCCTCTCTCTCTGCCCTCCTCCTGCTCAAGCTCTGTCTCTATGTCTCAAAATTAAATAAACGTTAAAAAAAATTTTTTTAAAAAAGTTTAAACACGGTACCTCAGTTAAGAAACTTTGTAATCCTAACATTATTCATAGTTCTAAATTATTTCATTTTGTAGATCTTTTTCTCTTAGTTGCTAAACATTTATTATTGGAATAAATAGTAATTTCATTAGAAATACAGATGCCTCCAAAATCTTAAAATTGTAAACTTCTAGTGAATAATATTTTTCACAGGCTATTAAACTTTCCCTAAAATTACTTACATATGCTTTAAAGCTGTGAGAAAATATTATTTTATTTTTATTCAGTCTGTCAGCCAATACCTATTGGGGAGTTCACTGTGTGTAGTGAAGTAGAGGAAGAACAGATAAGCATCAGAATTCCCGACTTGAATTTTATCTTCACCATTTATTATCATATCCCAAATACCCTCAATCTATTCCATATTTGGTATTATTGCCCACAAAACAGAAATAATGATAATATTTTTCTTGCATACCTCATAAGGCAGGAGTCAAATGTTATCATGTAAATGTGAACTCATTTTGTAAAGTGTAAAACTCTCTCCACAAATTTAAGATTTTAGTAGCATTTTATGTAAAATGCTGGAATGGGTGCTGGTTGCCTAGATACCCAGTGTAACAACAGGTCTCCCTGCCACTCCTTAATGTCTTTTCACTACCTCATTTTTGGGTAGGAAATAAAAAAGTACACACGAGAAAGGAAGGTAGAAATAAGATCCTGTGTGAGTCTTGGCAGGAATATTTGGAAACGAGTGTACTGTGAAACAAGCATTTATCCCACCTATAAAAATGCTTTCTCTAGTCTAGCTGTCCCTGAAAATCCCTGGGGTCATTTTTTCTCAAAATGCACTTTCTCCAAACTATGATCATCTTAATTTAGAAATCCTGATGAGTAAAAAACAACTCTATATGTACATATGATGATAGATTTAACAAGTCAATGGAAAGTATTGTACTTTTCCAATATTAATCTTTCTCTACATTAAAAGAAGCATACTATTCTGTTTTAAATTATTTTATCTCAGAATTTTGTCATAACTTACATGGAATTTTTGTGCGATTAAAAAAATGCTTCTAAAAATCAACACAAAACAGTTAATTGTATACTGGGGAAAAAAAAACTGTCAACTATTCTCCAGAATATTATTATTACAAGACTACGAAATTACACTATTAAAAAAGAAAAAAATCTATTTGGTAAAGGCATATTACATTTAAAAGGCCATTAAATTTTAATGTGTAAAATTAAGTATATAACTCAAGCTTTGAGCAAAGACACATCCAGTCTCTTGCTCAGCAGAGAGCATTATACCACGAAGTGCACATTTTTCTTCATATTCTTATAGGATGTAATCTGAAGTAACCTTGCCTCTAACTCTTTACGGTTAATTTTTATAAATGTTTTTAATTAGGGAAAATGTTTCACTATAGTGAGGATCTAGGAACTTGCCATATGCAGATAGAGTTTTCTCTGATATGAATTTTAAAAGCAGCAGCACAGTGACAAATATTTCAGAGCAGTGTTAAAAAAGTACAAATGAGAATATAAGCACTGCAAAGAGATAGGTCAGATATCATGCCGACAGATTTTGCCCTATGGACACATTTGTTCATGAAGCAAAGTGGACATAAAGAACAATATAAAAGCTCCAGAAGCGATCTTAATAGTACAGATTAGTGCTATTATTGGCTTAGCCCCAACCTGCATGTAGAATTTTCATATGCTTTGCCTGATCTTGAAAACCCACTTATGATACCATGTTGGATTTTAATTTTTTAATGTTTACTCATTTATTGAGGGGGTGTGGGGTGGAGAGAGGTAGAGAGAGAGAATCTCAAGCGGGCTTCGCACAATCAGTGTAGAGTCCAACATAGGGCCCAAACTTATGAACCATGAGATCATGACCTGAGTCAAAATTGAGAGTCCAATGCTTAACTAAGCCACCCAGGCACCCCTATGTTGGATTTTAATGTAGTAAGAACCTACAGGAATAATGAGACTGAGGGTATAGCCAGTGAGTGAGTCAAGAAGTAGGCCCAACTTTGGTGGTGGTGGTGGTGGGGCTGTGAGGTAGGGGTGTCAGTTTTACACTTATATCTGGAGTGGAGGCCAGGACACAGAATTAATTACATACAATTTTCCGGCAGACTGGATAGCAACAGTTCCAGGAGAAAAACAAAAATCTGGAGATCCTCCTACTAGTGTTGTTCGCAGCTCCCTATTCCTTCCCATTTACCTCAATCTGAACAAAAACACAACTCCCACCTGTAAGCTTCAGAGATAAGGAGGGGATTTTAATAAAATCTAGTTGAACAGTAAAAGAATCGAAGATGAATGCATTCTCCTTGCCCAGGAGGGGAAAAAAGTTATGGAACTCTCATTGAAAATATGTTTATTTCTTGTATTTTGCATATATATTACATCAGATTCTATCAGTATTAACAAAATTACCTGTATTACTTATATATTAAAACAAAATTTATTTTACATAATGTTCTTATATCCAAACTTACTAAAGTGTCCCGTTTATTTTAATAATTTATTTATATATGTTTTGCTCTTCCATTTAAACAGCCATATTAGGAGGAGGGGGACCAAGATGGCGGAGGAGTAGGGAGGACCAAAGTTTCCCTTGTTTTTTTGAATTGAGAGGGACCGAAACAGAGAGATTCTCAACTCCAAGAACCTGGCAGAAAAGGTGTAGCAGCTTACAAGGAACGCAAGAAACATAGACAACGCCCTAAGACCGTGAGTCTAACCGAGAACAGACAAAACGAACTCGGGAAACTGAGCTGGAGGGAGGGTGAGCAGGGAAAGTCCCCAACATCCGAAGGAGAGCGACAGAGAGGGGGAGTCCACCAACATCCAGCCCCTAAAGACAGGGCTTAGGAGGAGAAGCTCTGTGTCTAACAGCAGAACCCAGCAGAACTCTCCTTGTGCTGGACCGCGGACGGAGGCACAGCCAGCCCCCCCGGCCCAGAGTTGCTTAGCCGCCAGCAGGTGAGGAGGGAGCAATAGCGGAACCTCTGCCGCTGCTATCACTGGAGCGGGGAGTGTGCGCCAGGCACCGCTGCTGCCTCCGGCCCCCTGAGCGAACAACCGCGGGATCGCGGGCTGCTGCCGGCGGAACGGGGAGTGCGCGCTAGTCGCTGCTGCGCCCCGTGGAGAGCAAAAAACCGCTGGGACAGACACGCGGCTGCCGGTGGAGCGGGGAGTGCGTGCTAGTCGCCGCCGCACTCGGTGGGGAGCAAAAAAACCGCTGGACCGCCAGGCTGCTGCTGGCGAACGGGGAGTGCGCTCTAGTCGCCGCTGGGGCGCCCGGTGGAAAGCGAAAAACTGCTGGGACCGCTGCATCGCTGGGACCACCTCAACAGGGATTGTGCGCCAGTCGCGCCACCATCCCCTGGAGAGCCGGTGACCGGGGACCATTGCCGCTGCCCGCCGGAGCCCGGATCAGGTGCTAGTCGCCGCGGAGGGCCCTGTGGGGTGCAATCAAACGCTGGGACTGCCGCTACCGTGGTCGCCTGAGTGGGGAGTGCGCACAAGTCGCCCCGGCCAGGCGAGCGGGGAGCCCTCAGGGCGACCGGCTGCCGGGGGTGCCCTCAGTCGCCTGTGGAGCACCTCTAACACTGACACATTTGCAGAAGGTTGGGGGGTGGCAAGCAGGCAGGCGCCCACCTTCCAGTGGACCGCACTGCGCCGGTGCCCATAGCGGAGTAAGGACACAAACAAGGGGGTGAGTGGAAGCCCTGGGACTGGGAACAAAGGACGGAAGGGACGCCATTGTTGTCTTATGGGCCCAGGAGCACCAGCCCCAGGAAGTCACTCCCAGAGCCATCCCTGCCTCAGTGGAGAACTCCCGCCTACACTAAACCACGCCCATCTGTGCAGGAGTGACGCTTCTCCGCGGGAGCTACAGAGGCCAAGTCCAGACCGCTGCCTGGAGTAACTCCAGGTCATTTCTTTTTAAAATAGATGCTCCCCGTTATTCTTCTTACTGATCCCCACTCCTGAGCTGACTATCCAGAGGCCTGGCTGACTTAAACAAAATCTTATTCCACTCTCTGAAGGCATGTTTTTCATCTCCTTCTGTACTTCCCTTATTCTCTCTCTGGAATAACCAGGCCACATAATCTCACCCGAGCAATTTCTGTCTTCATTCCTTTTTCCTTGTAACCGTCCTTATTCTGATTTCTCTCAGTCTGGATTAAGCTCTTTAGCCACTCTACCCGGGCAAAGACCATTTCCTTCTTTCCCCCGGAACTGTCATTATTCTCTCTGTAGACGCTCTGCCACCAGCACAGTACACACCCTGTCCTTACCGTGTAGCTGGTATTTCAGGACATTGTCCTCAGAGTGTCATTTGTTAATCTTTTCTTTGTTGTGAACCGCTTGTCTGTATCATTTGTTAGTACGTTTGAGTATTTCTGTTTTCTGTTTGTCTGTCAGTCTGTTTTCCTTTCCAGGGCAACTTCAAGAAACAACCCAAAACACATCCAGCCAAAACGACGAGACAGAAGAATTCTCCTCAAAAGAATCCACAAGAAGCAGTGACAGCTCAAGAATTAATGAAAACAGATACAAGCAACATAACAGAACTTGAATATAGAATGACAATCATAAAACTAATCGCTGGCCTTGAAAAAAGCTTAGAAGAATGCAAGGGGTCCCGCGCGGCAGAGTTCAAGGACCTTAAAAACGGTCAGGAAGAATTAAAGAAGACATTGGAAGAAATACAGGGGAAACTGGAAGCAGCCACAGCACGGATTGAAGAGGTAGAGGAAAGAGTTAGTGCCTTAGAAGACAAAATCATTGAAAAAGAGGAAGCAGATAAAAAGAGAGAGAAGCTGATCCAGGAACAGGAAAGGAGAATTCGAGAGCTGAGCGATGAACTCAAAAGAAACAATATCCGTATCATAGGAGTCCCAGAGGAAGAAGAGAGAGAGAAAGGAGTCGAACGGGTTCTTGAACAAATCATTGCTGAGAACTTCACCAACATGAGGAAGGAAAAGGGCATGGAAATCCAAGAGGCACAGAGAACTCCCCTCAGACGTAACTTGAATAGACCTTCTGCACGGCACATCATAGTGAAGCTGGCAAAATACAAAGATAGGGAGAGAATCCTGAAAGCAGCTAGGGACAAAAGAACCCTAACATACAAAGGGAGACCTATAAGGGTAGTAGCAGACTTATCTACAGAAACTTTGCAAGCCAGAAAGGAATGGCAGGATATCTTCAATGTGATGAGCAAGAAGGACCTGCAACCAAGAATTCTGTATCCGGCTAGCCTGTCATTCAGAATAGAAGGAGAGATCAAGGTTTTTCCCAACAAACAAAAACTGAAAGAATTTATCACAAATAAGCCAGCACTGCAAGAGATCCTGAGGGGCATTCTATGAAGGCAAACCTGCAAAGAACACAAACTGCCAGGGACAGCCTTACAATCATGAAACCTACAGATAATACAGTGACTGTAAGCCCATATTTTTCAATATTAACACGGAATGTAAATGGACTAAATGCGCCAATCAAAAGACACAGGATAACAGAATGGATTAAAAAACAAGACCCATCTATTTGCTGTCTTCAAGAAACTCATCTTAAACCTGAAGACACCTTCAGATTGAAAGTGAGGGGATGGAAAACTATCTACCATGCTACTGGAAGGCAGAAGAAAGCCGGAGTAGCCACACTTATATCAGACAAATTAGACTTTAAAATGAACGATGTAATAAGAGATGAAGAAGGACATTATATAATAGTCTCAGGGACCATCCAGCAGGAAGAGCTAACAATTGTAAATATCTACGCACCGAATTTGGGGCACCCAAATTTGTAAAACAACTAATTACAAACATTAGCAACCTCATCGATAAAAATGTCCTAATAGTAGGGGATCTCAACACTCCACTCTCAGCATTGGATAGATCCACAAATCAGAAAATCTCCACAGAAACAATAGCCCTGAATGACACATTAGAACAGATGGGCCTCACAGACATCTTTAGGGTTCTTCATCCAGAAGCAAAGGAATTTACGTTCTTCTCAACTGCACACGGTACATTTTCCAAGATAGATCACATTCTGGGGCACAGGGAAGCTCTGAATAAATATAAAAGAATTGAGATCATACCGTGTACACTGTCAGACCACATTGCTTTGAAACTTGAAATCAACCACAGGAGAAAGCCTGGAAAATATCCAAGAACATGGCGGCTAAGAAATAACCTACTAAAAGATGACTGGGTCAACCAAGCCATCAGAGAAGAAATTAAAAAATACATGGAAACAAATGAAAATGAAAATACAACAATCCAAACGCTCTGGGACGCAGCAAAAGCAGTCCTGAGAGGGAAATATATTGCAATCCAGGCCCATCTCAAGAAACAAGAAAAATCAATAACACAAATTCTAACAGCACGCCTAAAGGAACTAGAAGCAGAACAAATAAAACAACTCAAGCCCAGCAGAAAGAGAGAAATAACAAAGATCAGAGCACAAATTAACCATATGGAGACAGAAAAGGTAGTGGAACAGATCAATGAAACCAAAAGCTGGTTCTTTGAAAAAATAAACAAAATAGACAAACCTCTAGCCAGGCTTCTCAAAAAGAAAAGAGAGAGAACTCAAATAGATAAAATCGTGAATGAAAAGGGAGAAATTACAACCAATCCCTCAGAGATACAAACAATCATCAGAGAATACTATGAAAAATTATATGCCACCAAACTTGGCAATCTGGAAGAAATGAACAGCTTCCTAAATAGCCACACGCTACCAAACCTCAAACGGGAAGAAATAGAAAAATTGAACAGACCCATAATTAGTGAAGAAATAGAATCAGTTATCAAAAATCTCCCAGCAAATAAAAGCCCTGGACCAGACGGCTTTCCTGCGGAATTTTACCAGACATTTAAAACAGAGTTAATTCCTATCCTCCTCAAGCTCTTCCAAAAAATTGAAACGGAAGGAAAACTCCCGGACTCATTCTATGAAGCCAGCATCACTTTGATTCCCAAACCAGATAGACATCCAGCAAAGAAGGAGAATTACAGGCCAATATCCCTGATGAATATGGATGCAAAAATTTTCAATAAGATACTAGCAAATCGAATCCAACAACACATAAAGAGAATTATCCACCATGATCAAGTAGGATTCATCCCTGGGTTGCAGGGCTGGTTCAATATTCGCAAATCAATCAACGTGATACATCACATCAACAAAAGAAAAGATAAGAACCATATGATCCTGTCAATAGATGCAGAAAAAGCATTTGACAAAATACAGCACCCTTTCTTAATAAAAACTCTCGAGAAAGTCGGGATAGAAGGAACATACTTAAACATCATAAAAGCCATATATGAAAAGCCCACAGCTAATATCATCCTCAATGGGGAAAAACTGAAAGCCTTCCCCCTGAGATCAGGAACACGACAGGGGTGTCCACTCTCGCCACTGCTATTTAACATAGTGTTGGAAGTCTTAGCATCAGCAATCAGACAACAAAACAAAATAAAAGGCATTAAGATTGGCAAGGAGGAAGTCAAACTTTCACTTTTTGCAGATGACATGATACTTTACCTGGAAAACCCGACGGAATCTACCAAAAGCCTACTAGAACTGATCCGTGATTTCAGCAAAGTTGCAGGATACAAAATCAATGTACAGAAATCGGTGGCATTTCTATACACCAACAATGAAGCAGCAGAAAGAGAAATAAAGAAGCTAATCCCTTTCACAATTGCACCAAAAACCATAAAATACCTAGGAATAAACCTAACCAAAGATGTGAAAGACCTCTACACTGAAAACTATAAAAAACTTATGAAGGAAATTGAGGAAGACACAAGGAAATGGAAAAACATCCCATGCTCATGGATTGGAAGAATAAATATCGTCAAAATGGCAATACTACCCAAAGCAATCTACACATTCAATGCAATCCCAATCAAAATTGCACCAGCATTCTTCTCAAAGCTAGAGCAAACAATCCTAAAATTTGTATGGAACCACAAAAGACCTCGAATAGCCAAAATAATACTGAAGAATAAAACCAAGGCGGGAGGCATCACAATCCCAGACTTTAACCTCTACTACAAAGCGGTGGTCATCAAGACTGTATGGTATCGGCACAAAAACAGACACATAGACCAATGGAATAGAATAGAAAACTCAGAAATGGACCCGCAAGTATATGGCCAACTAATCTTTGATAAAGCGGGAAAATGTATTCAATGGAAGAAAGACAGCCTCTTTAATAAATGGTGCTGGGAGAATTGGACAGCAACTTGCAAAAGAATGATACTAGACCACTTTCTTACACCACTCACAAAAATAAAATCTAAATGGATAAAAGATCTGAATGTGAGACAGGAGACCGTCAAAATCCTAGAGGAAAAAGCAGGGAAAAGCCTCTTTGACCTAAGACGCACCAATTTCTTACTTGACACGTCTCCAAAGGCAAGGGAATTAAAAGCAAAGATGAACTATTGGGACTTCATCAAGATAAAAAGCTTCTGCACAGCAAAAGAAACAACCAACAAAACGAATAGGTAACCAACGGAATGGGAAAAGATCATCGCAAATGACATATCGGATAAAGGACTAATATCTAAAATCTATAATGAACTTACCAAACTCCACACCCGAAAAACAAACAACCCAGTGAAGAAATGGGTGGAAGATATGAATAGACACTTCTCCAAAGAGGACATTCAGATGGCAAATAGACACTTGAAACGATGTTCAATGTCACTCATCATCAGGGAAATACAAATCAAAACCACACTGCAATACCACCTCACACCAGTCAGAGTGGCTAAAATAAACAAATCAGGAAACTATAGATGCTGGCGAGGATGTGGAGAAGTAGGCACCCTCCTACATTGTTGGTGGGAATGCAAACTGGTGCAGCCACTCTGGAAAACGGTGTGGAGGTTCCTCAAAAAAATGAAAATAGACCTACCCTATGATCCAGCAATAGCCCTGCTAGGAATCTACCCAAGAGACACAGGATTGCTGATGCATAGGAGCACGTGTACCCCAATGTTCATAGCAGCACTTTCGACAATAGCCAAAACATGGAAAGAAACTAAGTGCCCATCAACTGACGAGTGGATAAAGAAGATGTGATACATATATACAATGGACTACTATGTGGCAATGAGAAAAAAATGAAATCTGGCCATGCGTAGCAACATGGATGGAACTGGAGGGTATTATGTTAAGTGAAATAAGTCAGTCAGAAAAAGACAGATACCATATGTTTCCACGAATAGGTGGACTTGGTGAGACTAAGCAAAAACCAGGGGGAGGGGAAGAGGGGAAAGAAAAAAAAGACACAGAGAGGGAGGGAGATAAAACATAAGAGACTCTCAAAAACTAAGAACAAACTGAGGGTGAGGGAGATGGGGGGGGAGAGGGGGTGATGGGCATTAAAAAAGGGCACATGTTGGGATGAACACTGGGTGTTTTATGTAAACCAATTTGAAAATAAACTATTTTAAACTAAAAAAATAAATAAATAAATAAATAAATAAACAGCCATATTATCTAGAAGTAATAATAGTGTCTTTCTATTTCCAATCCTCACAGTTTTTATTAGTCTTACCAGACTAGCTAAGATCTCCTGAACAATGTTGAAAATAAATTGTGACAATAGACATTCTTGCCTTCTGATTAAGAGAATGTTAAAATGACTTAAAAATAATTGTTCTGAGGTTTTGTTTGACATTCTTCATGAAGTTAAAAATTCCTACTGTAGTTTGCCAAAACCTAACAAAAACACGACTACTGAATTTTATCATTTTTTCATCTACTGAGATGATATGTTAATATAATAAATAATATTAAATGATTTTGTGATATCAAACTGCCATTCCATTGTTGGATAAACCAAAATCGATTTAGATGTCTTTATCTTTTGATATAATCTAGATACATATTGCTAATATTTTTAAACTTTTTATCTACATTCCTGGTGAAATTAGACTAAAATTTCCCCCTCTTTTGTGTTTTTCTAACCACTGTTACTTAACAACAGTGTCTAAGAGTAATTTTTAGAATTTTACTCTTCTCTAATTTGGAAATTTTGCCTAAGACTGAAATTCCTTATTCTTTGAAAATTTGATAAAATACAAATCTGGTGGTTTCTTTGGGTTTTTTTCTTTGGTGGTTTCTAAGATTTTAAATATAAGTTCAATCTATTTAATGTTTATACAACTACTTAGACATTCTTTTTGACCTTTAGTCAGCTTTGTTAAATTATTTTTTCAGAATTTTTCCGATTATTCAAAGTTTTAATATTTATTGCTATATAGCTATTTATGATATTTCTCTCACTCCTTACTGTTGATGTATCTGTAGTTTGACTCCTTAAAGATCATAATGTGTTGCTTATTTTTGCCTTTTCCATCTTTTTCGCAGGTCAGTTTTATGAGAGATTTGTCTATTTTACTAGGTTTTACAGAGAGATAATTTTTTTTCTTTCCGGGCCTACTTTTCATGTTTTTGATTTTTTTCTTTTTCTATTTTATCAATTCCTGCTCTTAAATTCTGTATATCTCTACTTCTAATTGCTTCCTTCCTTACATTTTTCTCAATTCTTCATTCAAACTTTTTTTTTAAACATACAATTCAATGTTTGAGAATTTAGGCCTCCATCACCCCACAAATTACAATAACTTACATAATAAATTACAAATATTTAAATTACTAGTAAATTCTAATAGTTTTTATGTTCTATTGTTAAATATTTTGGCTTATCAATAGATGTATGCTCTTTAACAAATACATTGTTTTTATATATGTTATCAAGTTCTAATATCAATGCATTTGATTGCAGAACTGGTAAGATCAGACCCACATTTGAATTTTGTTGAAGAGTACTTTATATCAAGTTCATGAGCAATTTTTTAAAGGTTTCAGTTATACAGTGAAATAATATATGTCTTAATTGTGGGTTCAATTAAGGCAAGCTTATTGTTGTGTTGCTCAATAATTATTGAGTTTCTGTCCTATCAATAATTGACAAATGTTGTGGAAATCTACTGTATAGTGAATTTCTTTTCCTTCCTATAGTCTTGTAAAATTCTGCTTATAGGTTTTTGAAGATAGTTTATTAGATACATACAATTTTAGAATTTCTATATCCTTCTGGAGAATTAAACCTGTCATCATTTTGTAGTGAAAATTACTTTTGCTTTTTAGAAATGATTTTTGTTGTTGGCATTTATTTTGTCTGATTGAAATAGCTACTTTTTGTTTAGATAATATTTGCCTGCTACATATATTTTCATTCTTTCCATTATATCTTTCCATGTTCTTATATATTAAATGTCTATTGTAAACAACTTACAAAATTAAATGTGTTTTAACACAATTAACATATATAACACATAAACATAAAACATTATAAACATAAAACACAAACATATAACATTATAAACATAAAACACAAAATAAGACTACCTGAACTTAATTAAAAACTTGAAAAACATTGAAGATTAAAAATTATTAAAAGGCAACAAGTCTAGGAATATGTCTCCTAGAATAGCCAAGAAAAGATTAGAAAATATAATAGTCCCACTTTATCTGAGGAAGATACATTCCAAGACCCTTCAGGGATGCCTGAAACTGCAGATAGTCCAAAACCCTACTTATACTCTGTTTTTCCTATATATACATATCCACAATAAAGTTTAATTTACAAATAAGGCAAGTAAGATATTACCTACCATAAGGAATAATATAATAGAACAATTATAAAAATGTGCCATAATAAAATTTATGTGAATGTGTTCTTGCTCAAAATAGCTATTGTACTGTATTTACCCTTCTTGTGTTGCTACAAGATGATAAAATGCTTATTTAATAAAATGAAGTGAGGTGAATTGATGTAGGCATAGTGACGTAGTGTTTGGCTACCGCTGACCTGACAAAACTCAGGATGAGGATCTGCTTCCCTGGTTGAGTGCAGGTAACTGAAACCACAGAAAGAAAGACTGCAGATGAAGGGGAACTGCTGGAATAAGAGAGTCGGTGCTTGAAAATCTAGGCTTTAAAGCACAGCACGAGGGGCGCCTGGGTGGCTCAGTTGGTTAAGCGGCCAACTTCGGCTCAGGTCATGATCTCATGGTCTGTGAGTTCGAGCCCCGCGTCGGGCTCTGTGCTGGCAGCCTGGAGCCTGCTTCAGATTCTGTGTCTCCCTCTCTCTCTGCCCCTCCCCCACTCATGCTCTGTCTCTCTCTGTCTCAAAAATAAATAAACATTAAAAAAAATTAAAAAAAAAAAAAAAATTAGTTTAAAGCACAGCACGAAGATAAAGAAATTTAAGTAGCTTAGCACCCCCCCACCAGAGTAAACAATATAATTAACTGAAGAAAACAGAAAAATCCAAATAAGTATATCCAAAAAAATCTAAAAAAGGATAAAAAATTGATATGTGATTGAAGTGAAATGTTAATTCACTTAATGTTAATTAATGTTAAATAATGTTATTTAATCCAATTAAATAATTGGATAAGAAACACACAGTTTGATCTGTACTTTTTCTCATGCTATATTCCCCAAAAGATTTTATTTTATTTGTTTTTAAATTTATTGTTGAGAGACAGAGACAGAGCATGAGTGGGGAGGAGGGTGGTGGCATAGCAAGAGAGGGACACAGAATCTGAAACAGGCTCCAGGCTCCGAGCTGTCAACACAGAGCCCAATGTAGGGATCAAACCCTCGAACAATGAGATCATGATCTTATCCAAAGTCCAAGGCTGAACCGACTGAGCCACCCAGGAGCCCCTCCCCCCTCAAAGATTGTACATTAGAGTCCCAAAAGTAATAATTAAGAAAATAATAGAAGTCAAAGAAAATGCTTCTTTTTAAGCATGACAACGAAAGCAGAAAATCACAGGGTATGATAAGGAAAGATAGGATAAAATCCCCAGAGAGGAAAACATTAGGCCCTGAGGTCCCTAGTTGGTAAAAACATATTCTAGAACAATGCTGGGAGTGGCTGACCACAAGCAAACTCCCTCAGACTTAAGGTTCCTCTTAGGAATGTTAACAGACACCTCAGGCACCTGAATGGCTCAGTCTGTTAAGCTTCAGCTGGATCATGATATTGCAGTTTGTGAGTTCCAGCCCTGTGTCAACCTCTGTGCTGAGAGCTCAGAGCCTGGAATCAGCTTCGGATTCTGTCTCCCTTTCTCCCTGACCCTCCCCTGCAAGCACTCTCTCTCTCTCTTTCTCTCTAAAAAACAAAATAAGAAACATTAAAAAAAAAAAGAATGTTAATAAACACCTATTTCCCCACAGTTTCCTCTAAGGAATTAGACAAAAGACTTAACTAAAAATAAGTAATACATCATAAAATGTATGACCCACAATGGATCATTTATGTATGGCCATAAACCACCCTCCAAATAATGGAAACAAGCCAATCAAAAGAGAGTGACGAGGAATTTAGAGTTACCTAGCCAATAAGGGTAGAACCTGAAAAGAAACAAGTGAGAAGGAAAAGGGACCCCCAAAACCCTATAAAACAAAGTCCTTTCCCTATTGTTGTGAGTATTCACTTTTGAATGCTCCCACTCGGTAAAGAGAGCTTTCATACTATTCTTACTTTCTAATGTTATACTCTAATAAACTTTTGCCTACTGCTCTTTTTCTTTTGTGTCCAGCTCTTCATCCTTCAAAGCAGCATGACAGTGAATGCAACAGAGGGACCTAGGTGTCTCAGTTGGTTAAGCCTCCAACTCTTGATTTGGGCTTAGATCATGATCCCAGAGTCATGAGATTTGAGCCTCTCTCAAAATAAATAAATAAACATTACGAAAAATGAAGAGGACAATCATAAAGGAAACTCACATAAACTATCAGGGTTGCTCTGAGAGTGATACCAGTAAGTATACTCTTTTAACACAATGTGCCTTTGTCACAAGTAAACAGAACAAGCATTAACAATGAATTTAACAAAAAGAATTTAACAAAAACCGTAAGTCTTCTTTCCTGGTTTGGGTAATTCCAAAGAGTGTAGAGAGAATGGGTGAGAGTTAGGAAATGAATGTCAAAGTTATCATTATGATAGTTTTTTTACAGTTAACATACTATAATATGTTACATTCGTAATGTCACCTTACTTTTAGGTGTACAGCATAGCAATGCCATAAGTCTATGTGTTATACTGTGCTCATCACAAGCCTGGTTACCATCTGACACCATAAAACAATATTATCATTGACTATATTCCACACCCTGGACCTTTCATCTCTGAGACCTAATCATTCCATTACTAGAAGCTTGTATCTCCCACTCCCCTTCTCACATTTTGTCCATCCCCCACTCCCCTCCCCTCTGCAACCACCAGTTTGCTCTCTGTATTTATAGGTCTATTTCTGCTTGTTTTGTGTTTTGTTTTTTAGCTTTCATATATAAGTGAAATCATATGGTATTTGTCTTTCTCTGATTTATTTCACTTAGTATAATATCCATCCATGTTATCACAAATGCAAAGATGTCATTCTTTTTATGGCTGAGTGATATTCCACTGTGTGTGTGTGTGTTACATATTCTTTATCGATTCACCTATCAATGAACACTTAGGTCCATATCTTGGCTATTATAAATAATGCTGCAGTATACATTGGAGTGCATATATCTTTCCAAAGTAGGCTTTGTTTTCTATGGGTAAATACCCAGGAATGTAAGTTGGTAGAAAATATGGAGGCTCTTCATAAAATTAAAAATAGAAATACAGGTTATACTGACTTTTTATCCTCCAACTATAGTCAACATTTAAGCTTGGTAGAAAGTAATTCTACATTTAGCTCTTTATAAAAACAGGGCATAACACCATGATCTCTCGGGTGTTTCTCATACCACCTTATATCCCTGAACTTGGGAGTAGTCCAGTGTCTGAAGATGAGGTAATTCCACTTTGACCACCAGGTCTCAATTGGAAGGAGCCAGGAGGGAATGCTGGTGCTCTCTGAGGTTTGTTAGGACTGTCCTTCTCCAGCTTCCTCATCTTCAAGAGTTAAAGCAAAGAGGAAGCCATAGAGATCTTGATGTTCCATTTAAGACTGATTTACTTCTCTCAACCTCTGTATCACCATTACTAGGTAATCAGGCCTCCAGAACACAGTGTAATTTAGCAACTGCCTCATCTTACCCCTTATAAGCTCTCAAACTTCATCAGTTTCTGCCTTGAAACCATCAGGACAAATCTCATTGTGAAATTTATCCCTACATATATCATTACTATAAAAGCTGATAATTCCCAGGTCATCCTTTTTCCTCAAGACTCTAATCCTTAGATTGCCTTGTATATCAGCTCTTCTGACTTCTTTCAAACCTGTACTCTCTGAACTGGTGGTCAGTAATCATCAAACTCTCCCACATCCTCAAACTCCTTTCTGAGCTTTCCATTTCTTGTTTTTTACCAGACTCCTCTTAAGTCTATAATCCTCACAGGTGGGGAATGTTTACCCTCATCCACCTCTTTTATCACAAGTCCTTGAGATAGAGTGGATTGTTCTTCACTATCACTTTCAGAGCATTCTTTCTCTTCCCTATACTGTCCTCATTTTGCATCTTCTGCCAGAGCTGTCATGGCCACTTCCCCTCACTCCTTGATAATTTTAGTCCCTTGCACACTGCTGTCACTCTTTCCAACAACCCCTCTGTTTTATTCTTGATGAGTCTGATGTTCAAGTGCGTGGTCATTCAAATGCTCAGTCATCCCATTCTTTGCATTCTTTTCTTCTAACTATTGAGTTGTCCCCCCTGAATCATTCATATTCTGCACTCAATCATATTCTTAGAAACCTTGGCATTACCAATTACTACGTTCCCTCCAAAACTGAGATTCCTTGCATCTTGAATTCCTCCACCTACCAATTCCTTGCCTTCCAGCTCACTCAATCTTGTTGTTCACCTCCAAAAAGTGTTTATTTTAAAGATTTATTTATTCATTTAAGAGATCTTCACACCCAACGTGAGGCTCAAACTTACAACCTGAGATCAAGAGTCACATGCTCTTCCAACTGAGCCAGCCAGGCACCCCTATCCTAACTCCTTTTCATTGGCTTTAACACTCATTATGTTCTTCCCTTCACCCACTGAAAACCATGTACCATCATTACAGTCATCCTCTTGTGTTAGTTTCTGCCTTCACCATTCCTCTCTTCAAAACAGTGCCTGACAAAAACACAGTTCTCATTATTCTCCAAATACTCATTACCTAGGCCCATGAAATTAAACATGACTGGAAAAAACACACAAATTTACATGAACTCCATGACCAATAACCTCAAGGACTTTTAATATTGCTCAGCAATCCTGCCTTATTATACCAGTTGTTTTATTCTCCCAGTCTCTTCAAGGGAAAATTCACACTTTTTTCATTTTCTTCAAATCGCCAGAATGTCTAGCCCATATTTACTCTTAGCCAGTGACGTTTATTCTTATCCCACTGAGAAAACAGACATCAGAAGACAACGTCCATAAATTTCCATCACTATATTTCCATCACTACCTATTACTGTGGCCACATAAATTAGGTTTAAGTTAAGATTAGAGTTATTCCACATACTCTGCCTTTGTTCTTAGTATAGAAGAACTGTTCATTTCCCTGTCCACAACCAACCCTTCACTTGTGTACTAGATTTTATCCTCTCCTATGCAAAGATTGTTATCCCAGCAATTCTTCTTCCTTTCCCTACTTCATCATTTGTTCATTCTCTGTGTGATTATTCCCATCAACAAACAAAAAACATCATAATCTCAATCCTCCTCCAGCTATTATCTCATTTCTGTTACCCTTTTATCAAAGTTCCTCAAACATTACTCATATTTAATGTCTAAAATGTCTTCTCCTTATTCTTTCTCAAATTCAACGTCTCTCTCAAATTACTTTTACCAGTTCACTGAAATATCTATTTGTAAAATAAACAATGCACTTAATGGTGCTAAATCCGATGATCAGTCTTCATCTTACATACTTATTAGCAACATTTGACATAATCAATTATTCTGTTATTCCCAAAAATACTTTCTCCACTTGGGTGACACACTCTCTTGGCTTTCATCTCATTGGGTTCTCCTTCTCAGACTCCATTGCTGACAGATTCTCCAATATATCAGTCTATGGATCTCTTCTTTTTCTAAACACAAGTCCTTGATAATGTCACATAGTCACGTTTTACAAACTGTTTTTAAGCTAACAGCTTTTAAAGTTATGTTTCCAGCCTGGAACTCTCTGAACCCAAGACTTGTATGTGCAAATGTTTATTCAATATCCTCCCTTCAGTGGCTAGCAGGTATCTTAAACTATATATGTCTCCAAATCAAATTTCTGATCTTTCCATCCACTACAAATTTGATCCGTGTACCACTATCCCAATAACAACAAATTTAAACTTCATTTTTATATTTAACCATGCAAAAAGTTTTGAAGTTTATTTCTTTGCTTCTCTCCCACTTCACAGTCAAACAACAGCATTGCTCCATACTCCAAAATATATTCATAATCTAACCACTTTTCGTTATTGCTACAGCTACTCCTGATGCCCAGGAAAACATTTTTATCTAGCCTAACTACTTGATAACTATTTATGTGTGTCCCTGCTTTGCCTCCTCTCTTGCCCTCCTACTGCTCATTCTCAGTGCAGCAGAATGACGGTGCAGCACCCAAATAACTCAGATCATTTCACTCCTTTATTCAATTCCCTCCAATGATTCCCATCTCAGACAGCAAGCCAGTGTCTTCACAGTGATCTACAAGGCCCCAAATGATCTGCCTATCAGTCTACCCCTCATATCTTCTCTATTGCTATGACCGTATTTCACTCCATTTCAGTCACTTCCCAAATCTCCAGCCTTTGCCTTTCACCTTCTTCTTGGAATAACCCTGCCAAGGGACCTAGCTTCTTCAAGGAATAACTTAGGTCTCCCTGGCTATCTATGTAATATGGCACACTTCCTCCATGCCCCACACTCCCTAGCTCCCTAAATTCATTTTAGTGTCATTTATGACACTCCCCAATATCTGCTTATTTCATGTTTATTTATGTATATTCCAACCTTCTTTGAAACTGTAGCTCTATGACAGCAAGAATTCATGGCTCTGTCCTCTGTGTACGATGCTTAGTAGGTACCCAATGAAAGATTTTTGAATTCATGAATAAATGAATAAGCATAGTATATGCCCAATTACTATCAAATGACACAATCAATCCTGTTCTCTTGTAAGGTTCTAAAACACATAAAGTCTATATCATGTCAATTAACACCTAATTATAAAGGTTTTTATGTCAATAGTTACCAGTTTAAACTCATACATAAAGACCATATTTTAAATTTATCATACATTTGCCACTGTACTTTAATTGCTTCTTGATTACTGTCAGATGCTCATAAAACCTTGCATATAGATTAAATTATTCCTTGAAAACATGAATCTAAAAGCTCCAAGAGAATGTAACAAATTTGCTGATATTTCCCTCTCCTCCCTCTGCTATTTTAAACAAAGTCTAGTAAAAATTAATCACATTAGGAAATCTTGAATCCTCCATTCTACTGTGTCTATGCAAAAGAAGAGTAAGTGAAGCAAAAGAAGAAAAAAAGGCAGGAGAGGAGAAGCCAGAATTGGAATTCCTCCTGCATGAGCAGATCTTTTTGGATTTACCCTTAGGTATTGTTGTTTAATTAAACATCATGTAATAGAAAGCAATATCTTGAGCTTCCTTCCAGTTAGAATATTTAATTCAATAGGGATGAGGCAGCGAGGACTTCAAAGGGAATTAACACATCACATAGATTATACATAAGATATGAGCATTTTAGAAATTCGGCAATTTGGTATATGACCAGAGAAATAATATTACGAGTTTGAATAATCACAGTGTTAGAATATACAAAACTAAAAAGGATCCAAAGAGTTTATTTTGTTTACTTCGACGGAAAAAGAAGTTTTGCCCATTTTGTTTTCTATTCTTGAATTTAATGCTCTCCTTGCCCATAAATGTTACCTTATATCTGACCCAGTAGTTTGTCACTGTAACTTACACCATCTCCTTGACAGAGATATAGAACACCTCTTCACGGGAACATTTTACTCAAAGACACATATCAAGTCACCTTTCAACCTTCTCTTCTCCAGGCTAAACTATGTCAACTGCTCTATCTTTTCTTCACAGATTTTGCTTTCTTACTGTAATAATTGCTGTGAGTCCTCTCTATTATTTCTTTCTTTCTTAAATGCCTAAAAATTTAGGACCCAATAACTGGACACATTATTTCAGAGGGCTTAAATGCTGTACAATATGATAGAGAAGCAGTAAGAACCTTAAGAAATTAAAAGTCTGGATTCTAGTACGATTTCAATTACTCATTATAATTGCCTTGGGCGAAGGACTTACCATCCTGAGCCTTAATTTCTACAAATTTTAAAAACCAGAGAAATACTCCATTTTATCTAATTGGGTCTTTGATTGGCGTAGGAGAATGCATCATGAATAGAAAGCATTTTGTAACTATACCTTTCCTGCCAAACACAGACTAAGAGGAAATTCTTTCCCTTAAAGAAAAGCTACTGGAGGATGTTTCTACACACTGATGTCATTGGAGAAAATCAAATTTCTGGTTGTTAGGAGGGCTGAAAACTATTAAATATGACTTTTTGAAACTGTTTAGCAAGGCATCTTTAATTTTTTAAAATGTATATTGTGCTATTCATGTCTTTATTAGATAATGTAATAGGGAGCGGAGGATGATATAAAAAAATAACTAGGTAACTGCTTGTCTTTGTTTAAATTCTTTTTTCATTCAAAATGTGACTACATTTTGACTGTGTAGAATTAAACATGTATTCAGCAGGGTGCAAGAGGTATTGGACAGAAAAAAATCTTCTCGCATAATGAGCGTTTTGTGCCTGATTTCCTTCCCAGCATGCTAAATATATAATCACCAAATGTGATACAGAAATGCATGGAGTCTGAGATTTCCTCTTCATAGTCTTCCCCATCACACACCAACACACCTCTGCACACACACACACATACACACCTTATGTTTACACATTCAGTTTCTGATCAATGTTATTCAAATGAAACATTTTCTCCTCTTTTTTTCTCCATGACTTAAGACATCTGAAATTTAAAACCCATTTTCTAAAACATAAAAATTTGACACTAGAAACAAAGCTCCAGAATGATTTGCTCCTTTGAAGTTTACTGACTTATGCAATACAGAAACTACAAAAGCAGTCTTCACAGATCTCTAGCCAGGACACAAAATTTGTAGAATCTGGGGCAGAACAGGCATGGACACGGAACCACCAAACCTTTCCATGGTGAAAACATGAATGATTCCTAAGGGAGAGGTACCTCTTCAACTCTGCAAACTTCATCCTTTGGCCAAATACTTTGGTATACATTTTTAAATATCTACATTTCCAACTTCCTGCCCTAGCTTACTTTTAGTGTCATAGAATTTCTTATAGTCAACCAAATAACAGTTTCCTTTAATCTTGAAGACTGTAAAGGTAAATTGAAAACAACAACCCCTCAAAAATTCTACCATCTTGTGGGTAGGCAATTATAGAAAAAAATTCCTCTGTATATGGTTCTTTGGTTGCAAATGCCAGGTACTCCCTTCAAACTACCTGAAGTAAAAGAGGTGTATTGTGATAAGATATTGTGATCTTATGACCACCACCTGAGGAGCAGTAATGGTTCCCAGAAAAGAACAAGTTTCAGCTGAGCAGATACCCAGAAATGCATCCACTAAAAGAAATAGACAAAGGAAAATAATAAAGCACATGTTTTATTCCAGGAAAGTTCTTTCTCCTATCTTTGAACATCCACTTTCCTCCAAAGTAATTGTCTCCTGCTTCCTAGGCAATCTGATTTTCAAAATTCCTCTTTTTTAGCACCTAATATTTCCCAGCGTCAATTTTCACATTTCCAAATAGGATCTAAAGATGTCTGCCTTCCAGAAGACAGAAAATCAAAACGAGGAACTATATGAGAAAAAAAAAATCCATCTTAGTGCTTAGTGTGTAATTTATGCTCAATAAAGATCTTTATTTTTGTTTTTCCTTTTTTTAATGTTTTTATTTTATTTTTGAGAGAGAGAGAGAGAAAGAGAGACAGAGTACAAGTTGGGGAGGGGCAGAGAGAGAAGGAGACACAGAATTCAAAGCAGACTCCAGGCTCCCAGCTGTCAGCACAGAGCGCCACGTGGGGCTCGAACTCACGAACCATGAGATCATGACCTGAGCTGAAGTTGGACGCTTAACCGACAAAGCCACCCAGGCACCCCTGTTTTTCAATCATTAAATCATACTTATAAGTTAGTGACATAATGTGTCGCTTCTCCCAAGGAGGTACAGATGAAGAAGAGAGTCTTTAGGAGTAGTGGTTTCATGTATCTACCTCTTGGAGTGAATATCATAAACAATTATAAAAATATCCCAACAATGTATTATCAGAGGACACTATGAACTCAATGGACAGCCACTACATCCTATTACTTTCAACACATTCATATTATTTCCAAAAAAAAAAAAAATGCTCTTCCAGGAGTACCTTGTTTGGCTCAGTTGGTTGAGCAGCTGACTCTTGATGTCAGCTCAGGTCATGGTCCCAGGGTCATGGGATTAAGCCCTGCATCAGGCTCCATGATGAGCATTGAATCCTGCTTGAGATTCTCTCTCCCTCTCCCTCTCCCCCTCTCTGAAGTAAAAAATAAAATTTTAAAAAATGCTCTTCTGAATATACGTAGCATACAAGGTAACAATTTTAGTTTGATTACTTATTTATGCTTACTTATTTATGCTCAACATGTGTTTCTTCTGGGTAAAATCATAAAACTCAAAATTATGTATGACTCTTTTATTGAAGAATTTTCCCAGTGGTTCTGGACTACTGAGTCCCTGTATAACTTCTGTTTATTTTCCTGACAATTTGTCAATATACCACACAAAGTTATGGAAATTCTTCTACATTGCATCTGACATCTTTCAATGAGATGATGGAAAATCATGATCTTTAAGTCAACAGCACTCAAAAGGTAACTAATTAGATTTTCAAATCTTTAGGGTATGTAAGATTTAAAAGTCAGACATCGGGAATTATTAAAAGGAAAGAGATTGACAGTTCTGTCCACAGACTTTATTGATTATAAAATGATATTTATAAAACCACAACATGAGAGAAAAGGAAGTACTATAAATATTTTTCTATGAAAAATCCAGGGGGGTTTATATAGGATGCCAAAGAAATATTAAAGGTTTTCAGCATCAAAATTCCAAAGATTGGAGTGTTCTGAAAATAAGCTATAAACACCACACTTACAAATAGATAACCCACTGGATCCATTAGTCAACCACTCCTTAAAAACATGGCAAAGAGGACAGACTTCTTAAGAAAATGCATCAGGTAATTCACCATCAGATGATAAATGTTTCTTGACGAGGTTTTTATGGAAGGGATACTGAAGTAGGCAAACAAAGAGAAGACATTTTTTTTGGAAGAGACTATGGTTTTAGAGTATCTAAAAATAACAAAAAGTCTCCACATAGATTTCTAGTCTCTCTACAATTGGAACATTCTTAAAATCTTGAAGGAAAAAAGATCTAATATTTACTCAAGTTTATTATTATCTGTAATGATGAAAGGAAGTAAATTGAATTTTTTTTTAAAAAGGCCACTTGTTGAGAAAATGTTTCATTTTCTTCTAGCTTAAGCACATTTCTCCTAGGAAGAAAATATTATATTCTCAGCTGCGCAATTTACCGATATGAATTGAACTACATGCAATTTCAACCTTGTAGGAAGACATAGCTTAAATTTTCTTTTTGTTTATCTATGTTAGAAATTAAAAGTATATTTAGCAATTTCCTTGAAATCTGGCTGGGAAACTTGATGAGAAGCAAAAGGCATGACCACTCTCAAATCTACATAGCTATTCCATGCCCTGCTGATTTTCTTGCAACTCTGTAAAAAAACAGGAGTGAAAAGTGCTATTAGTGATAGAATTGAAAGCCTCTTAAGAAGTTTCAGTAAGCATGAAACTAACCCCTGGGAAGAACTTTAGTCATCCCCTTTAGAAATGTGGAAATAATGAAATATTTTTAGACTTGTTTAGATACTAACATTTGTAACAAATCTTAATCCAACTTAGTGTTCAAAAACGTCCTCCCTCCTTCACCACCAAATCTAAGCCCCTTTCATAAGTTCTCAATTTTTGTTGCAACTGAGACATCTGCCTTGTTCAGAAAGTAAGTCTCCTGTCTATTGGTAAAGCCCAACAACAAAAGACCGCCAGGTGCAAAGCACATAGGTGATAAAGGAATTCCATTTAAAATATGCAAACAACTCTTAAAACCTGACAATGGAGAAAAAAAAAAACTGACATAAGATTTGAACAGACACCTCACAAAAAGATGTACAGATAACAAATAAACATATAAAAAGGTGCTCAATATCATATACCAGTAGAGAACTGTGAATCAAAACAACAATAATATACCATTCCACATCTACAAAAAAGGCTAAATTCTAGAACACTGACAACACTACGTGCTGATGAGGAAGTGGAGCAACAGGAACTCACATTTGGTGTGGCTGCAAATTAAATGGCATGGCCATTTTGGAAGAGTTTGACAGTTTGGGTTTTTTTGTGGTTTTTTGTTTTTTACAAAACTAAACACCCTAGTAGCATACTATTCCACAATCACATTCTGTGGTATTTAGCACATTCTGTGGTATTCACAAAAATAAAAATTATTTATTCATAATTTACAAAACTAGAAACAAAAAGGATATCCTTTAGTAGGTGAATGCATGTATAAACTGATATACCTGGACAATGGAATATTATTCACTAATAAAAAGAAATAAGTTATCAAGTCATGAAAGACATGATGATCCCTACATACATATTACTAAGTGAAAGAAATCAGTCTGAATGGCTGTATGCTGTATGATCAACTGCAGGACCTTCTTGGAAAAAGCAAAACTAGAGACAGTAAAAAGATCGACATGTTCCAGGGCATGGGATAGAAAGGATAAACAGGTGATTATCAGGGCAGTGAAACTATTCTGTACGATAATTAATGGTAGATACAAGACATTATGCATTTGGCCACACCCACAGAGCTACGCAATGAAAATAGTGAACCCTAGTGTAACTATGGACTTTAGTCAATAATAATGTCCATATTGGTTCATCAATTACAATAAATATCCCACACCAATGCAAGATGCTGGTAAAGGGAAAACC
Source organism: Paguma larvata (assembly GCA_030068075.1). Taxonomy (NCBI): domain Eukaryota; kingdom Metazoa; phylum Chordata; class Mammalia; order Carnivora; family Viverridae; genus Paguma; species Paguma larvata. Next base: position 75,464,133 of record CM057825.1, read on the forward strand.
GAGCAGAGTAAATAGAAACTCTATATTTTCTCTTCAGTTTTTCTGTAAACCTAAAACTGCTCTTAAAAAAAAAAAAAACAACTAGTCTATTAATTACAAATAAAAAGTTAAAAGACCACCAGGAAAATACTCGTAGTAAAAAATATTAGAATTACTATGCTTTTTACAGCAAGAAAAACATAAATTAGAAGAACTGTGGAAGCTTATCAATTACAAGGACTTAGGAGGGCTTTTAATAGCATTTTGATTTGAGCTTGATAACTTTTTTACTGTTTATTTATTTTTGAAAGAAAGAGAGAGAAACAGAGACCGAGTGCAAGCAGGGAAGGGCAAAGAGACTGAGACACAGAATCTGAGGCAGGCTCCAGGCTCTGAGCTGTCAGCATAGACCCTGGTGCAGAGCACGAACTCACAAACCAGGAGATCATGGCCTGAGCCAAAATCAAGAATCAGCTGCTTAATGACTGAGCCACCCACACACCCCGAGCTTGATAATTTCAAAGAGGTTCTAGGAAAGACTTGGGCCATTTCTGGCTTGAATGTCATCAGAGGCAGGAACAATGGGTGTCTTAATAATCTTTATTCCAAGAAGTGGTGGATTAAAGCTTACCTACGGATATCACTAGTAAAGAAGCAGTAGTTACTTATGTTAATCAGAAAAGGAAGGTAAGTCATTTTTCGTGGTTACGAAAAGGCATTGTGTTTGTCATCTCAACCAGATTCCAACTGCAGTATCATTCAAAGTCCTTTCAGATGCAAGGAATATAAAATTCGCACTAATAGACTTAAACAAGAGGGAGAAATTATCACTCATAACAAGATACATAATTATGATACTTTAGGTCTGGTAACTCTGAGGTTTAACAACATGATATAGGACCCGAATTCTTCTCAGCTTTTCATTCTAAAATACTCAGTGTGCGGGTTTTTTTTTTTTCCAATTTTGTTTTTAAGTTTTTATTTAAATCTGGTTAATATATAGTATTAGTTTCAGGTGTATAATATAGTGATTTAACACTTCCATACATTACAGGTGCTCATCACAAGTGCCGTCCTTATTCCCCACCACCTATTTTACCCATGCCCCCATCTACCTTTCCTCTGGGAGCCATCAGTTGTTATCTATAGTTAAGAGTCTCTTAGAGCATATTGATTTATCTTGATTTATCTTTCTTTTTTTCTCTTTGCTCGCTTGTTTTGTTTCCTAAATTCCACGTAAGTGAAATCATATGGTTTTTGTTTTTCTTTTACTTATTTTGCTTAGCATAGTACACTCTCCGTCCATGTCATTACAAATGGTAAAATTTCATTCGTTTTTATGACTGAGTAATATTCCATTTTGTGTCTGTGTGTATATACACCACATATACACTTATGTACCTATATCTATATATATACACATACACATATATATGTATATGTATACATATACCACAGCCTATATATATGTATATATACACATACCACATCTTCTTTATCCATTCTTCAATTGATGCATATTTGGGCAATTTCCATAATTAGGTTATTGTTGATAATGCTGCTATAAGCATTGGGAGTATATATATCCCTTTGAAGTAGTATTTTTATAGTCTTTGGATAAATACTTAGTGTGATTTCTGGACTGTAGGGCAGTTTTATTTTTAACTTCCTGAGGAAACCCTATACTGTTTTCAGAGTGGCTGCACCAGATTGCATTCCTACCAACAGTGCAAGAGAGTTCCGCTTTCTCCACAGCCTCACCAACACCTATTGTTTCTTGTGTTGATGCTTTTAGCCAATCTGATTGATTTAAGGGGATATCTCACTGTCGCTTCAACTTGTATTTCCCTGATGATAAGCGATGTTGAACATCTTTTCATCTGTATGTTGGCCATCTTTATAAGTTCTTTACATATTTTACATACTAACCCTTTATCAGGGTTAAACCCTGACACTTCAGTGAATTTGTTAATCAGTTTTAGCAGTTTTCTGGTGGATTCTTTCAGGTTTTCTACATAGAGTATCATGTCATCTGCAAATAGCGAAAGTTTTATTTCTTCCTTGCTGGTCTGGGCGCCTATTATTTCCTTTTGTTATCGAATTGCTGTGGTTAGGACTTCCAGCACTACATTAAATAACAGTGGTGAGAGTAGACATCCATGTCTTGTTCCAGATTGTAGAGGAAAGCCTCTCAGCTTTTCCCCATTGAGGATATTAGCTGTGGGTTTTTCATATATGGCCTTTATGATGTTGAGATAGGTTACCTCTAAACCTACTTTGTTGAAGGTTTTTATCATGAATGGATGCTGTACTTTTGTCAAATGCTTTTTCTGCATCTATTGAAATGATCAGAGTTCTTAACATTTCTTTTATTAATGTGGTGTTTCACTTTGATTTGTGAATACTGAATCATCCTTGCAACCCAGGAACAAATCCCACTTGATTGTGGTGAATAAATTTTTTAATGTTTATTTTTATTTTTTGAGAGAGAGAGAGAGAGAGGGGCTGAGGGAAGGGCAGAGTGGGGGACAGGATGTGAAGATCGTTCTGTGCTGACAGCAGACAGCCTGATGCAGGGTTCAAACTCACAAACCTCTAGATCATAACCTAAGCTTAAGTCAGATGATTAACCGACTGAGCCATCCAGGTGCCCCATGGTGAATAATTTTTTTTAAATGTATCGTTAGATTCAGTTTGCTGTATTTTGTGGAGGATTTCTGCATCTATGTTCATCAGAAATATTGACCTGTAGTTCTCTTTTTTTAGGGTGTCTTTATCTTTTTTTAATATCAGGGTAACGTTGGCTTCATAAAAATGAATTTGGAAACATTTCTTCCATTCATATTTTTCATAATGGTTTAAGAAAAATGGGTATTAATTCTTCTTTAACTGGTAGAATTTGTCTGTGAAGCCATCTGGTCCTGGACTTTTTATTGGGAATTTTTGGATTACTGATTCAATTTCCTTGCTGGTTATTGATCTGTTCAAGTTTTCTATTTCTTCATGTTTCAGTTTTGGTAATTTACAGCTTTCTAGGAATGTACCCATTTCTTCTAGGTTGTCCAATTTATTGGCATATAGTTTTTCATGATATTCTAATTGTATTTCTGTCGAGTTGATTGTTCTATCTTCTTTCTCATTTGTAATATTATTATTTGGATCCTTTCTCCTTTTGATAAATCTAGCTAAAGGTTCATCAAGTGTGCTGTTTTTTATCATTTGGCTTGTCCCTTCGTGGTCACAATATGACCAGGGGAACCTTCAAGTGTGATATCCCCACACAACACTCAAAGACTCTAAAGGAGAAAAAGACTGCACTTCTTCCTTTGTTGCTTTTTAAGAGTGAGAATAACTTTCCAGCAACTTCTTTTTTCCATATGCGCCTTCCTCTATTTGTCATCTTGTTCCTTGATCTGAATTATCATTATGTGTGTCCCTGCCTAAGTTCCCTATGTCTGGCACTAAGTCCAGGAAATATTCTTTGAATTTAGACCAGGAGTTGGCAAACATTTTTTTTTTTTTTTGTAGAGGGCCAAACGGTAATTATTTTAGATTTCGCAGGCCACGTGGAATCCCTGTTGCATATTGTGTTTTGGTTTCGTTCACGACGCTTTAAAATTGTAAAAACCATTCTTAGCTTGAAGTCTGTGCAAAACCTAGTTTTCAACAATGATGCAAAACTGTACAATATTTCATGTTTTTTTCATGAATACAGTTCAACTCAGTAAATACATACTGGCCATTACTTGTGTGCCAGGCATACAAAATGCAACCATGCTAAAACTGAGGCAGGTTCCTAGTCAAACAATAGGTATTGAACTGAGGAAAAAATTATAGAATCAGAGGAAATCACTGAATACAGTGAATCCTTAGAGTCTAGAAGGTCCCTTATGAAAGAACATAGCATCTGGGAGTCTTATTTTTAAAGCCCATATTCAAAAAAAATGTTTTCTCTCTCCTTTTGAATTATTATGTGTTGATTATCCTCATGTACAAAACTACATGAAGAGTTCTATGCTCATATTATGATAACATGTATCTTTATGTGCCCCATGAATAAGTTTATACTTATCCTTTGAGTCGGAAGAATTCCCATATCTGCAGCTGAGGACCAATTCCTTACATGGGAATTTGGAAGCTGGTGACTGATTATATTGGCACAGTTGGGATGGTATCTCTATGGTATACACCTCTTACGAGGGTACATGTCTCATGCTCTTGAGAAATGTTTTCCCTTTGGAACACCCTCTTCAATTTGCAAAATGGAAGGAGTACCTAGAAACTAGTAAGAAGTTGGTGAGTAAACAGGAAAGATTAATGATGTCCTAATCTGTTTTGGACAACAAAAAACTCCAAAAGTTCAGTGGATGGCTTCCATCAACCTTCATTTACTTCCTGTCATGTGACATGTATCCTGCAGAGAGGGTGTTGCTGCATTGGAACTCATCAGCTCTCCAACACCGTCTCGTTCTAGAACCCACTCTGGAAAATAAACCCCTACCTATGACATTTTGTTTTTATGGCAGACACATGAGAAAAGACCAAGATGAATCCAGCAATCATATTTAAAGATTCTCCATTGCTCTCTTCAGGGGATAATAGGAAAGGAAGAACTTCCCAGACCATGGAGCCAAAATCCATGGAGAACAATGAACAGGGTAGCAGAGCAGAGGCCTAGTGAAAGATCACTGCCCACTCCAGCACAAGGGCTTTTCACAAGGTTTTCCTGAATTTCAAAAGTGCTGTGGCTGCATGACTTCTCTGGGCTTTAAATTCTCCGGGATGAAGCCATTTTCTCAGCATACTTCCGGAGGTGGAAATAAAAGTCAGAGGATCAAGGGTTTCCTAATACCTTGAACAATCACAGTGTCTTTATTTTAGGCTCTTGTTGCTTTTGTCAATACAAATTTCTCAAAAACGGCATTATTTAAAACTCAGTTTTATGACAGTCAGCTTCCTAGGCAATCACTAGCCGCATAATTCCTGTTGAAAGTAGCTCTTTCTCCTGACTTAATTTCAGATCCTTTGAGTCAGATTTTGTGGAATTATGCCCTTCTTTTTACCACATTTTGTCCAATGGAAAGAACATCTGAATCCACTCAGCAATCTTAGAGTGGAATGTGGTATGGCCATGGTTAGTATTCACCCTGAGACTGTAGACAAAAGATTTCCTAATTTTAGGTTCTGATGATTAGAATTGAGAAACCATTCATTTTTCCAATTTTGCAGGTTGTAAGGTTGCTGGGATCTCTATCTCCTTTCATCTCCACTTCTAGACACATCAATTCTTTTCTGATCTCAGCTTTCTTATAGTTCCTTCTCAAATGCAACTCATGCTACTAATGTACAGTTTTGAAACTTTTTTGCCCAAAGCCATGACCCTTTATTACACATCAACTGCCTTCCAAACTATCTCAAACAAAAATGTTACAAAATATTTTGCCACCGTATAATACTTTACTTTTCTAGTTTCCAATAACCGTTTCTCTTCCTCCTGGTGTCCAACAAAATCTCTGTCACATATATTTGGCATTTTTGTTACAGCTGCCCACAAGATTTTACGGCTATTTCTCAACTGGACATTTTTGCTGCTGTAACAAATAACCCCTTAGCTCAGTGGATTGCCTCAGAAAGCATTTTATTTCTCTCACATTACATGCAAACTGTGGTTTGGCAATGACTACTATGTCACTATTCAACTTTGCTTGGCTCTGCTGTGACTCTTCTCCTTCTTGGATTCAGTGTGGAAGTGCAGCCCCTGTGTGAGACATGTTGTTTTTATGACAGAGGACAAAAGCAAAAGGCTGAGATGAATGATGAAATCTCTTTTAAACCATATATCTCATTTGGTCATAACCATTGATCAAAATAAAAGGGCAGGGAAGTATTTCCCACCAGAGAGAGGCATCAGGTCACTGGAAATCAGTGGAGAGGAAAGGGAGGAAGGCAGTATAACAGAAATATAGCCTACGACCAATGCCCTACAGCAGGAGACTCCTTCTAAGATTACATTTCCTGAGTGAGTTACTCACTGGATCACAATAAAAGCCCTTAAATAGGATAGAAAGAATCATAATAAGTCCTTACATTTTTTTTTCATTTAACTTTGGAATCCTTAGGGATAACGTGTTCAAAAAATCAACATAGAGTCTGAAATAAGTTAGGTATCTCATTTCCTTCTTCCAATCTCCGATCCAACTCCCTTGCCCAACTTTTCTATACCGTCTTCATCAGAAGAGCTAAAAACATTTTCATGTTTAAAACAGAAACTTTGGGACCTGTGATAGGAAAGAGCTTTTCTAAATGATTTCCACATAATATTGGCAGGTGTTATGTTTAAGCCAGTGTGTTTACTGGCTCCTCAGAGTGTGCCATCTCTAAAAACTTCCTATCATTCCTCACTTCTAAAACAAATACTTGGCTCACTGGATCCTAAATAAAAACTATACTGGTAAAAATGTTTTAAAAAGCAGGCACGAAGTTAATTTTTAATGATATATAAAATTTTACCTCTGATCTTTAAATCATCTCTTGCATTTACCTTGTCCTAGAAATTCCAGCGCTTCTCTTTTAAAGGATTTCTCCAAGTTAAACAACATTTTAAATAAACTGACGCTTATTATTCTTTATCACAGCCATATATTTCCATAATAATTATATTATATTTAGTCTTCTTCTCCTTGTATAATCATGCCATTTTTATTTTACTTTAAAGCCCTAAAAAATATTTGCCGTTATTCAGAATGAACCTACTTAGGTTTAGCTATTGTTAGAATAAAGGCAACGTAGCAGAATAAACTCCTTTTCATTTGTCCTTGGAAAGCATATTTATACAAAGAGGCATTTATAAAGATTTGAAAAGATTTGATGCCAAGTGCTATAGTAAAGCAAACTCCACCAAAACTACAATTTTATACTTCAAGAAGCTAATAGGTCTTTAATATAGCACATTTACTGTTGAGATTATCTCAGCTAAGTATTCTTATTCCACAGTTGATGTAAAGCAAGGTTGAGGAAGAGTATAAAGTAATTTGCCCAAAGTCAAAGGAGTCAGCAGATCTTGGACTAGGACCCTACTAGGCTACAGCAAAAAGGAGAATGCTAGAAATTAAAAATACTCACTCATATTGCAGCATTTCTACTGCAGGAATAAATAAATCATAGGAACCTATTTCAATGGGGAATGCATATTCAAATAGCTGACAATCAAAATTAATAAAGAATAATCACATTAACTACATATTTCAAGATATATATTAAACATAAAAACTAGAAATCTTTGGGTTGCCTGGATGGCTCAGTCAGTTAAGCATCTGACTTTGGCTCAGGTCATGATCTCACAGCTCTTGAGTTCAAGCCCCACATAAGGGCTCTGTGCTGACAGCTCAGAGCTGCTTCTGGTTCTGTGTCTCCAAACCTCTCTGCCCCTCCCTGCTCATACTCTGTCTCTCCAAAATAAAATAAACATTAAAAAAAAAACTAGAAAATTTATATTACCACAGAACTTAAAGGACTTCCCTAAGATCTTCTATTTTCTTTTTTTTTCCTTTGTCTTTTTTTTTTTAATTTAAAATAGTTTATTTTCAAATTGGTTTACATAAAACACCCAGTGTTCATCCCAACATGTGCCCTTTTTTAATGCCCATCACCCCCTCTCCCCCCCCATCTCCCTCACCCTCAGTTTGTTCTTAGTCTTTGAGAGTCTCTTATGTTTTATCTCCCTCCCTCTCTGTGTCTTTTTTGTACATATTTCTTTTGTGTATATGGTTAAAAATTCTGTCACTACTTGTCTGCTATTTAATGCAATTTTAATATTTGGGATAAAGATCAAAGCAGAATACAGTCTGCCACCAGGTCGTTGTGGAAAGTTGTAAAGGATGAGACCTCCAAGCACTACCTATTAAAGATAGAACTTTCATTAATAAGATCTTTGTTTTTTATTTTGTGAAAAATTCTGCGCACACATAAATAGTGAATATGATTATCAGCAGGGTGATACAGGACACCGTGCTTGCATTTTCCTGAGACATCTGGACTCCTTTTTGAGGAAAATTTATGGAATGTCCATAACCATATCTATTATATGTATCTTTGGCACCAATAATCATAGCACCTTGACCCGCCGGCTAGATCATAAATTAAATACACAAATCATCTTTGTTTCACCTCAACCTTGAGATGGCATGCACACTCAATTTCTGAAGAATGCCACAAAATGTGCTTTTGTGGCTCTTTCAGTGCCTCTGGATTCAAGCAACCACTTTAACAGGAATACCTTAAAATATGACCTTATTCTTACCTCTTAGGTGTAAATTTATATGACTCACTTGCCTGTCAAAATCACTTAAGATCTTAATAAATAAGACCTTTTGATCTCTGTGAGATTTAAATCATTTTTAATACCTAATATCAGCAGAAAATCCAGTTTGTTCATGGGTGGTAGGGAAGACAACTATAAAATAGTAGTATTTATTTATAATTAACATACTAAGACTTACATATTCATGAAATGCTATTCTTCAAAGCTGTCCCCTTAAACACCTTAAGTGAATTCCAATGATGTTACCTACTTCAAAACACCGCAGATATCACTGTAAATATTCCCCAATATTGGCCTTCCTTTAGAATTATACCTTACTTATAATAAAAAATATTATGATCCAATGTATTACTCATATTTTGCCAAACTAAGATTTTTAAAATTTTTTTTGGCATTTATTTATTTTGAGAGAGAGAGAGAGAGACAGAGCATGAGCAGGAGAAGGGCAGAGAGAGAGGGAGACACAGAATCCGAAGCAGGCTCCAGGCTCTGAGCTGTCAGCACGGAGCCCGACGTGGGGCCCAAACCCATGAGCGAGATCATGACCTGAGCCGAAGTCGGACGCTCACCTGACTGAGCCACCCAGGCGCCCCACCAAACTAACTTCTAACTGATGTTAAATTTTTTTCCAAAAATTAAAATTTACACTGCATGTTTCACTCTACTGTGACCCAAAATCAAAGTGTACAAGAATTGATAGGGATTCCAAAATAGAAAGTCAAAAAAATATTTTGAGAAAGTAGCAATATAATTAGTATAAAAAGTAAGTAGAAATAAAGTCCCAAACAGTCCTTGGCACGCTAGTCACCATTCAAGTCCTTGGACCTGTGTCAGCTAGAGGTGGGAGATGACCCCTGATCCAAACATCAATTCCATTCTGCTGGAGGACTCTCAACTACTTCCCCCAATGCTCTGGGGAAACCTGCATTCTACTATTTTCTCCATGACATGATGATTAAAATAGTGGTAATCATCTAAATAACAACTACAATGCATATTTTCAATGGGCTAAGTACTTTCTAAATGCAATACTTCCTTAAACTTCACGATAATCTAATTTAATTCTCAGAACAATCCTATAAAGTAAATATTGTATGAGTTCCATTTTACACATAATGTCTTCAAAGATAAAATGGAACTTTACTCAAATGCTGTTATTGATTTGGCATTGGTCATCTGTTGAGTGGTGTGACAGTGAGTATTTACACTGATAATTCAATGTCAAGGAATAATCATCCTTTCATCCATCCTTCGCCCCCAAGGAGAAGCCACTCAGATAATTCCTGGAATTCCTTCAGTGATTTCACCATTTCTCAAGTTGGGAAATTCTTGTTTAAACACTTCTCTTGGATCAAGATATCTTATTTTTTTTAATAAAATAAGAATGTTTAAGGTTTTCCTGAACTAATTTGATCATAAAATCTGTCTCCCTAGAATATATTTTGGGCTATTATTCAAAGGAAAGACTTTCTCATCTAATCAAAAGCCCTAGTAAAGCTGGTGCCTCTCTACACATGGTGTTACATCCAACAGAAAGACCAATCCAAACTTAATATTCAGAAAGTAATTCACATCTTTATGGAACTCTCTAAAGTAGACAGCACAGGGAGAATTTCATTGTATTGACATCAAGCACAGCTTCTACAAAACCGCCCTACCCTTTTGCATAGTCTGCCAAATCCTTATGCTGTCTTCTAAAAAATATATGGCTTTCTTGCCTTCATAGTGCTAAAGAAAAAATTCAAATCTGCACTGATTATATATCCTTCTTCTATTTCTCCTTCCTGTCAGCTTCCAAATTAATTCTTTCCATAAGTATTTCCCTCTCTGTATCGGAATACATTCAGTAAACAAATACAAAGCCAAACAAAAGTCACATGGATAATGAAAAATGTATCTTCCTAAATAAGAAGAATAGAGGCATGGTGAGTTCAGGGCAGTTAGCAGTTCAAAAATGTGAGGGCTTCAGTTTGGTTGTTCTTCAGTTCTTGTTCCCTTTTTATAGCAATAAGATGGTTGGTTACAACAATTCCAAATATCACATTCTAACCCTAAAATATCCAAAGCAGGAGAAAAAGAGACCCTTACTCATGTTCCTTTTTAACGATGAACATTTTCTCAGAACCACCAATCAATATTCTAATGTTCCATTGGTTAACATTTTGTCATATACCTATGTATCTGCAAGATGGTCTATGATTACCTGATATAATCAAGACTCAAATCATGAGGTTGGGAGAGGAGTATCTGACAAAATGTTGACCTGTTTAGAAAGAAGAGGCATAATTGAGTTGGAAACCAACAGTAGTTACTACCTGCCCTTTCTATTTATCTTCTCTCTCACTCTTGCAATATTTATTACCATTATTCCCACGCAGCCCTACAAAATCATCCAAAAAAAAAAAAACAAGGAGAGCTAAAGTTACAAATAACTATACATTAAATCTTCCATGCCATATGTACGTATACATCATGGAAAATATTAATGTACAGATATTATGTTGTTTCTGTCATTTTTTAGCAATAGATTATTCATCTTTCCATCGAAATGAATAGACTTATGATATCATTTTTATTGACTGGATTGGCAATTAATTTTGTGACTGCCAAAATCATTAGCCATTTGTGTGATTTTGTGAGTGTGCTTTGCCTATTTTTCTTCACTTTTTCCACAATATTTTTATTTATGTTACATTTCATTTTTAATATTAAAAAATTTAATTGAACTATTATTGACACATAGTAAATTAGCTTCAGGTGTACAACAGTAATTCAACAATTATGTATATTACAAAATGCTTACTATGGTAAATGTATTATGTTATTGATTATATTCCCTATGCTGTACTATTTTTCTTTTTGAAATAAAACCTCTAATGTACTAAAAATATTAATTTTTATCACATATATTACAACTACTTTCTCAGTTGACTTGATTTTTGTTATGTTTGTGTTTTTTCACTTTGAAAGGATTACAATTTTCAGGTAGTCAAATCCATCAAGTTTTCTCTGTGAAGACCCCATTTTTCATGTTACTCTTAAAATGCACTCTCCACCCTAGAGTTATGTACAATTTCTTTGTCTATGGTTTTTATACATGGCATACATTAAATGCTTTGACCCTGGAGCTAGTTTGTTGAGGTTCAAGTCCCAGTCAGCTACATTTTAGGTGTGTTACTTTGTACAATTAAATCATATATATTATGTCAAAAAGAAGTCATTTATAACCCACAATAGTTGGCTATTCTTCTAGTATTTTTATTATATATTGTATAGGTGAAGTTTCAATAGTTTTTGGATTTAATTTGGTATATAGTACAATTTAGAGAGTTAACTGTATATTTTTAATGGTTAACCAACTGTCTGAAAAACCATTTAATTTAAATAATAATTCTTTTACTGATCTGAAACTTGACCTTTACCACAACTACATTCCTTATCAAATTTATGCATTTCTGGGCTATTTTGTCACATTTCTTTGTATTTCCTATAGCTTCTTTTCCTTATTTTAATACTGTGCTTCTTGATACAAAAAAATTCTTGAGCCTCAGTGTGAATTATAATCTCTTATAAATTTCCTTTTCCTATTTTTTCATTGGAAAGGTCTGTCTTGGCATCATTTTCTAATATTAATAACAGAATTCATATTTTCTTACTGTTGGCATCTTCCTAATTTGTTTTCACTTTAATTCACTTTTCCTATGTCTGAAACATTTCCTTTAGCTACATTCATTGTAAACGGCCTACAGCTGGGTTTTAGTTTTTGACCCAACCTATTCGCAAATGTTAAAATGTTTTCTTTGATGTCGTGTTCTGCATTTCTAATCCTTTATTTTCTTTCCCTTAATATTTTTTTTTCTTTTCCGTGTGCATTTGTATGTGAATGTTTTAGTATGATACTTTGGATGGTTTCCCATCTCTTTTCACTATATTGCTAACTTTCTATAATATACTTAAAATCCTATTTATTTATTCATCAACTTTGGTAATATTAACAACTTTCACTACAAATAATGAGATATGAGCATATTTTCTGGGACTTTCCCAGCAGTCAACAACAGACAGCAGACCAGAAGTTTGGCTCTGTTCCCAAACTGTAGCTCAGAACAGCTTTCAAAGTACAGGCAGGATCTCTGATTACTAGTTAAATCATTACCTCCTTCACCCTAGCGTTTCTCCCTAGCAGGAAGAGTGACCCAAGACCCAGAAATTAGTATGGCTTAAAGAACATTTTAATGCACCTGTAGTTACCTCTGGGATTCTCAGACTTTAAATATGTTATACATATATAGAGAGAGATTATATATGAAAATTATATATATATGTAATTTTATATATTAAATATATAATATATATAATTTATATATATAAATATGTGTGATTACCTCTGAGATTCTCAGAAGTATATATATTTATATGTATGTGTGTATACATATGACTAGATATTATATATACCTTCATATTTTAAGCACTAAAATCTTTAAGACCCTTCAATCTTATCAAACAATTGTTAAATTGTTAAAGCACTATCATTGTGATGGGTACTCAGGTACCATTTTAGGATTTCAGAAGAAACTAAACAAAGCGTGTATGTGAAAATGCTTTTAAAAGGAAAATCAACAAAATATTTTCCTTTATTCTTCTACATATTTCAAAATTGCCACATAATGTTCTTTGTTTCTCAATCTATATTCAGTACAGTATACCACCATGGGTGGGATACAGGACAGAAAAGCTGTGGGATGTAAGAAATAACACTTGTCTTTAGGACTTTTATTAAGCCTTCAGAGAAACGAAACATCTTTAAACAGGTTATAGAACCAGATACAAGCTTAAATACAGTCTGCTAGAAGATACTTAAAATGTGATTCATCTGCTATTAATCTCTTGACCTCCTTTGCAGCATGTTGTCACTAAACGGGGAACAATCTAGAAGACTTTCAGAATCTAACACCTCTGCTGTAAACATTTCAGATTAAAGTCCCTCCTGCTCCTTCAAAGAAGTCCTTAATTCTCCCAGCAGCTGCCTCTCCAGTTCAAGAACAGAAAGAAAGTTGGTGGTGGGCTATGGAAGGAAAATATTTTTAAAGGAGAAAAAAAATATGTATATATATTAGGTACAAACAAATGAAAGTTTTAGAGAGTCTACATAAATATATGTGGCTATTCCTTTAAATATCAGCTATGCTTTAAAGTACCTCTAGTTATTTGTTCCAGTGAAATTCTTAGCATCTTAAATTTAAACAGGAACTCATATCTGTATGAGTCGGAAAAAAAAATCTGTTTCGCTGATTAAAATTAGATAGCATTATCCCCTTTCATTTTCATACTTTTTTCTGGAAGACCCTCATATGTGCATCTGTTTCATATGCTTGTGTTCTCAGTCTGCAATATCATTTTCTTTCTTTTTTTTTTTTAATGTTTATTTTTGAGACAGAGAGAGACAGAGCATGAGTGGGGAAGGGGCAGAGAGAGAGGGAGACACAGAATCTGAAGGAGGCTCCAGGCTCTGAGCTGTCAGCACAGAGCCCGACGCGGCTCGAACTCACTGACCGCAAGATCATGACCTGAGCCGAAGTCAGACGCCCAACCGACTGAGCCATCCAGGCGCCCCTGCAGTATCATTTTCTAAATTGTGATGGAAATTTCTATGAACATTTCCAAGGAAAGTTTTGGATATGTCTAAGAACTATGGAGACCATAGCTACAAAAGTTACAAATAGCTGTTTGACAGTTTTATTAATAGCAAATACCACCACCTTTTCCCACTAAAATTACCTTATAGTCGAGTTTGCCAAATTAAAAGAAACAAAGAGCAAATAGAGCCTTGTCTATTTCCAAGCAAATATATACTTACATTCAACTTGGGCTGTGTCCAATTTTGTACCTCCTTAGAAAATAAGTTCTTTTAAAAATTTATTAACATTTTATCATATATTATTTCAGTTGAAATGAAAGATAATGATAATTTTGTTAGTCTTCCTTTGGTGGTGCTAAGAGTTATGAATACAAAAGATACTTAATTGGATACTTCCTGCCTTTCGTCATACTCAAAAACTTGCAGTAATTTTTTATTATTGGGTTAAATCACAGAATAATTCATTTAATATGAATTTTCTCTGATAACATATTTAGAAAACAAGACTGTATAAACCATGAAGGAAGCCTGCTTTGCTGTCGGTTCGATGTGATCTTTTATTCATCATTTTTCTCCAGTTCTTAGAATGGTTCTTTGTGTGTAAAAGATACCAATAAATATTACTCGATGATGAATGAATGGAGCCACCCTTAAATTTATTCTAAAGAGTATGCCTAATCTTTGATGTCACTCACCAAGTAAGTACTGGACACCTACCACGAGTTAATTTTGAGACTTTAATGGCAATAAGTCATGGAACATAGGGTCCTAGTGGATGAAAATTTGACAAGCCGCTTCAATAGTTGCTCATTCAGGGATGGTACTGAGTGCTACAGGGGCTATGGAGGGGCATCTCACACAAACTGCTGAGAGAAAATGGGTATATATACTGCAATACAAAGCATAAGTAGTTATCACTCATGCACAGGGAGATGGAGAAAAGAAGTTGTTGATGGAAGGCATGGAGATAGACCACATCAGGCAAAAGATACAGTGTGTGAAAAAAAACCCAGAGAAAGACATCACATGGAATTTTTAGAGAACTGCAAGGAGCTCAGTAAGTCTGGAGACTAGAATGTGAGGAGGACAGAAGTGAGGAGAGAGACAGCAGAGGTAAGGAGGAGTGACATCTCCAACATTAGGAAGAAATAGAAGACCCAACTCTGGGACATGTGGCTAGTTACGCTACTTTGTTGGTCACTAATCCAGGTTTCACAACGGGAAACTCTTTAAGAACATTTGATTTGTCATAAGAGTTCATTGTGCCTTCTTGTCCCCAAAATATGGTGTTAGATTAGGGTATATTGGATGATTCTGCAGAGCTCTCTAGGAGCCTTTACTTCTAATAGTCAGAAATAACCTATAGAAACAATATCTTCCACAGATTCCCAAGGTTTCAACTGCATGCAGGACAGTATATATATATATATATATATATATATATATATGTGTGTGTGTGTGTGTGTGTGTGTGTGTGTGTGTGTGTGTGTATACTTGTTATATATATATATATGTACATACATATATACACTTGTTATATATGTGTGTGTATTCGTATGTGATATCATGATATATATTTGTATATATGTGTGTATATATATATATACACACACATATATATTTGTTAACCTACTCTTGCTTTGGATCTAATCGGTGCTCACTACTCTTGCTTGAAGCTCCCTCACTATTATTGTCTTTTACAGATGGATATGAGAGTGTAAATACGGGGGGTGGGTGCTGAATATCACCTCGTTTAGAACTTGGCCTCTGACCTCTCCCTCACTGTTTTTGGAATCATGAGGGTCCTCATATCATCCCAGGACCCTCTAGTGCCAGAATTTATGAGGTCCGTGAATATAAGGGCACTTCATGAAATCTCAGTATGAGTGCAAATTTGGCTCCCTTTTCTCCTCTAAGCTTAATCTTAGAACAATTCATCAAACTTAGCAATAATATTTGCTTACCTCATCCTCAAAACTCTGAGCAACCTCTCTGATACAAAGTTTTGCTTAAATGTGTGGGAAAAAGCCAGTTTATTTTTATACAGAAGTAGAAGTAAGGCCAAGAACTGATAACCAATTTTTTTAAAAGTAAAGTCTGACACTCGTTCACCCACATTGCTAGAATGAAGACAAGAAATGACAAGGGGCTCCAGAGGAATTGATTTTAGACTGTTTAAATTTGGATCAGTTAAAGGAAAAAGTTCTACTAGAAAACTTTCATCAAATATGCCATGGTCTCTCAAAGAACATCCTTATATTTAAGAAGTTAAAAAATCATTTTTTCCCCTTGAGAGCTAATAGCTCACTGCAGTCAGCTGAAGCAGTGTATAATAATAATAAAGAAAACAAGACAATTTAGGAGCAGGTACAATGGTCCTAGATAATTGAAAAGCCTCTACCCATAAAGCCAGATGAGCTGGCTTAGCAAGAGTTTAATTTTGGTCTGGAGTCAATCAAGAAGTAATTACCAACTATGTAAAAAAAACCTAACTATTTCTGCTACCTGAGAGCAAAAAGAATGAGGGTTAGACCAAGCAGAATAGAAGGCTACCAGAAAGTTATTTGGAATTTCAAGAATGGAGTGAGCACATTGAGTTTTTCTTTTCCTGGGTCTTAATACACCCAGACTGGACAGAGGGAGGCAGAATATTATAGTGGAAATCACCCTGGGCTCACAGACAGGGTGGTATTGATGATACGAATGCACAGACATCATGCTTCTTTAAAGGTCAGTGTCTTTGGTTCTTTTTATAAAAGAAAACATTCCCAAAATCCATCTTATAAATGCATTCCATTAATCATAAAGGAAACCAGGTCAGAATTTCAAACTTAGCACAACCACAAAGCCAACCATTTCAAAATTAATACTCTTCTGACAAAGAATCAGTAAGTGTCTTATATTCAAAAGGGCAATAGGTGTCAAGTTCTATCATACTATAGTATCTCAGCAATATTCAGTACAGTTGATTATTCTTTCCTTCTAAGAACATTCCTCACTTGTTTTCCATGGCTTCATACTTTCCTGGTCATAGATTTTGCTCATTGGCATGCATACACACACACACACACACACACACACACACATTCTCTAGTTTCATGATTTTAAAAATAACTTGTTAGTGACTCTAAAATATTTATCTGAAGCATAAATTTCCCTTAAAATTCCAGACTTAAATATCCAATTGCGTTTTCAATATCTCTATTGGCTGTCAAATGGGTATCTCCTACTTATATGTCCAAATGCAGACTCTTAGTTCTCCACGTCCCAAACTACTTCTCTATAATCTGTTATATGAATAATCTCTATAATCAGTTTATATGAATGGCAAGACCATCTTTCAGTATCTCAAGCCAAAAAATCTTGCAGTCATCTTGACTCCTCTTTTTTTTTCCCCACTCCCATATCTAATCCAATAGCAAATTGCTTGGGTTCTCCAGCCTAAACATCCAGAGACTGACCACCTCTCACTGGCCCCCTGATACTACCTCTTCCAAGTCCCTAACATTTCTAACCTGGTGTATTGCAAAGAGAGACTTGTTGATCTTTCAAGGTCATGGCTTGCTCTTTTTCCTTTCCCTATTTCTCTGTCATTACACTTATAGTCTATCTCTACATGGCAGTCAGAGCAATCTTATTGAGGCAAATCACATCATGTCGGTCCTTTGTTATAAGTGTCTTTTTTTGTTTTACACAGAATTAGTCTCCATTGTGATCTCCATTGCCTTATATAATCAAGTTGCCCATTGTCACTTATCCTTTAGTACTCTCTGCTTGCTCTCTCATGCCAGCCAGAACAGTTTACTTGTTATTCCTTATTTATATGAAGAATGTTCTTACCTCAAGGATTTTGTACTTGTTCCCTATTCTTCCAAACTTCTTGCCCCATAGAGCCACATGGCTAACTCCCTCAGCTCTTTCATGGCTTTCTCCAATGTCACCTTCTAAGTAGAGTATTATACAACTCTTATTTAAAATTAATCCCCTTACACACATAAAAATCTAAATCTCCCTTTCCTGATTTTTCTCCTAAGTTCTTCTTGTCAACTTCTGTTGACAAATTCAGTTTATTGTCAGTCTCCCCAAAACCAAAATTAAGCACCATGAAAGCAGGGATTTGAGGCTTCTGTTCACTACATCTTTAGTACCTAGACCCATATTTATAATATAGAAAATGCATAATAAGTGTTTGTCAAGGAAATTAATGTTAGATCCTTGCATAAAAAGCATAAAACATGACCTGTGTGAACTCCTCATATCTACTGTTCTGTTTAGTAAGCCAGATCCATAGTTAATGGAAATTTGCTGGTCTATAAATCCCCATGGTTTGTTCTTGGCCCTTCCTTATTTTTGTTTTATTTATGCAATAGCAACAGATCAGTTGGATAAGGATCCACATCAGACTAAACATTTGCTCTTTTGAGACTTTGCCAATGTACGCATTTTAATTGACCTATTACACATGGTTGAATGAATCAAGTGATTCACCATGGTTAAGTCCCTTTTGATTACACAGGAATAAGGCAGCTTTCTAACGCACTTCCTTGCTTAGATATCTAATGCTATTGGTGTATATTCTCTTTAAATTTGCATTCCATCTTCCATTTGGTGGAGCCCTTTTTTCATTTTTTCCCTAGAGGTGCATATTTTGTGTGCCCATATGAGATTAAAACATTATATGAGACCTAAATACATGTAACATTTGCTTCTGTGCATTGAAATAATTTTCCGGCATTAGAGCACACATAAGGTCTATTGTGCAATATGCTTTCATTTCATCTATAACCAAACTGAATAGGAGTGACAATGTGGAAATGAAAAGAGTTTACTCCTGTTCAGCTTGAGAAATTGCATCTGACACAAAGTGAAAGGAAATATGTGTGAATGTTGAAACCAAAAAAGAAAAAGAAAAATGGTGAAATTTGTCACGGGAAGAAAAAATATCATTCTTTGCTCCTCTCCTCAAGGAAAAACTATATATCCTGAGTTTTAACAATTAAAAGTGCCAGCATCATTTGAGTTATTTTTTATAGTTTACTTAATAGAGTTTATGTTTATTACATTGTATAGTCTCAAATCACTAAAGACAATATTTTCTCATCATTACTGCTATAAACTGCTTCAGGAACATGTAATATTAACATCATGGCAGGAAAACTCATCAGTGGGTAAGGCACTTACCATAGCTCTTGATTTGGAAATAAATTTCAAACCAATACTGCACTATAAATTGGAAGAACAAAAAAACTTACAAAAGAAGTAAATTTAAAGATAGTAAGTGTGTAAAAACATGGTGTGGTTGAGATTTATGATTCTATTTAGCCTCTTCTCTGGTTAACAATGCCTTCTATTTCTTTCACATACAATCATTTCCCCTTTCACAGTCTATATATGATTTGACTCTTTTCCTCTTATGGATTATAAATATTTGGCTGATTCTTATAGACTGAAGGTTTGGGCTCCCAACACTCACATGTTAAAGACCTAAACCCTATTATAATGGTACTTGGAAGACAAGCCTCTGGGATATAATTAGATTTAGATGAGGTCATGAGGATGAGGTCTTTTTTAATTTTTTTGTTGTTGTTGTTGAGAGAGAGAGAGCATGAGTGGAGGAGAGAGGCAAAGGGGAGAGAAGAGAGAGAGAGAATACATGCTGAACATGGAGCTTGACATGGGGCTCGATCCCATGATCCTGGGATCATGACCTGAGCTGAAATCAAGAGTCAGATGTTCAACCAACTGAGTCACCTGGGTATCCCAGGTGGGGTCTTCTGTATGGGATTTTGTCTTTACAAGAGGAGGGAGGAGAGGAAAAAAAATCTCTCTCTACCATGTAATAACACAGAGAAAGGGTGACTATCTGTAGGCCAGGAAGAGAGGTCTCACCAGAACCCAACCATGCTAGTACCCAGATCTCAGACTTTAAGCTTCCAGAACTGTAAGGAAATAAATTTCTGTACTTTAAGCCACCCAGTCTATGATCTTCATGTGTATTTATGAGTTAGGCCTGGTCCATCTGCGTACTTCATCCTTCTGACCAAACTAACTGAATCATGGGGGACTATGTGGCATAATTCAAACCATTAAGAATTAGATCCGGATATTTTTAGAATTCCCTCAGCCTTTCTCAGCTGGGGCTCCTCACCTGAATCACAACACAGAAAATGGTTTCAAGACTGCATTCTCAATTATCCCAAAGATAGTACACCTCACTATTACCATCCAAAACGCCAAGGGAAAAAAAGTTAATTCTTTGTGTGTGATGCATCTGTTGTCTTGAAACAGTGAATGTATTAAGGCATCAGAATTTAAGTCTCTCGTATGTAAATTCCAGTCAAGAACATCTCCCTTCTTGGGGAGTGGGAGATTGGAAGAATGTAAAGCTGGAACTCCTAGATGCGCATAGAACTTGAAGAGGAAGCACAAATGCAGTAAGAGCAGAGCCAGGGGTTGGAAACGTTGCGTAGACATAGAGATCACATCATACTGCATCTAGCACAACACCTATGATATTAAGTTATACGAACCAAACACTTCCTTCTAGTTTACACTCTTTTGAGATAGATTTTCTGATACTTGCAACAGAAGTTCTCATTGATTATATATTTCAGTTGGACTTTGGAAGAAAATGAAAAAGTATTTTATATTTCAATCATAAAGTGTTACTTTTAGATAGTGTGAAATAGATAAATGTTCTACTCCACAGTCTATCAGAAATAGCCGAGAAGAAATTGGGAAAGAGAAACACAGAGGCTGTGCGTTTATGGCATAAAATAAACAAATACATAAAACACCTCACTTTGCCCCCGCTTTTTGACTCTGGCTTCTCTAGTTCACACCGGAGAAGGAGAAACATGTTTTCTAATGACTAGGGCGCAGTCCTCTGTGCCTGAAGGGATAGGGATGGAAGCAATGTGGAGGTGGGGTGGGTGAATGTTTACTTAAGTCCAAATGTGCCACCTCATTAAGATGTGTCGATCAGTCCTGTAGCCACTGATATAATCCAAAGTTGTTGATGCAGCTTCAATGAGAAGAAGGAAAAAGTGATCCATTCAAGACCATATTTACAAGTGATTTTGCAAAATGAGAATAAAATCTGGAGACATCTATAAATTATCCTTTCTTGGTCTTACCAGTTTGGCAACCAAAAAGACAAGAGTCATAATAATATAAATCCAATCTCCACAGTACAGGATCCAGCAACCCTCAGAGCCTCCCCTAATTATATCTGGGCATCTCCTGAGGGATTTCACATCCTGATCTTCACTTCTCAAGACATGGTAATGAATATGATAAAACAGTCATGAGGCCTCAGAGAGCAGTAGCTAAGAGGTCTGGCTTTAGGTTCGAATCCCAGCTTTACCATTAACTAGAAATGTACCCTTGGATCAATTAGCACAATGGAGAAGATAGCACTTGCCTTATACAAAGTGACTCAATACAATTTTAAATGTTAGAGGCTTAACACAGTGCCTGGCACATTTACAATGTCAACTGCGATTTCTTAAAATTGCTAATATAAGTCAACTCCTATCTCAGTGTTAAATACTGAGACCACAGAAGACTGAACTTCCTAAGCGCTCCTGAAAGTGCTCCTTAAGAAGCCGTTCTTTAGAAGGAAATGAGAACTACCCGGCTGAGCCTAGTCAAATGTAAAATCATGAAAGATAAAAAATATGTTGTCTTAGTTCACTAAGTTTTGAGGTACTTTATTAGGCAGCAATGAATAACTGGAACAGTAAGTATTGGTCTTTTCACTGCTAGCGTAAATAGAAAATTTTCCATTTCTCCCATCCATGTTATTTGCTCACTTGTATAAATGAGAAGACTATTTTTGTATATTTATTTATATATTAACATTTATTTTACACATTAAAATTTTAAGCACGCATTATGTTGAATTTTTTTTTCTTTTTAGAGAGAGAGAGCACATGTCAGGGAAGGAGTGAGGCAGAGGGAGGAAAAGAAAACGGGAGTGGGTGGGGAGAGAATCTTAAGCAGGCTCCATGTTCAACCTGACATGGGTTTTGATCCCACAACCCTGACATCATGACCTGAGAGGAAATCAAGAGTCAGATGAAACCAACTGAGCCACCCAGGCACCCCCATATTATTTTCAATTGATTTAAAGTTACTTTTTAGTTTTCTCATATATAAATTCATATCATTTACAACCTATTTTTATACTACTTATTTTATTTGCATATCTAACTGTATTGGTCAATACATCTAGAACAAGGTGAAAATACAATGGCAATATGGGCTCCTGTGTTATTGCTAATGTCAACGAAAATGCTGCTAGGTATCTTATCGGGATTTAAACAAAACCACTGGAAGGAAAGTTTCCTCTATTTTTACTTTACTAAGAGTTTTTAAATGGCTTTTTAAGATATCAAGAATAGCTGTTCAGGTTTATCAAATTTTCAAAGCATCTTGCTCAATCTGGAATTATTATTATTATTATTATTTTCTGTAACATATAATTGGGTTTGTTTTGTTACATACTCTGAGAGCCTTTTTCCTGGCAGATGATTTACCTCATTTACATTTAATGTCATAAAATGGTTGAATTTAATAATTGTGTTTTGCATTTTTAATCTTGTTTTTCCTAATATTTGGCACATGGTCTGTATCATCCATTTTGAGTGTGATTTTTTTCCTATCAAATTACATAGAAGATTTACAGACTATGCTTAATTTTCTATTAAGTATTAACACCTCAAATTATATAATTAAATATTTCTTATCAACTCTAAAAAAGTTTTTAAACATAAAACTATACAAATAAAAAATATGCATTTATATTTTCTTGACTTTCTCATCCTCTCTCCATCCTCTGGCATGTCATACTAACTAGCATTTGATATTTTGTCTAGACTTATACCATTTTATATTTCTTATGGATCTAAAATTTATTTACATTATTACTCTTAGATAGAATTTTAGTATTCTGTCTTATAGCTTTATCATTCCAGATATTCTGATTTTTATTAGTCTTTTGATTGGGTGAGTTTGTAATCAAGTAGTTGTTTTCTTCCAAGTGTTCATGGGTGCTATAAATGCGAGGTTTTGCATACTTGGCAATGTATTTGTTCTTAGCTGAATGAGGGCAAGATGGGTAATTAGTAAAAGGGTTAAACAAGGATTCCCTATTGCTTCTAGCTTATGAAACTATTGAGCTTGCATGAAAAGATGCTCAACATCACTAATCATTAGGGAAACACCAATCAAAACCCCAATGAGAAATCACCTTACACATGTCAGAACAGGTAGAATCAGGAAGACAAGAAATAACAAGTGTTGGTGAAGATTGGAGAAAAGGGAACCCTTGTGCACTGCTGGTGGAAATGCAACTGGTGCAGCCACTGTGGAGGCTCTTCAAAAAATTAAACATAAAAACCATATAATCCAGAAATTCCACTACTATTTACCCAAAGAAAATAAAAACATTAATTTAAAAAATATATATCCCCCAACAATTTTCATTGCAGCATTGCTTACAATAGTCACAGTGACAATATAGATGGACCTTAAGCATATTATGCTAAATGAAATAAGTCAGACACAGAAAGACAAATGCTGTATGATTTCACGTGTATGCGGAATGTAAAAAACAAATGAATTAACAAACAGCAGAAAGATCCATAAATACACAGAACTAACAGTTACCAGAGGAGAGGGGTATGAGGATGGGCAAAATGGGTGAAAGAAAGTGGGAGATACAGGTCAGTTATGGAATGCATAGATTACGGAGACAAAAGGTGTAATGTGGAGAATATAGTGAATGGTATTTAATAGCACTGTATGGTGACAGATGATAGCTACATTTGTCATCAGCATAGTGTATAGACTTGTGGAATCACTATGTTATACACCTGAAACTAATATAACACTGTGCGTCAACTTTTCTTCAAAAAAAATCTATCATGTTTAAAATTTATACTTAGCAAAATAGTCAGGAGGAAGGTTTAGGCAAAAAACAAGCCATGAACCAACGTTTTCACCTAGAGCACTCGGGCTGATATTTTTAATAGGAAACGTAGATCTATAGTTCAGTAGAACCATCAGCCTTGAAAAGCAAAGGTATTAGAGTTATTGCCACATATGAAGTACTTAAATTTATTGGAAAAGGTATGATCACCAAAAATAAACATATAGACAACTGATAGGTTTTTGTGTAATATGATCACTTTAAGAGTAAAAAGAAAGAATTTAAGTGAGATTATTAGAAAACAGACTGAGGTAGCAAGAGATCCAGGAGAAATCAATGCTGTTAAAGTCAAGCAGAAGAAGATGTTTCCAAAAGCGACATATGATCACCCAAGGCACATATTATAAGTCTGATAGTAAGTTCTAGAAATTTTAATAAAAAGTTAAGCTTTCATCATTTGCCTTTAGCCACTGGTAACCTTTATTACAACAGCTTTAGTAGAGTACTGTGGGCAAAATTCTGATTGTCACGGGCACTGTAATTGGAATCAGTACCTAGTAAACTGTGTGCAAGAGACCAAGGGAGAGTACAAGAAAACTGAAATATGTAAGCATCAGAGAAAATTTTTTCCACGTTCATTTGACGTTTAGATTTCAAATAATTAGCAAAGAAAAGGTAAGCTAGATCCTGGTTTGACTGGATGGAAATTAGTTACCCTAATTAATGTAAATTTCCTATCATTGGCAGATAATTGCCAAGTATAGAGTATCTATGATACGTATTGTCAACATGGGTCAGATTATTCTGTGGAGAGTTATTGATCTAAAACTAAACCCATTTCACGATGCTTCAGTGTTCATGGACTTGTAGAACATTACCCTGTACGTGATTTTAGAGAAATGGAAAGGCCACTAGCTCCTGGCAGAGTTCTTATTGCAGGAGAGAATGGGTCGGTGACTTATCAAATCCAGTGATTGTATTTTATGTTACATTCTAGTGTAACATTTAATGGGCAATAATGCATATTAAATCATGGAAACATAATTTTTCAAGGAATCCGGGGTGTGAGAAAAAGGGTGTAAGCCCTCTTGTCTTCTCCACCATCCTGCCACCGTCTCCTCTGCCCTCATATTCACGCCCCATTTCATGCCACCAGGCAGAAATTGTTCACGAGGATGGCAAATAAAACATTTTGTTGAGACAGGAAGCACCTGGCAATGAACCTAAACAAAAACAACAGGCAGTTTGTTCTCATTAAAGTTTTTGAGAAAAGAAAGGACACTGTTGAGACAACAGGCAGAAAGGATTACCTAATCACGTGATCATATGATCCACCCCCAGCCTCCTGAGTGAGGATTTTTTTTTTTTTAATGCTTATTTTTGAGAAAGAGGGAGAGAGAGCACAAGTGCACAAGAGCACAAGAGGCAGAGAAGCAGAGAGAGGGGGAGACAGGATCCTAAGCAGGCTCTGTTCTGAGGACAGACAGCCCATCGCAGGGCTCGAACTCACCAACTAGGAGATCTTGACCTGAGTCAAAGTTGGGTGCTTAACCAACTGAGCCGCCCAGTGCCCCCTGAGTGACTTCTTTTAATCTAATTGAAACATTTATCTTTCTACTTGCGGGTTACAATATCCATGTATTTTATAGTTACAACTTTGCAAGGTTCTTAAAGGCACTTTGGCTTATAGCTGAACTATGCTTATCTTCAGTAGTTTGGGCAATTCTGGTTGGTTGGTTCTATAAATCATAGAGAAAATCTAAAAATTGGACATGTGCCTTGTTATAATAACACCTGTGCACTTCTATGTGTTACTTAATCACCTTGCCTTGTTTCTTCTACCTTCTACAGAGAAAATGATCAAGAGGCCTAAGAAAAACAGAGCAACTGTTTTCCTAAATTTGATATTTTGTATTGTTAATTCTTCCATGCTTGTTACATTAACTTAGGTCAGATATGAAACTGCCACGTTATATGTCACAAATGGTAATTCAAATGGTAAAGCACGGGAATTTCAGCTCCCCTTCTCCCTTCATCATCACGTAAGACCAGTTGCTTCTTGGGATCTTAGTGTAAGTGATGCTTCCTGTTAGAAGTCTTCTTTGACCTCTTAATCCATTCAGGCTGCTATAAAGAAACTACTGTAAACTAGATGGCTTATAAATAGCCAACATTTCTTTCTCACAGTTCTGGAAGCTGGGAAGTCCAACTTCATGGCACCTGCACGTTCAGCACCTGCGAGAGCCTGCCTCCTCGCTGACACCTACCTTCTTCCTGTGTCCTCACGAAGCAAAAGGGCAGAGGAGTTCTTTGGGGCCCTTTTTGTAAGGGCACTAATCCCATTTATGAGGGCCCAAACTCACGGCCTAACCACCTCCTAAAGACACCCCCCAAAATTATCATATTGGGGATTAGTTCTCAACATATGAATTTTGGGGGAACACAAATATTCATTCAGACCACAGCAACCTCCATACTAAGTTACATCTCTCTCCCATGGACACTCATACACACTTCCTTTATAAGAGGTGTCACAGCTGTAATTTTCCAAATATATTTGTGATTATTTAATCAAACTGTTTTGCTCATCAGACTTTAAGCAACATGAACATAGAAACCATATTTGTTTTAACCATTTTATCTCCAGTACCTAGTACTATGCCTGGCATGTAGTATATGCCAAATAATTGTAAGGTGGAAGAAATGAATAATATTAAATATATAATAGTTATTTTCATTTTCAATAAAGGGACTCTGCACTTATAATTTATACCCAGTAAAGTTACAAACACAGCATCTAAAAAGCTAAAAGCACCTTATGTACTCAATATCTTAGTACTTAGAAAATGGATGTTTATTTTTCCTGTATGTTTGTTCATTATTTCAAGAATACACTGAGCTAATCTGACAGATTAATTAATGAACAGAGAGTGAATTATAGATCCTATTATCAAAGACAGTATTTCTATTAATGTAGTTTTGCAAGACACAACCATATTCTCCTAAATTGTAAAGTAACTAAAATGGTAAAAAGTGACTTAAGAATATTTTCACAGAATTTTAGCTCTTAAAAAAGATTTTGATTTCTTCTAAATGGGATAAATATATTTCTTCTGGCCAAAAACTTCAAACGGTTTTTGGTTCCTGAAGTTACTGAATGTCTGTATAACTTTATTACTAAGTTATAATCAATTCTAGTGGACTAATTTAAAAACACTCTGCTCAGGTACTCAAATAATTCAAAAGTCAATAGCATATATAACAGCATAATTATTTACATGGATAAATAAAGTCCCTTAGAAATCACTATATGCCAGACTAGCCAAGTCAGTATTTACTCCAGAGATGGTCATCAATGTGGAACATTAATCAAGCCAAGTGAAAATTGAATGCAATTAATGGCTTAGGAACCACAAATATTCTCTTGACTAATCTGAAAAATGGCTGATTCTGTACTGCATGATAAGCATGCAATGAAATTGAAAATATTCTGGCAAATACTCAGGAAACTTTGACTACTTTCCCAGATGTTCTAGGTGGTCACTCCAAGTAAACTACAAATACTAAAAGGTACATAGACTATAAACTTCAGTCTTCCTACAGGAAGTGGCAGCTTTGCCCTGTAAGTGACAGCTGAAAAGAAGACTAAAAATTACTTCTAGAACTCATTTTTAGAAACAATAAAACCTAAATATTTACTATTTATGAAGAGATATGTGAAGGTCAAAGGAATGAGAAAAGAAATAAAAGTAACAATAATTATTGTATATTTACTATGGAAAAAAAAAAAGAAAGAGAGGGGTAAGGAATCAAAGTGATCTCTCAGGGCACAACCCAGGTCTTTTGTAGGCTTACAGTCTCTCACAAATAGCAAGGCATCAACACATCTTTGTTAAATGAATGAATTAATAAATGAATTAATGGCTATGAATCTTTTCTTTTTCTTACACACCAAGTTTATCTCTTATCCAAAGATCATCCAGAACCTTCCATCTAATTATTACAGTTTCAGTCCTAATGAACAGTTTAGGATAAAATAGCCAAACACATACCCATACATACATACATACACACAAATGCACATACACACACACACACACACACACACACACAGAAGATAACAGTAAGAAAGTTTTAGGCACTAATATTTTTGAACAGAAATATTGACTTTTATTTTCCTTTTGGAGATACCTTTTTATGCACACTTGTAGAAAGAATATGAAAAAAGACAAACTTAAAATTAATGACTCAACATTTACCGATAAAAGAACCATGGAGAAAAAAAAATAAATGAAAGAGATTAGAGAAAATCAAATATACTGACAGTAAACATACTAGAGTATCAGAGTGCCTTAAAATTCTAGGTACTTTGTATTTATTCATTGATTAAATGGCTCAAAAATAAAAGAATTATTTTAAAAATCAAATGCCACTCTAGAGAAGAGTCCTTTCTCAAAATATTGAGTAACACAATAAACATTGACTGGACAGTTCCTTGTCCTCTACAATGTCCAAATACTGAAAATCTAAACAAAGTATCAGGATGGCATCAACAGGACCTAAGATATGAAGACAAAATACATAGGAACAATGATCTACAACATAGAAAGCCAAATACTGTAATAAAGAATGCATAAGGATCTTTAAGGAAAGAGAATATGCATTAGATAAATGAAGGCAATAGAGGAAGTTTTATGTGGAAATAGCCTTGGAGGATGAATAGGATTTTTTTTAATTTATTTATTTTACTTTGAAAATTTTTTTAATTTATTGTCAAATTGGTTTCCATATAACACCCAGTGTTCATCCCAACAAGTGCCCTCCTCTGTGCCCATCACCCACTCTCCCCCTCCCACACCCCCCTCACCCCTCAGTTTGTTCTTAGTCTTTGAGAGTCTCTTATGTTTTGTCTTCCTCGTCTTTTCTCCTTCCCCTCTTCCCCTCCCCCATGGTTTTCTGCTAAGTCTCTCAAAGCCCACCTATACATGGAAACATATGGTATCTGTCTTTCTGTGACTGACTTATTTCACTTAGCATAATACCCTCCAGTTCCATCCATGTTGCCACACATGGCCAGATTTCATTCTTTCTCATTGCCACATAGTATTCCATTGTGTGTGTGTGTGTGTGCGTGCATGCGCGCGTGTGTGTGTGTGTGTGTGTGTGTATGTGTATATACATACATACATACCACATCTTCTTTATCCATTCATCAGTTGATGGACACTTAGTCTCTTTCCATGATTTGGTATTGTTGAAAGTGCTGCTATGAACACTGGGATACACGTGCCCCTATGCATCAGCATTCCTGTGTCTCTTGGGTAGATTCCTAGCAGTGCTATTGCTGGGTCATAGGGTAGCTCGAATAGGAATTTTAAATATGAACACCAATATCTAATACTTCAAGAGAAAAAAAAAGATAATCAAAATAATTCCCTCACACACAACTATTTACCTAAGTGGGGATGACTGGAGTATGTCACTCTGCTCTGACGTCACTACTATGAAGTACATTTCACTGTCAGTCCTTCTATTAGGAGTAATTCTGTGCCGATCATTGTTACTCTTTAAGCATTTGTCACAAAAAGTCTATACAATGGATTTAATTTTAAAAGGATTTTTACTGAAAGGTTGTATTTCTATTTTTATTTTTCTTATAGATCCAGCAAAACTGCTTTTCTTTGATTTTCATAAATTTTCAGGGTCTAGTCCCAGATGGCACCATCAGAAGCTCCTTACCTTACTGCATGGACACAGCAAGTCTACTCATGGAACCATTCCCTCTGAAAGAAACCTAGAAACTGGCTAAGAGATTTATACATATTGGATGAACAACATCCACATGGAAAAGGGCAAAAGAGGCTGAAACACACTCTCACCATAAGCCCCATCCTCACACAGCAACATGCAATCAGAAGGAAACTCTTCAACTTCTCCCTGAGGAATAAAGAGTTTGGACCCAGCATCTGTTGCCCCAACTTTTAAAATGTCTACCTGAAGGATGGGTCCCCAGAAAACTTAGCTCTGAAAGCAAACCAGGCATGCATCAATGAGACCCACAAGAGCAGAACAAACAAAAACACAATTCTTGGTGGGTTCAGAAGAGCTCACTCAGTCTATCACCCAGGGCACAGCATGGAGTGAACAGACAGAAACATCCATCTCCCTGTCTTTCCCTGAAAAAAAGCCTATTTGCAAACTTTAATAAAAGTTGCTGCCTAAAGTTCGGGCTTCTGATTTAGCACATATCTAAAGACTAATCCTCTCTAGAGACTGTGATCTTCCCCAGGAACTGGGGAGCCCAGGGGGTGTCACCTCCATGTTGTCTCTCTGGCCCACAACAGGATACCAGTGTCTCCCTAAAGGAGATTGTGCACACACCTGACACTCCAGTTTTTGCAGCTGCCACCAGGGACACACCCTTGATGGCCTGGCTCTGGTAGGCTGGGCTTGCAGTCACAGGTCCCACACAGCTGTAGCAAATGAAAGCTCTTAACCACCCATTTCCCCAGGGCTCAGTACACAGAGGGCAGAGAGAAAGGCTCATCTTCCAATCTTTCCCTGAAACAGGCCTATCTGTATACTTTAAAAGCTGCTGCCTGAAGGTCTAGCTTCCACTCAGCCTACATCTAGATGCTCACTGAGATACTGCCCACTGGGACATGAACAAGTTCTTGGCAATACCCCCAACTACTGAGAGCCACTAAGAACAAAGGCAGCTTAGACAATCACAAAGGTTTGAGAGACAACCAAGAGCTTGAACCAGGGTAGAAGTTGCAGCTCCTTCACAAAACCACTCTGTCAAGGGGCACCCAGGTGTGTTGGGAGCCATTTGGGCTCACAGGTTGAGACCCCTCCCTGTGTGGAAAAGGTTGAAGCAAAAGCTTGCCAGCCAAACTGGCGCCTAATCTTACAACTACTCTCTTTGGCTTAAGGAATGTAATACTCTTTTGTTTTACTGCATTTAGATAAAAGAACCTGGAGCAGGATGCTTTGATGGATTGCATCTGAATGAGAGTAGCCTGACCACCTTAAAGTTGCATCTTGGGGATGGGTTGCATAGATTGATAGCCAGTTATGAGCTGGCTGAATATTGGTGTGATTTGTGTTCGTCCTTCGTGGACCCCTAGATTCGCCGGAACAAGGACCGACTCCGGCACAGGTGGCTCAGTCATTTAAGCATCTGACTTCAGCTGAGTTCATTATCTTGCAGTTTGTGAGTTCAAGCCCCACATCGGGCTCTGTGCTGACAGCTCAGAGCCTGGAGCCTGCTTCAGATTCTGTGTCTCCCTCTCTCTCTGCTCATTTCCCACTCATGTTCTGTCTCTCTCTCTCAAAAATAAATAATAGACATTAAAAAAAAAAAACACTCTGTCAAGACTGGGAGAGATGACTATTTCTTCTAACGTGCAGAACCCATCACAGAGAATCAAATAAGATGAAGAATCATGTACATGTTCCAAACAGAAGAACGAAATAAAGCTCCAGAAACAGACCTTAATTAAATGGATATAAGTAATTTACTTAATAAAGAGTTCCAAATAATGGTCATAAAAGATGGTTGCTGAAGTCAGGACAACAATGCATGAAAAAAATGAGCATTTCAACTGATAGAAAATATAAGAATGTACCAAACATAAACAACAGAGTTGTTGAAGAAAATAACTGAATTGAAAAATTTAATAGAGGAGTTCAACAATGGACTAGATCAAGTAGAAAAAAAGGATTAGTGAATGCGAACAGGGCAGTGGAATTTATCTGGAAAAGTGAGGGGAAGAAGTGTGAAGATATCTTACAAGAAATATGGTACAACATCAAGTGGACCAATGTTTGCATCATAGGGGTCACAGAAGGAGAAGAGAGAAAGGGGCAGATAGCTTATCCAAAGAAATAATGGCTGAAAACTTCCTTAACCTGGAGAAAGAAACAAGCATTCAGATTCAGGAATCCCAAAATTCCAAACAAGAATAATCCAAAAGGAACCACACCAAAACACATTACCAATGGCAAAAGTTAAAGACAA
The DNA here is from genome assembly GCA_030068075.1 of Paguma larvata. Taxonomy (NCBI): domain Eukaryota; kingdom Metazoa; phylum Chordata; class Mammalia; order Carnivora; family Viverridae; genus Paguma; species Paguma larvata. The sequence goes on from CM057825.1 coordinate 75,496,027, forward strand.
GGAGAGAATCTTAAAAGCAGCAAGAGAAAAGGAAAAGCAGCAATCGGCAGATTTTCCAAGCAAAAAGTGAGTGGCACAAAATATTCAAAGAGAGGAAAGGAAATATCTGGCAACCAAGAAGCTTCTACCCAGAAAAACTGTACTACAGAATTGAAAGAGAAAGAAAAGGTCGTCACGATGAGCAAAAGCTGAAGGAGTTCATTGCCAGCAGACCCACCTTATGAGAAATGCTAAAGGGATTTCTTTAAGCTGAAACAAAAGGAGGGTAAGGGAATGGCACTGGTTGGGAATGAGCACTGGCTGTTGTATGGAAGCCAGTTTGACAATAAATTATATTTTTAAAAATTAAAAAATATAAAAAATTTAAAAAAAAAATAAAACATTACATCCAACAAGAGCAAATGCACATTCTTCTCGAGCACGTTTGGAACAATCTCCATGATAGATCATATGTTAGGCCACAAACAAGTCTAAAAAATTTTAAGAAGATTGAATTCATATCAAGCATTTTGTAATAACCACAATGGTATGAAACTAGAAATCGATTACAAGAAAAGAACGAGAAAATTCAAATAGATGGGACTAAATAATATGCTAATGAAAAACCACTCTGTCAAAAAGGAAATCAAAGGAGAAATTAAAAAATATTTGGATAACTGAAAATTGAAACACAACACACCAAAAATTACAGGATTCACCAAAAAGTTCTAAGAAGAAAGCTTACAACAATAAATGCCTACATTGAAAAAAAAAAAAGAAAGACATCAAAGAACCTAACTTTACTCCTCAAGTACTAGAAAAAGAATTTTAAAAAACCCAAAGTTAGTATAAGGAAATAACAAAGATCAGAACAAAAATAGATGAAATAGAGGCTGAAAGGACAATAGAAAAGATTAATCAAACAGGTGTTTTTGTTGTTTTTTTTTTTTAAGATAGACAAACCTTTAGCTAGACTCACCAAAGAGAGAGACATAACACTGAAAAGAAATTATGTGTGACAAAGGAGACATTACGTCTGATACCATAGAAGTATGAAGAATCATAAGACACTAGTATGACAACTATGCACCAATAAATTAGACATCCTAGAAGAAATGGATAAATTCCTAGACACATAAAGCCCACCAAGACTGAATTATGAAGTAATAATACAAAATCTGAAAAGACCAATTACCTGGGGAGGAGATAGAATCAGTTATCAAAACCCTTCACAAGAAAAGTCCAGGACCAGATGACTTCTACCAAACATTTTAGAAAGAATTGATTCCAACTCTAATCAAATTCTTCCAAAAAGCAGAAGAGGAAGGAATACTTCCAAATTCATTTTATGAAACCAGCATTACCCTGATACCAACACAAAGATGCCACAAGAAAAGAAATTACAGGCCAATATCCCTGATAAGCATAAATGCATAATCCTCAAAAAAAAATGAATTCAACAGCACATCAAAAGCATTATATACCATGACCAAGTGGGATTTATTCCAGGGATGCAAGAATAGTTTAACATCTGCAAATCAATCAGTGTGATATAGGAAATATATGTCCATATAGTGACAATACTGTCAACAATAGGAAAATATGTCGATTATATCTCAATAAAAATGGAAACAATAAATTCCATTCCCTTGTCTGTACAGCCTTATTTTTTTAAAGTTTATTTATTTATTTTGAGAGAGAGAGCAGAGAGGGGCAGAGAGAGGGCAGTAGAGAGAAAGAATCCCACACAGACTCCTCACTGTCAGCACAGAGCCTGATTTGGGGCTTGAACTCACAAACCATGAGATCATGACCTGAACAGAAGTCAAGCATCAGACACTTAACCAACTGAGCCACCCAGACATGCCTGTATTGTTTTTCTAACACCACAATCTCTTATGTCCCCTCACATCAGTTGTTCACTTAGGTGTAGATTTTTCTAGCAAAAAATTTACTTCCCATAATACACTTCTTGGATCTCTCACCTGCTGTATGAGCACATGTACTGGAGTCCCTCGGCTAAAACTGAGGTCAGGTGGGCCCACTGATTATTCTATCAGTTCTCTACAGACAGCTGGAAACTGTCTATTTCTGGCAGCACTATTATTTCTGGCGACACTTTTGTTTTTTTGTTTTTTTTTTTTTTGGTCAAATAGATTTTTGTGCTGTTATAGAAAGCATCTGTTCAAATTGGCTAATCTAGAAATTGTTCTATGACCATGAAATTTTCTATAGAGTGAAAGAACGTACAGAGGACGCAAGTGCATGAAAGATCCCTTATTTAGCAGAAAACCATTAGGGTCCACATATATGGTTCATTTTACCTCCCTTTCTGTATCTTATGTAACTATGACACCATTTCCCCAAGGAGGTAAGAAAATACCAAAAATTCAACTGGAGTGTCGGCGCTAAATTCAAACTCATGGGTGCTTTTGTTGGGTGCTTTTGATGGGATGCTTTCTCTATCTCAGGAAATCACAAAGAAGAAAGCAGATTATAATTCACCACATTCAAGGCAATAGATTATGTAAAAGTCCATAAGGAATAAAGAGAGAAACATTCATACCATTCTACCTCTGGTCTTAAATTATTCTCAATCATCTTTGGATATACTCGTATATCATTTTTAACATGTGGGTGACTTTATAAATTAAATTTTTTTAAATGATTCTAAATGCCATTACAAATAGAATAGCATATTTGTCCCAAAAACGTTTCTCTGAAAGACCACTGACTTTATCTGATTGACCTCACTTGTATTGATGGCCTAACAATACATTTTATAATAATCTTAAATGTAAATACAAAGTATCTTTTTTTTTCTTTCTTTCTTTTAGCCACGTGCCTCCTGGGCAAAGTCCCTCTGATGTCTTGGTAAGATCTTCCAGTAAATCTGGGATTGAGAACACCTAGGACAGATCTTAATTCCTAAACTGGAGAGTAGCACAAAAATCTGTATCACCTAACAAGAGGGGTTTTAGGTTTTCCCAGGCTATGAGGTTATAGTCTGGGAAAGCTGGAGTTTCCCTGCTCCCCATTTAATAAAACTCAATATGCTGGGGCACCCGGGTGGCTCAGTCAGTTGAGCATCTGACTTCAGGCTCAGGTCATGATCTCCTGGTTCATGAGTTCAAGCCCCACATCAGGCTTGCTGCTGTCAGCACAGAACTTGTTTCAGATCTTCTGTCCCCCTCTCTCTCTGTCCCTTCCCCACTCATTCTCTCCCTCTCTCGGTCAAAAATAAAATATGCCGAGGAGACCCTAGGAGACACAAGACCCTTTGTAAGTTTAAGGTTGCTACTTGAGATCGACAAGAATATATTAGCCAGATAACTAGCCCAAGACAAAAAGACTTTTGCTCATTGTCTGATGTAATTGTCATGTTAGCAATAAAAGCTGAATTATATAAGTGCTCCTAGCGTTTATGTCTTTTTATACTCTCCTGCATAAATCCATTGTAAATTGTCAATTACTGCTAACAATTCCAGGAGTAACACCAATGTGTTTCACACACACACTTCAGCAGTCTTAGTATTTGTGAGATTAACTCCATAAAATATTGCTTACTGACCATTCCTAAAGTCACACAACATTCATCCTGCTCAGTTGACCTGGATCTCTACTATTCCAGAGGTGAAATGGTTCTCATTCTCTGGGATGAAATCACAGTCAACTTTCTCATTTTGTGCTGTCTTTTAGACTTAAACAGCTAAAGCTATTGGATTTGTGCCTTCGGCATCTTAAGGTCTTTATTTCCACTCTCTGACAGTCAAGGTCACTGCCAATCAGTCTTCTTCATACACGTTTGTGAATTTTCAGCACAGTGAAGCGGTTTGACTTAATAAATGACACATTATCTTTTACTAGGGTAATTTGACTTCCCTATGATCTAATGATATCAACTGTCCTAGGAGGCCATTACAGTGACTCAGTGCCAAATATGTTGTCTTAGAGTTGATATTACAGCTTATGGATTTAGATTTTAGACCATACACTGGAATAAGACAAGATTAAAATTCATTTTATATATGCTATTTTCCTTGAGATTAAATTATTACAATCCAGCATGAAAGAAAAATGTTTTATTGACTCGGTTATAGATCTAACCTTGAGGCTTAAACTCAAGAAATGACATAAAAAATCATCACATATATTGGTGTGGTAGCAGATGTGCAAAGAGAACTATTTTTTAAAGTTAGATTTTTCTTTAGGAATTTATAGTTTAAAATGTTTAAAAAGATTCTCAGGATACATCAATACTTACAAAATAAGATACATGTGTGTAAAATTATATATAAATGTATGCACAGATAAACATTTTGATTACAAGCTCCTTGAATAAAAAGGTCTTTTATATGTGCTTATATATAAATATGTATGTGCATGATTAAAAATACATATGTCTATAAAGAGATGGATGATCATGTTTAGGGTACAGAGTAAATTTCAGTCAACATACATGTATTGAAAATAATTAAAATTTTCAGACATGGATAAAAAAGCTGTTATATTTATCTTTAAAACATTTTGAATTTTTTTCACATTTTGTCCATTACAAGAATTCAGGCTTTTACAAAAAAAAATGTGTCTAATGGATAGTGAGTAGCCTAAAACCATCAGTCCAATTTTGTCTAAGACTGTTTTAAAAGAGCATCTTTTGTATATATGTGTGTGTGTATACTATGCACATATACATTCTTAGGCTGTAGTACCCAATAAAGACAACTGAGGAAGAAAGTACTAAAAAAAAAAAAAAAAAAGCAAACCCTTTCTCTTTTTCATGGGAAAAACAGAAATGTTTTTCACATTTTCAAGAGCCTAATATTGACATTATATATTATTTTTTTTCTGCTTCGGGTAAAAGCAGCAGCTATTCTGTGAGTTAGAAGAGCAAAGCAAGGGGGCACCTCAGTGGCTCCGTTAGTTAAGCATCTCAGCTCAGGTGATGACTGCACCCTTTGTGGGTTTGAGACCTGTGTTGGGCTCTGTGCTGACAGCTCAGAGCCTGGAGCCTGCTTCAGATTCTGTGTCTCCCTCACTCTCTGCCCTTACCCCCCTCACACTCTCTTTCTCATAAAATAAAAAAGAAAGAAAGAAAGGAAACGAACCAACGGTATTCCTTTAATTTACTGGAAGAGTAGTGTTAAGGAAATGTGTCTGCCAAAGAAAGTATGCTTGGCTTCTAAATGATAAGCAATCCAGCAATGCTTTGACACTGTAGCTTTGACATTTTAAGATACTGCTAGCCAAGAGGTGTTTCTTTTTTTCATTGCAATCTAAAATTTAGGATGAATCAAAGAAAAGCTTAAGTATCATAAGAAAGGTAATGGCATGTGCCGTGAATATTCTTTTCTTGTGAAAATCTCTCTAATACGCCATGTCAAAATACATCATCGCAATGCAGTGAGGCAAAGATGGTATATTTAATAAGTAGTTCTGGTGCAATTAATATCCATATGAGGGGTGCAGAAGTATCTTGACCTTATACCTTATACTAAACATGAAAAAGTTGAGTCTAAATAGTTTTCAGATGTAATGTGGAAAGCAAACAAAGGTTTCTTAAACAGCACATTAAAAACACCAACAATCATAAAAAAAAAAGATAATTTTGACTGTGTTAAAATTAATTACTCTGCGTATCAAAAGAGACCATTAAGAATAAAATGGTAAGGGGAGCCTGGGTGGCTCAGTCGGTTAAGCACCCAACTCTTGATTTTGGCTCAGGTCATGATCTCAGGGTTCATGAGATGGAGCCCCTGCTCAGGATTCCCTTTCCTCCACTTCCCACCCTTCCCCCCTGCTCTCTGTCATGCACTCTCTCTCAAAATAAATAAACTTAATAAAAAAGAATAAAAAGGCAAGCCCAGAGAGTGGGGGAAGACATTTATGCCATATATTCAACAAAGGATTCATATAAAACTACATAAAAAACTCAATTAAAAAAGGCAACCAAATGAAAAGATGCACAAAAGACTTGAACAATTCTGAAAAGAGTATATTCACCTACTCAAACATATAAAAAGCTGTGTACTTCTTCAGTTATCATAGAAATGAAAGTTAAAACCCAAAGAAACATCAGTACATAGACTCCAAAACAGCTAAAATGAGAAAAATCAAAAATAAGTGTTGACAAAGATATAGAAAAAAATCAAACCCTCTAGTATTACTTATTAGGCAGCTTCCACTAAACTTGAACAGAAGTATAACCTATGGACTAGAATTCCCCTCCACCCAACAGGAATAACACTCAGATATTTTCCAAAAGACATGTGCTAAAATGTTTATAGCAGTACTACTCACAATAGCCCTAAGTCAGAAATTACCCACATGTTCATCAGGATAAATGAATTGTGGCATATTCACCAAATGAAATACAATGATGAGAATAAAGGAGCTATAAACTTCTTTCAATATTACAGATGAATTGTGGAGCGTATTGAAAGAAAAATTTGACTCCAGGAATACACATAAATAAGGAATACTTATTCTATTAATATATAACTCACATCAAGAGTGAATATATTCTTTATATATGTATTAATAACATTCATTCTTAGTAATCTTGATATTTCATATAACCGTTTTAGATTATGAAATTGTGAGATTTAGCTCACAACAGCAACAACAACAAAAATACTCATCCATAATCGAATTAGCCCATGACGCTAGAGGTCCCTTAGGAGGCACCTAGTATTGACTAGAGGCAGTATTGTTTAGTATTGGTTCCCTTTCCCCTGCTTGAGCTCTGCTTTCATGGGTATGCCCAGCTTTTTGGAAACGTATTGAGCTGTACGTTTATAATATAAACACTTTCAGGCATGTATGCCATAATACAATTAGTTAGAATAACGTCATCTCTAAAGTATTATTTAAAAAATTGTACTTTTATTAACAAAGCATAAAAATTCACTGCTATGGAGGAGATACGAGAATTTTGAAACACCATTCTTTGATATCTAGGAATCTAGTACCACTTAATGGCCATGTATCCAAGTACCAGTTTCAGATTCTGCTGTTAATAGAAACCTTGATAAAATATTTAAATTTTAAGATGCAAAATAGCAGATTCAAAGAACTAATGATACTTTGACCTCACCATATAAATTAACCTACGCCTAACATTTGAAGTTTAAAGTTAAACAAACTTTCCCTCTATGAGACAGAATCCAAAATTAGAGTTTCAGGCTCGACCTACCATTTGAGAATTTCCTTTGGTGGAGTTGGTAATGCAAATAGCAGAAATAACAGAAACCAACTGGTCAAAATAAGAGGAAACAATTTAATGGAACCATTAGGAAGCTAAAGTATTTCTCTATCGTGCATTCCCCAGATGCCCAAACTGAATGCTAATTAAACTCCATGACCTACATGCTCAGCCTGGGCACAGATACTGGGGGCAAATATCTAGGAATATTTCTAAACACTCCTATCCAGGAATTCAGTAGTTTGATAATGTTAAGTCCTATTGTTCTTGATATTTCCCTAGGCTAGCATTATTTGTTTTTATCACCAGCTTTTTTATATATAACCTGTTTTCATAACTAGCTTTTTGTCTCTTCTTTGTTAAGCCATTTTGCCTAGTAACCTGGTTCCCATTACTTGGTTTCTGTTTTGAGTGATCTGTCCAGGAATATCCTGGTGACGTCTTGCTTCGCATCTCAGTATGTTCTGAACTGAAGTCCTGCTGTGCTGCTGCTTATTTTTCTCATGCCCTGCCGTCTGTGAGATTCTCACTGGATTGCCATGGTGCTGACAGCCAGAGTGTCCCTAGACAGTGACCTAGGCCTATTCCCAAGCTTTTCCAAAATCGTGCTCTGCCTGCAAGCCAAGACATTCACATGGCACTCACTCTTCACCAGCCTGTACGCCCCTGCCTGGACTACCACCAATATTAGTTTTCAGACTTCTTTTTCAACCGCTTCGCCTCACCTGGAAAAGCACCCACTGGAGTCACAGTGTGGCATGTGTTATGCGTCTGCATCTCTAGAATATCACCATGCTGTTTTCTGGGGTGCATTCCAAACCCAGGGGTTTTGTCTTGCCTCTGCCTCTCAACCAGCACAAGCCAGCTCCTCTGACAACTCCAGGGAGAAGGCAGCAGAAATCAGAGCAAAATACATTTATTTTTTACTCAGTCAGGCTCAAGATGCAACAAGATAAGGACCGGCCTAGAATTCCCAAATCCTGGCCTATTTGAGCATGCATTAGGACACGGAGAAGGAGCTAAAAGGAAAGACTGAGAAAAGCGAAAGAAGAGGCAAGAAAAAGAAAGAAGAATCTGAGATAAAGGGAAGAATATGCTAGAGAAGTTTGTGCACTACTGCTTCTCATTCATCTGCTATTATTAAATTTCCTTTATAGATCACATTGCTGCTATAGCCACCTTCTCCACACTTTGCTTATTCTGGCCTTGCCCTGTTTATTGGTCAATGTATATTTATTTATCTTAGCTTTATTATTTTTTTTAAACTACAAAAAGCAAGCTTTGGCCATCCTAGGCCTTAACTTATCTTTACCCCCAACCACACGAGTTCAAAAATATCATTAATCCTGGGTGGCTCAGTTGGTTAAGTGTCCGATTCTTGATTTCAGCTCAGGTCATGATCTCATGGTTTGTGAGTTCAAGCCCCACATTGGACTCTGTGCTGACAGTGTGGAGCCTGCTTAAGATTCTTTCTCTCCCTCTCTCTGCCCCTCCCCTGCTTGCACTCTCTCTCTCAAAATAAATAAACATTTAAATAAAATAGCAAAAGAGATTTTATTATTAAAGATGTATTTTATTACATTTGATATCCTATAATTAGGAGACATAAGGCAGAAAAGCATCGGTATGGTACATGAAGTTGCAGGTAGTTCCCTATGCATCTTTTACCTATCAGTCTTTACTGGGAATTTGAATTTTCTTTTATTTTTGCCTAACATAATTAATAAACCTTATATAGAGAGAAATTTTCATTATAAGACATAGAAATTAAAATGCCAAATAACTTCAGATTAAACAATCTGTGTGCATATATATAGAGGCACATATATATGTATGTGTATGTATATGTATGTATATGCACACTTAGGTATGCATAAAACATATATTAGTGATAATAATAGTATGTATATGACTATATATATTATAATAGTATATATACATATATACGTATATACACAGTATATATTATAATAGTAGATATACGACAATAGTATATATATGACAATATATATGATAATATATGACAATATATTATGTATTATATACATTATGATATATATTACTTATAAACATTAATATATATTTTCAATATTTATGTACGATAAAATATATAATATATACGTTATATATGCTCTTATCTATACATACATACATACACACACAATTTTAAGGTTCTAAGCCTTGCTGAAAACTAATCTGAAAGCAAATGACATTACATACAAGATTTGCCAACTAAGAAAAAAAATCACCCATTGTTAATTTATAAAGCTTATTATTATTTCCTAATGTATTTGGAGAAAAGCCATGGGATTTAAGAGGTCCCAGCACTTCTAGAGATCACATAGTCAAGCATATACCTCCTTGTGTTCCTTCCTCCTCTTCCCTTTCCTTTCTCCTCACCCTTCATTTTTTCTATTTGTAATGTTGTCTATATTTTGTGTCTATAGATGTCTGACAAATTACCAAAAACATAGCACCTTAGAACAACACACATCTATTATCTCACTGTTTCTGTGGGTCAGGAGTCCAGGTATAACGGCTTAGACGTGTCCCCTGCTTAGGCTCTCATAGGTTCTAATCTGAGATCTCAACTAGGTAAGAATCTGCACCAGGTTGTCAAAAGAATGCCATTACTTGTGGCTGTTGGAAGACACCCTCCCTGTGCAGAAGGCAGCCCACAGCTCCCTGCCACGTGGCCTTCTCCATGAGCAGAGTGTTTTCTCATTCAAGGTCAGAAGAACAATCTCTGACTCCATTCTGCCACTACAGAGTCATATACGACATTAGGTAATCATAGGAGAAACATCCCATAATCTTTGCAATATAATATAACCTGATCAAAGGATATGACACACTGAGAGTCAATTTAGGGTGTGTCCACACTGTATGATTATAATTTTGGTTAGGAATTCTTTTTCAAAGATCACTAGCCAAATTTACCCACACTGCCTACCTTCATCCTTAGTACAGACTCCATTAAGTGTTTTTTAATTAGACACAATGTTTTTAACTCCAAAAAAGAAATTAGCGCTAATATGTTGATTCCATTTAAACTTTATCTCCACAAGGTTATTTAAATATTTACATCTACTGTTTTCACACGTTTGATTGACAAGCACCTTATGAAATATTGATGTTGTCAAAAAACAGCATGGTTCTCATGAGAATACTACCTTTTATGTTTCAAATTTATACTGAAGATTTTTGTTCTTCTTTATAATGACAATGAAAGTATATGTCTACTTCTCCACTTCGTTTAAAAGTCAAAATGAATACTATTTTAGGACTGTGTTAGTATTTGCAGCAAATTACGAAAATGGAGAGGATAGAACATTAAAGAGCATAGATAGTATGTAATAAAGAGGTTTATATATGTATTCTTCAAATCTTCCCGATCTTTTCATAAAACCAAACAACCAGGATAGAGAAAAGGAAAAAACAAATCCATGGACATTTGGGAAAAATCTAGCAACAAAATATCGCTATCAATTTCTTAGAATATAGGTTGGTGGTGTCCAATCCCCACCAGTAGCATGACCTGTACAGGACAAAAATAGCGCAAGGTAGAGAAAGGGTAGCTGCAGTGATACTAAGAGCTCGGAAACAATAAGTAATTGTCCCAAAAAATTCACATGCAAAAGGAGAGTGGTGTCTTTCTGTAATCCTCAGCCATGCAGATCTAAGGATAGTTCATGAAAGTTGAGAAAGACTACACTGGCCCCCATGTCAGGGTGAGTTCCAACATATGTAACTAGTCAAGGGCACTAGTCAAATGCCCAATGAAGGATTTGGGAATTATCGAAAACTCTTTTTTTAATTTTTTTAATGTTTATTCATTTTTGAGAGACAGAGCACAAGCAGGGGAGGGGCAGAGACTGAGACAGAGTTTGAAACAGGCTCCAGGCTCTGAGCTGTCAGCACAAAGCCTGATGTGGGGCTCAAACTCACAAGCCATGAGATCATGACCTGAGCCGAAGTTGGACATTTAATGGAATAAGTCACCCAAGGCCCCCAGAATAAAAACTCTTTTATGGAAAGACAGAAAAATAGAGACTCAAGAGGATTTTTAAAAATTCTGTGAATGGAAGGCAAATTGAGTAAGGCAAAAACCCAAAGAATAAAGGAGAAAGAAGTTTCAGATTCTAGGTAGGAGAGGGAGCAAGGCCCCAAGGAGGTTCTGCTTAGAACTGTGGACAATATTCCATGGGAAAATCATATTTTTAATAAATTACAGCTAACATGGAAGATGGCTATCAAGAAGTTATGTCAGCCTGACCAATATCGTCACAAAAGCATTCCCTTAAAAATACAAGAAAACCCCTTTAATTAAAAGAAGAAAATGAACTTAACATAATATAAAAACATCAAAGTCCACTAAAAAGCCTGCTTACCAATCAGAAGTACATAGCACCACAGCATGTAAACAGAGGGAAAAAAATTGTTAATTAATAAAACTCTAAAGTGCTTCACGGAATGTATACATCAGAAATAGGAAATTCTTAAAGATTACAAAACAAGAAGAGGTTTTGAAGACAGAATATTTGGAACTAAATACCAAATTAGAAATACAAAAACGTATGTTTGTCAGTATGGAAAGCTCATGTAGAATAAACTTGAATGAAGAGATTATATACAGGACATAAAGGAAGGAAAGCAAAGGATAAAAAGGAGTAAAACTGACAAATTATGTGTATGTATGTTTTATGGATGGTTAGATAGATGTAGAAAATAAGAAAGAATATATAACATAGATATAATACATGATCCCAAGAAAAAAAATAATCATCACAAATAACATTATATTTCATATAATCCTGGTAAATAAAAGGCAGTATTTACAAAGGTACTCATGCAGTTGGAAAAATTATTGAAGAATGGCCAACATTCCAACAACTTCCAGTGAAACTATTGGGCTTAAAATTAAAGAAAGAATTCTTGAGAATCTAAGCCAAAAGACCAAAGCAGGTATAAGGGAAAGACAATCGCATTGGAAGCAGACGTCAACAGAAACACTTCCTAACACAAGACAATGGAGATGTAAATACGTAAGGGAGAAGTGTGAGCTCAGGATTTTAAATTAAGCCAAACTGATTTTCAATCATACTGTTATAAATTTGCAAGAGCACAGAGAACACTGATCACCAGACCTATTCCTAAGAGTTTAATGGAGGAGCCCACCACGAATTCAGGGGAAGTTTCAGCATTTTAAATGTAAAACAATAACTACAATAAATGTAATTGCACAACGATACCAATCATTGCTGATAACATGAACAAACCTATTCCTAAGAGTTTAATGGAGGAGCCCACCACGAATTCAGGGGAAGTTTCAGCATTTTAAATGTAAAACAATAACTACAATAAATGTAATTGCACGACGATACCAATCATTGCTGATAACATGAACAAACAGGGTGTACACATGTTCTGTGACCAAAAAAAATATCACAGCTAATAAACAGTAAGAAAGGTTCATTAACTCAGAGGTTATCATATCTAATTAAATTCCAAGAGAAATGGAGGGAATAAAGAGAAAGTTACTCATTTCATCATTGTTATGGAAATGGTAGACAGCCTCAGTAAAACAATAGACTAAATGTATATATTAACGTAATTGTTAGGAAAAAAAAGAAAATAGGCACAATATCTCCAACTTAATCACAAGTGGTTCAAAAAATATATATACACGTGCCCTGGATACATGCAGGAATGTGTACACACATGCAGGTGGAAAAGGAGAATGATAAAGAGGAAAAATGTAAAAAATGATGAATACTGGCAAAAGGAAAATAGGAGTTTCTTATATAATTGTTGAAAATGTGGTTTGGGGGTTTAATTTTTTTTTTAGTGCTTTATTTTTGAGAGAGAGAGTGAGCAGGGGAGGCACAGAGAGAGGGAGACACAGAATCTGAAGCAGGCTCCAGGCTCTGAGCCGTCAGCACAGAGCCCTATGTGGGGCCTGAACTCACAAACTGTGAGATCATGACCTGAGCTGAAGTCGGACGCTTAACCAACTGAGCCACCCAGGTGCCCCTGAAAATGTTGTTTTGTATGTTTGATTCAAAATTTAGAAATCCTTTAATATAATACACATTGATAGATTTAAGAAGAAGACAGACATCTCCTTAATATAATAAAATTTCTATTATTTCAATTCAAAAGTCAACAATTAATGGGAATATTCTAAAAGCATTACCAATGAAGTCTGGAACAAGTTAGATGTATCTTCAGTTGTTCTTCACATTAAATTGCAGGCCTTATGTAAACCCAACTGGTTTCAGACAGATAGATATGGCATAAAAATTTGGAAGATTTTCACATGCAGGAACTATACTATTACAACTACAAAAACAAAGGAATCAAAGAGAATCTACACTGAACAGTAAGAGTTTAGTAAAGTGGCAGGATATAAAATTAACATTCTAAAATCAATAGCCTTTGCATTTATGAACAATAGCAACAACCACTTTAAAGGTACAATGGAAAAGAAGGCTTTCTCAATGGTGAAATAATATTAATAATAATAATAATAATTTAGAAACTTTTAAAAGTACAATAAAAGATATAAGGAAAAATGTAGAAAGATGTGAAAGATACATGACCCAACAGAAATGTATATCTTAGTCTTGAATATGAAAATTCTACTTCATGAAGATGTCAATTCTAAGTTAATTTTGGAATGTAATCAGTCCCATTAAAAATACCATAATGTTTTATCTTGGAACAAGTTGATCAGAAAGTTCATTAAAAATAAACAAGCAAAATCAGCAAAGGAAAGGCTGCAAAAGTATCCCTAATATTAAAACACTTTAAAGGCTCAATAACTAAAACAGCATGGTAATATTTCACTCATAAACTGAAGAAAGAACGGAAATGAATAGGATATCTGAAACATTAAGTATGCATAGAACTTAGTAATGATAAAAATTTTCTCTAAAGTCAAGGGGTGACAGATTTTTAATAAATGGTATTGGGACAAATGGATAAGCATACAAAAACTTATAAAATTTTATCCATTCCTCCTATCATATACTAGGATAAATTTCAAATGAATTAGAGTTTTCCAAATAAAAAAATTAAAACTTTGGGGCACCTGGTAGCTCAGTCATTGAGCGCCCTACTCTTGATATCAGCTCAGGTCATGATCCCAGGGTCATGGGATCAAGCCCTACCTCAGGCTCTGCACTGGAGATAGAGCTTGCTTAAGATTCTCTCTCTCTCTCTCTCTCTCTCTCTCTCTCTCTCTCTCTGTGCCTCTCTCCCCCAATCATACTCACTCTCTCTTCTTTCTCTCTAAAAAGTTTTAAAAATAATAAATAGACAAACAGAAATTTATAAAAGTACTGGAAAACATTGGTGAATGTTTTTTTACCTGGGAGAAAAAAACTCTATCTATCCATCCATCCATCCATCCATGGAGCATTAAAGGAATTAGATACAAGAAAAAAATCAAAGTGTACACCTTGTAACCTTGTAACTGTACACTTGATTAGTAATATCTATATACACTGGAAACTTTTCCCTTAAAAGATGTATCTATTTTCTAGCTTTGTCCATTGGAAGGCCCTAAAGCAATGTCAGCCCACTAGCAGAGAATACTTAAAGGACTCAGATTGTGGTCTTTACTTTTTTCCCACCAACAGGAACTAGTACTCTTTGAAGAAATGGCTGATACTAGGTTTGAGGCAAGAAGTGTACAAGTTGACTAGGGCACCATGTCTAAAGATTATAGGTGTCAACTTGATGGGACTCCCACTGTCCTAAATTACATGACATAGAGCATCAAAAACTATATACATTGTAAGAGATGAAAACATTTGATAGAGTAAAATCTGTAAGAAATAATATTTTAAATTAGATACTATAAGATTTGCTAGAAAACAACTTACTAGCTTGAAAATTGATCTTTTTAATAAAAAATTAAAAGACATCCTTTTTTTCTTATTGGAAAACAACAAATAAAGCCAGTTCTTCTTTAGAGATAGTTATAGCTAATCAACACAGATAAAGTGGTAAAATTGGAAAATCACCATTTTGCAAATGTTAATTATACAGACAATAATCAATGGATTCTAAAATTACTAAGTAAAAAGTTTATGGGAATCTTTTAATGGAGGGATCAGGCTGTTAATACTTAAATGTAAGCATTAGTTAAAAGTGAAATGTACATTTTTGTTCCTCCTAATGTGATTCACCAGGAAGTATAGAGCACAACCTAGGAGGATGTCTTGTCAAATAATTGAATCCAAATCTAATCATCCATCTATATATTACTACGATTTTCATAATAAGGGCATAGAGAGACACGGTAAATGTTACTACAAGGAAACAATCAGATAAAGAGGGTGTTGGACTCAATTTCTCCAACTAAACTGTGGTATGGAAAACAAAAGGATGAGGGATTGTTAGAGCATAAAGAATATTTAAGAGACATAAAAATCAAAAGCGTTGTGGCATCCTGCTTGGATTGCTACCCAAACCAACTGTAAAAAGACATCTCTAAGACAATTAGGAAAATTTCAAGATAAATTGGGTATTAAATAGAATTTGGGTATGATTGCTAATTTTGTTAGCTGTAACAATGGTGGTTATATTACAAAAATAAATGACTTTATTCATTAGAGAAGCATACACATGCATTTCTGGCTGAAATACCATAATACCTGAGATTTCCCTTAATGTATTTCTGAAAACGGAGGCACATGAGGTGACTCAGTTGGTTAAGTGCTTGACTCTTAGTTTCAGTTCAGGTCATAATCTCACGGTTCATGAGATTGAGCCCTGCATCAGGCTCTGCACTGACACTGCCAAGCCTGCCTGGGATTCTCTCTCTCCCTCTCTCTCTGTCCCTCTTTCACTTCTGCTCTCTCTGTCTCTCTCTCTCTCTCAAAATAAATAAACTTGATATATATATATATATATATATATATATATATATATATATACACATACACACACACACATATATACATATATACATATTATACATATCGTTAATTTATTTACACATGTATATATATATGTGTGTATGTATATATGTGTGTGTGTATATATATGTCTGTATATGTGGGTATATATGTGTGTGTGGGTATATATGTGTATGTGGATATATATATCTCCTGAAAACAAAGCAATACCTGTAAGATTTTCAGAGTTGCTGATATTCATTCTTATCACCACAAAAACATAATGAAATTTCTATATGCCAAAATATCCAACTTCCCAGACACACTACCACATCTTATCAGTGTCATTGGCTATTCTTCCTAACTTTTCAGATACTGACATTTATAAAATATCCACTGTTTCAGAACACTGCATTTGTCTGTTGGACAAGAAGCAAAGGCAAACCTGGTGATCACCTGACCCTCACGAGTTTAGGATTTTTCAGTGGAGCTAGACACACAACTTGAAGAATACACAACCAGTATATTTTAACAGAAGGTATCTGTATACAGGAATACTGTGGAATTGTTTTCTGATTTGGGAGGGTCATTACCTGAAGACAGTTGATTGCTTCTGCAGCTGTCTCAGGATTATTGTCAAAAACAATAGAACTAAATGTGCACTTAAAATGTCAACCTACAAAGGACCTTGGGAAGGAAAAGACAGCAGAGCTCAGTTTGCTACTCCAAGTACAAACCACTGTTAGGAACCACAGTAAGGAGGTCAGCAGCCGATGTTTATGATGCCATCTCCAAAATATGTGGGCTGCAGCTGGAGGAGCTATTACAAATGACAGAACAACTCTTCATGAGTTGCTGCTGGCTCTGTTTTCAGTGAGGCCAGTTAGGGCTCCCTGCAAATTCTGCCCAGTAAGGATATATGGAGTTGCCTCAGGCTCCAGCAGAGAAGTGGAAAATAACAGCATCCCCAAACAGTAAATGTATGAGGGACTCAGGTGTTTGTTAGGTGTCCCTACATTCTAAGTTGGAAGTCGTTCTAAGTACTGTTTGCACTGAGCATTAGGTTATACTTTTATTTATTTAAACATCTGTGCACTCAAACGTATTTATGATGCCTGTAATCTCTAAGCAAAAACAGAAAAACTCTGCTCTGGTAGAGCTTCTAGTCAAAGTCGGGGGACATACTCTTACCAAATAATCACACTAATGAGCATGAGGAACACAAAATCACAAGCTGTGATAAGAAAAGAAAAGAAGTTTCTTTATGAGTATGTATCAAAGGGATCCTTCTGATGGCTAGGGATTCAAGAAAGGTTTTCCCAGGCACCTGGGTGGCTCAGTTGGTTAAGAGTCCGACTTCAGCTCAGGTCATGATCTCACGGTCTGTGAGTTCGAGCTCCGCATCAGGCTCTGTGCTGACAGCTCAGAGCCTGGAGCCTGCTTCGGATTCTGTGTCTCCCTCTCTCTCTGCCCTTCCCCTGTTCACTCTGTCTCTCAAAAAACTAAAAAAAATAAAAATAAAGAAAGGCTTTCCCAGGGAATGATAATTATCTGAGGCTTGAAGTAAGAAAAAGTATGCTCTGGGCAAAGTTGATACAGCAGGAAATTTTCCAGAGAGGGACTGAAGGAGTAAACTTGCAGCTACTGGAGGGGAGATGGGTCACAACACAACAACTACAAGGAGAATGAGGAGAGAGGAGAATGAGGTAAGCCTAACTTTTAAAAACTCTGTAGCCACATTAAGGAATTTGGAATTTATTTTAAGAACAATTGGAAGCCATTGAGGAATATTAAGCAGAGGAGTTGCAAGATCAAATCTCTGTTTTAAGAAAATCACTCTAGTTGTAGTATGCAGAACGCACTGTAAAGAAAGCTGAGTAGAGAGAAAGATCTTAAATGGGTGTTACCAAGGTGCGAACAAGAGGTTACAGTAAATAAAGGTGGTGGCAGTGGCGACGAAGAGAAGCCCAAGAGACAGGTTAAGCAGGCATAACTGACAGGTCTTGGAAGGGATTAAACAGGGGAAGGGGGGGCATGTGATGGACAGCAGAGGGAGTTGTCAAGGAAACCCCTAGTTTGTGCAGTTGGATGGGCAGAGGCCACATCTGTGGAGACAAGAAACATTCAAAGAAAACTAGGTTTGGAGATGTTGGGTCTGAGATATGTTGAATACTGGATACTTTATTGGAAATGCCAAAAGGACCAATGAATGCAACAATATATAGCTCAAAGGAAGGTCTAGAAATATGAGAGGCATTAGCCAGATGATAAATGAGGCCAGAAGCAAAACGGAGATAACTTAAAGGCAGACAGCACAGAGCAGGGCTCTCAGTGAGCTGAATCAAGTCAACAGGGAAGGTTGATTTGATTTTTACCAGCCAAATGTTTTAAATTCTTCGAAATTAAGAATATTTAGATATAACATGCATTTTCCAGTTTTTCAATTCTCTCTCTTTTCTACCAGGCCTCTTAATATATTTGCAATATCTGCTTGTTTTAAAGGCATTTTAGCTTTTGTAATATGGCTCGAGAAAGAAGAGGATGTAGGGTAGTCTTGAGCAATTTCATTACATATTGAACATTTGGGTCGAGACCCATGAAGCCCACAAAAGAAATTGAAAAAAAAGGTTGAAGTGCTAACGGTTAGGATAGAAATATTTTTTAAAAAGTATTATGTCTTCATGGAAAAATTTATAAAATTATGAAAATTATATTTGCTTAAAAATGTATTTTACATTATCTGAACCATGATCATTCTGCACTATAGAATATTCATTTTAAATTTCATTTTTTTTCTCTGATGTGTTGAAGATATCAAGTTTATAATCTAATGGGGAAATAGACATTTAAATGATGTACAAATTTCTTTTAACTTACACTGCATCTTACTGTCATTTTTTGCTAATTACAATAGCCTAAATATAACAGAAATTGTTTCATTAGGCTAGCATATGTAATTCTTCATTCCTACATAGTCCCGTTTTGAAAAACTGGGAAGTCATTATATAATTTCAAGCATCACCGTCTATAAAAAGAGAATAAGGAATGAAAAATATTGAAAATGTGTGGAAGCACTTAACTGAAAAAAAGTTATTTCACTATAACTGCAGAAAGAAATATTAGGGTGACAAAGAATCATCATTCATTTGCAGCCCTTGTAATAAAAATTTGTAGTGGCATTTGTTCTTTCACAACACATTTATTTTCCCCAGCTTTAGGCAAAGGCATTATGCTGTATTTAATGCATTGAATTAATGAATATTCAAATAAGTTATATGCTCATAATAATCTTCTGATAATCTTATGTAATTGTCATCTTTCACCTTTATTTTTAATACCATAATTGGTTGAACTACACATTAAAAGAAAATTAAATCTATTATTAAGAACGATCATTCAGAAGCACCATAACGAAGTGGTTAAGAGACGCACAGTTAAGGTCCAAACTGCCTGGGTTCAGGGGCCAAACACTGCTGCTTTCCAATTGTTTGAGTCTTAAGAGTTTATGTTTCAGTTTCTCCAAATGTAAAATGGGACAATAACACTAACTGCTTCATGGAGTTGTCGTGAGAATCAAATGAATCACTGCAAGTGCTTACAGTAATTCCCAGCATGCAATACACACTTCATCCGTGTCTGTTACTATTACTTTTTTATTTTTTAATGTTTATTTATTTTTGAGAGAGAGAGACACAGAACGAGTAGGGGAGGGCAGAGAGAGAGAGGGAGACACAGAATCTGAAGCAGGCTCCAGGCTCTGAGCTGTAAGCACAGAGCCCAATGTGGGGCTCAAAGCCACTAACCATGAGATCATGACCTGAGCCGAAGTCGGACACTTAACCGACTGAACCACCCAGGCACCCCTGTTACTATTATTTCTGTTCTTATTATTTAAAGTCAAAGCTTCTGTTTCCCATTTATAAACTTATAATCAAAATTATAATCAAAATACATTTGGGAGATGCTACAGATGGAATGTTTACGTCCCCTCAAAATTTGTATGTTGAAAACCTAATTCTCAGAGAGATATTACTTTTAGTTGGGGCCTTGGGAGGTGATTATATCACAAGGGTGGAGCCTTCATGAATGGCATTGGTGTTTTTTACACAGCCTGAAGAGAATGCCCTCTCCCCTTCCACCAAGTGAGAACAGAGCAAAATGTATCAGAAAGCAACTCTTCATCAAACAATGAATCTCCCAGCCTCCAGAACTGTAAGAAATAAATGTCTGTTATTTATAAGCTACCTAGTCTGTAAACTTGGTTATAACAGCCCAAAAAGATCAAGAAAGGAGAATAATACAATCCATTCCACCCATATAAGCTATAGAAACACATAATCAAATGAAATCTTTGAAAGGCACCACAGAATTTAATCATGTTTTTCACTTATTCAAGCAATATTATTAAGTATCTACTATGTGTTACGTGATATATTATGCCTGGGGATACACACCAATCTCCAGCTGCCCTAACACAGTTTATATTCAAATGAAGAGATACACGTTAAACAAACACCGTCTCTGTCGCTCACACACACATACACACACCACATACACACACGCAGTCTTTTTCTCTCACATTCGCACACGAACAATTTTACATTTTGAAAAAGGATCATAAAAGGAAACCATAAGATATCATATGGCAGGAGGACTTGATTAAAGCTAAGAATTAACACACAGTGTACATGTCACTTCAGTCCTCCAAGAAGGTACGCAAAATACAGTCTGTATACATAGTCGATATGGTATGTGTATATATCTACGCATGCACATGTGTACATGCACCCAGCCTCCCAGGCTTCTGGTTTTGCTAAAAGCCCTTTCTGATACATTAATAATATATGATTCAACATAAAGACTGATTTGTAATGTTAGCAACTGTTTTAAACTCCAGATGCATTTCTTTCAAATACGCTTGGAAAAATGCATCTACAAAGTGCTGAGTTAAGGACAGAAGAAACTGCCTGACAGAGCATAAATAGCTTCTGTCACTATTGCCATTCCCATCTGTGTGGCACCAACTGCCACATTCAAGGAAACTGACCAAGCTTTTTTTTTCCTTTTTAACTTGAGTGTATCATAAAACTCTGATTTTTGAGTTTCTGCTTTGTTTTTGAGTTTGAGCTTAAATAGCTCTCATTATCTCCTGCATCCCTCTTCATGTCGAACACCGTAAGAAACCCAAGATGCCTAAGGCCTACCTCATCCACTCCCTAATTTGGAAAGCCCATGGAGACTCGGTCCCTCCTGAGCAGAGCTTTCTGTACCCTAAAGATCTTTGGAAGCCCCCTTCACATGCTTGCCCTGTTGGGAGCCTGACTCTCCCCTAAAGACATCTCTTCACCAGAGTACTCTCACCTGAAGTTCCTTTCTTTTCCCACCCATCATCCTTTTTTTTCTTTAACTTTATATTTGAAAAAGAGACCGACAGACAGAGAGTGAGCAGGGAGGGACAGAGTGTGAGCAGGAGAGGGACAGAGTGATGGAAACAGAATCTGAAGCAGGCTCCAGGCGGTCAGCACAGAGCCTGACGCAGGTCTCGAACTCATGAGCAGTGAGATCATAATCTGAGCAGAAGTCAGGCTCTTAACTGACTGAGCCACCCAAGCACCCCCAACCATCATCCTCTTAATCCTGAAAGTAGGTAGCTGTTATCCTGACTCCCCATTGCCATTTCCAGATCTTTTCACTTTCTCCTCCCTAAAACCTGGTTTGAATATCATCCATCTGAATTCTAGCATTAAGGTAACTTGTCCTAATTCCTTGATAAGGTCCACATTCACTTTCATACCTTCCAGGAATATCCTTATCATACACCTTAATGATTTTAACATCCAGAATATTGATATGATATTTTCCAATGAGCTTTATACCCAATTTCATACACACGATCAAGCTAAACTTTATTACCAATAAACATAACAAAACTATGTCTTAGTTTCCAACATGCTACGCACTGGGCATTATTTCCTTCTTTTTCCATGTTTCTCTTTTTAATACACTCCTATCCAACAATTATTTAACCATGGTTTCCCTACATCCTAGAAAACCATTTTATGCTCTTGCTCTCTCCTTCACCTCAAACATCTTCTTCCCATCATCCTCATTCTCACTGAGGAGACTCATTCCAATTTCATGGAGGAAAAATAAATGGAATTAGCGAGAAGACCCTCACCAGGGCCCTCCATTGCTCACCTGTCTGCATTTGTGTGTAAAAACCCTGACTACCTCCCAGAGAGTAAGGGGCTGGCCCTGCTGGCTCTCAGACAGCTTTAATTACCTCTGAGCGTTTGGTCCTCCTCCTTCTCCCCTGCTCTACAACACCACTCTCGAAACTGTCCTTTCTCCCTTCCACACCTTCAGTCTGTTCTTCTCTACTGGATCATTCCCAGCAACACATAAATGTGTTGAAATCTCTCTCATTTTAAAAATATTTTTGACCCACATTTCCCTTCCTTACGCTCTGTTTCTCTTCTATCCTTGGTAGCTGACCTCCTTAGAGTTCTCTTACTCTCTTAAAGTCTGCTGCTCTCATTCTTTCTTGAATCCATTTAAACAGACATTTGCCCCACAACTCCACTGAAACTTCTCTTCAGTGTCCACAATAACATCCATGTTGTTAAATCCAGTGGTAAATTTTTGGTCACTTTTATTTATCATGAACATGTTTTCCGGATTCTTCGGGATATAACTGATAGGTCACATTGTGTAGGTTTATGTTGTACAATATGATGGGTTGATGTATGTATATTTTGTGAAGTGATCACAGTAAGGGTAACACATCACCTCACATGGTTATCTCGGGGCGGGGGGAGGGAGGCTGAGAGCTTTTAAGATCTCTTAGCAACTCTCAAGTATACAATACAGTATTGTTAACTACAGTCACCATGCTGTATCTTAGATGCCCAGAACTTATTCATCTTATAAATGGAAGTTTGTACCTTTTGACAACCTTCACTCATTTTCACTCATTTCTTATCAAGAATTTCACTCATTTCTTGTCAAAATTAGGTAACCATAGATGTATGGGTTTATTTCTGGGCTCTTGAATCTGTTTTATCAGCCTATGCATCTGTTTTTTACACCATTACCATCCTGTTTTGATTTCTATAGTTTGATAATCAGAAAGTGGGGTCCCTCTAGCTGTATTCTCAAGACTGCATTGCCTATTTGGGGTCCTTTGTGCTTGCGTACAAATTTTAAGACTATTTTTCTATTTCTGTAAAAACGGACATTGGATTTCACCTACCAGAAACATTCGGCACGACTGCCTATTCCTCCCTGAAATGCTATTTCATTGGGCTCTCAGGATCTCTCATTCTCCTTTTTGTTTTTCTACTACACTGGCCTCTCTTTCTGAGGTTCTGCTGACTCTCCCCCAACTCGGGAACCATTACATGATGCAGCACACCAGGGCTGAGTTCTCACCCTTCTTTCTTCGGTCTACACTGATTTGATTCAGTCAGTTCATGCCTTTAATGGCCACCTATATACTGATGACTCCAAAACTTATATCTACAGAATATAATTATGCTCTGACCTACAGATTTGTATGTCCAGCTACCAACCTAAGATCTATATACGGACACTGAATGGACATCACAAACTTAATGTGTTCCAAACTTAATTCCCAGTGTCCTCCTCACAAACTTCCTTATCCCAGTAATGAACACTTCATTTTTTCAGTTGCTTATCACATCAAAAAATTTAAGTTATCTTTGATTGATTTCTCACATCTGATATTCATCAGTGAACACTGTCGCACAAACTTTAAGATCTATTCAGAATTTTACTCCTTCTTACCAAATCTGTGGCTATTTGGTCCAAGCCCTAATCACATCTCATCTGCATTAGATAGTCTTCTACCTTGTCTCCTTTACCCAGCCTTTGTCTTTCCTTAAGGTTTCATCTCTCTCTTTTTTTTTAAGTTTATTTATTTTAAGAGAGAGAGAGAGAGAGTCCAAGTGGGAGTGGGGGGGAAAAGAGAGAGAGAGAGAGAGAGAGAGAGAGAATTCTAAGCGGGCCCCACCCTGTCAGCACAGAATCCGATGTGGGGCTCATTCCCATGAACCATGAGATGATGACCTGAGACTAACTGCTTAACCAAATGAACCACCCAGGATCTCCTTCCTTTGTCTCTTTTATAGTCCATTCACAACCCTGCATCCAGTATCATTGTTTTATGATATCACTCATATCTCATTCCTGTCCTGCCCAAAAGCTCTGTTGGCTTCTGGGGTAAACATAAGATGCATCACCAGTTCCCTTTCAATGAAGAAATTGCCCCCAGATGTAGAATGTGGTCATCTGATAGCCTCTGTTGTCGCTCCCTCAGGATCTATCTCAGGTGCAAAAATCACTTCACCTGCATCTAACAACTAAGCAAAGCAGGTGTGGAAAGGCCCAGTCATTCTGACCTGATGTAAGACAACTCCGATGAGCTGTATTTGTTCCAGAGATCCCCATTGGCTTGGTCAAGGTTTTGTTGGGCCTACATCACAATTTGTCTTCTTAAAATTACAATATCCTACCCAACAGCCCTCTCTATACCCTCTCAGCTTTATTTTTCCCCATAGTATATATTACTGTCTGGCATACTTTATAATCTACAGATTTAATTTTTATCCTTACCCTGAATGGACTATATTCTCCATGAAGGAAGAATCTTTTTGTTCACTGCTGTATCCCCAATGTCTAGAAAATTGCCAAGACCTGGTAATCACTTAATAGATATTTGTTAAATGGACTAGTGAATTAATTCATTTACATACCAATCACACTGTACAATACATACAATGACAATGCTGTCATTAAAGATGAAGAATTATATAAATTGTGTAAAGTCGAGCATTATCAATGATAGAAGTATTTGGAGACTGACTTGGATGTAGATAAGATTCATTATATGTACTAGGCACTCAACAAGTGCCTGTTGTTAGTGATGGTAATAATGATGGGCATTATAGTGATGCCTGCTGAAAGCTCTAAAGACCGGTGAACAGTGCTCTGTACACCTTAAACTAAATCAAATCATATCGTATACATTGTCAATATACAAATATGTATGGAAATAACCCAGAACTGAGAAATCACTTTGCTACTAGTTAGCTGGTATCTTGTAGAGCCAGGCTCTTAAACGGTATTCCCAGAAACATGAAGCAAGAAAAGGAATGACCTTTCAGTCAAGATTCTTCTCTCTGGCACAAGACCAAGTGCCCATTTGGACCTATCCCATGAAGTCTCTTAAATATTGCCATGATCTCCCAGATGTCAGGCCTTTATTAATTCAGAAGAAGACACAGCTAGAAAGGTCTGGAAAAAAAAAAAAAAGATTGGAAATGGAAAGTGGTGGAAAGTGGGATACCAAGAAAACTCTGGTTAGGCATATTAGTCTTTCTTATTTTAATGCAGTCATCAGCAATGTCCTGTTAAGAAATGATAACTACTTCACAAATAGACCTTGCTATGGAACTAACAACCCCAGAACTTAGTGATTTAAAAACGATTATGTATTTGTCCCAGATTCCGTGGGTAGGCAATTTGGACTGGGCTCAGACAAACTGGAAAGTTTGTCTATGTGGAGCCCATTGTAGTATTTGGGCCTCCAGCGGAGAGAGCTGGGATGGCTAGGAGAGCTGAGACTTCTTCCCACGGTCTTAGGCAGCTAAGCAACTTGAGGAAGGTCACTCTACCCGTCTCAAGTCCTTGTCAATGGGCTGTTAGTTATAAGGAAAATTAATCTTTTTTTTCTAGATTTCTTTTTCCTTTGTTCTCCACATCACGTGTAGTGTTCCAAGAAAGCAAGAGTGGAAGCTGCAATTGCTCTTGAGGCCCAGGCCTGGAGCTCTCACACATAATTTCTGCCATATTCTATTGGCCAAACAAGCCAAGAGACCATCCCAGTTGTATGGAGTGGCAAAACGGACTCCACCTCAGGAGGTGAGGAATCACAAAGAATTTAATCCTGTTTTTAATCGACCACTGACTTATATAATGCAACCAAGCCCTTAAAATCTCAATTAAAGAAAATGGGTAACGACTTCAAGTTTTTTGTTTATAGGTCTCCAGCTGCTGAAGCATCTGGCATTTAATATACTTTTAGTTTTTACATTTTTATTGATATATATATAATTCACATACCATAAAACTCACCATTTTAAGGTGTGCAGTGAGTGATTACTAGTATATTCTCAGAGCTGTGCAAGTCTCCACCACTATCTAATTTTTATCACCCCAAAGAGAAACCCCACACCCATTAACAGTCACTTCACATTCTCTTGTTCCCACAGCCCCTGGCAACCACTAATCTATTTTCTGTCTCTATGGATTTGCCTTTTCTGGATTTTTTTACATAAATTAATTCATGTAACATGTGGCCTTTTGTGTCTGGCTTACCACAATGTTTTCAAAGTTCATCCACATTGTAAAATGTATCAGTGCTTGACTCCCTTCTAAGGCTGAATATAATATTCTCCTGTAGGAATATACCACATTTTATTTATTCATTCATCAATTTATGGACATTTGGGTTGTTTATACTTGAGACTATTGTGAATATGCTGTTATGGATATCTATGTACAAATCGTTGTATGTACATATTTTTAATTCTCTTGGGTATATATCAGAAGTGGGATTGTTGGATATAATATTATACCAAGTATTTTCCACTATATGGTTGCTTGATGGAAACACACCCATGTGTTTTATCCATTCTTAAAGATACAGAAGTGGAAATAAAAGGCAACCTTGATACATGTTTCTTGTAGGGTAGGCCAAATGGAAAGGCTTGAGAACCCTTTTCCCAGCAAGTTCAAATTCATTCCTATTGTCCAAGAGAGTTAGGACAGGACAATCCTCCAAGGCAGTAGCAGAGAACAATGATCCCTGATCTACCACCTACATTTGTGTGTTTTACAATAAACAAGGTATTTTCCTTACTGTTCTTTGGGGTTATTTAAGTAGATCATCAGTTGAGGTCATTGACATCCCCTATTGTTTGGAAGGACACCCTTTGCTTCATCTTGCCCTACAGTGCCAGGTTATTATTTCTCCTCTCAATGTGAAATCAAGGTGCTTTATAAACCTTGCTACCTAAGTATGATCCACAGAGCAATAGCCACAGCACCTAGGAGCTTCTTAGAAATGCTGAATATAAGGCCCTATTGCAGATCTACTTCATTAAGAGCCTGCATTTGAATAAGACACTCCATGGATTTGCATGCACATTAAAGTTGGAGGGGTAAGGCCATATAGCAATCTTTTTTTTTAAATTTTTTTAACATTAATTTATTTTTGAGAGACAGAGAGACAGAGCGTGAGCAGGGGAAGGGCAGAGAGAGAGGCAGACACAGAATCCAAAGCAGGCTCCAGGCTCTGAGCCATCAGCACAGAGCCCAATGCGGGGCTCAAACTCACAGACCGTGAGATCATGACCTGAGCTGGAGTCGGCCACTCAACCGAGCCACCCAGGTGCCCCCCATATAGCAACCTTAATTCATCGAGCTCCTTTAGTACTCCAAGCTGGAGGCTGAGTCTTCTAATCAAAGCCTTCCTGTGAGAATACAGACATTAAATAACATTACCAATCATAAAGAACAATTACTGAATGTCAGCTATGTTTCAAACACTACACCAAATGCTTTCCAAGAATTTTCTCATTCTATTCTTATGGCAATTTACTTTGGTCCTATTTTACAGATATCAACATTAGGACTCAGAGGGCTCAAGTTCCTTGCCAATAGTCACAGCTTTTAAAAGATCCAGGAGCCAAACACAAATTTATCTGATTCTAGAGTTCAAGCTCCTCACTATTACTCTATCTTGCTCAGTCATTTATGCAAATAATATTCCCATGATCTGGTTCATTAAAAAAAAAAAAAAAAGATGGTCACCTGGGTGGCTCAGTTGGTTAAGTGTCCGACTTTGACTCAAGTCATGATCTCACGATTCGTGGGTTCGAGCCCTGTATCAGGTTCTGTGCTGAACGCTTGTTTGGAGCCTGGAGCCTGCTTCAGATTCTGTGTCTCCTTTCTCTGCCCCTCCCCCGCTTGTGCTCTGTCTCACTCAGTCTCTCAAAAATAAATAAATGTAAAAAAAAAAGAAAAGAAAAGAAAAAGAAAACCAAGATATGTTCTGTATAATTTTTAAACTTCCCTAACTAGTTACATGTGTTCTTATCTATTCATGAGAACAAAAGCTTCAGGACATGAAGGCAGGAATTTTTATCCTCGTCACTATTATATTTCCAGTATCTAGAACAGTACCTAGCAGATATTAAGCCTCACTAAATTTGCTGAATGACCAAACTAGCTTATGTATCGAAACCTTACCCACAGCTTTTTAGAAGGAGAGAAATTTCATCTTCCTTCATTTTTCTTCCAATTTCTCAACATTGGAATTTACCTGTAATATGAATGCTAATGGCTGGTTTATTGTGGCACTGATACATTTATCTTCAATGAAAACAGAAGTAATATGGTGAACTACATCAGCAGTAACTCCTCACAATGCCATCTAATCACAGAGCATTTTGACACAGTACAACCTTGAAGGAGCTGTAGTGGGGCTAAAAATGTATCTTGTCAGTTGTTGTTTTCTTAAGAAACATCAATGTGGAAATGTCAGTCTGGGCCTGGCACATGGGTGCATTTTGCAAAAATCGAAAATGTGCAGCAAATGGGGACACAATGTGCACTGGGAGAAGTTAAGATGTATTACCCCAGGGACTAATAACAGTGCCGGGAGTTCTTGAAACCAAACATTCTACTTCATCCACCCTGCACATGATTCTTTTACAGTGGGACCACTTGTTATTCACCTCCATTCCATTAGGCAGCCAAATTACATGCCAAGCTAGCTTTATAAATAGAACCCTGAGTAGGTGGGCCATAGCCGAAGGGAAACAAGAGAATAAATTCATTTATATAATCTCATCTTTTAGAGTAGAAATTGTCTCTTCCATTTATACGTCCGGAAACTGTCAGAATTAGTCAGGGTGAGATAGGGAAGGGTACAATTATTCAAAAATACTTAGGAAAACATAGAGGACCTTCAGCGTTTCTTTTATATAATAAAAGGATATAAATCTATATCAGACATGCTGGAAATTACATTGTGGTTATTGAGGCAACATCCACTCTGATTTATTGACAAAGCTATTCTGCACCTAATGCTAATACCAATCTTCATCTGCACACAAGTCTTATTGGCATTAATAAGAATATCTTATTTGACTGTGGAGAGCAAACAGCTAACTAGGCAAGAAGATGAAGGTGAGCACATAATCTTATCTGACACCTGACAAAAAGGGCACACCTGCACAGCCAAAGGGTAGCTGTTCTAATTAATCCTCTCATGAAATTTTACAAACTTGCCTCCAAAACTTCAAAAGCAAGATATTCTTATTGAAACAGAGGAACGCACCTACAGAAACAGTTGCACAATTTGTGGGGCCCGGTGCAAAATGAAAATGCGAGGTTTCCTGTTCCAAATCATCGGGGGGAAGAGGGAAAGAAATGCCATTAAAGGCATTAAAATCTAAAGCTTTTTCCTTTCTTCTGCAGTCTGTCTTCCAATTTGTCATGATGATGCGATATTTACTACTTAATTTCATTCTAAGAATGTTGAGATTTTAAATTATTAGCACAAATTTTACCATTTATCTTTATATGATGAAATGCCAGTTTTAAATGTAATTAACAGAGCATTTAACTCCCATTAGGAACCACTGAGATTAAAACTAATTTTGTGGCTTGTTCCTTGAGAGTGCACAGAGTGGACCAGAAGAGACAAACCTAAGCCAAATTCAGGAAGAAAGTATCCCCCAAGGTCAACCTGTATATTCATGGGGCAAGTGCAGATCCACACAGCTGCCAGGGGCTTGGCTCACCTCCCAGAGCTAACGGGTGCTGATATCTGACCACAGCTGGGTTCTCCCACCAGCCAGCCAGAGAAGTTAAGCCAGGGACATCCTCTCCCTAAGGGCTATGGCTCCAACACACCACAACCAAGGCCACTGCAACCTCAGTGCAGAGTACCCATATCCTGAGTCCAGGTGGGGTGAGAGGTTCCTGTGGATCTGCCAGGCCAGGGTGGGGATGGCTGCCACCAGGCTTCCTCTCCCCAGGTGCCAGAGTATGATCCCAATTCTTGCCGTACCCACACGCAGGCCTTCTCTGGAGGGCAGAGTAGTAGTAGTGGCTGGTAGGGATGAAGAGAAGGCCAGATGGGGTCCAGGATTCCAGGAGGTAAAGAAGTGAGCAACCTAGAACCCATCACTAGGGACGTATGCACTGTACTGGTCCCACGCCCAGGAAATAGTTTTGCTTACTAATGTGTCATTCACCACAGAGGCAGCCTGGGCAGGGACTGCTGTTTGCCTTCCAATATCTATTCTCTCCTTCTTCTATAGTAACAGCACCCTCGACTTTTAGCTGGGCACAAGGACACCTGGGATAAAGCAGTCATTTTCTCATCAGCCTGGCAGCTAACTATGAGGTGTGACTAAGTTGTGGCTAATGATGTATGAATGGAATCAACATCCATGCCCATCCTTTGCCTCTTTGTCTTTTCTTCTGCTGTGTAGAACATGCATAGCATATCTGGAGTTCCAGATGTCATCTTGAACCTTAAGAACAAGGGCCATACTTCAGGGAGGAGGGAGCAGGGAGCTCAAAGGAATTGGGTTCCTCTGGGTTTCATGGCATGGAGCCCCCTCACCAGCTGTGGACTGCCTTCTACCATTTTATTTTTAACATTTATTTCTTTTTGAGAGAGAAACATAGAGTGAGCAGGGGATGGGCAGAGAGAGAGACACACACCCACACACAGAATCTGAAGCATGTTCCAGGCTCTGAGTTGTCAGCACAGAGCTGGACGCAGGGCTTGAACCCACAGAACCATGAATTCATGAACCGAGCCAAAGTCAGACATTTAACCAACTGAGCCACCCAGGTGCCCCTGCCTATCACCAATCTTAAGGAAAAGACATATACATATCTAACTTGTTTAAAGCCTTCCTTTTCTGAGTCTCCTTCTCACAGCCAAACTGTAATCCTAAATACAGCATAAAAACTATAATCAGATTTTTAAATTTTTTTAACATTTATTTATTTTTGAGAGACATAGAGACAGAGTACAAGTGGGGGAAGGGCAGAGAGAGAGGGAGACGCAGAATTCGAAGCAGGCTCCAGGCTCTGAGCCGTCAGCACAGAGCCCGATGCAGGGCTCGAACTCACAGACTGTGAGATCATGACCTGAGCTGAAGTCAGCTGCTTAACCAACTGAGCCACCCAGGCGCCCCTATAATCAGATTTTTATGCTACCTCACTTACCATTGATCCTTGTTGGGATGATAATTTATCCGATCCCCAGACGTCTTTTCTACCTCTGCCTTACCAATGTTTGCCCTTGAACTACTGGACAAGGATATTCCTCAACGTTTACATTGAACTTATTAATTTAAGATTTAAGAGGTAATAATTGCTTACCACTTAAGAGTAACTACATATTTCGGTTTGGTTCAATCTCTACCGTAACACATATTGAATTCTCAGTGACAGAACACTTCGTTCTTGTATCCTGGTAGAAACTGTTCAGAAAAGTTTTCCAAATAAATCCTAAAAATGAGAAGCCTCACTTGAATCATGAGTTGCCATCTCAATTGGACAATCATTCTTGTTAATTTTTCTCATTCAGGTTATTTTTAAGTGAGCTTTTACGAAATGAATTAAAGTGATCTTCCACTCGGTGACTGTTAGAAGGAAGCAGTACTACCAAATTGACAAGTATTCAAGCACCCAAGTAATTAAAGTTTACTTCCTAAGCGAAACCAACAAAGATTTCATACAGTATTTACATTATGTCTAACTTGTTAAGAAGGCTTGTAAATGTTGTGAGTGCCCACAGACCTATGAATTGTTAGCAAGGGAGAGAAATCAAAAAGCAACGGAAGAGGGGCACCTGCAAGGCTCAGTCGGTTAAGCTTCTGACTCTTGATTTCAGCTCAGCTCATGATCTCTGCTTAAGATTCTCCCTCTCCCTCTCTCTCTCTCTCTCTGCCCCTCCCCCACTTGCTCATGTGCCCGCTCTCTCTCTCTAAAAAACTGTAATGGAAGAGAGACATGGCTTCTAGTTAGACTTATTTTTCCCTGAATATTGAGGATTTAGGAAAATCTTTCATTATAATCAGCAGTGTTTTTATTAACTCACATACCAACCTTTTATATTCAGCGTATTTTTCTTAAATCTTACTATACCAAAACTAACTTTAGATTTATGACCCAGAAATCATACATTTCTGTACTTATTTTTTCCATCTTTCTCTGTCTATTGTGCTTATGATCGATCACCAAGCAGAGGGAGATAAAACTGAATATTTATGTGGAGCACACGAAAGGACCCTGCTGTGAGCTATTAGCTTAGCGGATGACGTGGGCTCCCAGTCGGAAGCTGAAGGGATGGGAAAAGCTGTTGCAGCCCTTTAGAAAAAAGCATAAAAAGCACCTGTTTGCCTGCTTCATTAAACTTCCCCTAATGAATGCCTCCAGGGAGCAGAACTAGGGAACTTCTTTCCTGCCCTGCTATAAATAGAGAAAGGTATTTAAAAGTTTTCATTTAAATGTGAGTACTGTTATCTGTAACAATTTGTGAAAATGTAATTCCCTTCAGGAATAT
Source organism: Paguma larvata (assembly GCA_030068075.1). Lineage (NCBI taxonomy): Eukaryota > Metazoa > Chordata > Mammalia > Carnivora > Viverridae > Paguma > Paguma larvata. Next base: position 75,528,794 of record CM057825.1, read on the forward strand.
AAATGAGCCAGTACTTGCATGAATTCATGATGATGATAGACACCAGGAAGACAGTTCCCTGTACCTAACGGAAATTTTTGTTCTCCTAGAGAATCAAAGTCACAAACATTTTAAGCTTTCTCTACCGAACACTGTAGTGGCTGAACAACTACAACAGAAAAGATTCAGCTCAGCCATTGCCTCCTCTGGGAAACATTAACTATCCCACCTCCCTGACACTGAAACGTGCACGTTAAGACTCAAGGTGGATATTTTATATTAAAATACTTATCACCCTGTAATATTAGCATTTACTTTTTGCCTCTCTCAGGCAGGACAAGGTTTTATTTTACCCTGAGTCTCCAGGCCCCGGAATGTGCCTGCGCCAGTCTACACACTCAATAAATACAAGCGTGGATCAGCACAATAAATACAAGAACGCTGGTCTTCCATTAACTTCCATGATACTGTTCTTAACCTCTCTGGCCATGCCATCTCACTATCCTTTGTAGTCTCCTTATCCTGTTTAATTGTTTATGTGTTTGGTTGTTGTTGTTTTTAATGGTTTTTTTTTTTTTGAGAGAGAGAGAGAGAGGGAGAGAGAGAGGGACAGAGAGACTGAGTATGAGCAGGCAAGGGGCAGACAGAGAAGGAGACACAGAATCTGAAACAGGCTCCGGGGGCTCAAACTCACAAACCATGAGATTATAATCTGAGCCGAAGACGGATGCTTAACCGACTGAGCCACCCAGGCGCCCCATCCTCTGGTTAGTTCTTAAGTGTATTCATAACTGTGAGTATTGTCAAGCATCTACCTTCACACTCCCAAATTTTTCACTCAACAATTACTCCTCCTGATGGTCAAGGTGACCTCATCTACAGACTTAAAGCAAGCACTTTCCAATTGCAGTTTACAAAGCAATTAATGGTGTGTGGAAAGAAAGTACCAGAACTTCTATCTATGGATGTTTTTCAATCTCAGCCTTTTAAGATTTCTACTAATAATGCACATTGCACACAAAATTGTATAGGTATGTAACAATGAGGTTTGAAGCGTTGAGGTTCGGAGCCAACTGCCAAGAAAGAATTCTTGAGCCGTCATTGGTGCAAAAAGGTAGTTTTACTGAAGCATGGGACAGGACCCATGGGCAGAAAGCGCTGCTGCAGGATTGTGAGTAGTGACTGATTATATACTCCGGAGTTGGGAAGGCAAAGGCAAGGGGAGTTTCCAAAAGGATTTTCATATGCTGAGGAAGCTATCCTCAAGCTAAAGTTGTTTCACCCTCTAGCAAAGCATTAACACTAAGACAGCTGGGAGTTCCTGGAAGAATATCTTATCTGCCTGCCTCAAGTATTTGTCAACAGGCCGCAGGTTATAAGGAAATTAATTTTATCTATATTTCCGTTTGTCACTGTTTCCCACATCATGTAAATCATTATAAACATATATAAAGTTGGTTGCAATCTCAAAACTTTATTAGATATGTATTTTTATTGATGAGGTGTAAAATGCAAAATAAAAAAATATATGTGCAACCTCCCCAGGCAGTAGGGTAAAAGTCTCAACCTTCCTGGCCAGATGGGTTCTTCCTGGTGCAGTCCCCAGCTTAGTAAAGGGCACCAGGGCTCACCAGCCACCCAAGACGGAAGATGCACTCCACCTCCACAACCACTCACTTACCAAAGAATCTACTCTGCAAACAGACTTCGAAGCCTTTATCTTACAAAGAGATTCCACGTGCCTAGACAGCTACAGCCTTAGTTCAGGCTCCTTCCTGGTAACTGGGAAAGCATTAAGCCAGTTGATCTGGGAAAGCCTGGTAACTGGGAAAGCATTAAGCCGGAGTTTCCTTGGAAAACCCAACCAGCTACCATTTAAAAATTCTTTAATGAATCCCCAAAGTGTAAGTTCAGTGTTCATTTTCATGTCCTGCCAATCCCTTCAGCCTCATATCTTCCTCTCATGTGCCAGGAAGAACTACCTGTATTTCCTTCAACACAGCAGGCAACACACACTTTTGGGAATTCACACTGATTTCTCACTGAATTGTCATTCCCCTACTTAGCCTACTAAATCCTACTTGTCCTTTACAAAGCAGCTCAATACCAGGACCAATGTTATATGTCAATTATACATCAGCAAAGCTGGGGGGAAAAGTTTGTGTTGTGATTTCCCAATCAGATATCCTTAGCTTTCAACCAAATGTACATAACACTGAATACTGTCAAATCCTTGATCATACTGTTCCAGAAGTATATATTTATTCATGTTATTATATATAACATCTTTTATAACTAATTCTTTCATTTACATACTTTTATGACAATAAAAACAAAAAGACATTATGTACATAATTTATAGATATAGGTATAGATATAGATACATATAGACAAATAATCTTTGGACTAAAAACCTTTGTCACACTAAATATTTTGACTCACATGTCTATGTGTCTTGCCAAAGTACAAGTACCCAGAGAATAGAACCATCACTTATTTGATAATATTAAGTTCTATACTACTACATGCCCAATGTATATTAAAGGAATAAATAAGTGAAGGAGTGACAAATTAAAGTGGAAAGGATATCACAGTCAAAACCAAAATAACAGGGAGCACCTGGCTGGCTCAGCCAGTTAAGCACCCAGCTTCCGCTCAGCTCCTGGTCTCACAGTTCTGAGTTCAAGCCCCAAGTCGGGCCCTGGGCTGACATCTCAGATCCCGGAGACTGCTTCAGATTCTGTGTCTCCCTCTCTCTCTGCTCATGCTCTGTCTCTCTCTCAAAAATAAACACTTTAGGGGTGCCTGGGTGGCTCAGTCGGTTAAGTGGCTGACTTCGGCTCAGGTCATGATCTCACAGTCTGTGAGTCCGAGCCCCCTGTCAGGTTCTGTGCTGATGGCTCAGAGTCTGGAGCCTGCTTCAGATTCTGTGTCTCCTGCTCTCTCTACCCTTCCCTTGCTCACGCTCTGTCTCTATGTCTCTCAAAAATAAAAAAATAAAAATGCTAAAAATAAACACTTTAAAAATAACAAATCAAAACAAATAATGATAAATAACAAAACAGATGTTTTATTCAGTTTAACAATGTATATAATGTATGCCCTTCAACTATATAACAGGCAAGGAACTTAAATATCCTGCTATAACTTTTCCATTAGGAAAAAAATCTAAAGTATTTATCACCCACTTTTGTTGTGAGCCATTTTGGGCTCACAGGTTGAGAACCCTCCCTGTATGGAAAAGGTGGTTGAAGCAGTTATGAGCTGGCTGAATATTGGTGTGATTTGTGTAAATGTTAGGCTCTTATTATGTAAGATTCACTCATTCACAAGCAAAGGACAAGATTGGGAATTCTGTCCTTGCCTGATGGGTTGCACTTCCCCATTGTGGTTGGAAGAATAGGCGGAATGAATGACTCCTGACCTGTTTATAGATAATTAACATATGCAGGGCTAGGTAACACCCTGTTCTCTCCCCCGACCCTAAATTTATATATTATCCTGAAACAGGATTGAGGAAGTTGCCACCTTACTGGTAAAAACACATTATTGTTAAAGAGATCAAACTATAGAATGTCACTCATTGCTGTAATGTCACTCACTACCTTTTAAATAAAGACACTGAGACCAGCAGGGCAGAGATGCCAGAATTGCAAGGGCTGCCTGCTTGGTCATCAGACTATATCTCTCTCGTGGCTCTCTCATTTCCTTTCACCTGACTGTCCATCCTTCGTGGACCCCTAGATTCGCCGGAACTGGACCCCGGAACACTTTGCACAGTGTCACTGTGTAAATTAATTAGACTGCTTTTAAAAATGCTTGGAGTTCCTTCATAACAAGCACTATGCACTCAGTCGCCTGCAACATACTGCAAATAAAACTTGTAAGCATCCTTCACGTAGTGGTTTTAGGTATATTTCCTAAATATCATCCTATTCCTTTAAAAGAAAATAAGCATATTTAAAACTATAGAACAGGATTATAATTGAATCTGTTGTGCACCAAAAGAAAAATTTTGAAGCTATAATGGAAGTCATAAAAGTCCCCTAATAAAATGTGCAGTTTAAAAGCAATTTCCATTCAATTATCTCAATGAGTTCATATTTATGAACAATATAACTTAATTGTGATTTACATAATATCTCCTGCTATCTATGGTCCATATAGTTTTGTCTGTGACCAGGGGATTATTCAGATTTGATGATTATATTCTAATAATTCCCCATCAAGACAATAACGTGTCACTACAAGTGTTCTTAAACTATTTTGGAAATGATCAAAATAGAAGAGAAATGGTCTTGAACGTGAGCCTTCAATAAGGGAAATAATAAGCAGCAAGGAAGTCATACCAAGAAACTAGGAGGCGCCCCTCTACCGATGTTTCAGATCTACATTGATTTTTTAAGCATGGAGATGAAACTCAAACCCGGAACCACTAAAGAGTTCTCCTCTCATCAGAAAAAAAGAAAGAAAGAAATGAAGCATTCGTGGGGACAGACGGAGTTCAGATTCATGCAGATTAGAGGTTTGCATACATCTGTAGATTCTCGGTGAAGCTAACATTCCATTGTTTTCAGAGCCTGAACTAAACTTGAGAACACAGCTTGATTCTTTCATCACCAGAAAATTCTGGAGAATTGTAAACTTCAAAGGACTCTCCTGAGGTCACTAAATTTATCTGCAAATCCTCCCAACAAATCAGCATCTCGACCAGCCTGAATTCCTTCATGTCCAACTTACTCTTATAACCTGTGAGGGAAAAAATGCAACAATTCCATTCCTTTAGGTGCCTTATTGCCTGAAATAAAGTCGTTATACCTATCAAGGTAATTAAAACAGATAATAGCTCAAATATGTTGTTATATGTCATTTTTAAATGAGTGATCTTTTTTTTCTAGTAAGACAGGTGGTGTCCAGCTCATGTTAACATGATCATGTTTAATCATTTAATTTAGCATCTGCTGCTTTTGTGGCCAACCTGTAGGGAGAGAGACTAAAGCTGGACCACATCTGCAGATAGTAATAGCCAATAAAGCCAGTCATGCTCTAAAACGCAAATATCTTCAGGCCACATTATGTGATGCTGGAAAGCTAGCCACCATTTGTGATAGATCCAGAACACCTTATTCTAGATTCATCTGAGAAATAATACTATTCTTGAAGTGCTTAAACAAACCCAGAACAATCAAATGTAATAGATTCCAACAGTGCCTTGTTATTCCCTTCAGCTTTAGACACTAACATTCTATTTGTAGTACAAGATAGGAGAAAAAAATAGAATTTAGAATTTTTGTCACATGAAATGTTAACCACTCAAGCCCATTGCTGTATATTTTATAGCAAGAATGACAAATTAAACCATTCTATTGCCAGCTTAATCATTTTAAGAAGAAATTCTATGTGAATAAACCCTGCATACACAGATAAGATACACGGAAAAAGCCCAGGAGAGGGCAACAAACTCACAAAACAGTAATAAAACAATGCTTCTTGCCAGCAGGTGGCACTGCAATCCATCATTGTTAGCCAATCGGAGATTTAAGAACTACTTGCACTATCCTGTTTACTTACCTCTAATTTCTTATTTGAATTTTTCCCGTCTTTTTGGTGCATTGTGTCATACTGTGCCCAACTGTTTTCAATCAAAGAACTCGAAGGAAATTGTTACATCCACAGGACTTATTGATTAACTCTGCTGACAATATCAACAATCAATATCTCCTAACAAACATGCTAGCAACCCTCTGGGTTATTAAATAAAGCCATTTAACTTTGGAAAATATCTATTTTAGAGTTCATAAAAAGAATCCTATTTAAATGTGAAGATGTGTGAAATAGCAATACTTTGGTGTAAAATTAGGCTGAATGGGTCTGTAATGGTCTTAGGAGACTTGAACCCAACAGGCTCACCCTCAAGCCCGTTCATGCAGGTCTTAGAGATGCTTATAGACATAAGCAATATATCATGTGAAGAATGACATAGTTAACAGAAATTGAAGAAACATAAGTCATATATTACAAGGATGAAAATCACCTACCTAACACATGCATCTTATATACCCTTATATATCTAAGGCAGAAATCACTAATTACAGAACTGTATGGAATTGAACAAATAAAAGCCTCTTTTTTCAAAAATCTCTCACTTCAGATAAAACCGATTTTCCATCTCTAAGAAAAATAAAGCCCAGAGTGACATCACCAAAATGGTCACATAAGAGACCCCAGCCTCCATTCTCCTACAAAGATCAATGATTGGACAATTATAAAAATAAATAATAATAATAATAATAATAATAAATAAACAGTTCTGGGAGAGCTCTAGAGTTCATTTAAGAAACTTGAGCAATACAGTAGAACCAAATAAAACTGAGAATAGCACACAAGAATAGAAGAAAGCTTCATTTTGCTTGCATCATCCCATCTCCCACGCTGGCATTGCTTGTTGCCCTCAATGAACTTCTCAGCTAGAAAGAGTCTCCCTTGCTGGGAAAGAAACGGCAAGGTGAGCAACCAGCTTCCCTAGCCTTTTGGGGCACCACACAAAGGCACTGCTTCAGCTGCACCTCATCCAGACTGGCAGACTAAGGAATACAGAGACAACTACGAGTAAGAAAGAAAAGCAGGGGCTACCAGCAGTAGCCATGCAGCAAAAGCGATCACAATTCACCATGACCTGCTCTGAATACAAATCCAGGAGCTTTTGCCACTGAAGAATGGCTGCCTTCATGGATCCCTTGCAGATTTCACCAGCTTTCACCCCACAGGCATTCACATACACTAACACCAGCATCCTGAGTCTTCGGCACCTCCCCACCCCTCTGGAGCCTAGGAACTAAAACTACAGCCAGCCCAGTCCTCTGCAGCTATAGTAGTGTAAGATACCAGTCTAGACACCCTGGCTGATCCCACCATCATGCACGTGCTTAGAGCTAGCCCCACTAGCCATGCACTTGTATGCTATTGGCCTGACACCCATCACTGGCCAACACTACATTGGGCCTGTCTAGGGGTGGCTTATAGCAAGAGAAGAGATTGCCAAAAGTCAGGGTTGATGTAGCCACTTTAAGGGCCCAGATCAGTCCCTGTCAGTAGCCTGCAGTATTGTGCTCACCTGCAGCTAGCCCTTCCTACTGTGCACCTGCACATCCCCAACCCGAACCCTAGAAACAGCCTCCACTGCCACACATCCTTGGTGAGATGCAGCAAGCACAGGAGAGCATGCCAACGGTCAGGGTCGCTGCAGCTGCCAGTGAGTCAATAGTTGGCCCCAGACCTTGCTACCTGCCCACACCAGTGCAGGAGTATCCATAAACGGCCCCAGCCACAACACAGGCACCTGCAGCTGAGTGTGTGCACACCACAGGCTCTAGCCACCAATCTCAATAGAAGAGAGGGAGAAAAGGGTATTTCTAAAGAAACAATGGCTAAGGACTTCCTAATCCTAGGGAAAGATTTGGACATCCAAGTCTATGAATATAATAGTTCACACAAATAGTTCAATACAAAATGATGTTCTCTAAGACACATTATAATGAAACTGTCTAAGATCAAAGACAAGGAGAGAACTCTAAATGCGGAGAGAGAAAAGCAATTTCTCTCATTCAAAGGAAATCCCATAAGGGTATAAGCAGATTTCTCAGCACAGACCTTGGCAGGTCAGGACAGAAAGGGATTATATATTCAAATTGTTGAAAGAAAGAAACTGGCAGCCAAGAATACCTTACCCAGCAAAGCTGTCCTTCAGAAATGAAGCTGAGGTAATGACTTTCCCAAGCAAACAAAACCTAAGGATTTCATCACCCATGGACATGTCTTGCAAGAACTGAGAGGAGGGCAGCTGGGTGGCTCAGTAGGTTAAGCATCCAACTTCAGCTCAGGTCATGATCTCATGGTTTGTGAGTTTGGGTCGCACATCGGACTGTGTGCTGACAGCTCAGAGCCTGAGGCCTGCTTCAGATTCTGTGTGTGTCTCTTTCTGCCTCTCCCCCACTTGTGCGCATGCACTTGCACACTCTCTCTCTCAAAAATAAATTTAAAAAAATTAAAAAGGAACTGAGAGGAGTTCTTCAAGCTGAAATGAAGAGATATTAATTAGTAACATGTAAACATATGAAAATATATAACCCGCTGGTAAAGGTAAGCTTAGAGTCAAATTCAGAATACTCTAAATACTGTAATACGGTGGTGTGTTAACCACTTAAATCTACTCAAAATGTCAAAGGTCAGAAATGTTTAAGTTTTTTTTTTGAAAGAGAGAGAGAGAGAGAGAGAGAAACTGTGAGCACATGCACAAGTGGGTGACAGGCAGAGAGAAAGGGAGAGAGAAAGAGAATCCCAAGCAGGCTCCACACAGTGCAGAGTCTGATGCAGGGCTCGAACTCACAAACCACAAGAACATGACCTGAAGTCAGACGCTTAACTGACTGAGTCATCCGGGTGCCCCTAAAACATTGAGACATTAAAAATAGCTATAACTACATTAATTTGTTCATTAATACATGATGGAAAAGTTGTAAATTATCTAAAAAACATAAAAGTAGAGAGTGGAAGGGTCGAAATTCGTATGCCATTAAAGTTAAATTGCTAGTGTAAAACATACTGTTAGATCAATAATGTATATCAATAAAATACATTAAATAGATTGGATTGATAAAGAAAACAAAAACAAATAAACAAAAAACAGGCCCCAACTATATCCAACCTACAATAGACTCACTTCAGCTCTAAGGAGACATATAGCCTCAAAGTGAAGGAATGGAGAAAGATTTCATGCAAATAGAAACCAAAGGAAGAGGAGTAGCTACATTTGTATAAGACAAAATAGGGGCGCCTGGGTGGCTCAGTTGGTTAAGTGGCCGACTTCGGCTCAGGTCATGATCTCACGGTCTGTGAGTTCGAGCCCCGCATCGGGCTCTGTGCTGATGGCTCAGAGCCTGGAGCCTGCTTCGGATTCTGTGTCTCCCTCTCTCTCTGCCCTTCCCCTGCTCACACTCTGTCTCTATATCTCTCAAAAAAAAACAAAAACAAAAACAAAACATTAAAAAAAAACACAAATGTTAAAAGTTAAAAAAAAACAATGTTAAAAAAAAATAGACCTGACGACAAAAAAGACAACAAGAAACAAAAAGAGTCATTATATAATGATGAAGGGGTCAATTTATCAAGAAGATGTATCAAAAATATATGTACACCCAATACCAGAGCACCTGAACATATTAAGTAAACACAGATATGAAAGAAGTAGACAATACAATAATAGTAGGGGACTTCAATACCTCACTTTTGTGAATGAATAGATCCCCTAGTCAGAAAAATCCAGAAGGAAACATTAGAACTTAACCACACTAGATCAAATGGATTTAACAGACATCTATAAAACATTCAATCAAACAGAAGCAGAATATACATTCTTCTCAAATGGACACAGAACATTCTCCAGGATAGATCATATGTTAGGCCACAAAATAGGCCTCAACAAATTTAGGAAGACTGAAGTCATAGCAAGTATATTTTTCAACCACAATGGTACGAAACCAGAAACCATACAGGGGAAAGCCAGAAAATGCAAAAACGTGTACAAATTAAACACACTCCTCAACTGCCAATGGGTCAGATAAGAAAACTCAAAATAGAAATTTTGAAAATATTTTTTAAGTTTATTTTTGAGACAGCATACGCAAGCAGGAGAGGGGCAGAGAGAGAGGAAGACAGAGGATCCAAAGCCGGCTCTGCATTGACAGCAAAGAGCTGGACTCTGGGGTCAAAGTCACCAAACTTGAGATCATGGCCTGAGCCGAAGTCTGAAGCTCAACCGACTAAACCACTCAGGTGCCCCTAAAAATATCTTGAATCAAAAGAAAATGAAGCACAATATGTCAAAATTTAAGAGATGCAGCAAAAACAGTTCTAAGAAAGATAAGATCCTGAACTTACTCCCACATACAGATACAACAATATATATTAGGGGAATAGTTTCCTCAGGAAAAAAACAGAAACCTGGAAGAACAGAACTTTACACACACACACACACACACACACACACACACACACACACACACACACAAAGGACAGCACGGAGACGGATAGGAGAGGCAGAGGAGAGGGAGAGACACCATCTCACTAAAAACACCCCAATTCAGGTGCAGCAACCCAGTCCGGAGGGATCTCAAAAATTCAAAGTTTTTCCCTGAGGAATGAAGGATTTGTGCTTCCCTCAGGCACCCCAACCCTTAGATCATACACGAGAGAGTGGAGTCCTGTAAACACCGGGCTTTGACGACCAATAGGAATTACATCCAGGAAAACTGAAGAACTGCAGGAAAAGAGAACCTCGTCTTAAAGGGCTCATGCACACATTCACTTGCTCTGGGATCCAGCACAAAAACACCAGTTTGAAAGCACCTATACCATATGTGAAGCAGATTCACTTCACTACCTGCCAGAGAAACAGGAAACCATTAGGACTTTCTCCAAGGATGGAGGGCTGGGCAGACGCCATATTTGTGACTTTCTACCTCACTAAGGTCCATTCCTGCAGTACCATTTTGGAACTATCCCACCTACCTGCTAGAGCTGAAGGGTGCGCTCAGCTGAGGACTCCACAAAACCTAGACGGCAACCACTTTCTCACGGCCCAGCCTCTTGCCCCCACGCAGTTTCGCGTGAGACAGAGCACCAGTCCCGCCCACTCCCACTGACTAGTGTCTGCACATCCTCGTGTGAGCTGCTTGCATGTGTATGAGCAGGCACGGGCCCACGGATAATGGAATATTATTCCACCATGAGAAAGAAGGAAATTCTAAGATTTGGAACAACATGGATGGACTTTGAGGGCATTATGGTAACTGAAACAAATCTGACAAAGACAATGTATACCTGAAATCTAAAAAAGCCGAACTCCTAGGGGGAAAAAAAAAGACTAGTGATTACCAGGGGCAGGGGGGTGGGAGAATTGAGGAGATATTGTCAAGGGTACAAATTTACAGCTACTAGATGAATAAGTTCTGGTGATCTAATATGCAGCATAGTGATTATGGTTAATGTTGCTGTATTATATACAGTTTTTATAACTATAGTTTAAGTTAAAATACTGTATTTTGTGGGTTACTAAGAGAGTAGATATTAACTACTCTTACCACAAAAAGAAATGTGATGGAGGTGTTACCTAAATGTAAGGTGGTAATCATTTTGCAAAGTATTAAGTACATCAAAGCAACACATTTTTCACCCTAAACTTATACAATGTTATAGGTCCGTTATACCTCAATATGGGTGGGCGGGGGGAAGAAAAATGAGGTTCACCATGTTGTGTTGTTCTAGAAACCATTAAATTCTTACAGGGCCAAAGCTAGAATAATAATTTTAGCATTTAAAATAATAATCCCTCCCCGAGCAATCAAAAAGAATGAAATCTTGCCATTTGCAATGATGTGGATGGAACTAGAAATATTATGCTAAGCCAAATAAGTCATAGAAAGACAAATACCATATAGTTTCACTCATGTGTGGAATTTAAGAAACAAAAGAGATGAACGTTTGAGAAGGAAAGGAAAATAAGATAAAAACAAAAAGGAGGCAAACCATAAGAGACTCTTAAATTCAGAGAACTAAGGGTTGCTGGAGGCAAGGTGGGGGATGGGGGGAGGATGGGCTCAACGGTGATGGGCATTAAGAAGGCCACTGGTTGGGATGAGCCCGACGACAAATAATGGAAGTGTTGAATCACTAAATTCTGCTCCCAAAACCATTGTTACACTAGATGTTTACTAACTTGGATTTAAATAAAATTTAAAAAAAATAATATTTCCCAACACTAAGAACTCCTACAAACCTTTCATTTTATAGCTTTGGTTAACTAGAATACTAAGAAGTAAAAACCTGCCAGAGATTATAAAGAAGTTAGCAGATAGGATTCAAACCTATGTATTGTGACACTCAACATATTTTTCTCAGCATACTTTTTTATTTCAATTTCAGAAATGGACTTTTTCTGTTTATTCATTCAATCCCATTCTCAACAATTGTTACATACATTTCAGGAACCATGCCAGCATTAAGTATAGCTTGATGAACAAAACAAATAGTCTTTCCCATCAAGGAGCACACTGCAGACACTAAGATTCTATTATGATAAGGGCTACACAGAAAGAACTATGATAAAAAAAAAAAATACTAAGAGGGTATATTTAGATTGATTAGTCAGAGGCCATGTCCAAATTAAGGAGGAACAAAGCTAGAAAAATGAAAAGAACCAATCAGAGCCAGAGTATAAGATATGTGTGTTGGGCAGGGATCAGGAAATGGAGGCAGTACATTCCAGAAAGAGAAAAACGTGTGTGAATGCCCTGAGGCACTATCATGCTTTCTCTTGCCTGTAATGAGGGTGTTCATTTCTTTCAAAAATAATTTTAAAAATATATTTTTTAATGTTTATTTATTTTTGAGAGAGAGACAGAGCTTGAGTAGGGCAGGGGCAGAGAGAGAGGGAGACACAGAATCCAAAGCAGGCTCCAGGCTCTGAGCCATAAGCACAGAGCCCGATGTGGGGCTCAAACCCACGAGCCATGAGATCATGACCTGAGCCAAAGTCAGACACTTAACCAACTGAGCCACCCAGGCACCCCAAGAATAATTTTTTAAAAACGGTATGTTCTCCTCTGTGCATCAAAGCAAGGGTTTCATGCTATCCATAGGTCTTACTACCTATGATGGAACCTGTGATTATTTCATTAAGTTGCTGTGTGCTGGGTTACTCTAGTGTAAATCTAACATTTTCCTTTTGTAGTTGAGAAGTATCTTAGGAATTGTACAAATCCGGTTTCTCTTCAACCTTTGCCCACTAATTTTAGCATCCATTGGTGGATCTTATCTGCAATATTTATCAATGTAGTGTTTGCCTAATGGTTATTTTCTACTCTCCTTTTCCTTTTACATATATTAATTGAAATTCTACAGTGAGAAAGTGCTCCCATTTTTTATTTATTATTCAATTATTTATTTATTTATTCAATTTTCATGTATTCAATTATTTATATGCCTAAGGATTCGTGACTAGTTACATGGGTTAAAATCCAATACTGTCATGAATCATTTTGTTGCTCAAATTATCCCAGCTGTGGCCATTACTTCCTTCAGTTTTGTCCTTCCTATTGTTCAACAAACCTTTTTTTTTTAAAGCATTTCTTCATTTTCTGACCCCACAAAGGGTTCTAGGCTCATTTTATATTTTTCCTTATCTGAGCCCTGAAACCAATCATTTCTCCTAGAAGCTGTGGCTTCCTTTTATTGGAGAAGTAATTCTTAACTCAGAGTGCATATTAGATTTGCCTGAGGGGTTTGAAACCACTCAAAATCTATTGAATCTGAATTTCTGAAGACATAGCCTAGACACCTGAATTTTTTAAAAGCCAGAGAGTAAGCATATACATTTTTTAATGTATACTTTTATATGGTGAAGACCTAGTGTTCTAAAAAGCAAGGAAAGTATCTGCTGTATCGATGGCCTGATAAAGAATGAAGTTGGAAACATTAAAAAAAATTATTCATCCTGCAATAGCAAACCCAATAGAGCTCCTTTTCTAGATGTTCTCAGTGTCTTATCCAGATCAACCTCTAGTCTCTTCTGACCTAGCATCAGAGCCTGGGCAGAGGAGGATGCTAAGAACTTAGGATAAAAGAATAATTACTAAATTAAGATATATAGAACTGAGAAGGGAGGGAAAGGAAAGGTAAAATTAAATCCTATTGGAGAGAAAGCTGTTTCATTGTGAGGAGAAACCAAAAGAGTCCCAGCTCAATACTGGGTACAAGAGAAAATTAGAACAGAGAATCTAGCAGTATTTTGGTGGGCCCTAAATTTGATCCTTTGTATTGCTCCTCCAAAGATCCAAGTGCAATCTACCCAAAGCTATATTCATACTTCTCTTTCCAACCTCTTACCATGTATACAGTGTCTCTATTCCCATTAAAGGCCAACAGTCATCTTCCTCCATCCCCCAAGTGCTGCAGATTCCCTAACTTCTAACTGACTAGGTCTCTGCCTTTAGACCCTTTGCCTCCTTAATCCATTTATTTTTTTTATTAAAAATTTTTTAATGTTTATTTATTTTTGAGAGACATAGAGGCACAGCGTTAACAGGGGAAGGGCAGAGAGAGAGGGAGACACAGAACCCGAAGCAGGCTCCAGGCTGCAAGCCACCAGCACAGAGCCCGACGCGGGGCTCGAACTCACAGACTGGGAGATCATGACCTGAGCCGAAGTCGGGCGCCCCTCCTTAATCCATTTAGCCAAATGAATCATCCAGTGAAATAACTCACTTTTCATTCTACAGCTATTTACTGATGATTTATATTAGGCACTGAAAATCCATTGTCCAAAAAAATAAGTAACAGCTACATTTAGCAGTTCTAGTCTAAATTGTGCAGATAGATAAAGACATGGTTGGAATACCATGCTACGAAAGAATACTGGTATGGATCCAGTTAGAAGTAGCATAAAGGAATGAGAATTTTGCCCTCGCCGACTTCATTTCAACTCCTATCACTTTCTTGGACTAAAATACAACGTTATAATTATTCTTTCTTTTATGGTCATCCCAACACCACAGTTCTTTCTGCACACAGTAGCCAGAGTGATTCCTCAAAAAACAAATTTAATCATGGAATTGCTGTCATGGCCTGTTGCTAGAACACAGACAAAACTCCTTAACATATATACCATAGGGCACAGTTGCCTGGCACCTGTCAATCCATCCAGCCTCTTGCTTTCCACCAAGATGGGCCCTCTTAATTTCTTGGACACTCCTTTTCTCTCTCATCTCAGGATCTCTGAATATAAAATTCCTCTTTGCATAAAATATCTTCTTTATCCCTTTTGTCCAGCTAACTTCTAATCAGCCTTAATTTGAGCAGCAAGTTTTCCCTAATTCCCCTGGAAAAAGTACATGGGGCACCAGCACCATTATGTGATCCCATAGAATCGTACACTTTATCACACCTATCACATTTTATACCTTCCATTCATTACCGACTGGACTTTTTTACCAAATGAGTTCTAACTCATTGCTTACCGTTGTTATCTTAGTATATATCCAGGTGTTTGGCACACGGCTGTTGCTCAGCAAATATTTGTTCACTAAATATACAATCAGTATTGTTTGTTGCTTGCCGATGGTGAAAGGTGGAGGGGTAAATATTTCTAGGAATTTTGTAGATAAAGGAAGGCATTCATAGCAAAGGGACTAGCAAATGCAAAGCACAGAAGCCTGAAATACCAGCACATGTTCAGGGGACTTGTTCAAGGGCCTCCTGCTGTAGGAGCAGAGTGAGGTAGGTGAGAAGAGTGGCAACATCTGTCCAGGAAGAAAATGGACCAGGGAAAGATGGTCTCTATGATCTGTTAAGCAATTTACCCTTCACAGTATACCTTATAGGAAGCCAATGAAGGGCTTAAACTCCTTTAATTTTGCTAATAAAGCACAGATAGTGAACCCGTTTGGGTTACAATATTCCTTCTCCAACATTCAACATGGAAATGGACCAAAAGGATCTTAGGGTGATATTTACCAACTAACTCTAACACTTAGAAACCCTCAAATCTTCGGGGGGAAAGGAAGAGTGATAAAAGATTTGGACCTTGGAGCAGGCCAGGAGCACAGGCCAGGAAGGGGAAGCATTTCATCTGCATGCTTTACTTTTGCCTTTTGACATTGCTCCAGACTGATTACTGACCAGGTTTGGAGGCAGAAAGGTAGTATTCTGCTGGAAGCACTGGGATCACAGCAGGCCTCCAAGAGCATGGTGCAAGCAGCCAGTATAATAAAGAAACAGTCTCTGAGTGTTCCTCATCCTGATTCCTGTACAAATCCTTGGGCAATTACAGCAGGAGTACTAGTCCCTGGATAATAGCAAAGACTGGGGCGGAAATCCTAGTAAGTTCTCTGGGAACGAGGAATGGTGAAGGATGAGAAAAAGAGAGAAAAGAGAGATTCGAATCTTAACTCTAACTTTAGAAATTCTCATCTATGAACCTCATCCTCAACCTCCCAACTCTCCTGGAGTTCCAGAAGCCAGGGCCCAGACTTCGAAGTTAGCAAGAAGAGGCTGATAGGTTTGGCCAGCCACTGCAAAAATCACCTTAACAACTGTGGAGAAGAGAAAGTAAGAACATAAAATCACCATTTTCTTTCAGAGATGGGGAAGATATGAGCAAGATAAAGAAGGAACACGAAGTCTGAGCAGAGCCAGTCGGTGGTAGCGGGCTTGAAAAATATATTCATTGAAATAAGGACCCAGTGGAGGTGTTAAAAAAAAAAAAGATTTAATAGACCTAAAAAATGATTTCATAAGCTGGAAGATCAGGGCAAGGAAGTCTTCCAGAAAGAATGAACAAAAGATAAAAGGGAGGAAATAATGGAGATAAGATATACGAGAATTTAATAAAAATGTCAGCCTAAGAATTCCAGAACAAGAAGAAAGAACAAACAGGATTATTTGAAGAAATAATGATAAAGAATTCCCCAGAATTAGAGAAAAATAAAATATCTCAAATTGGAAGTAATGCAAGGTTATAAATATCCCTTAGAAAACAGAACTTGAAGCAAAGCTTACAGGCTAAAGATTTTTTGGAAACTGCAATTCTCAGGTGGCAAGAGTAGGTGAAAAGGGGAAGTGAACCAAAGAAAGGGGGGAGGCAAATACAAGGTGGGTGGTAGGTTTCCAAGTTCACCAGAGCTTTCCAGAGTAAATCACAGCTCGGTGCTCAGTTATATGTATCATATACCAGAGAAGCAAGGGGCTCAGGGAATAGGATTTATCTGCCAACTCTTCCCATTTTCTGTGCTTCATTGGTCAAAGTTTTCCTCACAGGGTGTTAACATCCCTGAACCTCTGATTTGTGCTATGTATCCCTCCTCTCCCCAACTGGCTACTTTTGTGACTGCTAGAAGCCACACCCCACACTTCTGGACTTCCCCTGAGCTCAAGAAAGTAACGGGAAAACTCACAACCTCCACGAGTCCTTTCAGGCCTACGCTGATTAGTGAAGCCAGAGCAGTTGGCATGATTCAAAGCTATGCTGAAGCCATGGCCTTCATCAGGGGAATGTGAGACAGTCATCGGCCTCAGGGGAGTCCAGATTCTGTTAAGCAAAGTGGCCAAAGACTCGGGACAGGAAGGTCAGGCAAATCTGGGTAGGTCCACTAACTGGGTGTAGTACAAACACCAAACTGAATAAAAGACATTCTCTTCATGACCTCACCCTCTTCAAATAAAATGCATCCTTTTTTAAAAAAACCACCAAAGATATTCTCTTTGGTATTTACCCAAGGGAATTGAAAGCTTATGTCCACACAAAAACCTGCATATGGCAGTATATAACAGCTTTATTCATAATAATTGCACAAACTTGGGAAAAACCAAAATGTCTTTCAGTAGGTAAATGGGTAACCTGATATAGCCAAACAATATATTATTCGGCGCCAAAAAGAAATGAGCTATCAAGCCATGGAAAGATAAGGAAAAAAATTAAATACATGGTATCAAGTGAAAGAAGTCAGTCTGAAAAGGCTACATACTGTAGGATTCTAATATTCCAGACAAGGCAAACTGTGGAGACAGTAAAAAGATCAGTGGTTGCCAGGGACTGGGGGAAGGAGGGATGATGGGGAGGAGGGATGATGCGGTGGAGCTCGAAGGATTTTTAGGGCAGTAAAACCACTCTGTAGGATACTCTAATGGTGAGTACATGTCGATGGACATTTGTCCAAACCCTCAGAATGTACAAGCCAAAAGTCGACTATGGACTTTGGAGTAGAATGATGTGTCAATGAAGCTTCATGAGTTGAAACACATATCACTCTGCTGGAGGATGGTAATAGTGGGAGAGGCTGTACGTGTGTGTGGGGGGGGGAGGTATATGAGGAATCTGTCCGAGTACATTTTGCTGTAAACCTAAAATTTCTCTAGAATCTATTGAAACAGAAGCACATGGGCACACGCCCACGCACGCACGCGCCCACACACACACACCTGAAAGCTTCCAGAGATAAAGAAGATCACTTATAAAGGAAAGTGTCACCAAACTTATTAACATTGGATACAAGAGCCTAATAGAGCATTCTCTTCATAGCTTTGAAGGAAAAGAACTTTGAACTTAGACCTTTATGTAGAGTTAAAATTCCCGTTAAAAGTTAAATAAATCTATTCTCTGGTGCATAAAGTTTCGGGTAATTTACAAAGTATATTGTGAAACAAAGCATATGGAGGTTGAACTCTAGCAGAAAGAAGAATGTTCATGAGGGAGAAACAGATACAGACAGTAAAAGAGTAACTGAATAAAGTCTTTTGTTGTCTAGATAAATGATGACCAATGGAAAAATAAATAAATCCAAAACTCAGGCACCACCCTACCAAAGAAAGAGGGTAAGAAACAGAGGGGATGGGAGGGAATATGGGGAAATAATAGATATATTCATGGCCTTAATCGTGGTGATGCTATCAAGGGTGTATCATCACCAAACTCCTTGAGCTGTATCCATTAAACATGTACAACTTTTTACATGTCAACCAGACCTTAATAAAGTGTTGTGTTTTGTTTTGTTTTTTAAGAGGGGGAGAGCAAGTGACCTAAGGGACATGAAAATTTGCTCAGATTATTTTCGTATTCACTAGACAGATATTGATAAATTTAGACATTAACAAAGATAAAGTTTTGATCTGAGTAATTTAGGGATAACCACAGATGATACATTTGAAAGTGTATTCCCAAAGAAACAGAAGAATTTGATTTCTTCAAGATAATGAGGAAGACAAAAAAATAGAAAAGAAAACAAAGGAATTATGGAAAATAAAATTCCCTGAATAGGAAGACAGAATTAAGTTCTAGGAGGGAAGCAGCTTTAATAAATATCAATCTGTAAAAGTAACTAAGTTTCAGAAACTCTCAGATTGGAAGGAGGACCAGGAAGATGTTGTCTGTGAGAAATATATTTAACCCAAAAGAATGCAGAGAGACTAAAAACAAAACAGAAATGTATTTGCTCAATTATTTATCTCGATCACGATGAACTCAGTGGATATTTATTTCATCCTATAGATTAAAATTCAGTACCATGTGTGGGACTCTGGCATCCCACAGATTCCTTTATTTGGGATTTTCTCAGAAGACTGTAGAAATTTTTTTCAGGTTAGCAAATAACATATGTTGAGAATTATTAATTAATATTACAGAGGCCCATTGCTGAAGAAACCTAATATATATCATATGGAGACCAAATGTTCAAACAACATTGGAGGAAACTCAGCTGGGCAGAAACTGGTTTTACTCATTCTTTGCCAGGCATCTGGTTCTCTCTCCCTAAAGGCAAATTAAAAATGAGTAATAGTTGTAATAATAATAATAATCCTTTTGCTCCTCAAAGGCAAATTAAAAATGAGTAATCATCATCATCACGGCTAACTCCGACTGCCTGTGCCTAATACGTGCCAGGTGTTATCCAAAGGCTTTTTAACATGTATTAACTCAGTTACTCTGCCCAGGAACCCTGTGAGACAGACGCCGTTACTCTCCCGATTTTATAGATGAGGAAGTCACAACACTAAGGCATTAATACCACAGAGTTAGTAAGTCGAGGAGCTGTGACTGGAATATGAACAATTAGGCTCTGGAGCTTATGCTCTTAGCCATCATAACATATTGCTGCTGCCGATAAATTTACAAATATTGCTTTTATTCTCATCTGGTGTAAAAAGTCTGTAGCCCTCTCAAGTAGTGGCTGTTTTTATTTCCGCAGATTTTGTTCATTATGCCTAAAAGTTGTGTGTTTTTCACCCCTTCCCCAGCCCACACGCAGCCACCAATTGTTCCTTCCAAACTATTGAAGCCTTTTCTTCCCTATAAACCCAGTTTGGAAGCTCAAACCATCAGTTTTCACATGCAACTTTGCTTTGAAGGAGTCAACTACGAACTGTAGAGTCCTCCTCCTTTCCTTAATGACTGAGCCCCTGGATCACGGTCATTCTCTCCAATACTCCCATCATGGGTTTAAGTGGTTCCAGGACCCTTATAGATAATCTTTATGATTCCCTAGACTTTCAGTTCAATTCCTCCACTCCTCAAACATGGTCCCCACCAGATCTTACCCTCTCATACAATAGGTCACACAGAGATTACAAATATTTTTATTTTTCCATGAATAAACACTCTTTTATATTTAAATTTTTTAAATTTAAAATTTGAAAAGAATACACTTTATTAAATCAAGCAATTGATTTTGCAGCTCCTTCAAAATTTCACATTCAAGCAATAACACAACCTCTCTTTCCAGCTCTCTAATTTTAGTACGCAGACTCCAGTTACTCTTCAACCCCTCTGGGGCCTGATTTCTTTTATCTGACCACCTATTCCTACCCTTCTATCTCCTTCCTGTCTTAGCTTCTGTTACCGCTGTGACATTACATAGTACACATTTATAAATACAAACCCAACCTTGGTAAAAATCAACTCTCTTATTAATTTCATTTACTCTTAACTTCTACTCACACAGCTAGCAGGAGCTAGTGAAAAATATACAGCCATGCTAACTGGCTTATATTTAATTTCATGACCACTGATTTCATGTGGTCCCAGTCCATTCATTTTCCTTCCTTCCTAGAATTAGGATAATCTCTTGCCTCAGACATCCAACACATTCTCCTCTTTGGCTTTCTACTTCATTGAAACAAAAGAAATACAAAAGTCCCTTCCCTACACTCAAGGACATTCATTTAGAAATTTCTCCTTTTGCCCTGCCTCATCAATTTCTTCCTTTCTGCTAGTTTATCCCCAGGAGCAGGCAAACATACTTTAATAGCTCCTATGAAAAGAGGAAGGAAGGGAGCAAGGGGAGAAAGGAGAGGAAGGGACGCGAGTGTGGGCGAGAAAGAGAGAGAGGAGAGCTTTTATCCTTACCTCTGGAATGAGTCTGCTTTTGTCTAGCAGCGTCCTCCATGTTGTTACAAACTACAGTGGCTGATTCTTTCATTTCCCCAGTATTTGGCTGGTCACCCTCTCCTGCTTGAAACATTTTCTTCAGTTAACATCCATAATACAGGTTTCTCGTTTGCATCTTGCCTCACTGACTACACTGTTTCTGCCTCCTTTGCTGATACACTCCACTCCCTACACCTTCTAAACCAGTGCTTTTCAATTCTGGATGCATATAGGAAACACCTGTTGCTATTTGCAACAACATGGAGGAACCTGGAGGTTACTATCCTAAGGGTAATAAGTCAGAAAAAGACCATATGAAAGACCCTTTGAAATACCATATGATTTCTCTTATATGTGCAATCTAAAACAGAACAAAACAAAACAAAACAAAACAAAACAAAACAAAAAAAAAAAAAACAAAGCAGAAACATCAGTAAATACAGAGAAAAAAATTGTTAGTCACCAGAGGGGAGGAGCTGGGAGCTGGGCAAAATGGGTGAAGGGGAGAGGAAAGTACAGGCTTCCAGTTATGGGATGAATATATCACAGCATGGGGAAGACGGTGACTGGTACTGTAACAGTGTTGTACAGTGACAAATGGGGCTACCCTTGTGGTGAGCAGAGCATAACTTATAAATGTATCAAATCACTATGTCGTATACCTAAAACACTGTGTCAACTATACTTCAATAAAAAAAGAATCATCTAGTGAGCTTTTAAAATGCATCCATGCCCAGGTCTCAGCTAGACTAATTAAATCAGAATCTCTGGAGGCAAGGTGAAAGGTTTAGGCAATTTTCTTAAATGTCCCCAGGTGATTCTAATGCGCAGCTAAGATGAAAAGTACTGCTGTAAACACAGGAGGGCCCTAGGGCTTGTCTCAGACCTTGAATCTTTTCCGTCTGCTCTTCTGTAGGTGATCCAACCCCATCTCTCAGCTTCAGAGACTGCAACGCCTGGTGTCTTCTAAATGTATAGCTTTGGGACACCTGGGCGGCTCAGTCGGTTGAGCGTCCGCCTTCGGCTCAGGTCGTGATCTCGCGGTTCGTCAGTTCGAGCCCTGCATCGGGCTCTGTGCTGACAGCTTAGAGCCTGGAGCCTGCTTCACATTCTGTGTCTCCCTCTCTCTCTGCCCTTCTCCTGCTCATGCTCTGCCTCTCTCTGTCTCAAAAATAAATAAACATTAAACAAAATTTTAAATGTATAGCTTCAGTCTAAACCTTTCTCCTGAACCCTAGAATTCCATTTGTAACTCCCTGTTGCCACCTACTTTGGGATGTATAACATAGTTTCCAAAGTTAACATGCCTTCTGCTTTCATCCGCATCTCGGTAACTAACAATTCTATTCTGCCAGCTGCATGGACCCACGTGGAGTAAATGTTGTTATCTTGGGGTCATCGTATATGACTCTCTTTCTTTGGTATCTCATCTACAAAATGTCGGCCAATTCTGTTTCAAAATAAATCCAGAATCTGATTGCTTATCTCACCACTTTTCACTGCGAAGCTCTGATGGGAGCCCTTCTCTTTTTTCTCTGCATTATTACCATAGTTTCTAACTGGTCTTCTTGCTGCTACTCTTCATCAAAGACACAGAGTGATCTTTTTACAGCATTATTTAGATCATGTCACACCACTGCTTAGAACTGTCCGACAGCAACAACCATCACTTGAACTCCCTGTATGAGAAGACTCCGTGCTGCTATGTTGACCTCATCTCCTTCCATTCTCTCTCTGTTTCCATTCTAGCACATCAGGTATTGCACTGTTCTTGGAGCATGCCAGATCCACTCTTGCTTTTGTACTTGGCATTCCATCTGCCTAGAACTTTCTTCTCTCAAGTATCTTCCCTGACTCACTTAAGTGTCACCTCATCACCAAGGTCTTCCCTGGGCCAACCTATGTAAATAATACTTCCTCAACCTGTACTCAGTATTACCCATCTTTGCTTTATATATGTTTGTTTTTTGTCTCCCCAAATAAAACACAAACTCCTTGAGGACAGGATCTTTAAGCATGGTTCTTGGCATGTTGTAGGTTCTACATAGTCACTTGCTGAATATAAGTCAAGCTGGGGAGCTAAGGCTTCTGGTCATAGCATGTGTGGTGCTATTGTAAATAATAGAACATCAAAGGACCAGATAAGGTTTTTGGAAACAATATATGCCTCAGAAACCTTTCCCCTGGCCCCTTTCACTAGGATTATCTCTTTGATTTGGGTGGGGAAATGAAATTGGGACGAAACTAAAAATTTATTGCAATACTGTGACTTAAAATAAATCATTGTGAGATCTGCATTCTCTGAGTCACCTTTGGGCTAGAACATTTTCTACTTCCATTTAAATACTCTGTCTCTTTTCTAAATTTACTGAGACCCTAAAGGGCCACAGCTCCTGGGAGAAAAGTCCTAGCATGATACCAAAATATTCATCAGATAAGTAAAGTCGAACAACAGAGTGCAAGGTAAAAATGAGATCGACATATATTTGATAGTAAAATAAGTATCATTAAAGTCCAAATTCAGTTCTGTACCTGAACTAAATATTTTAAATTATGAGCAGAACATTATTCCCTCTCCTTCTCTCCTCCCTGACAACGCTAATGAAATGAAGCTGGACTTCTTGAAAAACTTTATAATCTACAGAGCAAAAAGAAAGGCCCTTTGCTGGTCAATTCTGAGAATCTCTTAGGGGCTGAGGCTTTGCATATTATAATCCAATCCAAGAGAGGAAGAAAATAGTTGTAATTACTCAAACTTAGCCAGTCTCTTGGCTAAACAAAGAACTCTCTCTCTCTCTCTCTCTCTCTCACACACACACACAGAGTTAAACCTTGC
Organism: Paguma larvata; assembly: GCA_030068075.1. Taxonomy (NCBI): domain Eukaryota; kingdom Metazoa; phylum Chordata; class Mammalia; order Carnivora; family Viverridae; genus Paguma; species Paguma larvata. The sequence goes on from CM057825.1 coordinate 75,552,580, forward strand.
TTGCTGAAATCTGATACCTTTTATTCACGTGTTAGCAATGAAATGACCTTCCATACCAATGCTTTTAACGAATTGCAAATCAATTTATTTGCAAAATGTCTTTAAATAGTTTATCCAGGCTTTTCTGTACTGCCTGTACATTAATCTAACTATTTACAACAGTTTCAAGATCTTGAATATAAGCAATGGTTATCACTGCCTTTATTTTACAACTTAAAGGGCAAAATATTTAAAGACTAAAAAATGATGAAAAATTCTCGAGACCCATGTAGATACGTGAATGCAGCATACTGTCTCCTACACACACTAGATGTCACTGCGTGACCTGAAATATTGGCTGTAATTTGATCTATTTCTTTGCAATCCTTATAGGCAAAGTTAACAAAGGTACAAAATAACCTCAAAGTACAGTTCCTGAAAAGCAGGCCCCTTTGTTTGTATTTGGTTAATTGCATCCATAAAAATAAAGTAGTTTTAACTGGCAGAATTGTTCTGCCAGTAATTCGATACATTAAACTCCATACAAAACATTGTAAGTTTTCTTTTTATCATCAATCACCCCTTCCCCACATCCTCATATTAAATAGAAACGTTTGCATTTGATGAGTAAATAATTGTCTCTTTTAAAAGATGCTGGGAGAGACTTGAATAAAAATTAGCTCACGGGCTTAATGTGTTTCAACTTTGGCATGGTTATAAAGTGCTCTGTATGTGTGGAACATCAGTAGGCACCCGGAGACCTACACATGAAGGGGCCGTAAACAAAGACTGTGGAAACCTAGAGGAAGAGGCTCATAAAGGGTTTAGGTACCGGACATCAGCCCCCAAAGAAACATAGCTGATCTTCATCTGAAAAACTCATATATAAACATACACATTTGAGGTGTCATATTACTTGTTCTTCTTTAGCCTAGAGTGACATTTAGCAATTATATTTAGTGCTCTATGAGATGTCAATAGACATTCAGCAGAAAAAGAATTCCATGATTAAATAAATTTGAAAAACATTTGGCTATTTAAAAAGTCGACAGGCTTGTTTTTCATTGCAGACTTCCTCAGTTTGTAATATTTGAATGTGGATTGTAAGTCTCTAAAAGGGGAATGCAGTACCTTTCATGTCTTATTTAACAAGTGATACCATCTTAAGGAATACCAGTATTTCACTGAGCAGAGTTCTACTGAAAAGTAATAGAAAACATGGCAGCGAATGATAGGAATGTGAAGATTTAATATTTATGGCTTCTAATCATACAGATTCAAGAAAAAAAGAATCATTATCTAATTTTTATTTAATTATTGGAAATTGATAGATATGAAAAGACTAAGAAAGTTAGCATCACTTTTTGGTTTTGATTTTTCCTTTTATGTAATCAATTTCAATATAAGAACAAACAAGGGTTTTATGCAGTACAATGCAAAACTCATATCAATTATTTAACTGACACAAACCAAAAGAAACACGGAAGAAATTTCAGATGCACAGTAAATTTCAAGTGATGCTCCCAGATTTCCTGCCAGTTAAATATTGATTCCCCTCTGCCACCAGGGGATTAGGCTCAAAGGGGATTAGGTTCATTAGGGGAAAGGTTCAGAAAGCATTCTCTTAGCAGAAACTATGGCTCCTGTGAACGTGTTGAGCTAAAGAAAATGGGTCAATGCTATGAAGAATGTATCGCAATAGAGACGGTTAATGAAACTAGGGGAGAGTCAAACTCTAAAATCTTGTTTGAACATTGGCAGATGATCAAGGCTGGGTATCTTCCATTTGCCCCACTCGCTTCTACTCCAAGCCCTTCTCCACACTACTTTCTTCTGCTGCAGACTGATTTGTATGGACGACATCAACAGGGCTGCCATAACCTCTGATTTCCAGTCAGTTGAGTCAACAGGAGCTTTATCTGGCAAAAGACCAAGAGAAGAAGCAAAATGAGGTCAGGATCTTTGTTTTCCTGGCTCCTTCCCTGCAATGTTACTTCACGCTAACTTTTCCCTCAGTGGAAGTTCATTGCTCCTGTCAAGTCAGCCTTTGGTAAGTTTTGACGAAGGTAGATACACAGAAAACCACCTTCGCAAGCAAGACAAAATCAAAAAATTCCTGATGCCCCCTTTGCATTCCATCACTCTCTCCTGGCCTCAGGAAGTCACTGTTCTGTTTTTGACGTTATGAATTAGTTTGCAGTCTCTAGAATTTTATATAAATAAAACCAAGTATTATGGACTCTGTGTATTGGTTTTTTCACTTAGCATTTTGAGATTTGTCTAATTTGTTGTTTGTGGCGGTAGGTTTCTTTGTGCTTTTTGTTTTGTTTTCTGACGGGTTCCATTGTATGTATAGAAAAAACTTATCTCTGCATTCATATCTTGATGGAAATTAAGACTGATTTTAGGTTTGGGCTACAATGAATTAAGCAATTTAGTATCCTTGGATTAATCTTTTTGTGGACAAATGTTTCATTTGCTTGAGTAAATGCCAAGGAACAGATCGCTCCTGTAGTAGGCCTAATATCCAACATTAAAAAAACTGCCAAACAGATTTCTAAAGTAGTTGCACCATCATACTGTTCTACCAGTGGTGTGTGATAAGATTTCCAGTCGTCCACATCTTCATCAACACTATTTTCCATCTTTTAAATTTTAGCCTTTATAATGAAGGAAAGGAAAGAAAACGAAACCCAAAAAATCAATAAAAACACAAGTAAAACTGTATCCGTTTCGTGACATGATTGTCTAGGGTGTGTAGTGATACCTCATTGTGATTTTAATTTGCATTTTCCCAACTGAGATGTTGAGAATCTTCTTCCATTGAACGTTTTGGTCATTTGTACATTTTTCTTGAGAAGTGTCTATTCAAATTTTTGTCCATTTTTGTCTTACTGTCTCGTAAGAGTATTGTATATACTTTAGATATGCATATTTTCTCCCATTATGTGGCTTACCTTTTTGCTTTGCTCAAGGTGTCTTTCAGAGAGTAAAACTTTTACGTTTGGGGGGCGCCTGTGTGGCTCAGTTGGTTAAGCGGCCGACTTTGGCTCAGGTCATGATCTCATGGTCTGTGAGTTCGAGCCCCGCATCGGGCTCTGTGCTGACGGCTCAGAGCCTGGAGCCTGCTTCGGATTCTGTATCTCCCTCTCTCTGCCCTTCCCCTGCTCATACTCTGTCTCTATGTCTGTCAAAAATAAATAAACGTTAAGTTTGGATAAAGTCTAATGTAATATTTTTTTTTCTTTTGCGGCTAATGTTTTTTTGTGTGTTTCTAAAGAATTCCTTGCCTGCATCAAGGTCACAAAGAATTTTCTCCAATATTTCCTTTTGGAAACATTTTATTTTTTTACAGTTAGTTCAATAGCCTATTTCTTGTTAGTTTTTTGGTATATTATAAAATAAAGTTCAATATTTGTTTTTCCTCATACATTTATCCAGTTGCCCAGCAATGACTTCTTGAAACTTTTCTTTTGCCACTTTGTTGCCCTGGAGCATTTGTGAAAATCAGTTAGCTAAATATATGGGTCTGTTTCTAGACTCTGTTCTGTTCTGTTGTTCTTTATGTCTATCCTTTTGTCAATTCCATGCATAATATAGTATATGTCCACTAAATCTGTTCTCCTTTTAAATTGTTTTGAGTATTCTAGATTGTTTTGATTTCTACATAATTTTTAGAAGCATCTGATCAGTTTATGTTTTAAAAGTGTGAAAAATTCTTGTTAGAATTGTGTTGAAAAAATATATATATAAATTTAGAGAAAATGCCATTTTAATAAAATACTGAGAATTCAAATGAATGAATGTGGTATATCTATTTGTTCCTTCACTTAGGCCTTTTTAATTTCTCTCAGTGATATTCATTTCTTTTAAGTAAAGGGCTATTGTTCATCTTTTGTTAAATTATCCTTAAGTATGGTTTGCTGCTAGTACACAAAAGTTTGTGTGTGCGTGTGTGTGTGTGTTTTGTTTTGTTTTGTTTTTGTATATTAGCCCTTGATCCTCTGACCTTATAAAATTCACTCATTGGTTCTAGTACTTGTTTTTCAAATTCTCTAGTCCTATAAAATGAAACAATTTATCAGCCAAAAGAAATAGTTTTATTCTTTCTTTGTGAACTTTGTGTTTTACTGTTTTTCTTGCTTTATTGCAATAGCTAAAAATGCCGGTACAGTATTGAATAGAAGTCATGAGAAAACATGTTTTGTTCCCAATCATAGGGAAAACGTTCGCAAGGGTGTTGACCAAGTTTTTTGTAGATATTGTGTGTCAATTAGAGAAAATACCCTTTTATTTTGAGTTTCTGAGTGTTTTTCTTAGAAATTGGCAATTCAACCCTATTTTAGCAAATACTTTTAATGCATCTCTCAAAATAATACATTGGTCTCACTTAGTCTATTATTCTGGTGAACTACATTGACATTTTTTAATGTTAAAACAAAGTTTTCATTCCTGAGATAAACTCTACTTCATCCTTTTCATATATTGTTGACTTTGATTTACTAATATTTTATTAAAGATTTTTTTTCATCTATATTTATAAGGAATATTAGTCTGCAATGGTTTTATTTTTGTGTTGTCTTGTCAGGTTTCAGCATTTGGATTATGTTGGCTTTATAAAAATGAGTTGGATGGGCCGCCTAGGTGGCTCAGTCGGTGGGGCGTCAGACTTCAGCTCAGGTCACGATCTTGTAGTTGAGGAGTTCCAGCCCCGCGTCGGGCTCTGTGCTGACAGCTAGGAGCCTGAAGCCTGCTTCTGATTCTGTCTCCCTCTCTCTCTGCCCCTCCCCCTTCTCTCTCTCAAAAATAAACATTAAAAAAAAATTTAAAAACCCAGAATCCATGGGTTTTCTTTTAAAAATGAGTTGGAAAAGTTACTTCTTTACTATCCTTCTATTTGCTGAAAGATTTTGTGTAAGGTTGGTTTTATTTCCTCTTTAAATTGTGATATAATTCAACAGTGAAATCTAAAGTTTTCTAGGTCTTTTGATTTAAAAAATTCACTTTTGGTAGAGATAGGCTTAGGAAGATTTTGTGTTTCACATTGTGTTGATTTTTGACAAGTTATGTTTGTCATAGAATTTGTCCATTTCATTTAAGTTATAGAAATTTTTGGAATAAAAAATAAAACTTACAATATTTTATTATTTTTTCTTTTAATATTTTTAGGATTTTTCATTTGTAATATTGGTGATTTTTTTTCTCTCTGTCACTAATGTAGTAATTATTTTTGCTTGGAGTTTATTAATTTTGTTGATATCTCCAAAGAATCAGATTTCTGCATTAAATTTTCCTTTTTCTTTCGATTTCATTGATTTCTGCTCTTAGCTTTATTATCTCCTGACTTCTACTTATTTGCGGCTTGTTTTGTTCTTATTTTTCTAACTTCTGGTAGAACTGTAGATCATTTGTTTTGGCCTTTCTTTTCTAATAGCATTTAAAGATTAAAGTGTCCCTCTAAACAGAACTTTTGCTACATCCCACATATTTTGCTATATTGTTTTCTCATTATCATTCAGTTTGAAAATTTCATTTTCTTTGTGTTTTTCCACTTACTTATGATTATACAAAAGTTATTGTCAAATTTCTAAATATTTGGAATTTCCCTAGATGTTTCATTATAACTGAATACTAAATTATTTTGCAATCGGAAAATATGTTTTGTAATATTTGAATACTTTTTAAATAAATGAGACTAGTTTTGGATCCAAACATATGGTCTGTCATAATGAATCTATCACATGCACTAAAAAAGTGTATTCTATACTTATTATGGGTAGTATTCTATAAATATCAATTGGGTTAAGATGGTTGCAGCTTAATTTTTTTTAAGCTTATTTATTTATTTTGAGGGAGAGAGAGCACTAGCAGGGGAGAGTAGAGAGAGAGAATCCCAAGCAGACTCCATGCTATCAGCACTACTCGAACTCACAAACTGAGTAATCATGACCTGAGCCAAAACCAAGAGTCAGAAACGTAACTGACTGAAATCAGCCAGGCACTTCAATAGTAGCTTCATTTTTGAATATTCTACCTCTGCTATTTGCTCCACTCTTACATGAACATTGTTTTCTTTGTTTCTTTGTTATTCTGCACAATTTGTTTTCTATTCCCTGCTGGGAAGGGAGATTTGGCTGATTTATCTAAGAGTTCGTGGTCTCAGGCTCTCCTGCCAGCTCTGTTAGTTTTATCTGTGGACCACTTGTACTTATCCATAATTGGATTGTGCAAACCAATCCATAACGTTTTGGTTTCTCTTCTCCAGTTGCTAAACTGAGCTTTGGGCTAGGTACCAGCCAGTTGTTTGGGTCTTCTCCTGTCCTTCAGACAGCCTATTGCTTTGCTCTGCTACTTCCTGCACAGATGCTAATACTACATTGGTCTCTAACTACGAGTGGTTTGTCCAATATTTTAGGGTTAATGGGGATCTTTTGTGACCTTGTTTCATTGTAGATGCTGCCTTTGGGTTAGATTTTCATATCTTAATTGCTTTCTGCTTTCATAGGGGAATTTGATAAGATACATAAACTATTCCACCACCAGCAACATCCTCCCAGAATCCTTTACTCTGAATATTTTTACTTACATTTTCTCCTTTATGTGTAGTTTACTGTTTGAGTCACTTTTTACGTTTAATTTTTAAACTAGAATTGGAATTTATTTTTCTCCAACCCATTTTCCTAGCTTCATATATTATAAAATCCATCTTTTGATTTGAAATTCCTAATAATATAGAAATATACATAGTTTAATTTGAATTTGTTTTCGAGTTTTCTGAGATGCTCGTCTGACTTTTTCTTTCATTGGTACTGCACTGTTTAGTTCTTACAGGGAAAGTCAATGCTCATTAGAATCCCCTTCAAAACTATTTCAGATATTTTCATAAGTATTGAAGCAAAGAAAATCCCTTTGGTATTTTGACTCATACAGCCCTGTACCTTATAAATGAATTTACATAGAAATAAGATCTTTACTATATTAATTACCTCATCAGGAATGTAGTATATTATTTGTTTATTCAAACTGTCCTTTATGTTTCCTAGTAAAGTTTTAAAATTTTCCTTTATAAATCTCCACATTTCTTACATTTATTTTATGCATGTTATCTGTTTCATTGCTACCATGAAGTGACTCGCTTTCTAGCATAGAATCTGTTATTGCTGGGTTAAAGAAAAATTGTTATTGCATATTGACCATTCAGCTTTTTTTCATTTGAGCCCCCAGTTACATATATTATGTTCATATATTTTGTAACAAATTAACGTATGGTATATTAATATATTTTGTAATATTAAATCATCCACTATATCTGGAATAAACCATAATTAGTCAAGGTATAGTATTAAGATACTATTGGATTGAATTAACAGATATTTCTTTATAATTTTGCATTTATTCATAAGTAAGATTAGTCCTTGGTTTTTTGTTGGTATCGTCATTCTAAAGTTGGAGTATCAGGGTGAGGACACATTTTCAGAATGAAAAATGTATAAAGAGGCTCTCCACCTTTATTTATGATCTAGCACAATTTATGGAACGTGAGATCGTTGTTTCTTCAAAGTCTGATTTAGCTCATGAGTAAGATGATTTGGGACCAGTATTTTTCTTGAGTAAAATTTTAAATTATTTTTCTAATATAGTACCTGATTTCTAACCTGCCAGGCTTTCTTACTCCTGGGTCAATTTTGATGATTTACATTTATCTAACAAATCAACTACCCTTTAAAATGTATTTGCATAGAATTGTATGTAATATTCTCTTATAATTGTGAAAACTACTCTAGATCATAGTTTTCTATGGCTGCTATAATAAATTGTAACAAACTTAGTGGCTTAAAAGTACACAAATTATTATCTTATAGTTTTGAAGTCCAAAATGGGCCTCATTTGGCTAAAATGAGAGTATTGGCAAGATTGTTTTCCTTTCTAGAAGCTTTAAGGGAGAATCCATTTCCTTGCCCTTTTCAGCTTCTAGAGGCCATCCACATTCCTTGGCTCATGGCCCTCCTCCTCCAACTTCAAAGCCAGGAACAGTGATTAGGGGTCTTCTCCTATCTTATCACTCTGACCTCTTCTGTCTCCCTATTCCCCATTTAAGGACACTTGTCATTATATTTTTCTATCCAGATAAGCCAGGAAAATCTCCCTATCCTATATTCAACTGGTTAGCAAGTTTAATTTTATTTGTAACTTGCCTCTTTGCCATCTAAGTTAACATAGTCACAGGTTCCGGGGGTCAGGACACAAACATATTTTTGAGGGACATTATTCTGCTTTTCCCACTGATCATAAAATTATTCTTTTAGATTAATTTTTACAGTAATTGCATTGCATTGTGGTAAAAAAAATGTGCTGACATCTCTTTTAATGTTAATGTAGTCAAATGCTATTTATTCAGTTTCTATTTCTTTTATTGTGAGAAATCAATTCATATTTTAGTCTAGATAACTTGACTTATTTATGGAATGGAATTTATTTTGATATATGACATGGAATAGAAATCTTAATGAATTTAATTTAATCCAATTTTCCCAACACCATTTATTCTATAACTCATCCTTTCTCCTATTGATTTGTACTAGTTCTTCTATTCTCTCAAATTCTTAAACATGCCAGGGTATTTTCTAGGTCAAGTGTTCTCTTTTGAATGAAAATTGACCTCTATCTTACACCACACATAAAAATCACCTCCAACCAGATTGGATACTTAAACATAAGGCCTGAAATGGTTAAACTTTTAGAAGAAAACAGAGCCAGTAAGCTCCTTGACATGGGTTCAGATCAATGATTTTTTGCAGCTGATACCAAAAGCAAAGTCAACAAAACCAATAACAAGTGGAACTGCATTAAACTAAAAGTCTTCTGCACAATAAAGGAAATAATCAGCAAACGAAAAGATAACTTACGGAATGGGAGAAAATATTTGTAAACAATGTATCTGATTAAGGTTTGATATACAAAATATACAAAGAACTCATATAGCTCAGTAGCAAATAAATAAAGAAATGGGCAAAGGACCTGAATAGAGGATTTTCAAAGAAGATATACAAATGGCTGACAAGTATGTGAAAATGTACTCCACGTCACTAATCACCAGTGAAATGCAAATCGAAACCACAATGAGATACCTCCTCACACCTGTTAGAGTGGTTATTATCAAAAAGTCAAAGATAACATGGGTTGGAAGGATCTGGAGAAAAGGGAGTCCTTATACACTGTTAGTAGGAATATAAATTGGTGTAGCCATTTTGGAAAACAGTGTGGAGTTTCCTGAAAAAATTAAAAATAGAACTACCATATGATCTAGCAACCTCACTTCAGGATATATATATCCAAAGGAATTAAAGTCACTATCTGGAAGAGATATCTGCATTCTTATGTTTATCGAAGCATTAGGCACACCATTAAAGACATCATTAGTGAGTAGGACACCAAGCTGGTTGGTGACTATCGAAGTAAAAGTAAGTCACCTAGCAGCCTAAAATATATATATTTATAAGGCATCACAAAATCTCCACCTGAATCAGAGTATTATAGCTCTGGGCTGCTGAGAGAAAAGCAGTGCCTAAAAGAATATCCTAGCAAGAAGGACTTAAGTCACTGTTCAGTATGAAACACACTACACAAGGAAGAGTGGTCATCCCAGAAAAACAACTGAAGATCACGGGGTGGAAATGTCTTCTCTAGTCGTTTCAGTCAGGTTCACTGTGGGGACAACATCCTCTTTCAGAGAAGCATCCAGCACAACTGAAGAAACAAAAACCAAAATGTGCATGTTTATGTTCCAAATTCTGTCTTCAGTGAATTACAAAATGAAATTCTAGAAATGGAGAGAAACCTCTGTCAGTGGGCCACCGGGCATCTTTGATGTAATTTATTTAATAGCTAAGATAGGACTCTATACTCTTTAAGGAGTTTTCATTTAACTTAATAATCTTTAGCGCTGCTGCAGAGATTCTTTCTAAAATACAAATATGGCTTTTTCAGTCTGTTGCTTAAACCTCCTCCATTTCTCCCCATGGCTTTCAAGTGGAAATCTAAATTCTGTAAGACAATATGAACAACTTTTCATGGTCTGGCCTCTATAAACCCTAATCATTCTCCATCTTGTAGTCAATACAACTGCTAGCAGATGGAGAAAGTAAAATACACCTGTTGGTCCATTCAGCATACTTCACCTGGCTAATTCCCCTTCTATTGCTCCTTCAGATTCAGTTTAGTATCATGTGCTCATCACCACTCTCCCAAGGCCCCAGTCTGGATTAGATGTTCTTTAGGTATCTCCCATAGATTCATCATAATATACAACTGTCTCTGTCAGTCGGCCTTCCCAATTACTTTAGGGCACAGACTGTATCTCTTGGTTCTTATTTTAGTCCTTTCAGGCTGCTCTAACAAAAATACCATGGACTGGGTGACTGAAGTAACAAACATTTATATCCCCTGGTTGTGGTGGCTGAGAAGTCCAAAATCAAGTTGCCAACAGATTTAGTGCCTGGTGAGGGTCGGTCTCTCGTGCATAGATGGCCATTTCTTGACATAATCTCACAGAATGGAAGGGGTGAAAGAGCTCTCTGAGGTCTCTTGAATAGGGGCATTATTTTCATTCATGAGAATAGACTTTTCATGACTTAATCACCTCCCAAGGGCCCCGCCTCCTAATACCATCACATGAGGGGTTAGGATTTCAATACATGGATTTAGCAGGGAGGGGAGCACAAACATTCAGTCTACAGCGCTCTATACCCTTAAATGGTGTTATGTACACAAAATGGTCCTTAAATGTTTCCTGAATAAATTTACTAATTACTTGTCATAAAAATCTCAGAGGAGGAGAAGAAATGGTTGATGGATAACAAAATTGAGCAGTGATGTTAGTAAGTGCCTTGCCCAACTATATCATCACATTAACTTTTAAAAACATCTTGAAGGATAGATTCGTCAACTGCAGAATCACAGATATGCATATAGTAAATGTTGGGCTATTTGTTGCCACGATTATCCATGTACAAATACAAAAAACGTTGCCACTCCTGCTTGTTATTGAAGATAGGTGACCTTCCTTGTTTCCTTCCATAGTGTCCATGACTTTGCCAGACAGTCATATCTTGATGAGTTTAAGTATACAAGTCTAAATTCAACATGCTAAGGCCAAGATTTCTTTTCCTCCTTTGCTTCCAGAATGATTTATCCTTCATAGTTTTACATAAATATTTGAGGGAAACAGCACACGTCCTATAGAAACAGAAGATATAATCCTGCCTTGGAGTCACTGAGCTGGAGCTGAGAAATTGGAGAAATTGCATCTTTCATGCATCCTTGCAGCCACCTGCTTCTCCCCATTTTGAGGCTGGTGCAAGTCCTGTTTCTTTAATGTAGGAAGGGATGCACCAGTGACGCTAAAGGCTTTATGCAGCTCAGTGCTTTTTTCACTTTAAAATCTAAATCATGCAGAGTTTAAAGAGTGGGCAGAAAATCAGGATGAAATAATGACAAAAATTTCACGGAGGCAAAAATTGTCTATGCTGCACATCTAAAAATAGGATGCTATAGGTCAATAATGTATCATTCTGAAAACTTCTCGGCAAGTTCAGCGGTCAGGGCTTTTTAATCAAACGTGGGGGTGAGTTATTACATGCTTTTCCTGGACCTTTGTTTCAACAACAGTAAAAAGGTATTAACCGATGAGAACATAGTGGCTGCTACTCACTGTAGTCTTCCACGTGCCTGTGCACTGGCAGAAAGTTCTGACTCAAAGAGGTCACCTATGTGACACGAGGACAGTGTTCACTCTCCTTCTGCAGAAAGAAGTCAGTAGACACCAGATGGGATCAGGTCAGAAATCCAGGGAGTGCATTTAAATAACAGAGGAAGGCGCAAGCACTTGGTTTAATTTTTATTGTTCACTGCTGGCTGTGTTTCCTCTGAACTACCTTTAACAAAATTGATGCAAAACTCAAAAGATAAATTAGATGCAGTTTTTATGTTTTAGAAACTTAAAGTTTGAACATTTCACTAAGAATGAAAGTTTACATATTTTCTGTTGTACAGAAATCAATACCGGAAATCCCTTATTTCAGTTCTAAACTTTAAAACTTTGTCTGTAATATTATTTACCTATTAATGGATTACTTCAGGTGGGGGCAAACTTACCTTGTACCAAAACACCTTCCAGATAGACCATTGTGTTGAGTGTAAAGCAACGAAAATGTTTAAAAAAATGGTTTAAAAATAAAAAAAATAATTTACAAATATAATTCTGAATGAGGGTAAACTTTCTAAGTTTAGAAGCAAAGAAAAAATCCCTCCTTAGTCCATAGCTTCCTGAATACATAGTCCACACTAGCTTTACTGATGGGAGTGATAACCCATATAATTGTTTTGGATAGGGTAAGGGGCTGATATGCAAAACACTTCAGGCTATTTTTCCTTCTGCAGTGAATTCTGGAAGACACTCTTCTTTCTATCTCTTGACTAATCCATTCTTTAAAAAACAAAAAACTTTATCGTAGTATAATTGCTATACAAAGAACTGCACATATTTAATGTGTACAATTTGATGAGTTTGGACATATAAAAACACCCATGATACCATCACCACAATCAAGGTAAAAGACATATCCAACCCCCTCCACAGTTTTCTTGTGTCCTATTGTTTTGGTTTTTGGTTTTTGTTTTGTGGTAAGAGTACTCAATATGAGATCTACCCTCTTAGCAAATTCTCAAGTGCATGTGACCAATATGCTAACTATAGGCACTATGTTTTACCACAGATATTTCAAACTTACTCATCTCACGTAACTGAAATTTTGTAGCCATTGAACCACTCATTTTCGCCATGCCCTGGCCCCTGGCAACTACTATTGTATCTGCTGCTTCCAGTAGGTTTGACTCTTTTAGATACCTTGTGTACATATCGTATTTGTCCTTCTGGGACTAGTTTATTTCACTTAGTCCGGTGGGTTTTATGTATTAATAGGGTTGGCTTAACTTGGTATTTCACAGGAATTTATTCTCTCTCATTTTACTTCCTTCTCTATGCTAAGGTTTTATGGCTGACCAAAAGAATGAGAGCTGAGATGTGTTTGCCAGTGTGAATGGGTGGTCAGCCTCTACCATCCGCTGCTCACCATTCTTTTGCAGGATCAGCCAGGCAATTTACAAGGTGGATGTGAAAGGGCTCCTGGGGGGTGGGGGGGAGCATATTTCTAACTGTCTTCTGGTGGATGAGAATATCATCTACATAATCTGAGACTCAGAACAGCTTTCCTATAGCTGCACCTACTGAGGAGGAGAAAGCAATCCTGTCTGATGTTGCATATAAAATGTAGATGTTATATTTTATTAGGGAAACTGTTAATTTTATGATAGCAACTCTAGACTTTATTAGATGAAAAACTTCGAGAAGACTTTGCAACAATTTCACACCCGGGTTCAATGCCTTGGCAGATGTTATGGGAGCATTCTACGAAGATTAAGGCAGAGCCAGGTTGGAGTGTACATCCCCAGTGAGCCACCTGCCAACCAGCCACCAGCTGAGTTAGAGACCTGTCTGAAGCTGTATCCCTAAGGTGGGTGTTTTGTGAAAGAACATAATATGCTCTCCCCTTTAAAAAAATTAAATAAAGAAAGCAATGAAAGAAATCACAGATAAAAATGTTGATGCATGAAAATTCCACGTACCCAAGAAGAATGCAGCCCAATCTAAAAGGCAAATCAATTGGAAAAAATATTTACAAATATTTCACATACATGGTTATATATATGATAAAGAAGACTTACTATTAATCAATAAATCAATACAAGTGATAAAATGTCAAATGAGAAATAGATAAAGGGCCTGAATCTAAACCTAATGATCACAAAGTATATGTACAGCGCCATAACATGTATGTGAAAATATTATCTGTCCACAATGGGAACATGTAATTTCAACAAGGTACCATTTTTTTCCTTATCAAATTGCAATGGTAATTTTTTAAATCATAATATTTGGTGCTCAAGAACAGCATTTTCTGGGGAACTTCCTAAAAATACAAATTTATAGGACCCAGCCCAGACCTACCAGAGCAAACTCCCAGTGGATGGACACAGGAAGCAGGTTACAAAAATTCTGATTCAATTGGCTTGCAGTAGGACCTGAGAGTCAGAAATTTCCCATCCTCGTCCTAGGTGACCTTAAGGCAAGCTTGAAAATATTACTCTAAGGAGTGAGTGGACTATCAAATCACCTGGACTATTGAAATTTAAGAAATACTTATACTTGGGGCACCTGGGTGGCTCAGTCAGTTAAGCATCTGACTTCAGCTCAGGTCATGATCTCACAGTTCATGAGTTCGAGCCCCACGTCAGGCTCTGTGCTGATGGCTTGGAGCCTGGAGCCTGATTTGCTTTCTGTCTCCCTCTCTCTACCTCTGCCCCTCCTCTGATTGCTTCTTCTCTCTCTCTCTCTCTCTCTCTCTCTCTCTCTCTCTCACACACACACACACACACACACACACACACACACAAATAAATAAACATTAAAAATTTAAAAAAAAAGAAATACTTAAACTTGAGTCCTACCCTCAGAAATTATGAGTTAATCCTGATGGGTTCTATTTGGATATTAAGCATTTTTAAAGCTCTTTAGGTAATTCTAATATGTGACCAAAGCTGAGAATGCCTACGACAGAGGACATAATAAATTGGTATTCATATGCTTTTAAACGGGAGTGAAGATTTTTTTTTTTACAATTTGGCTGTGTGTTGCTTTTTAAAAAATAACATCATTTTCAGTGAAAATGGTAATTTTGTAAATCTCCTACCCTTGTAATCTAAGTATAGAAGACATTCGTGAACAAAAATATTATTTGTATGTAATCAATTCAGTAACAGTATTTGAGATCAACATAACTGCCCAGCTATAGGGTAATTGTATAAACAATTAAATTAAAGGTAATTTAATAAACATGGTATGTTCACATAATGAAGTGCCAAATGTTCATTAAAAATGTACAAATAGTAAGTTTTTAATGCCATGGGAAAATACAAGATTAAAGAGGAAAGATAAGGTCTTAATTGTATTACTGCATGGCCAAGACGAAGTCAAAATACATATAGTAAAAACACAAGAAGAAAAGGTATTTTCTAAATATCTAAATGCATATATTTAATCTGGCTGTTTGATGGCATATTTTGCTTATTTCTGGCTTGCTTCTTGTGTTCTGGGTGCTGAGTTTGCTGTTATGAATGAACATGAGGCTTACTCTTACTCTTCATATAATGTAAATAATTTTTCAAAAGAGCTTGCCCCCAAATAACAAATATCCTGTCTATGTCTGAAATACTTTTATAAAAAAATCTACTTAATATTTTCATAATAAGCACAAACAGAGAACCAAGGAACAGGCTTTTGCTATTAAAAGTGTCTGTTCCTACATCAAGACAATTCAACCTATAGATCCAATGACTACTGATTATAGATGCCCATTGATATCAGCCTAGAATAGTTTTGTAGGACTTATTACATGCCATAGATATGTTTTCTGGAAAGAATAAACAGGTGTATTTCCTTGCATAACACGTATATTGTGAAATGCTAATCATTTAACTTTCTGAAAGTCAAACCTCTTTCCAATAAAGTAGAAGTCACTAGTTAAATAACTATAACAGTGGGTCCTTCTATGTTCAAAAATTTTTTATTTAAAGTGTTCCACATCACCAACTTTTTTTTCAAGAATTTAGGGTTTTCTATACTCACATTTTTTAAATGGTTTTTCCCACATCTGTAAGATTTTTCTAGGAATAACGGGAGTAAAGCTGAGAGAAAAATGTTCACCAAAATACAAAATGGAAAGAGAAATAAAAGATTTCCGTGGAAAAGCTCTAGCAGCCTAGATCTGCTTAAATCTAATAACGATTAATATAATTTTTACCATAGCAGTTTTATAGTTAATTTTAACCTAAATACTGCAAACAATTATATTCAACAAAATCCGAGTGGCGCAGGGTGGTGTGGAGATGAAGGAGACAGAACCACATTCCCAGAGATCCGAACTAAGTGGTAGGAATAGCTAGTTTCCTCTTACTCACAATTCTGTGGCTGGTTCGTAGGTAACACCAAAAGAAAATAAAGTTATTTCCTTTTAAGAATGTCATCCTCAAATCTTAAGGTTTGATTATATCAAACCTTCACTGAGTTCCAAGATTTGATCACTTTAACACTAGCTTCTAACTAAAACAGTAATACTGGTAATATCAATAAACATACGCAAATACTGAAAATGTTTCAATTAACATTTTCAGGAATTTTTTGTTACTCATGTCATACTATGTGGGATTTTGCAAATGTGTCATGTCACTATTCAGTTGTATCATATAAAGAAGGAACTATCCCTCTCCACTCATTCACACTCAACTTCTACTAAACATACAATCATGTGCAAGTTAATGTCCATGGAAGTTGACGTCTATTCTCCACCTTTTGCTCTTCTAAATTCTTACTACTTGCCTTTACTATTCATTTTAGTATCACTTTATATTATCTTAAATTCTTCTAACTTTTTCACATACACAGTATGCTTTATTGTTAAGTATCATCCATATTAACTAAGATAGACTGATTGTACAGTGAGATTTAAATCAGTCTTTCCAATCAATTAATAATACATTCATCCAAAGAAGAAATTGTTGGGGTGCATGTGTGGCTCAATTGGTTAAGTGTCCCACTTCGGCTCAGGTCATGATCTCACAGTGCGAGCCCTGCTTTGAGCCCTGTGCTGACAGCTCAGACCCTGGAGCCTGCTTCAGATTCTGTGCCTCCCTCTCTCTCTCTCTATCCCTCCCCTGCTCACACTCTGTCTCTCTCCGTCTCTCAAAAATAAATAAATGTTAAAAATTTTTAATAAAAAAAACAAAGAAGAAATTGTTGGGAATGGAGTATTCTTCAAGGCTAATATAATCATGGAACACTAGAGCAATAAACCAGGTGAAGGCCCAGAAGTCTGGATCTTTAGCTCGTAAACTATCCCTAAAATAAAATTAGCTGTTTAGAAGGATCCAAGCTTACTGAGGCTGATATATAATCGACATCACAAAATTGAAAACTCTTTAATTAAAACGGGAGTTCATCCTACAGGGTGGTCATGAATTAGTAAGAAAATATTAAAGAAATCTCTGAACATGGAATAAATGATGTTTGGGGAGAAAAACATAAGTGGGTTTAACAGGCAATTAGAATGGAATTGATAATGGGAGTTGAAAATGGCAAGACAGTTACTATGTTTTAATAGAAATGGAGTAAATGTATTCTATCAAAAGTCTGGACTGAGCTGGTTCCCATTACTGGTTTCCAACTGTTAATAGCTGAAAGAAAAAAAGGAAGTGAGGAAGGGAGAGGGGGAGGAAAGGGGTGAGGGAGGAAAAAAAGTAGAAGAGAGAGAGAGGAAAAAAACCTGAAGTATTCTAGAGCTTAAGAAACAACTGACAGGTTTATAACATTGCACTGAAACTAGCAGCAAAGTCATAATGGGCAGAAGCCTCAGTCAGGCCCCTAAAACATCTGTAGCTTTGTTTAAAATGACTAAGATGAAACACATCAGTTTATGGAAAATGAGGAAGGCTTCCAGCAGTTGGCCAGAGTTCTAGGTGATGGATATTGATGAGTAATAAAACAACTGATCTACTGCCAACCGAGAAAAACACCGGAAGCACATCCAAAAACTCATCTGCAATGAAGATTCTAAGAGTGCCCACCCTGTGCACCTTCCCACCCTCACCAGAGAGGTGACCCTGCTTCTGGCAACCACTTCCACACAAAAGGCCACAGAAGAGCACCTCCTGCCCCTAACCCCCTTTGCTTGGCTTCAAAAATCGCTACAAAGCCTGCTTTACCTTCCAATGGTTTTCTTCCTCCTTTTCTTTCCTTACTCTCTTTTTTTCTCCTTCTTTCTTTTCCTCCTTACTTGCTTTCCTTTCTTCCTAATATCAATACTTTTAAAAAAGCAAACAAACCTCCCAGATCATCCCTACTCCACCAGAACTCCATCGCAGGCAAGACGGAGTCAAGCACGGGCGGCGGGCCCGCGCTTTTGCCAGCACCATCTGGCACCTGAGATTCATCGCCACTTTCCATCCGCCCAGAGGTGAGTGGGGCGGAACGCAAAGGACGCGCAGCGCTAGCGTGACCCAGTTCTTCGGAAACTTTCAGCTGATTGCAGTCCCTCCCCCATCCGAAACTCTTTAATCATCCATCAAGTCAGAAAAGTACAGTGGCTTCTGCCTCGTCTTTGGAGTTGGAAAAGAGGCGAAGCAAGAAAAGCAAGAGGAAGAGGTTCGCCCCTTTGCTTCCCCCACCGCCGAACGGCCGTGGCGCAGAGCGGTGGTGCGGCCGGCAGGGGCCGCTGTTCGCTCAGAGCAGCCGGCGCGCCGCCGCCGCCGCCGCACCTCCCACGGCTCCACTGGCCCAGCCCCGCCAAGTTCCAACAGCCCCCAGTCGAGCGAGCGCCGGGAACCAGCACCGCCCCGGCAGGAGCAGACGGCGCAGACCAGCCGAACTGCGGCGCGCGTCGGAAAGGCTCCTGGGAAAGTCCCACGTCCCGGGGACTTTGGAAAGGAGCTCACGAGCAGCCCCGGCGCGCGCAAATCTGCGAGTGAGCGCTCAACTCCCTACCGACCCTCCGGCATCCCTGCCGCCTTCCCACCCCTCGGACCCACGCCTCCCCAGGCGCCCGCCGGCTCCCGCGATGAATCCAGCGCTGGACAACCAGACCGATGTAGCGGGCCTGCTCCTGGCCAACAGCAGCGAGGCGCTGGAGCGCGCCGTGCGCTGCTGCACCCAGGCGTCGGTGGTGACCGACGACGGCTTCGCCGAGGGCGGCCCGGACGAGCGCAGCCTGTACATCATGCGCGTGGTACAGATCGCCGTCATGTGTGTGCTCTCGCTCACCGTGGTCTTCGGCATCTTCTTCCTCGGCTGCAACCTCCTCATCAAGTCCGAGGGCATGATCAACTTCCTGGTGAAAGACCGGAGACCGTCTAAGGAGGTGGAGGCGGTGGTCGTGGGGCCCTACTGACCGGCCCTCCCACCTCCGCGGCAGCCGCCCCTACGCCACCCCACTTAGCCAGCCCGGCCGCGCCCCTCACCATCCCAGACTGGGCGAAGCAAACCTGTCGGAGTCAATTATTTCTCTCGACTTTTGCCTTTCGGGATGAAGCGACCCGTTTCTCGCTGGCCCTCTGAAAGCCCCCATTCCTGGCAGTAGGAGGAGAGCGCCCAGACTGGACTCAGCAGCAAGTGGCAAGAAGAGGGCAATTCGGGCGCAGAACTTTGGAAGCTGCCGCTAGCGTGGGATGCGGGGAGACCGACCGGGTCGACGGCCCTTCTCCACCGCAGGTGGGCCAAGCTCTCGGGGCAGGTGGAGAGGGCGGGCAGGGGAGAGACCCAGCGGCACCGATTGCCTGGTGGCCCGAAAAGTGACCGGTGTATACGCCACGCAA
This sequence comes from Paguma larvata, assembly GCA_030068075.1. Taxonomy (NCBI): domain Eukaryota; kingdom Metazoa; phylum Chordata; class Mammalia; order Carnivora; family Viverridae; genus Paguma; species Paguma larvata. The sequence goes on from CM057825.1 coordinate 75,572,038, forward strand.
CAGAACTAATGGGGACACACAAATCTGTGTCAGGATTCGCGCCCATTCCCTCCCGCTGCTCCCGGCCCTGGTGCGAGAGACTATAAATACCTTTGATTGATTGTAATGTGCCGTTTTAAGGGATTGTGTGTTTGTTTGCTTGAATACAAATATTTGATAAGTCCTTCTGTTGCCCTAGTGGCCTGTTTGCCTGCCTGGGGTTAGAGTTTTGTTATCCTGGGAGAAGGGGTGGGGGGAGGGGGAGCCTGCGAATGTGAACTAGGTGATTTGTTTCTTTTATTGCATTTCCAACGTGGGGAGTGGGGGGGGTGAGGGTGCGGGGGTGGGGAGGTGGTTAACGCCCTTAGCTACTGCGGGGGCGAAGACTTGGAATAGAACTTGTAGCTCATGACTGCACGGTTTACGCCACAGAAGTGCTCTTGACATTCATGACACTTTTTTTTTTCTTATTTAACATTTCCTTAATAAATGCAACATTTAAGTGTTTTGTTCCTGGCTTCCTGGTGGTCATTCTGGGCTCCCGCAGAAAGGAATGTGTGGTGGCGAGGAGTCGAGTTACAGGATCAGGGAATTTGCTTTGGAGAGCTACAATTCAACTCGTGGGTCCCCCCGGAGGGACGAGGGTGCGGGCAAAACCGAGAGGCCTACGGGCTAGTGAGACGTGGCCAAGCCTCAGGCACAGGAGCCATGCTGGAGGCCGCATCCTTTGTTTTCTCTAACAGTTAATATTTTATATTTCATTTAGGCTCAGCTCTCTGAGCCGGGACAGACAACAGGAGGCCCCCGCGGGGAAGATGACACTTCTGTGCAGGGCTCCAGCGAGAACACAGGGTTACACCGCTAATGAAAGGAAGAGATGGCTTGGCCAGCCTTCGGGGAGGGCGTCTTGCCCCTGACCGACGTCAGCAAGAGGGCGTCGGGATGCTGCCGAAGAATAAGTAAATAATTAATGCATAAATGTGAGGAAAGGTAGCTGCTAAAGTACCTAATGAAGCTAATTCTCCCTGAGGTAAAACATTGTTACTAAGACATGACACGCATTGTCTTTGACATATTACGTTTTCTAGAGAAAAGCCTAGATTAAAAGCGGAACTCGGCCTGCTTTTTTTTAAATTTGGAGTTACCAACCCCAGGCCAGGCAAAAAGGTTCAGGGGAGTTAGCCAAGGTCCTGAAGGCCTGAGTGGGTGAGTCTTAGTACCCAAACTGGGAAGGTTGGGCTGCAGTGGAACTACAGATGGTAGTAGGCATATTTAGGACATAGAGATTGAACAATGATGCAAAGAAGAGCCTAGAAAACCGGGAATGTGAAAATAACCCATAGGATACAAAAACTTCAAGCTTAAACTTGAGAAGAGGGTTAGAGCAGCTTATATTCATGCTTGGGGTAGGATCCTAAATATTTTCAAAAGCATAAAGGATCCTCTACTATGCTATAGCAGCAATGCAGGACTTCACAATGCAGATATGAGACTGACTAAAATTCAATAAAATAATGCATCCCATTTACTATGGAAGAAGCGCAACTGGTGGAAACATGTACATTAAGTCAAAAATGGGGGACCTGAAGACTTGAGTGTCCTTTAACATCCTATCCCCATTAAGTGTTGATTTCACTCCCAAAGTAAATCTTGCCAGGAATTATGCCTTTGATGGTTTTTTGAATGCTGGTAGATTCCAGGCTTGCGAAAAAGGACTGGAAAGTTTTGCCTGCTGTTCCTGTCTTTGCTTATTTGTTTTTGTTATTGTTTTTTTTTTTGTATCTGGGGAGGGGAGCAGAATCAACGTGTAGTAGTTAAGGGTGAGTCATGGAAGGCAGTTTACTTTTGCTAAGGGATAGGACAGGAAATGGAGACTTTTTATTTTGTAGACAGTTTCTGTGGCACCAAGTTAATCTGCTGCCTCCATGTTTCAAAGAGAGAAACAAAACAGCAACTGTTCACGCTGGGACAAACCAGATGTTTAAAATTAAACTCGGGGTGGTTTTTTTTTTTTTTTTTTTTTTTGACTGCAACATCTGCTGAGGGTTCCTTCTTCCTCCAGATGTATTAGCCCATCAGTGAATTCAGTGCTCTGGTGGAAATCGATTTGGAATTAAAAACCAATCAGCTAGAGTTTGTAGGAATCCTGCTATGTGTTCTGCTGTGCCAGGTGCATGCTCGTAGCAAGTTTCAGACGGAAAGGTTACACACCTACAGGTCCATTTTCACTTGTTTGTATAGAACAGACATTTCCGTTTAAAGCCAAAGTCCTGAAAAATTGAAAAAGGGGCCTGAAAAAGGCTACTCTGTTACTACCATCTCCTCTAGCAATATGATTTCCTCCATGCTTGTTCATCTTAATACCAGTTTCCACCTCTTTCCTCCTCCCTGCAAAAGAAAATTTAGTTTCTCCTTACCTCAACTATCCAAATTTATTCTCTTACTCCCAGAAACTGTGATAGTCAGACAAACCAGAACCTGCAAAATTTAGTCCTTCGGTGAAAAAGATATGTGAACAGAGCTATGTAATCCATGATCTATGCATTTATAGGGAAATGCACGTGGTCTGAAAATATCATAGCCCTGGGGACCATTTCCTGCCAACAACTCTTCTCTACAGCCCTTAGATCCATTTGTTACTTAGAGAGATGCCAAGTGGTTCTGGTTTTTATAGATGAGGTGATGTGTGCAAGAAGCTTTTTACACTCCCTATTCCCTGATGGCTACACGGCAACCACTTTCTCGTGCTCCACACCGCTCCCTGTCTCATCCTGCCTTTGGTTCTGTCTCTTTCTCTGATTCTACAGATACATGAAATGGAGCTTTTTAATCCTGCCCAGATTGTATGGAGCATCTATCCTTTCCCACAGTCATGCTGTAAAAGAAAGTGGGTTTTAAAAGTCACTCTCTGTGTTTTGCCTGAGAAAACAGTTTCCGCCTTAAGAGATTGGGAATTGAGAAGGAAAGATGCAAACAAGCAGACTATATCATCCCACACTTAAGTCCACCATTTGGTCAGTAATTAGTGGGCAGCCCTGAGAGAGAGACAGAAGGCTTTCTGTAAAAGCTTGCTGGATCGGATACAGTCCGTGGGGAGGTATTTGATACTTCCTGAAACCCTTCTGGAAATACAGCAGAAGCAGGGAGAGGTTTTCGTGAGACTCAGCAAGTAGATTAGTAGTGTGGTAACCCCTCCCAGGCTGTGCAGACAACCACCGATGCCTCTGAGGCTGAGTGCCCTCCACATAAGGGGTTTAGCCAATGGTTGGTAAATGCCATTTTTCTTAGCATTTTAATATAGACCTTGTCACTCTCTCTGAAAATATAATAAGAACGTGAGCACTGGACACCTTGGGGGTGTTTGAGGGAAGTCAAAGTATAAAGGTCATATTCCTGTGTTAGGTCTAAGATCAGACTTGCTCCTGGTGGATAGTCCCTGTGCCCGATTATTGATTTCTGAGGCATCCTAAGTTCTCCTTGGATCCAGAGTCAGTCCTGTGACTGTGTCTTCCCCTACTAACTGTGAGTGGGAAGGGAAAGACACACTGGACTATGATGCGGGAAAGCTTTTCCCAGTCTCCATCCCTAAAATGAAAAAGATGGCTTCTCAAAGGACATCCCAGTTCTACAATTCTATTGAATTAGCTTGTTTAACATTTCCTTGTCCCTTAAGATGTTCCATACATCTCTTGATGAGGTACCTTAGAAATATATTTTATCTTTCCAATCTTGGTCCTTTGCATAGAAATGCTTATTGCCCAGAGTCAAGTGCTCTTTGACTCAGGACACGTTATTTAGAATAATAAAGCAAAATTTCAGATACCCAACCAGGCCTGGGTAGACAGCAGTTTCTAAACTGACAGATTGCCCATCATCTAACCAGCGCCTTAAATATTCCGATCTCTGTATTCTCACTAGATGGCACAATGAAAGCAAAGCCCGTTGAACAAAAAAGGAAATAATTGGCAAGCGATTTGTCTGGATCGTGCACATTCAGGATAAGACGTGCTGTTGTTTACAGAAACTTCTTGGGTGTTTGAAGACAAATCAACAGCCAGTTTTTCTCCCCCAAAGCATTTTCCCCTCTAAGCCTCTGCGACAGCACAGAGCAGCTGTTCTACATGCAGTTTAGAGCCTTCGTTAGCCTTGGCTTATTGTAATTGCCATTGGGAAGGGGTGCGCTGCCAGGAAAGGATTCCAGGGTTCAGTTTGCTCTGTAAGACTCAAACCTAGTTTGAAAGCCTCCCGAAGCTGCAAGTCTACAGCAATCCCCCAAACAGGAATCAACAAATCTTTTATCCACCTGCCAAATCCCATTTAGATATGTGCACAATAGCTCAAGTGGGATATGTTTTAAAGTCAGTTCCAACAATAGTAATTGTTTCCTAATCTTTGAATTTAAATGCTCAATGGTTAATTGCTTCCATGGCCAATCTTACGGTCTTCCTTTCCAAATATTTTGGTATTGTTTTAAATGCTTAAAATGTTGGAAAGTCTAGGATCAAATTTGCGGCATCAGCTTGGATTTAAAAATTCTTGGAAAGGATAGTTTAGGAAAATACAAAGTAGGTAATATTATTAGCAAGTCATATATCATTTATGGTGATCATAATAGAATAGTCTAAATTTACTACTTATATTTGAGGAATTCAAACGATTTCAGAGGGGGCTTCTACAAGGACTGTTACAGAGATAACTAGATGATTTTTAAATACTTCTCAGTAAGCTTACCAACAGTGGCTTGCTTCTAACCTAAATAATATATACTCAATGAGAATAAATGAAGCATATATTTATTTATCTATTTATTATTTTTGAAGGGTGTTTCCATCCCTAGATATATGTAAGAGTTGGCTTGCTGAAATATTTTTGAGTGGGTGAATGCAGGCACAAAGTGATCGATATATAAAAGGTCAAGCCATCTGTGATAATGCTGGAACGAAACTGTGCCCTGCTCCCATTTTAAAACTGGTTCCCATTAGATAGTAATATTTTTCAAACTCAAAAGTCAAACAGATAGTGTTTGTCAAGCACTCATGTATACATGGTACATTACAAGTTATTCCTGAGAAAATGAGATGATTCCTATTCATTTGCACCATAAGACACAGGCACAGATAAACACACATGAGGGAAGGCATGTGAACTACCCAAAAGAGTCAAATAATAAAGAAATTACTCCTATTTACTCTTTCTGAAATTCAGAGTGATATGAATATACATACATAATTATACTATGGCCTACATGTTGGCACAGTTTATTACAAGAAGAAAATGTTAGTTTTTCTCATCAGATTTTTTTTTTCACATTTGCCTTCTGCCCTCACCAACTCCTCTCTCATTATGTACTCCATCCCTCACCCACATCTAAAGATATACTGCCCTGGAAGAGTCATTGATTTTTATCAGACCAAGATTCCACATGTCTGATTACTTTGGGAAAAGAATCCCCCTGGGATCCAGAGTGTCGCTTCTGCTGTATTTATTTTCCTATAAATTGAGCAAGATCATGTAGTTCATATTCTAAAGAGTATTGATTAAGGCAGGTGCACGTGCACTTACTCACATACTCTGTTCCCCGTGTTTTATACTGACAACACACACATCCATTGTACGCCAGACTATAAGTAAGCATCGCATATTCTCCAGCTGTTTTATACTGTCTGTTTGTAATAAAATAATGCAGAGAAAAAGCTGCTAAAGTCCCAAAATGTTCAGTGAATAAGATTTATGCAAGGTGCCTGGAGGCTTAACAATACATCTATATCTTGACATATACGTTTCAATCTTCATCTGAGAACTGGAAAGAAAAAAAAACTAAAACCCCAAGGGACAGAAAAGTCAAAGATTATATATTGCACAAGCTTAAAAATCTTTAAATGCTAAGTTGAAAGAAATGAGAGAGGACCCTAAATTTGAAGAAGATCAATGAACACAAGAACCTATTAAGTCTCTAGAAATTTATAGGCAGAGTCTGAATTCACAAAATGGTGGCTAGGAAATTGTACATTTAGAAGACTTAACACAAGGATCAAAGATTACCAGGTGAAAGAGCTAAGCAATGCAAGAAGAATTTGGAAAATTGTTCATTCCTCCTCCATTTCTCTCTCCTCTGCAGAGTCTCCCACTATTTCAAGCATTCTGTTAGCCAGCTCCATTTTCTTATATCCAAAGGTCAAAGAAGCCTTGCTAGCTCTTCTTATCTTTATCATCAATAAATATTTATTATTTAGTATCCAGTATAGGCGTGACTGTGCATTAGCTACTAACTTAGACCTTGGAAGTTGAGTGCAAAGTATCATGGAATTTAAAGAGGCCTTCTGTGATCCCATCCTGTCGTCTGCTTGATTTGTGTCTATGGAGATGTAGTGACATACAAGATACACATACTTGTGACTATTCCCCTTATAGATGAAGTACTTTCTATCCTCTCTAATTAATGTGGAGTCCCGAACTACTCAAACGACTTAATTTGACTTTTCCCCATGCCTTCAGGTAGCACACACAAGGCTCACTGTACATTATACATTCAAGCTCAAGATAAGCATGAATATGGAAGGCCTAAAGAAAGAACTCGAAATGAATTTCTTGAGGCTACCTATATTTTTTTGACAAATTCAGCTTGGGAATACATGTTTTATTCATTTCCCCCACGATGAATTTTCAAGGCCTGAATAATTAACAAAAAGGATCAAGTGTGAAATTCCCTCCCTGACATTTCATAGATGAGCTTTCTAAGAAAAGAATGTATCCTTGTTTTGAGTAACATAAATATTTTCTAAATTTACAAAACGCTCCACCTAGAATTCACCATATTAATTGAGACTCTTTGAATTGCTATCATCATAAACTCTACTCAAGCTAACGTTAAGTAGGATGTGGAATTTACTGACTCAGGTGACTTGCAAGACCAAGGATACAGCTACTTCAGCTGCAGAAGAAGCTGATGTATGCCATCCTGACTCTTCTACTACCTTCTTCTTTCAGCAAAGCTCTTCCACATAGTGAGAAAAAGGGGAACAAAAAAAGATTCCCCCTCCAGGCCCACACTCACATCTTACCCATCTAATGACTGTAGCAGAGAGAAACTGTCTTCCCAGGTGAACTCTAGCCCCATTTTGACCATGTGTTTATCCCTGAACAAATCTCTGTGACTGGGGTGATTGGAGGAAGAAGGGTGTACTTGGTCACTGCCATTCCTATGGGGAGAGGGAGAGAACAAAGAGAAGAAGAGTCAGTTCTATTCAACCACAAGCCCATGAGTCCTCACATATGAGATTCTGTCTGTTATCAGAAGAAGCAATAGGGCTGCTGGATGTCCTAAAATGATTCTCACCTAGTTCAAAGGAACCAACACCAGCTAGACAGTGGTAGAGTCAAGTAATTGGACCTATGGCCTGACTCTTGACTTAGCATTCTTTTAAAAACCATTTATTCTGTCCACTGCCTTTCAGCAAGGCTCAGAAGCCTTTCTACATTTATTTTGTGATTCTGTGTCTGTGCTGATGTAGTTCCACATGCCCTGGGTAATGGCCTGGATTTCTGGGGCAGGCATTGCCACCACCTTGCACCCAGAGATATGAATTTCGGTCAGTCATCTGACATCTCCATTTGTCTATGAAAATAAAATCATTTGCCCACCCTCTGTCTGGCTAGGCAGAAAAGTGTCCTTAAAATGGTAAATTTTATTTAAGAAAATCTTTAATATGATCAATTATTAAACACAATGAAGCAGATTTATTTGCTGCAGGACTTCTCTGCTAAGCTATCTTGCTCTCTATGGGTTAGATAAAATATTTAGCATTTCCAAGTTGATCTGACAAACTCACTTTGATGGACTCTCTCATGACCCATCTTCCGTGGAAATGCTATTTCTCTGTAAGAACATGTGATTTTTTAATTCTAAAAATAGAGTTTCTAAATCGTCACTTATCTGAAATCACCCTAACCCAGAGTGTTGGCCTAGCTTTCTTATAACACTTTTGGTTATGATATCTGGGAGTTGATATTTGGTGTGTAATCTTGTTACACCTTAAACACTTGACCATTGCAGCACCCTTCATTACATGGTGGTCTACAAAATCTTGTTCTCACTCTGACACAGTAAATCATGTATGACCTTGATTTACTTGAGTTGAGATCTGTATCAAGACTTATTTGGATTTATTTTAAAAGAATGAAATATCTAATATGTCCAGATCTTGTCAATGAATAATATATTTTTAAATGTTCTTTTATTAAAGTTCTCTAACATTTAGAAGATTTATAAGTAGAAACTTTTAGGGATGTCAAAGCAATTAACCCTGGTAAATATAGATGTATCACTTTAACATAATAATATATGAAGAACCAAATAATAATATTGAAAATTTGAAAATTTATAATCGAGATGTATTCTTTGTTTTATTTTATTTTATTTTTATTTTTGAGAGAGATAAGGAGAGAATTAGGGGAAGGAGGAGAGAAAGAGGGAGAGAGAGAATCTCAAGCAGGCTCCATGCCCAGTGTGGAGTCCTTTGCAGGGCTCGATTTCATGACCATGAGATCATAACCTGAGCTGAAATCAAGAGTCAGTCACTTAACCAACTGAGCCCCCCAGGAACCCCTGTGTTCTCCTTTTTAAAGGAGAATTTACTAAAAGATTCCTTTAGTTTTGGGATAAACATCTACTTCATAATTAAACCCACATCTACCTTTTCTATGGGATTGCACACCTCAAATACTATAATACAGAGATTAAATTTTGCTGAATTCTTTGCATTTGTTAAATGTATTTTAATTCCACATTCTACAAAGCAAAGACTTTACTGACTGTTGAGATAAAGAAAAGCTATTCAAAGGATGAAGCTTCGCTCTTTGATATGGAGTTTTGTTTCATGCTTAATGTGTTGTGTAGACAAAGAAAATATTAATAGTGTTCCATGATTCGATGATTTTTGAGATAAAAATATTTTCAAGTTATAATTCTAGGGATTTGGAAAGAGTGCTTAGACACAGGAGAAGTACTATAAGAAAGGTTTTACGACTGCCAAGGGCATTGTCTTTTTAGAGTGTGGGTTACCTGTCATGTCTCAGTCACTTAAGAAAGGCTGAATGAGGGATGCCTGGGTGGGTCAGTTGGGTTGAGCATCTGACTTTGGCTCAGGTCATGATCTCACAGTTTGTGAGTTCAAGCCCCACCTTAGGGTCCATGCTGTCAGCTCAGAGCCTGCTTGGAATTCTCTCTTTCCCTCTCTCTCTGTCTCTCTCCACTTATACTCTCTCTCTTTCAAAAATGAATAAATATTTATGAAAGATAGAGAGAGAGAGAGAGAGAGAGAGAGAGAGAGAAAAGAAAGGTTGAATGAAGTTGCAAACTTTTTATATTCCCATGTTTCAATGAAATTATATGCCAGATTATTAGGCCATTCTATAAGCCTATGTGACTTTCTTCTATCCTATGTTTTCAATTAAGAAATGAAAAATTATCATTTTAAAAGAATTTTGCTTCCGCACTGATTCCAAAGTATAATATAGTTCTATTTTCTATATTCTCCACTTCCCATTGTCTTCTAGTTGTATTGTATTGATATGGCTGATTTTCAAATTCTGTTCATAGAAACATGGTAGGCATCAAAAAAGTTCTTGTTGATTACTGTCATCATCCATTCATAGGAATGACAATAACTGCTAATATTAACCATAAGTGGTAGTGCATACATATTACTTCAAATTCGTTACAACTCTAGACTTTACTAACGTCTCACTCCCACAAATGTGAAAATCAAGGACCGAGGGTTGGTAACTATTCCAAGGCCACATCGTTAAAATGTTCTTGTGCTAAGATGTGAACTCAGATCTGAGACATCACAAACCAAGAGCATTTCCTGCATGTCATCCTGCTAATTCTTCTGGTATCAGATTGGCAAGTTTCAACTTTTTCACACACGGTGCTGTGTCATTGAAAACTTGGATCCACCCCTACAGCTTTGAGTAATGATTTCACATAGAGGAGATGCAAAGCAATTTATCATTTTGGTAGATTTAGAGTTTGCTAGTAGCAGATGGTTCTAGGAGGTGGGAATATGGGTTTTAGGAGGCAATTCAAAATGAGCCTCACCTTGTCCAATTATATAGCTCTCTTACTTGGAAATGAATAGAGATTTTGAAAAATTATTTTCTCCTTGAATTCCATAATCACAAAGGCCTCTAGTGTTCATTTATGTTGCTTACACAACTTTTTGTTGAAACTCTATTACAACATAGTTATGACTAAATTATTTTATTCTACAACATGGCTTGCTTGCTTGATGTCAACAAATGTCCTTTAAAGTGGTAAGACACTTTTGTAGACTAGACTTGCTTACAAATGATAATCATTTACTTTATGGAGCCCTAATTACATATTTGTCCCTCTTCTAACCACTTTCCATGTTATTGGATCACGCAGATTTTACATTCATCTTATGAGGTAGTTTCTCTTCTCACTTATAAGAAAACTGACGAGCAGAGGGAGAATATATTGACTGACTAAATCTGGATACTGAAAGATTCTGAGAGACTTGAATAATGACCTGATTTTAATAAGATAAAATTTAGCCTGGGAAAATAGAAGGTCCTGTATTGGGTATAAAACAGCTGGGCAAGCATAGAATGGGGAAAATACAGATCAGAAATACAAAAGATATAAGCTTTTTTTCAAAAAGAAGCTCTAGACAAGTCAATTGAATGTTGAGAACTTAGGCTACATTGACGGAAGCAAAAACTCTTGTAGGGGCAGGCATGAAGCCAGCTCTCTTCTGTTTCTTGATTATTCCAATCTTAGAGTGGTTCTGTCCTAATACCATTTGTTTAGGTTGTAAACAAATTCAGTGTATTCAAAGAAAGCAACTATACTGGCAAGGGTTCTAAAACCATGTTAAATGAAAAACGGCTGAAGGAGTAGGTAGCAGTGTTTACCATGGAAGGAAAGGAAGAGAAGCCTCAGGGATAACAAAATAGCTATGCTCCGATATCTGAGGAACTGACATAAACAGGAGGAATTATATGTGTTTAGTATACGCCCAAGTAGGAAAATTGGCAACAGTGAGCAGAGGAAGCCACACACAGAGAGAGGTCAACTCTTAACCAGCAAGATTTTCTAATAGCTGGTGAACTGCCTCTGGAGAGAATAAATTCTGTTTTTGGATGCCCATTCAGCAGGGAAGTTACAAAGGAGATTCAAGAAATAGACCAGATTTTCGAGGTGCCATCTAGTCCTGTGCTTTCATTATTCTTGACTCTTCCCTTTTGGATAGGAGACCGCAGGCACCTGGCGGGCGGTTTTGCTGTCTGGCCAGAATGAGCAACAGCCTGCATAGGGACTTTGGAGTTACAGGGTTTTGGCAGAAGTAGCAAGACCTGGAGTACAAATCAGAAGGCTGAGTCCTCCTTTCTCACTCGGATGCCTGCCTTTTTTTACAACTTCCCCATTGTGCTAAAATCATCTTCTATTACATCTTGGCCATAAATATTGTTAAGTTTCTGATCTCATTTTTTAAGGCACCACTCTTAATTAGTTTGTCCAGAAGTTACACTCAAAATGACTTTGAAATTATTTTACTGAGGCAGGTACAGACATAGCCCCTCATCTTCCTCCAAATTCAAAGGCTAGTTCTTACATTAAGCTCCCTGCTTCTGCAGGAAAATTAAGCTAGCTTGGGGGCACCTATTTATCCAAAATAAAAGGATCCCTGAGGTATGGACTCACAGATTTAACAGGATTTTGTTTCCTTAGTATATGGCTAAAAGGTATTAATGGATAAATCATTCTTTCTAATGCAGCATAAGATGTGGTCTCTGTCACACTAAACAATCAGATATAAGAAACATTGCATTGTTTCTGGGAAAGAAAACTTAATACTTTTATGTCTCAAGGCTTGAGAACACACACAGAATCCAAGCCTGTAATTATAGCATTGTGTTTCAGAATCTGCATAGCCCTCCAAAGAACACAGTCCCTGATCCGAAGAGTAGGAAGTTTTTGGCAGTGTGCTGTCAAAATTTCAAAGTATCTTTCCACAATACTATAGTTTAGCTCCTAAGAAAAAAAAATTTTAAGTTGTTTTCCAACAAGAGTAATGTTTTAGGCTAGACTTCTCTCCAGGTGGCAGAGACATTCTGAATAGACACAGACACATGGGAGACATGAAGACCACCTTTCTGAAAGCAGATTGATTTTGTTCATCCCACTGGAAAGAGATGAAGTAGTGAGTTTCACTGAACAGGGGACCACTCATACATCCTGAATCCAAATCAGTCCTATTGGGGGTGCCTGGGTGGCTCATTCAGTTACGTGTCTGACTTTGGTTCAGGTCATGATCTCACAATTTGTTGCTTCAAGCCCCACATCAGCCTCACTGCTGTCAGCCTTTCAGCACAGAGCCTGGAGCCTGCTTCATAGTCTGTGCCTCCCTCTCTCTCTGCCCCTCCCCTGCTTGTGCTCTCTCTCTCTCTCTTAAAAATAAATAAACATTAAAAAAATTAAAAAAGAGAAAATGTTATTCACTTAACATTGGTACAATGTCTTCTTAATGGTTTGATGTTTTATAATAAAAGGAGAAAATCTGTGAAATCATAAGACATGAGTTGTCTATTTTCTAGGTGACACTGCTCTTAAACTAAACACACCCTATTATTAAAAATATCCTGACCTATTTTCATACAGTCATGTAACCTTACAGTCCTGTATTCCAAAGTCACTGTGTTTGGCCTTGTCATCTTAGGATCTTGCGTAAATACCCCTTGCTATAATATAATTTCATGTCTTGTCCTCAGAGTGGCCTTTATTTTGAAATCTTGCCAAGAACACCATCACCTGGGTGTTAGAGTTTGATTAAACATAGCCCCAAAGAATGTCTTTCAAAGGATACATTTCACCTGGTATCCATTTATAAAACACAAAGTAGTATATGCCTTGAAAAGACAATAAATCACCTTTAAACTTAGACTTAAAATTAACATACTATTTTGTCTTAAACTCTCATCAGGGAGAAGAATGCTTCCTAGAAGGAATCTTGTGGTTTTTCTATGTCATATATCTCTGGGGCACCTGGAAGCATGGTCGTTGGTGGGAGAGGACCCCAAATGTCTAAGTAACGTACTCGACTGGTGCTCATGACTTCCTCAGCTCTGCTGAATCTTCAAACCTCAACCAAAGGCTCATTTCTGCCCAGTTTCTGAGCTGATTAGAGTATGACAGTAGCTTCCAGGGGACCAGCTGGTGGAATCTGATTGATCTTACAATATCTGGCATGCTCAACACATTGAGAATCTTTGTCCAGAGAACCACAGCCTTTCCTCTGAGGCCCATTGATTTGTCTAGTCTACACAGATGGCTTCTGTCTAAATGTCTTGGCATATGTGTCAGAACTGGACTGCCTTTTACACTGCCACACCTTGCCCCTCTCAGGGAACTGGAACTCTGTTCAGATATACTCCTAGTTGTTGCTAGGGCCATCTAGAATTGTGATGCCACCATCTTGTTATATAAAGCATACTGCTGCTTTGAAACTATTACTATTATGTCCCAGCAATTACAGTACATGCTTTGCATGCTCACAACAGTCACTCAAGCTCAAGCTAACCATACTCCTAACCCATTGAGATGAATGCTGGATCCCCTTATTTTGGAGTCCACGTTGCAGTGGAGTTAGCTCCTCAACTCTGGTCCCTTGTTTCCTATTCCTTTCCTTTGATCTGCTATGAAGACCCCAGTGTGCTTTCAGCCCAGGTTTTATACGTTATAGCATGCTGAAAGCTACATTCATTCGTCAAATGTACATTTCTGCTGCTTCCTCTACCTGTGTACTCAGTGAGATTGTAGGCAACTAACAAAGTAACCAATGAGAGACTAAGTGCTCAAACAAAGAGGCCAGGAAAATGACTTAAGATGCTATTTGGGTTCTGAATTTGAGCAGCACTGAACACGGCCACTCCTTTGACACACACTTGAATTTTGGGTGGGTCAGCAAATAAGAGCTTTTAAAAACCCTACCCAGATAATGTTTCTGTTCTTCACTATGTAATGCTCCCACAATACTTCAGGGCAAGGTTCAATTACTTTTAAACTATTTTATCATTCTGTACTCACTGGTTCACTCATCTCTCTTATTATGTAGATTAAATCAAGAGTTGATCTTACATGAAAGAAATTCCTAAAAGTAAAGAGGGTGAGGCTACAAGTGATACTTTTAGCGATACTTCTTTCCTCAAGATATTTAAGAATAAAAAAGAATCTTCTGTGGAGAAGTATTTTATTAAATTTTATATGAGTCAGGAGAGTGAATCATAAGATTTTTGCAAAACCTTTCTAGTATCCTATGAAAAGATATAGCTACTGTTTACATGCCGGTTATTGGGGATTATGGTTTCATGCAACAATATTCTGGCTTAGCCTGTTTATGAGCCAGGACCAGGGGATGCTCCATCACTTTCAAATTTACATATAAATATGCCAGCCTCAATTTTTTTTACTGCAAGACAAGTCTTTTGAACAGTGACAAATATTAAATCCCTTTGGGAGTGGAGGCTCAGTAGTGTGGCTCAGCGAGCCTAATTTGGATTCTCTTTCCCTTGATTCTAGGGAATTGGGAAGGTGAGTATGAAGTGACTTTGGTTCTCGACACCAGTTGCATAGATTTATTTCAGTTATTGATTAAAAGATCACATGGTTTTGCTAAGCACTGCAACCCCTGTATCAGTCTTCAAGAGAGCTGAAACTGCCATTGATTCTGCCCTGCTGTCTTAGGAAGGAAATTCTGAAAGACTGCATTCAGCCGTTAATAGGCATAAGCTGAGTTGATAGTTGCGTCAATGACTGAGCAGTGGTGAGGCATGAAAAGAAGCAGGTCCAACACATTTCACCATCTTTTTTAAACAAAAAGGCTTCATCTATTTTATTTGGTCAATTAAATGTAGATGCAGAAAATATGAATGATTATCGCAGCCAAAAATTAAAGGGATGCTTACTTTGGAAACATTTAACCTTGAACAACTAATTCGACATTTCTTTTACACTACTATTTGATGTATGGGAGTGTATGTCAATTATTATTTTCTTCATTATTTTTAATTACAGAAGAAGTGTGTGCCATTGTAAAAAAATTCATCATAATAGAAGTTTGTAAGAAAAAAAGTGAAAATCTCCCCCTGCTCCCTAAAATTCTCCGGGGGGTGGGGTAACAATGAAGGGTTTGGGATTTAAAGAAAGCAAGAGATGAGAAAGACAAATACCATATGATTTCACTCATGTAGGATTTAAGAAACAAATGAACAAAGGATAAAGTGACATATCAAGAAATATATTCTTAACTATAGAGAAGACACTGATGGTTCTCAGAGGGGAGGTGGCTGGGGGATGGGTGAAGTATCCCATGGGTGAAGATGGATTAAGAATTGCACTCGTTCTGGGGTGCCCGGTGGCTCAGTGGGTTAAGCATCCGACTTCAACTTTGGCTCAGGTCATGATCTCATAGCTCCTGTGCTGACAGCTGAGCCTGGAACCTGCCTTGGGTTTTGTGTTTCTGTGTCTCTCTATCCCTCCCCTGCTCATGCTCTCTCGCTTGCTCTTGCTCTTTCTCTCTCTCTCTCTCTCTCAAATAAATAAACATTAAAATAATTTTTTTAAAAGGAGCACACTTGTTGTGATGAACACTGGAAGTGTTGAATCACTCTATTGCACAGCTGAAACTAATATTACACAATAGGTTAACTATACTGGAATTAAAATAAAAACTTAATAAATAAAAGAAAATGAGAGAAGACAGAGCTTCAGGTAAGGGCAGGTACAAATTTCGCTCTACACACTCAAGCATACAGAAAATGGTATTTTTCTTTTTCTACAACCACTTAGCATGTTGTAGGAGTTCCCATGCTATTGAATCAGTTCTCCTTGATGACACCTCACCTCCTTCCTCAGAGTTGGGCACGTGGCTGTGAGCTTACACAGGGCCAAGGTTTCTTAACTCTTGTCCAACAGGATCCTGGGTGGTAGATTCCTCGAGGTCCCTCCCTGCAGAGCCTCTGAAGGTCAGATAACTTCCAGTATTAAGTTTGCGCTGCCCTTGGACTAATAATGATGAGGGAGTGTGGGGCAAACTGAGGGCAAAATACAGGCTGGTACCCTCTCCCCACCCCAGGTGGAATATGCGTGATATTCCTTGGACACTCCTGGCCACCCAAGAACAAAGGAAAGGGGTTTAAGTGCTTGCCATGGCGATGTGGGAAACTAAGGCAAATGAAAAATTAAATTCCCTTGCTGTCTACAGCCCACTGACAAGTCCATGAGATGGGCAGAGTGACCTCCCTCCGGGAGCTCAGCTGCCTGGCTGATGACACTTTGCTGTGGGCAAAAGGGAATCTTATCTTAACATTATCCCAACTTCAGGGATCCTGTAAGTCTACTACCTTTATCTCAACTGTCCCAAAATATATGCTGGTAATCACACTCCAAGCTTATGCCCCCTGATAAGCATCTGAAGGGTCTCGTGACTGAGGTTTTATTAAATGGTAACAAATGGCATTTTCCCTAGCAACAGCTAGCCCCTCAAGGTCCTGGAAACCTTGCTTCCAAAATTTCTTAGAGACTTATTCTATCCCTTACCCCCTCCCAACCTGAGGGTATATAATGAGTTACCCATCAGGACCCCCAGTGCAGCTCTTCCTGCCCATGGGTCCTGTCCCCGTGTTTTAATAAAATCACCTTTTTGCTCTGAAGATGTCTTCAAGAATTCTTTCTTGGCCGTTGGCTCCAGACCCTATCACTCCAAAACTTCATCAGTAAGAACTATTGTAAATGTCCTCAGGATGTGTAGGAATCTTACCATGGCTCCTGCACCACCCTGGAAGTCCTGACTTTGTGACGCTGACTCAGACCCATCTCCCCAGACACACCACACAGCCATCTCCGGAGAGGGACCCTCCTTTCGGTTCTTCGAATCCTCCAGCAGGCTGTCACTGCCCTACCCTACACTTCTGCTGGCTTTTCCCCAGGATGGCTGAAGGATGGGATTAGGAGTCCCTTCCTCACAAACTCCCTTCTATCAACATCTCATTGCTTACCCCTCATTGTCTTCCTCCTTTCTCCTTGATGATGGAAGTGATGGAAGTGGCATCTTCTTACTTTACCGTGTCTTCCTCCAAATCTTTTCTTTATCCCTGCATCATTTCCATTTCTTCCAGCTGTAAACTTGTGAAATTCAAACTCTACTACTTCTTTTTCCCTCTTCTCTCCTCTATGTCATCCTTTTTGAGAGGTAGGAAGGAAAAGAGAACAACTGATTAGAGGAAGGGTTAAGGCATATGGAAAAATACAGTGAAGGGTAAATAATTGATAAATAACAAGTATTAATATAAGTGAGGAAATGAATATTTTTAAATATTTCAAAATATTTCAAAAATTATATACAATACACTCTACCATATAAACAGTGGATTTTCTGTTTCTTTTAATTTTTTTGTAAAAAAAATCATGTTAAGTATCTGGAGACAATTTTGCAGCTTATTATTTCCCTTAAATAGTATATTATGGACACCCTTCAAGTGTAATTCCTACAAATCAGTCCCAAGAAATGATGCTCAACATCACTCATCATCAGGGAAATACGAATCAAAACCACAATGAGATACCACCTCACACCCGTCAGAATGGCTAACATTAACCATTCAGGCAACAACAGATGTTGGCAAGGATGCGGAGAAAGAGGATCTCTTTTGCACTGCTGGTGGGAATGCAAACTGGTGCAGCCACTCTGGAAACAGTGTGGAGGTTCCTCAAAAAATTAAAAATAGAACTACCCTACGACCCAGCAATTGCACTACTAGGGATTTATCCAAGGGACACAGGTGTGCTGTTACGAATGGACATATGTACCCCAATGTTTATAGCAACACTATCAACAATAGCCAAAGTATGGAAAGAGCCCAAATGTCCATCCATGGATGAATGGATAAAGAAGACGTGGTGTGTGTGTGTATATATACATATAAGAGTATTACTTGGCAATCAAAAAGAATGAAATCTTGCCATTTGCAATCATGTGGATGGAACTACAGGGTATTAAGCTAAGTGAAATTAGTCAGTCAGAGAAAGACAACTATGTGATTTCACTCATATGAGGACTTTAAGATACAAAACAGATGAACATTAAGAGAAGAGAAGCAAAAATAATATAAAAACAGGGAGGGGGACAAAGGCATAAAAGATTCAAATATGGAGAACAAACAGAGGGTTACTGGAGGGGTTGAGGGAGGGAGGATGGGCTAAATGATTAAGGGGCATTAAGGAATCTACTCCTGAAATCATTGTTGCACTGTATGCTAACTAACTTGGATGTAAATTAGAATTCTGCCTATCACAATACCCATTATTGCATGCTTCTTTAAACATTTGTTATATAATCCAGTAAAATAAATTTTTTAGTTATGTAAAAATAACTTGCAGAAAAAAATAATAAAAAAGTTTTTTTAATGTTTTAAAAACCCTGAGTCAAACAAAAATATAAATAAATAAATAAAATCCTGGGGGAAACAAAAAGCAGCTCCCTAAAATGATGCCACCATGGCTGAAATCAAGCCAGCATGAAGCAGTGTCCTTGTGCTAATTGTTTATGGTCCGTGTCCATTCTGACTAATTCATTCTATGTGGTCAGCACCAGTGTAGTACTATTATTCAGTTTTGTGTTCACTCTTCCTGCTATCACCTTTGAAAGCACCTTATTAACTGCATAGATGCTCCAGTTCCTTCTAATTTTTGTTTCAAACAACACTGCAGTGAACACCTTTGCACGTATCCACATGAATC
The DNA here is from genome assembly GCA_030068075.1 of Paguma larvata. NCBI lineage: Eukaryota > Metazoa > Chordata > Mammalia > Carnivora > Viverridae > Paguma > Paguma larvata. The sequence continues at coordinate 75,590,837 of CM057825.1, forward strand.
ATCAAAGTATTTCTATTGCATAGATATCTAAAAGTGGAATAAATGAGCTGAAACATATGAACATTTAAAATCTTCCACAGTTTTTACCAATTATACACCTACCAAAAGTATAGGTTTGTCCTTTTATCCACACCCTTGCTAGTACTGAATATTATACATTTTTCAAATTTTCACCAATTTTTTGGTAAAGAATATTAGCTCACTATTTTAGTTTCTATTATTTGTATTTCTAGTATGGCAGAAGTTGTGTTTTCAGGACACTTGTACACTTTTTTCTCAAATTTATCTCTATATTCTAATTGTTTGACATTTTGTTACTGATTTATACACGTTTTTTGTTAGTGGTATGATTTTTTGTTATTTTATATATGTATTAAATATTTTCTCGCAGTATATCATTTACTTATGTGTCTTGCTCCATATAAAAATTTTATATTTCTGAAAAGTCATACCCATTTATCTTTTCCTTTTTAACTGTGTTAGTTAGAAAGCCTTCCATTTTAAAATTATATTATAATATTTGGTTCTAACATTTAGATCTTTATCTTTACAGAATTTCCTTGGACATGATGTGAAGAGAATGTTAAGATGCTTTCCCCAAATTATCCCAATAGCTTCTCATTTTTCTTTTTCTTTTTCTTTTATTTCAAGTTTTTATTTAAATTTTAGTTCAAGATTAACATATATGGTAATATTGGTTTCACACATAGAATTTAGTGATTCATCACCTACATATAACACCCAGTGCTCATCACAAGTGCCCTCCTTAATACCCATCATCCACTTAACCCATCCCCCACCCCCCTCCCTTCTACCAATCCTGTTGTCTTTTATGGCCCAATATCTTTTCAAAGATATTCAAATCTTATACTATTTTCACAGTGGATTTGAAATGATAATTAGAATATATTCTTCCAAATGAATCTATGTGCCTATTTTAAAAAAAATACCAAACTGCTTAAATTACTATAACTATTTCCGATATGTGTTAGGGTAAGTCAGAATTCATTTTTTTCCCCAAATATTTGCGGCAATTCTAGAGTAGTTTCTCCTAGATTTGAACTTTAGAATTAGTTTTTTAGGATTAAACTAAAGTTACAGAACAAATTTTGGGAGTGTCTACATTTTTTCAATATTTGAGAGCAGCATAAATAATAATTACCTGGTGTTTGAAGACTGGGACAAAATTCACCATAAAACAATTGGTGTCAAGGGCCTTTGGAAACAGAGGATACCTATGTTTTGTTTATCTACTCTTATGTCCTTTTCATCTTATATATTTAAATGTATTTTTAATTTTAAAATTATTATATGATACCATACATTTTCTTCTGAATATCACGTTTTTGTGACTAGTATAATATGCTCACATATTCCATATATTCAGTTTTGTGATTTCATGCATAACTTAAGATTTGCTCAAAAATTAATATACGCATTTTCCAAATGATTTGATAACTTCTCACTATGCTATTCTATTCTAGAATATTCTATTTCCACACAATGCAGCTTTAATAATATCTTCTTTTAGGAAGTTATTGGAATTTCTGTTGACCCTAGCATACAAGAACTTTTATAAATACCGCAAAGTCATTAGTGAATGAGGCAAAGTCTCTACTTATTGGGTTCAATGTTGTATGTGAGTGTTGTTCATGTGTCTGTGTGTGCTGTCTGTTGGCATTTGCCTGTTACATTTTTTCCACATTTTTCTCTTTTCAACAGATCTTTGTGTTTTGCCATACTCTTTCTAAACTTCCAAAGTCAGGTTCATATAAAATTCAAAACAGAGCAATATTGATCTACCACAGTTGCTCCTTTTGAACTTTTTTTTAAACAATATTCTAATGAGTATTTTTTTAAAAACCATGACATTAATATTTATTTAATACCAAATCTAAAGTAGTAGTGTTTTATTTGTGACACAAGATATACCATAAGATGAAGAAAGGCAGTGAAGTAGGTAAACCAATGGAAATGTACAGTATGACCCTTGATTTTAAGGGGCCTATCTCCTACACAAATAGAACAAGTAAACGCCAATAGTATGGAACTTATAATTTGTGTGATATTCAAAGAAGATAATGCTTACCAGAATAGTTGGAGCAATCCTCATCTATCTATTTAGTTAGTGCGTGAAAGGAATACCATTTTAGTATTTTATAGGAGAACAGCATAAATTAAAAACATTCATTCAATTATCCATTCAATAAACATTTAACAAGCAACTACTTTTTCCAAGAATTGAAATGGGTGTTGGGAATACAATAATGTGCAGAAATGGCTCCACGAGGGGCACCTGGGTGGTTCAGTTGGTCGAGCAACCATTTTCGGGTCATGTCATGATCTCATCGACCATGGGTTCAAGCCTCCGTGTGGGGCTCTGTGCTGATGGCTTGGAACCTGGAGCCAGCTTTGGATTCCGTCTCCTTCTTGCTCTCTGCTCCCCCCCAACTCATTCTCTGTATCTATGTCTCAAAAATAAATAAACATTAAAAAAAATTTTAAAACAATGCATCTATGAAATGAAACTTAATGTCTACCAGGAGATTATATCGGCAGGGTAGGTAGAAAATTACTTTCTGTAACCAAGAAATGAAGTGTGGGATCATTGACCTGCAGCACTGGAAGGAGCAGCTCAAGCTGGAGGCCATGGAGAGGATCAAGGTCCTGCACACAGGAGGCTGCAGAACTTCCACAGTACTGCGTGCAGAATGCCCGCAAAGGGTGCCCTGCTGGTGTGTGTTCCGGCTGGAGCCTTCCCTTCCCGAAGCCCAGATCCTGTGCTTTATTCTAAAGGCCGTAGGGAAGAAGTTCACTGAGGAATTCTTTTAAGTGCAAAGTGATGAATAACTGCTTCCAAGTCTCAAGAAATCACTTTTCTCCAACCAAATGAGTTTTAGATATTTCAGACCTTTCCTGTGGCCTGGTCCTATAGCCAAAATTCTATAGAAATTGATGAGTTTCTACTGAGAAAAGGACACTGGGGTAGACTTTCAATAATAATGGCCTGATTCTTTGGGTAAAGTGCTTTTATACTTAAGACAAGCAAAAATGTTTCCACCAAATACACTCTTTCATAAGCAAATTACTAGTGTTTCTATACTAGTGTTTATTAACTGGATATTTACATAGTGGGAAGGAAAATATTTTTGTTAAAAAAACTGAATATCTGTAATTTGTTGTTCCTAAGATTTTTATACCACAACAAAACTTTTTCTTTTCAGGGCACCTGGGTGGCTCAGTCGTTGGGCATCGGACTTCAGCTTAGGTCATGATCTTGCAGTCAGTGAGTTCGAGCCTTGCATCAGGCTCTGTGCTGACAGCTTGGAGCCTGGAGCCTGCTTTGGACTCTGTGTCTCCCTCTCTCTCTGCTCCTCCCCTCCTCACTCTGGGTCTCTCAAAAATGAATAAACGTTAAAAAAATTAAAAAATAAAACTTGTTTTTTTCTCTTTCTCATGAATTTATAGTTTCTACATAAAGACAAACATGAAACTGGGGGAATAATAGGCTTTATTAATCAAATGATGTCTTGATTTTTCTAAATGAGAAGATTGTTTTATTTGTAACACTAAACATGAGAGCTGTTTCTTAGCAAACTTGTCTGATAAATTCACATTGTGTTGTGTATTAGATTGCCCCATCCTATGTAAGAAGCAGATTTTTTCCTTATCTTCTTAAGCTCTTCTACTTTATAGTTGCGGTTGTACTTAAAAAACAAACAAACAAAACTACATTACTTCATGTCTAAAATATGTTAAAAATTTGTTTAATGTTTACTTATTTTTGGGAGAGGGAGAGACAGAATACGAGTAGAAGAGGGGCAGGGAATTGGTTTGATCAGTATGGGCAGTTTAGGAGTCTCTCTCTAGCTGGAAGGAACCTTCCCGGCTCTCCCTCTGTGAACAATGGATAGGAGGCATTGAGAGTAGCCATGGGGGAAGGAAAGTAGTATAAGAGTGCAAGTAAGAATTGATAGGCTTGTCTAGAATGGTAGCCATTGAAATGGAAACAACTATTTGTGGTCGAACAATATTTAGGAGGCAGAATCAAGAGTGCTTTAAGATGGATTAGACATAGGAGGAGGAAAGAAACGGATGAGTCAAGGAATGACTCCAGGGTTTCTATCTCCTCAACAGGGCGTGGAACGGGGGAAATCGTAAAGTTTGTCCTGGGCATGATCGCAGGCATTGAGAATGGAGTGCACATGCGTTCAAGTAATGACCGTGATACCATTGTGACAAGCAGCTGAAAATGCCTAAGGGAGTTGGTACAATACAAGTGAAAATTAAATCAGTTAGGAGAAGGCAGGAAAAGGGTAACTAAAATCCAGGAGGTGATATTTAGAGTCATACACAACTAGTTTTTGTATGACCCCTTGGCGATTTTAAAAAATGCATAATTACCACTCAGAGTCTTGGTTTTCTCATTTTAACAGCGTAAAATCGTATCCGCTCACAGGGTTCTTGTGAGAGTTAAATGGGATAATGTGGTTGAAGTGTCCAGTTCAATAAGAGCTTAATAACTTTTTTGATTTTTTAAGAGTTAAGGGAGAGAGAATGTCCCCGTTTCAGTCTGAGCTGCAACCTCATAATCTTAATTATCACAGTCGCTGTTTCAGATGTTTGGGAAAAGGCAGAAGGAGAGGAGATGACTTGTCTCCAAAGACCTTTATTAGTTAAGTCTGTTCTCTCAGCACTAGTCCAGCAGGCAAGCAGGCGTCTTCCTCGCATACTCTGTAGTAACATAAATTTTGAACTGAGATTAAAAAATTATTGACCTGCTCTATGAAAGTTGTTCAAATTGTCTCCACACAAAACACAGGTGAATTTCCATTCAGTCTGACAACCAACTGTATGGAGTTCAGGAAGCATGAAAATTCCCAGGCTGTAGCCAATTGGTTTACGCCTGGGAAAGAGCCAGCTGCCTGGCTCTCTTGTGTAAAAACACCCAAGAAAGCAAGCCCTAACCCAAAGTAGGGCAAAAAGACCTGAACACATAGACTCTAAAGTGACCATTCTGGGTTCTGACTTTTTATAGAAAATTAGGGGGTCTGACCAGACTGGATCTGCCCTCAGCTCTCGGGCTCACAGTTCCTACTACTTTCTATTTGATACTTTGCACCTGGTCCTTTGTGTTCCCTTATATTAGCTCTCTGGACTCTGCATGCATCCAAGTGCGTAACCCAGACATTTCTTTCACTGACATTAGTCGTTAAGCCGTCAGGAGTGAGACCACCTGGGTTCAAATCCTGGCTCTGATATTTGCTACCTGACCATGGAGAATAATTCAACCTCCCTAAACTTTAGGGTTTTTAATCTATAAAATAGGAATATTAATACTCAATTTATAAGTTGCCATGCAGTTTAAAAACATAACATATAAAACCTGTCGGACAGTACCTAGCAACAGATTAGTGTTCATGGCAAGGTACAGAGGTAGTGGTAGATACTTTCCTTAGGTGTTCTTCTGAAGGGTTTAGTATGTACAAACCAATATCTTCAGGGGTCTGACTAGTCTCAGAAAGCCACTCCAAGTAATCTCCACACATTCCCTTGAGACTCCCTTAACCAGTGTTTATGAATTACTTGGCAACACATTATCAACACAAAACTTGAACGTTTCTAACTTGTGTTTTATGTTTGTGTTGTTGTTGTTGTTGTTGTTGTTGTTGTTGTTTCTCTAGAAGACGGCTCAAATCTAGGCTCTAGAAAACCCTAGGACACTAGGGAAGAGGCCAGTACTTTAATGCAGTTTCAGTACTTCCAAGAAGATACTAGTACTTGCCAGCTACTGTCCTATCTCATTCATTTCATAAAGTGTTTCACTCCTACAGTTATGTTCCTTGAGTTAAAACTTTGTCCCTTATTTGTTAATCCTTGTAAGTTATGATATAAATGAGTTCATTGGAATTTTAGAAGTTGTTTAAAGAACTACATGTGAGAAGAAAATTCAAGCATCATAAAAAACAAAGAAAAGAAACAGAAATTTTTTTCTTCACCTGACCCTTCATTCCTTTCCCCAGTATAACCACATTGTCAGCTTTAGGTTATATTCTTCCAAACAGAAAAAAAAAAAACAACAAAAAACAACAGGTTTACTCAAACATACATGTGTATGTATTTTTAATTATAAATGTAATTGTACTAAACATGTTTTTCTAAAAAACTTCACATGTAAATATATACATATTAATATTTGAATGGCTGTATTGCATTGCATAGGATAGTATGCATACATAAATCTTTGTAACAAATCCTCTGTTTCTGGGCATTACAAATAATGTTACAGTGTGAACACACATATGTGTTTGCTTAACTTGGTATACTTTTCTTTCCAGACATGTTGAAGACCTGAACCTGAAATTGTAAGCCAATAACAGCTGAGATGGCAAAATGGAGGTATAGGACATGGAACATACGGGGAAATAAGAAAGTCTGGAGCAATTTCCAGATTTCCTGTTTTGGACAAATGGGGATGCAGGATGGTATTCATTGAACTAAGGAATACAACAGAGTAGAGAGTGGCTTTCACTGGGGAAATGTTGCCTTCAGTCTTTCACAGGTAAGTTTCAGTTGTCTGTGGAGCATCCAACCCAAGCCTTCTGGTAAGTAATTAGATGTAATTGCCTGAAATTCAAGAAACGAGTCTTGGCTGCCAAGTTTGTTCTGCAGCAGACTGTGAAAAAGGACAGTGTCAGAAATTGGTAGCCTAGGCAAGGAATCACTTAAAGCAGGCTTCTGGATGAGTTAGAAAGAAAGAATACAGTCCTATTATGGCTTGAATGATCATACTTACAAGAGAAAAGGAGATATATCCACCCTGAAATGACTTACTGCCGTATAATAGCCAAACGTCTCACTTACTAAGGCGAACCTCATATTTTTGGGTACTTGCATTCTTTTATTTTTAAATTATGCAAAGATGATGTTTTTAATTCTTCAATCTAGTCAGAAAAACCACATATTAATTTCAGAAAAATAAACATATTTTTATGCTATATATGTTTTTTGTTTGATCCACAGCATAGTTGGAGGGGAACTCTGCTGAGAACAGCAAGGGCTGAAATTGCAAACCTGAAGTTATAAAATCCTCACAAAAACATGTCAGCCACAGATGGAAACAGTGTTTGTTATAGAAGCTTTACAACAGATGCTGGCCTTTCAGGAAATTGTTTCTCAGGTGCTTTCTATTTTCTTTTATTTTTTTAAATGTTTATTTATATTTGAGAGAGAGAGAGAGAGAGAGAGAGAGAGAGACCACATGTGTGCTGGGGAGGGGCAGAGAAAGAAGGAGGCACAGAATCTGAAGCAGGCTGTCAGTGCAGAACTTGATGCAGGGCTCGAACTCATGGACCATGAGATCATGACCTGAGCCGAAGTCGGACACATAACCGACTGAGCCACCCAGGCACCCTTCAGGTGCTTTCCAACTCTAAGCCTGATTCTGACTGATATGAAGAAGGATTCAGGTTTTGTTTAGTCAGGAGGCAAGGGCTTATTCCAAAACCAGCCCCGAAGGCAAAGGAATCCCCCACTGAGTCTCAGGAATCCTCCATCCAGCTGGCTTCACTGGCTTGTCATTCAAAAACAAGTTCCCTGTGTCTGTACCTACCCAGTCACATGTCTCTGTGACTATCCAGTCACCTGGGGCCAGATCTCTAATTGGAGTGAGGAGGGAAAGCAGCTTTCTAACGATGGCTGGGGACATGCTTTCCCATTTCTTGCACAGCAGACTTACAGTGTAGAAAAGGACATTGTCTCCCAAGCTTGGTTTTAGCTCAGAACAAAAACATACAGTACACTTGAATTACAGGAAAATACTGGTGTGGTAGAACACGGTAGAACACACCAGAACACATGATTTGGATCTGACACTTAACTCTCACCTTCTCATTCTATACTACTTAGTAGTTGGGCAAATTTCTCTTACTATAAAGGGACAAAGGTAGTTGAATTCAACTTAGTAGTCTCCAACCCAGTGTCATGCACGTGAGGACAGCTGACCTTTAAGTATTATTCAATAACGATAATAGGGATGAAGGCACAATAAAGCTGGAGAAGAAAAGGGTTCTATATGTTTATAAATTGGAACAGATAATTGAATTAAGTGGGTCTTTGTGACAATAGTGTCATGTATGGGTTGAGAGAGGTTCTGAGGCCAAGCCACTGCTAACTCAAGTATAAGGTAAGAAAAGAATCTTATTTTTTTAGAAGAAAATTGGAAGGAGAAGGAAGGAACACTGCATTTGCTAATGAATGCTGATAATTTTAGGTCAAAATATATTTTCTCTGGTTATAAATTAGATTATTTTTGCAGTTTCAATTAAATTGTTGGTAAAGTAATATTAATCGCACAATACTTGTTTTAGTAGAATGAGGCTGAAAATATACAGCAATCGAGAAGAAAGTGCATCATATCATATCTCTCTAAAGTGTATTTAGAGGTGTTTGATAAATATTGAAGTATGATATTGAATTGCGTGCAATAAACACTTTGAACTTATGAATGAAATCTATAGAAAATCTTCTCTAGGGAACGCTTGTCAGGTCTTAATTAAAATCTTATGTCATGTTTCCTATAGCCTTTACTTAAAATATACCATAGAGAACTCAAGGTCCTGTGGAAGAAATCAAAGTGAAGAACATATTCAGACAAGTTTCTGGTGGACGTCCATCAAAGCTACTCCTAGTCAATTGTGACTGGCTACTATTACACAAGAGAGACATTTCAGTGGCCTGTATGATACTGTATTACAAGGTCAGCTTCACTTTAATAGAAAATGCTTTGGAAGACTGAGCTGATATGAGTTCATCAAAGTGTAATAGACATCTGCAATCAAATTCTATCCAGGGAATATTCTGGGCACAATTTAAATTGTGGACAAAAAAAAAAATTTAACCTAGGGATAGAGAACTCAATTATCTGTGGGAATCAGAACTCATCACTTAATACATCATCTAAAGGACCATCAGAGATCTTAAAGAAGCAATCACAGTGACAAAATCAGTGTCTGAGCTCATGATTTCTCTGAGTATTTTAGTAGTCAATTTTAGCATGGATCATTTGGGTTCCATCATTTTTTTTAATTCAAACTGACAGATATTTATTTAAAAAAAGTAAGAAGGAGGGAGAATACAAAAGAAAATAAAAAGTAAATACTGTAATTTATAATATACTAGAAGAGGCTTTTAACCCGCTGTTTTGCTCTTTTAATGTATATGAGTTATGAGGAAAAAAATGAAAGAGAGAGTTTAGTAGAAAGTGAGAAAGATATTTCACATTGCCAATGTGTCAAGTTAGAATAGATTGCAAGGAATTTCTAACAGTTATTACCTAAAAGACTCACTCTAACTTTTGAAAGAATAAGTCTTATTAAGCAAAATGTCCTTCTAGTAGTCAAACTTTATCCAAAAAAGTTGAAGCCACTCTAGGTCTTTACTCCAGAAAGATTTAGTGTAAAAAACTGTTTCACAGATGATACAATTGTTGAGGAACAAACAGAGGAGAGTAAGGTAACAGAAGGAAGCCATTTCTACCTCAAGGGCAGGTAATGTTATCTCTCTGGAAGGAGCTAGAGCCATGGAAGAAACGTCTTGGTCCGAACTGGTAACTCAAGGGTGCCTGGGTGGCTCAGTCGGTTGAGCGGCCAACTTCGGCTCAGGTCATGATCTCATGGTCTGTGAGTTCGAGCCCCACGTCGGGCTCTGTGCTGACGGCTCAGAGCCTGGAGCCTACTTCGGATTCTGTGTCTCCCTGTCTCTCTGCCCTTCCCTTGCTCACGCTCTGTCTGTATGTCTCTCAAAAATAAAATAAAAATTCTAAAAAAAAAAAAAGCTTCTGTCATGCAGCCCTTAAAAAAAAAAAAAAAAAGACTGGCAACTCAGAGTGAGGGATCAAGTTATAGTGAAGTAGTCACTGCTAGAGATGCCACAGGAGCAGATGTAAAGGGGCAGACCAGCCCCTTTCCTTCTTCTACCCTCTAATCTTTGGCCAATGCCTTCCTATAGAATCCTCTTAGGCTGCCATAACAAATATCATAGACTGGGTGACTTACAAAGCAGAAATTCGGTTTCTCACAGTTCTGGAGTCCAGAAGTCCAAGATCAGTGTTCCTGGCGAGATCACTCTTCTTGGCTGGTAGATGGCAACCTTCTTGCTGTGTCCTCACATGGCCTTTCCTCCAGGCATGGAGAGTAAGAGAGAGAGAGGGAGAGAGAGAGAAAGAAAGAGAAAGAGCTCTCCAGTGCCCTCTGCTTATAAAGGACACAAATCCTATCACATCAGGGCCCCCACCCTTATGACCTCATTTAACCTTGATTATCTCCTTCAAGGCTTTATCTCCAACCCTAGCTACCTTTGGGTTACGGCTTCAATTATGAATTTGGGGGAGACATGAACATTCAGTCCATAACACTGACTTTACTGAAACACCAATGGGAACAGGACCCTGGGGGAATGTCCTGAGATACAGAAAAGGTGGGGAAAGGGGAATAGATCTGAGGGTATTAACCAGAACAATATCCCTGAGTATTATATTATTTTACTCTGATTTTTGACTGAACCTGAAGAAAACAAATAATAGAATTGAGCAGACTTAAATATAACTTGGTGAAATATGTATTCTTTAATTACTATAATGGGAGATTGTTATATGCCAGTGGATTTAATAGTTGTGAGCAAATTCTTGGCTATGGAAAATGGCCAGTTTGTCATCAAAAATACTTCTCTCTAAACCTGAAGGTTTATGATTACTGAAGCATTACAGAAGTTTTGTTTCTAGGTGACAAAAATTTGTCTACCTAATGGAAAAAAATCTGTTATAAGAATAAAATGAAAATAGGATGATATCCTAATAAACTGGAAAACACATAAAAATAGGTTGGCTTCAAGATTTCCTTAGTAATCTCTCATCCTACCCACTCATATAGTTGTACATACTGTTGACAGATATAGGAAACTAAAATTCCTCACTTAAATAGCACCAAAATACCCAAGAAGCCTATTATCATTGTTTATGAAGCGGGTAAGTCTTTTATCCCAATAAGTATCCTAAATCTGAGAAGAGCACACACAATCCAACCATGAATGCACAAGTCTCATTTCCAGTCAATATACTGGTTTTGCAAACCTCCATAGGAGACACTATAATTGCTCTGTAGATCAATGAAGACACTTTTAGGTTAAACTCAACAGATATTGTTTTAGGTAACAAAGGAGGAATGCAAGTGGCTCATCAAAATCAATAATAATCCGTTCATATGAAGAGCACATTGGCCCTTTAAGTGGGGTTTCCTGGAATAAGGCGACTTCCCATTTAACTCTGATCTCCACGAATGATCCAAGACGTGGCAGTATATGTCAAAAGTATTTAAAAGTTCATATATTTTCATCCATAATTTCATTTCTGGGGATTTTAGGAAATAAAAAATCTGGAAAAGATTTACACCTAAAGGTGTTCATTGAGTCATTATTTATAATTTACAAATTAGAAACAATCTAACTTTCTTTTAATTTTTTTAACGTTTATTTATTTTTGAGAGACATAGAGACAGAGCATGAGCTGGGGAGGGGCAGAGAGAGAGGGAGACACAGAATCCAAAGCAGGCTCCAGGCTCTGATGAGCTGTCAGCACAGAGCCCGACGTGGGGCTCGAACTCACAGACAGTGAGATCATGACCTGAGCCGAAGTTGGCCGCTCAACCAACTGAGCCACCCAGGTGCCCCCAATCTAACATTTTTGACAGTATGAGAATGCTTACAGAAGCCATGCTAGAGACATAATGGACTGCTATATAACCAATAAAAACCATGAATATAAAAATAATTTACAACATGAAACAAATAATAAAGGGTATTATTAGAGCGATGTTATATGCAAATCTGGGGGAAAGTGAAGCTAATATTAATAGTGGTTGTTTTTAAGTTTTAGGATTATGAATGTCATTTCTGCCCCTTTCTACTTCTCTTCTAATGCTTATTTTCCACATTGACTATCTAATACTTCAGGGGGAAAAAAAGCTCTATGAAAATAATCATTGTCAGGATCTGACACCTTTCATCTTATCTGGCATCTCTCCAGTCCCTGACTTGGCATAGCAGTTCTGGAGGCCAAAGCTACGAGAGCTCAGCTACACGTGTGGCCAGCTACTCACTGCTTCTCACTGCTGTCCTAGCCTCCTCAACTAAATCCACAGTTATTTTTTGAGAATCTGTTATTTGCTGAGCATTCTGTTACTGCAACAGGAGATCCAAAGAAGTATGACCGAAGGTTCACGATTTGACTGGGGACACAAGTCATATACATGGAATAAAAATTGGGATACAAAATAGCATTTAATCCAATACTTTGAGTCAGAGACTTACGCTACTATTGACAGAAGAAAAGTTATCCTATGAAAAACAAAGTTATAAGTTTTTTCTTTCACCAATTCAAAAGAATTTTTTGAATTGTTTTAAAAAGCATAAATATCACTGTTTGATAAGGCCATTATTTGTGCTTTTTTTCAAATGTACTTTTGGATTTGCCATATTAAAACCCTTCTCCTAGGAGAGCCAGAAGTTGTTGTGTTTTGTTTCGCTTTGTTTAATTTTTTAATATCTATGTTGAGAGAGAGAGAGAGAAAGAGCACAAACAGGGGAGAGGGACAGAGGGAGGGGGAGAGAGAGAGAATCTTAAGCTGACTCCATGCTCAGCAAGAAGCCCAACAAGGGGCTAGGACCCATGACCCTGGGATCATGACCTGAACCCAAATCAAGACATGGATGCTCAACCAACTGAGCCACCTAGACGCCCCTATTTTCTTTTTTCTTTTTTTTTTGAGAGCCAGAAATTATTTAAGTACATGAAAAATTGTTTTAATTCCTTTAAATTTAGAAAATTAAAGAAAAATTCTTTTAGTAAACTCTAACTTTCTTCTCTAGGTATTCGCTAACTTGTTTTTGCAAAGAGTATGTTTCAGTCTATAATAAGAAACAATTTAACTACTAAAATCTGAAAATGTTACTTATAAATTATGTAAATTGTAACATTTACTTCAAAAATAATTAAGAATTTATATAAAAAAGAAAACAAAAAGTATAAATTATTCTATAAGAAAAATTATACAAATATAAAAGAAAGTTTGCTAAAACCTAATTTGGTGTGGAAGATTAATTATTAAAAGTATTGCATATAATTGTCCCCTAAATTATGCTTGACTTTAATCAGGTGGAAACAGAAACACCTTAAATCATCCATTGCCATTTTATATAAACTACGGGAGAATAAGATCACAATTTATTACTTTAAAAATGAGAGTAGCAAGTTTGAATCATGCTTCAAATTCTCTTAAGTCAATGATGAGAGTTTTTCATTTTTGCTATTTCCTTTCCTCTTAGAATAAACAGTGAATCTTTTCTCCCATTCCTTAAACAAAATTTCTCTAATCATTTCCATATTTTCTTACAGTTAATACCTGACCCCCCAGTTCACATTACTAAAAGGAGAGTGACACAGAAGGGAGTCTCCAAATGCTCACTCTGTGTGTGTGTGTGTGTGTGTGTGTGTGTGTGTGTGTGTGTGTGTGTGTGTGTTATGTATGTTTAGTCTTTAAAAACAAACAAATAAAAAAGAAAGACATTGCTGGAAAACAAGCAGATCATTCTATCAAGTGGAACTTTATGAAAGTGATAAATACAATTCTGTTTGATGGTCATTTAATATTTTTCAGAAGGAAAAATTAATCTGGGTAAGGCCGTTCTTTGCCTTATTTTTAAATCATAACATGTGGTGATTCATCACGGATAAAAATAAAACAACTGACATAAACAAAGCCTTGACTGCCTGCCTTACTCAACCTCCCTCCAAAATAAAACAATGTAAAGAGTTTCTGTGAGAAAATGTGCATCCAGGGAAAAAAGTGACAGCAAGCTCAGGTACATGACAAGCAGCAGAGGAGGGTGAGGAAGCTGTGCCAAGCAATAGTTGAAACCGGGCACCCAGTGTGCATTAATCTAAGCCACCCATCAACTTGTAGGGTCACTGACCTTGAAGAAATACATTTATTTCCTGGTCAAATACTTTCTGAATAGGTGCTCACAGTTTAATCAATTTTCAGGCCTTTGCTCAGATCCAGATTAATTGGTGCAGCTCAAAAGTTAATTAAACCTTTTCTTCCAACAAAACAGATTCGTTCCAAACCATTTGATGCTGGCTTATGACTATCTCTCAAAAATGCTCCTGAAAAAAATCTACTGGTGGTAATAGAAGCAGAATCCTGTGGATCCCTCGCTCTGTTGTTCACACAGGCTTCGGCTGCTGCCCTGTGGCTTTCAGATAAGAATCCCTAAGAAATTTTCATGACACACAAGTGTATCATTGACCTCGGTTAGACTCCACTTGGGCAGTCTCAAAAGCAAAGCTGTTGATTTTATGGAAATTGAAAAATCCCACATAAAAATTCCTCTGTGATTTTTCCCTTTCATTTCCAGTTACCTTAATGTTTCCCAAACCAGAAGACCAAAAAAGAAACAAAAGAAATAATTAATTATTTAAACATGCTATACAAGAAGAAAAAAGTAGTTTGAAGTCTGAGTGTTCCTGGAGGTTTAAAATGTTCTTGCATATTTTTATAGCTTCCTAGCAGCTCTTCCAGCTGCGGTGCTTGAGGGGAAAATAAATGAAGTCTGCAAGTGCCGTTCAGTATAATGTGATTGTCTTCTGGTTGTAAATCCAACTGTCTTCAGTGATTGTTGAGAAAGCAAGAGTGTTATGCACGTAACTCAATAGTTTTTCGTGCCATTGCATAAGAAATATATTCGATATTTTAAAAAATGGGTGACCTCTTTAAAATATCTCCATTAAGAAAAAACTCATCAAGCAAATCTCCCCCATGACTTTGGCAGAAGCTGAAAGCTGGAGAAAAATGTCCAGTCCTGTGATACTTGTCTATTCAGTAGTGCTCTTACCTGCAGCAAAGAGTGAGGGGCTAGAATCCCTAACAGGGAAGGGAGGATAACTGACATATACTGTGTTTTCTTTAATAGGATAAACATGGTCTCGAGAACCAAGGGACAAAACAACCATCAACTTCTTTACTTTTGTGTACAATCTTACTTTGAATCAGGCAGAGAGTATACACAGGCAGTCTCTGCCCCTGCCCTCATATAAACAACTACCACTTATAAGCTCAGTGTGAGAACTATCATTTATTAGTTGAAAGACTTCAACACATGGCATACCTCATGGCTACCTCTGACACATTAAGCCTCAAAGCCAAAATAACAGTGAACTCAGCAGAGAAAATCTGGAGCAATGCTTAAGGCCCAAGACGTGAAAGGGAGGATAAAAGTAGGTTATTAAGTTAAACTAGAAAATGCTAGGGTTGCCTAGTTTAAGTTAATCTAATCACATCAATAATGACTGTCCTACGAAAATAGAATATTCCTAATTGTATCAAGACTCCTAAATTATTGTTCCTCCTTAAAATCCTAAGTGGTTTAACGTCTATATAAAAATATGATACTAACTGGTTAGGATTTAGATTTAAATAAGCATATTTCACTCATAAAATTTTTTAAATGGTTGAGTAAATCAATCAGTGTGATCTTGTATCAAGACAATATCGCTATCTTCAGGTGACTTCCCTATACCTAATGTCTAATCAGTTACTGATATATTCAAATGTTTGAAGCAAGGATCATATGAAGACAATGGCTATTTAGAGACTCTAATGATCTGTGACTCCCCTGAAATTATAAGCTAGATTTAGTGTCTATCTGTCTACCTGTCTACCTATCTGCCTGTTCACCTATCATTTGCATTTTAGGGGACAAATGTCCTTAGTTTTCATGAGGATCTCAAGAGAATACAATTACCCCAGAATCTTATGAAACACATATATAAATGGTCAATCATTATAGTATTAAATGCTATTTATTTCAATGTCTAATTAATGTTACACCAGCAGATATTAAAAAGAGTATCACTAAGATACTATTTCCTTAAAGTAACAGGTGTAACTTTTGTCTATATATCATCACATCATCTGCACATACTGACAATTTTACCTTTTCCTTTCCAGGTAGTTTGGATGAGTATTTATTTGTTTGTTTGTTTATTTGTTTGTTTATTTATTTATTTAATTTTGCCTGATTGTTTCGGCTAGGACTTCCAATGCTATGTTGAATAAAAGTGGTAAGAGTTTTATTCCTGATCTTAGAGGAAAGGCCTTCAGCTTCTCACTGAGTATGGCATTAGCTATGGGCCTGTCCTATATGCCTTTTATTTTTGTGGTACCTTCCCCCTTTGTTGAGAGTTTTTATCATAAATGAATATTAATTTTGTTAAATGCTTTTTCAATCATTTGAAAAATTATCTTGACTGATTTGTAGATGTTAAACCATCTTTGCATCCATGGAATAAACTGATCATGATATATGGTGCTTTAATGTATTGTTAAATTTGGCTAATTTTTTATGGAGGATTTTTGCATCTATGTTCATGAGGGACAGAGGCCCTCTTTAGAGCATCTTAACAGTGACATAGGGGTAGCAACTCCAAGATAGTGACCTCAGTAAGAACATAATAAATGTTACTGAATACAAGTAGAAGTAATAGCAGTCTGGTCCTGTCCCTATTTAGTGGGACATCCAGCAAGTCATTTGCTTCTTGTCAACAGTAATGGAGGCTTTTGGATTTACATGTCATTCTAACATTATAGCATGCATACAAACTACCTAAAGAAATAACACTACAAGATAAGGAGGATAAACAGGAGGAGAAGAAATAAAGAGAAGTAAAAGTTAGTAGAACTCAGGAAACAAATCCAGGAACTGACCTAATTTTAGTTATTTTATTTGAAAAGCAGATGGACATAAGATTTGTTAAGACTGCAAATCACATGATTATAAGTAAATTTGAGTAATAAAAGGAATATTACTTAGGAAGTGACTTGGAAGTCCATTAGACATTCATTTGAAGGTGAATTTATAGCTGTCATAAAAATCTGCAGATTGTGTCTGTCATCATAAGTGATACACTGAGTCCCTTATATATGCCAAGGGTGTGCACAGAAGAACATCAAACCCACTCAAAACTCCCCTTTTCAAGACATTGTATTCAGTATCAACCCACTACTTTTTTTAAAAACAGAACAAAATCTAAAACAAAAGTTTTAACAAACTTTCGTTATACTGTTTAAAAATAATTTTACCCTGCAGAAAAACACAAATTAAAATTGGCTATTTATTTTGAAAATTATGCCTCTAGTTGTTTCTTAGAGGGCATGCACTCTAGGACTTAAAGTATGTGAAAATTTTCTCAAACCTCAATAATCCATATCGGTGTCTCTGTATATAATTACACATTTAATGGGTCCAATTCAAAACTCAAGGTTGAAATGAGACATCTTATACTGTGAAAAATGAATGATTCACACAATTTCAGGGACTGTGGTTTCTACTAGCAGTATAAATGTACACAAAGCAATTTCCTGTAAGTTTTCTTATAAACCTATTCTTATATCAGTGTCTCACTCTCCTGGTGAGGATACAGTTTACATTTGCTGTGATGACTTAAAAAGTAATATTAAGTGCTTGTTACCTTTTTTTATATTTGAAATCTGTGTAAGATGGTTTGACAAAAATAGAGAGTTGTAGGGCAAACTGAAGCAATATATGTCAGAAAATTTGAATGAAGAAGGCAAATGTATTTTATAAGTGAAAGACTTCATTATTTTAGCAGTAATATGGGATAGAGAAGTTTTAAACTTCAAAGTTACTTACAAGTTTATTAAATATTTTGTGACATTCAAAGGTTGCTGAGTTTCAAAAAAAGGTAGGCAGCACATAAAATGAAGTCAGTCTATGAAAAGGAAGGCACAAAAAATTATAGTTTTATTTAGATAAGTACCAACAGTAGGTAAATAAAACTGATATATTTTTTCAGTTTTGATCTAGAAATCTGAGATTAATCTTACTCTGGGGTTTTAACTAAGGCTGCTGTTTACTTTTTTGTAAGGTAGTTGATATTGTAGGAGAGCATTGCCAAAGTGATAAAAGTCTTAGCTACTATGAGAAAATTCACCATGTTCCTTTTTAAAGTTAATTTCCTAAATATTTAACATGATATTTTACATATGCCAATTATTTTTGTCAAATTAACACCAAACCTATATGAAATAAAAATTCTATAACATTAATTATATTGTTTTATAAGATACAAAAATCACATTAAAACTCTGTGATTCACTAAGTCCAAAATAAGTCACAAGACTTGTATTTGTTATACTTGTATGATAAACCAGCTAGTAAGGTGTGAAAATCAGGACATTAAAAAATACAGATATCCTCTGATTTCCCAAAACAAACTTTATGCTAACAAATCTTTGCTTGCATATTTTATATGTTTTCACAAAGAAAATAGGTAATAATGATTTAAACCTTCTGTCAGATTAAAATCCTTGCAATATAAAAAGCAAAACAGGGAGATCAAAGATGGTGGCAGAGTAGGAGGACCCTGGGCTCATCTCATCCTGTGACACAAGTAGATAAACACCAAATCATGCTAAATATCCCAGAAATCTGCCTGAGACTGACAGAACAAACTTCACAACTGGAAGGACAGAAGAGGCCACATCAAAGAAGGTAGGAAGTGACTAGACATTGCTCAAGGGAGAAAGGATTCGATCCTGGGTGCTGCAGAAGGGAGGGAGCCATGGTCATAAAGAACGGTGAGAGAGAGGGGAGCACAAAGGGGAATCCACAAGGAGAACATTTCCCCGAAGTCATTGGTTTGGAAAATGAGAGGGGCTGACTTTGGTGAGCAACCAGCAGGCCTTAAAGCATAGAGTTTTGAAGGTCAGCAGACTTGGCTGGAAAAGATCCTGGAGGGCACTGCCCTGCTCCTAGAGAGAAGGTAGACAAACAACTCAGGAGGCAGATGATGTGGAAACAAATCTGAGGAACTCCTGGGGCACACAGTGAAGAGAGCATCCCTGGAAGGCAACTTTCTGAATCTACAGGAATAAAGGAGCACCAGTTCCCTCCCCCACCCCTCAGCATAAACACAGAGCCACTGGTTGGAGGCAGGGCAGCACTGACACTGGCTGCCCCACTTGCTTACACCACCCCTCCTCCACTCCGCACTCTGGCAAGATGGTCTTCCTCAGTCAAGCATGCCTCAGTCTCAGCACAACAGGACCCTGCCCCAGAAACTAGCATAAACCCTTGCCCACACTATATCTCTTAAGCCTGGAGTTTTAAAGGTCAGGTTACTTGGCTGGGATAGAGCCAAGAGGGCACTGGGCTGCCCTGGAGAGAAGGCAGGCAACAACACAGAGGCAGACAGCACAGAAACAGCAATCTGAAAAATGTCTGAGGCACACACAGAGAAGATTATTTGCTATCCTAGGAGTGTTTCCCTGAGAGGCAGCCTTTTAGGAGATGACTCTCCTCTCTGGCATCCAAGGAGCTGGCTGGCACCATTTCCCTCCCCCATCCCTCAACATAGACACAGAGACACCTGAGGGAAGCAGCTCAGCATGGACGCTGGCTATGTAACTTGCTTACACTATGACCTCCCCCTTTGTGTAATGGTGGGGCTGCCCTTCTTATCCAAGCTTGCCTCAGTCACAGCATGGTGGGCCCCTCCCTCAGAAGACCAAGCACAAACCCCTGACCATAGATGTCTCTTGACCAAAGAGTTCTGTAGGGTCTCACTTTGGGTGGAGTTGGTGTCGGGTCTATTTCACAAGCAGACCAGAGCACACCTAGTTAACTCCCACATTCGGGCCAGGGACCAGATACTGCTCACAGTAGGCAAGGAGAACCTCTACAGATGACTGGCCTGAAGGATAGAGCAGCCAAAACACCATAGCAGAGCACATGCATCACACACCAGAGACAGTCGCTGAAGTGCCAGGCACTGACTTCTTCTTCATAAGCCCATTATTTTTGAGAGCAGGAGACATAAATAGCTTTCCTAACACAGAGAAGAAGGCAGAGGCTTAGACAAAATACTAAGATGAAGGAAGAAACTTACCCTAAATGAAAGAATAAGTTAAGGCCACAGCCAGAGATCTAAGTGATACAGATATAAGTAACATGGCTATGGAGAATTTAAAGCAATGATCATAAGGATACACGATAGGCTTGGGAAAAGAATAGAAGACATCAGGGAGACCTGTATCACAGAGATAAAAGAGTTAAAAAAAATCAAAGATGAAGATTGCAAGAAATGAGATTGGAAACAGGCTTAATGCATGAACAGCAGGTTAGAAGAAGCAGAGGAATGTATTTGTGACCTAGAAGATGAAATAATGGAAATTAGTGAAGCTGAACAAAAGGGAGAAAGAAGAATTATGCAACAAGAGAATAGACTTAAAGAACCTAATGACTCCATCAAATGTAATAACATTCATATTATAGGAGTCTCAAAAGAAGAGAGAGAAAGAGGGGACAGAAAATTTATTTCAAGGAATAATAGAAAACTTTCCTAACCTGGGGAAGGAAACAAACATCCAGATCCATGAGGCACAGAGAACTATCAAAATCAACAAAAGCTGACCAACATCAAGACATAATTGTAATTAAATTTGTGAAATATAATGATAAAAAAAAATCTTAAGAACAGCAAGACAAAAGAAGTCCTTAACTTACAATGGAAAACCCATAGGGCCAGGTGAAGATTTCTCAAAAGAAACTTAGCAAGCTGGAAAGGAGTATCATATGTTCAAAATGCTGAATGGGAAAAACCTGCAGCCAAGAATATTCTATCCAGCAAGGATAGATATCCTATTCAGAATAAGAGAAATCAAGTGTTTCCCAGACAAATGAAAACTAAAGAGTTCATGACCACTAAATTAGCCCTGCAAGAAATATTAAAGGGACACTTTGAGAGCAAAGGAGAGATCAAACGTGACAAAGAAAAGACAGGATCAGACAAAATCTCCAGAAACAATGAATGACACAAGTAATAAAATGGCAATAAATACATATCTATCAATAATTACTTTGAATGTAAATGGACTAAATGCTCCAATCAAAAGACACAGGGTGTCAGAAGGATAAAAGACATGTTATCTATATGCTGCCTACAAGAAACTCATTTTAGATCTAAAGACACGCGCAGACTGAAACTGAAGGGTGTAGAAACATGTATCATGAAAATGGTTGTCAAAAGTCAGAGTAGCAATACTTTCTTTAGACAAACTAGACTTTTTAGCTCTTATGTTGTTTTTATCCTGCTTTGGAATCATGGTAATACTGGCTTCACAGAATGATTTTGAATGTGTTCCCACAATTCTATGATTTGTAATATTTTGATAAAGATTGTCATTTTTTTTAAATAATCTTGAGCTTTTCTGTGCTGGGAAATTTTTGATTCCTAATTCAACTTTCATTCCTTGTTATTGTTCTAGGAAAATTTCCTATTTTTGGATTCAAGATTCATGATTCAATCATTGTAACTTGTACATTTTTAGGAATTATCTGGGTTTTTTTCTCCTAAGTTATCTGACTAGCTGGTATACATTTATTTATAGTTATTTGTTACCACCTATGTATTTCTGTGGTTATCTGTTGTATTGTTTCCTCTCCACTTTGCATTTTGGTTTTTGAGTCTTGTCTTTTTCTTTTTCCTTAATTAACATAGTTAAAGTATTGCCAAATTTGTTTATCTTTTTGGAATAATTGGTCATTACTTTCAATTTTATATTGTTATTTATTCTGGTCTCTATTTTATTTATTTATTATTTTTCTATGTCATTTCCTTCCTCTACTAAATTTTAGCTAAGTTTCCTCTTTTCTAGTTCCTTGTGATATAATGTTGCTTATTTGAACTCTTTTCTTTTAAATGTTTATTTATTGATTTTTGAGAGAGAGAAAGTAGTCTAATATCTGCAATTTCATATGATTCAATCAACATACAGGATGTAATTTTTCTTTTGAAGTTTCAAATATCGCAAACCTTTGCCCATCTTCTCTTTCCCATCTTTCTCAAGGAATAGATACCTATTTTTTTCCCCAAGGCTAACCTCTAAATTTACCTGTTAACTTCCTTTCTCCTCTACCTTTATTTGACTTGTCTTTTTAGCAAAGATTTAACATCTTATTAATTGTTCACCTTTCCCCCTAGTCTCATTTCTCCTAACTAATTTAATGTACTTCTTCTGTAGCTTTCATCTTATAGTTTTTTTCACCATAAACCTGTACGGCTCAAAAGCCTGTATTTCTCCACAGAAAGTATTCTTTATTACTCTCATGGTTAATATGGTCTATTATTCTTTTACTTTTTCTGTGCATATTCCTTGTCCATTCTATTGTAATTTCCATGATAGCAACACAAGAGTCATTTATTGTTTAATCTCATCTTGGGACCTAATTAACCATTCATAGAATAGGTGCTCAAAAATCCTTAAAATAAATACATTTCCAAATGAATTAGAATTTTAAACTTTTCCTTAATATTCTAGAAAAGTAAATTTTGATTTTTAGCAATACTATTAGTTTACTTCTTGAGACACCTTGAAGTTCCACAAAAGTGAGCAATACTCCTATCATTGATTATCAAAAGGAAAGGCAAAAAATTTATTTTAACTTATTTCTTCAGAATGTTTCCTATCTTATTTATTTCTTTTTAAAGTTTATTTATTTATTTTTGAGACAGAGAGACAGAGTAATCAGGGAAGGAGAAGAGAGAAACGGAGACATAAGAATCCCAAGCAGGCTCCAACCGTCAGTGCAGAGCCCAATGCGGGGCTCAAAATCACAAGTTGTGAGATCATGACCTGAGCTGAAACCAAGAGTCAGATGCTTAACTGACTGAGCCGCCCAGGCACCCCTATTTGCTATTTTGCTAAACACAAAAATGCCTTCACAATGAAGGATACTATATTTAAACATTTTGAATTTGCTGCTGAGACAGAGAACAGGAGGACTAATTGCTGTGAATTGTTCAAGACTACACAGAGTTTTGTTTCAAGCTCATAACACAGGCTTACCTTAAATTGTGCATGCTCACCAAGTAGATAAAACATCCAAGATGGAGACAAAAAGACATCAGATTTGGGTTTACAGGAAGAATTCTAGTAACGAACATAACTTTGAAGATTATAGACAGATTACAGCTGCGTGAACATGGTGTAAATAAAATTACCACTTCAGTTTCTTTTACCAAAATCTCTCTTAGCACAGTAAAGAACCAGGACTTAACCATCAATGGTAACTTTAATTCACAGCACTGGATCTCTGACACACAAAACTCCAGGATCCAGGAGAGCCATTGGTAAAGCTTCCCACCTTAAGTTAGCACAAAATCTGAATCTGTATTGTTAGCAAAATAAAAATATACAAAAATCAGTGCTCTTTACTTGATGGAAATTCTGTGTCCTGTGGTCTTTTACTATCAATATCTTGGGGAGGAGGGGCAACATGGCGGAGGAGTAGGGGGCTCCAGTATTTCGCCTGTCCTTTAAAGGGGGACGACTGAAACCATTGTCTCTCTCAACTCCAAAAATCGGGGGGGAAAGGTGCTACAGCTGACAAGAAACGTAGGCGAAAACAGACACGGCCCAACTAAACTGTGAGTTTAATCTGGGTCGGATAAAACGAACTCGAACTCCGGAAGTTGAGCTGAGGGGAGGGTGAGCGTCTTCGGAGATAGCTGGGAAAGTGCTAATCTAATAACATCTGAACGAGAGGGCCAGAGCGGGTGAGACCGCTACGATCCAGCCCCTAAATGCAGGGCTTTTGAAGAGAAGTTCAGTGGCAAGAAGCAGCACTAACCGCGCACTGCTGGGACCGCACCAACCCCGTCCTGAGCCACTGGGACGCGCGCGCCGGGGGGACTGGCAGCGGGGACGCGGGCGGCGCCACCAGCCGAGCACCTCTAACCCCGGCACAATTATAACAAAATCGGGGGTGGCAGACAGCCACCTCACCGCGCCACCCTCGCCCAGCGCCTCCAGGGCGCGCGCGCTGCCGGGACAGGCAGCGGGGACCCAGGCGGCGGCTCCTGCGGAGCACCTCTTACGCCCGCACAGTTACAGCCAAATCAGGCGGTAGCAGACGGCTGCGCCACCGCGCCACCCTCGCAGGGACCCAGGCAGCCCCAGGCGGCGGCTCCTGTGGGACACGGCCGGGTCACCGTCCAGTAAACCACACTAGGCTGGCGTGGGCGGTGGAGAGAGAACAGAAATAAAGGGGCGAATAAAGCCTCCAGGACTGGTGGCGCGGGTCTGGAGAGACGCCATTGTTGTCTCACAAGCCAGGAAGTCACCCCAGAAGCCATCTCTGCAGCAGTGGAGGCCGGACCCGCCTACACTAAACCACGCCCCTCCCAAACTATCAGCAGGAGCAACTGATCCAAGTGGAGATTGCTGCCTGGAGTAACGCCAGTCATTTCTTCTTTTTAAATTTATCCCTCCCTTTCTCATTCCTGCTGATCCCCATCCCTGAGCTGGTCATCCAGGGTACTGACTGGCTTAATCATTTTTTTTTGTTTTTTGTTTTTTGTTTTTGTTTTTTTTAACCCACTCTTTGAGGACATGTCCTACAACCTCTTCTTTACTTCCCTAGCCCTTTTTCTGGAATAACCAGGCCGTATAAGTTCATCTAGACGACATCGATCTTTATTCCTTTTCCCTCACACCTGTCCTTATTCTGATTTCTATCAGTCTGGATTAAACCCTTTAGTCGCTCTACCTCGGCAAAGTCCATTTCCTTCTTCTCCCTGCACCAGTCATTATTCTGTCTATATATGCTCTGCCACCAGCACACTACATACCTTGTCCTTAACGTGTAGCTGTTACTTCAGGACATTGCCCTCAGAGAGTCACTTGTTATTTTTTTCTGTTGTGAACTGCTTGTCTGGACCATTTGTCGGTACGTTTGAGTATTTCTGTGTTCTGTGTGTCTGTCAGTTTTCCTTTCCAGGGCAACTTCAAGAAACAACCCATAACACATCCAGCCAAAATGACAAGACGGAAGAATTCTCCTCAAAAGAATCTACAAGAAGCAGTGACAGCTCAAGAATTAATGAAAACAGATATAAGCAACATAACAGAACTTGAATATAGAATGATAATCATAAAACTAATTGCTGGCCTTGAAAAAAGCTTAGATGAATGCAAGGGGTCCCGCGCGGCAGAGTTCAAGGACCTTAAAAACGGTCAGGAAGAATTAAAGAAGGCATTGGAAGAAATACAGGGGAAACTGGAAGCAGCCACAGCACGGATTGAAGAGGTAGAGGAAAGAGTTAGTGCATTAGAAGACAAAATCATTGAAAAAGAGGAAGCAGATAAAAAGAGAGAGAAGCTGATCCAGGAACAGGAAAGGAGAATTCGAGAGCTGAGAGATGCACTCAAAAGAAACAATATCCGTATCATAGGAGTTCCAGAGGAAGAAGAGAGAGAGAAAGGAGTCGAAGGGGTTCTTGAACAAATCACTGCTGAGAACTTCCTCAACATGAGGAAGGAAACGGGCATGGAAATCCAAGAGGCACAGAGAACTCCCCTCAGACGTAACTTGAATAGACCTTCTGCACGGCACATCATAGTGAAGCTGGCAAAATACAAAGATAGGGAGAGAATCCTGAAAGCAGCTAGGGACAAAAGAACCCTAACATACAAAGGGAGACCTATAAGGGTAGTAGCAGACTTATCTACAGAAACTTTGCAAGCCAGAAAGGAATGGCAGGATATCTTCAATGTGATGAGCAAGAAGGACCTGCAACCAAGAATTCTGTATCCGGCTAGCCTGTCATTCAGAATAGAAGGAGAGATCAAGGTTTTTCCCAACAAACAAAAACTGAAAGAATTTATCACAAATAAGCCGGCACTGCAAGAGATCCTGAGGGGCATTCTATGAAGGCAAACCTACAAAGAACACAAACTGCCAGGGACAGCCTTACAATCATGAAACCTACAGATAATACAGTGACTGTAAGCCCATATTTTTCAATATTAACACTGAATGTAAATGGACTAAAATGCGCCAATCAAAAGACACAGGATAACAGAATGGATTAAAAAACAAGACCCATCTATTTGCTGTCTTCAAGAAACTCATCTTAAACCTGAAGACACCTTCAGATTGAAAGTGAGGGGATGGAAAACTATCTACTATGCTACTGGAAGGCAGAAGAAAGCCGGAGTAGCCACACTTATATCAGACAAATTAGACTTTAAAATGAACGATGTAATAAGAGATGAACCATCCAGCAGGAAGAGCTAACAATTGTAAATATCTACGCACCAAATTTGGGGGCACCCAAATTTGTAAAACAACTAATTACAAACATTAGCAACCTCATCAATAAAAATGTCCTAATAGTAGGGGATCTCAACACTCCACTCTCAGCATTGGATAGATCCACAAATCAGAAAATCTCCGCAGAAACAATAGCCCTGAACGACACATTAGAACAGATGGGCCTCACAGACATCTTTAGGGTCCTTCATCCAGAAGCAAAGGAATTTACGTTCTTCTCAACTGCACACGGTACATTTTCCAAGATAGACCACATTCTGGGGCACAGGGAAACTCTGAATAAATATAAAAGAATTGAGATCATACCGTGTACACTGTCAGACCACAATGCTTTGAAACTTGAAATCAACCACAGGAGAAAGCCTGGAAAATATCCAAGAACATGGCGGCTAAGAAATAACCTACTAAAAGATGACTGGATCAACCAAGCCATCAGAGAAGAAATTAAAAAATACATGGAAACAAATGAAAATGAAAATACAACAATCCAAACACTCTGGGACGCAGGAAAGGCAGTCCTGAGAGGGAAATATATTGCAATCCAGGCCCATCTCAAGAAACAAGAAAAATCAATAACACAAATTCTAACAGCACGCCTAAAGGAACTAGAAGCAGAACAAATAAAACAACTCAAGCCCAGCAGAAAGAGAGAAATAACTAAGATCAGAGCACAAATTAACCATATGGAGACAGAAAAGGTAGTGGAACAGATCAATGAAACCAAAAGCTGGTTCTTTGAAAAAATAAACAAAATAGACAAACCTCTAGCCAGGCTTCTCAAAAAGAAAAGAGAGAGAACTCAAATAGATAAAATCGTGAATGAAAAGGGAGAAATTACAACCAATCCCTCAGAGATACAAGCAATCATCAGAGAATACTATGAAAAATTATATGCCACCAAACTTGGCAATCTGGAAGAAATGGACAGCTTCCTAAATAGCCACATGCTACCAAAACTCAAACGGGAAGAAATAGAAAAATTGAACAGACCCATAACTAGTGAAGAAATAGAATTAGTTATCAAAAATCTCCCAGCAAATAAAAGCCCTGGACCAGACGGCTTTCCTGCGGAATTTTACCAGACATTTAAAACAGAGTTAATTCCTATCCTCCTCAAGCTGTTCCAAAAAATTGAAACAGAAGGAAAACTCCCGGACTCATTCTATGAAGCCAGCATCACTTTGATTCCCAAACCAGACAGAGATCCAGCAAAGAAGGAGAATTACAGGCCAATATCCCTGATGAATATGGATGCAAAAATTTTCAATAAGATACTAGCAAATCGAATCCAACAACACATAAAGAGAATTATCCACCATGATCAAGTAGGATTCATCCCTGGGTTGCAGGGCTGGTTCAATATTCGCAAATCAATCAACGTGATACATCACATCAACAAAAGAAAAGATAAGAACCATATGATCCTGTCAATAGATGCAGAAAAAGCGTTTGACAAAATACAGCACCCTTTCTTAATAAAAACTCTCGAGAAAGTCGGGATAGAAGGAACATACTTAAACATCATAAAAGCCATATATGAAAAGCTCACAGCTAATATCATCCTCAATGGGGAAAAACTGAAAGCCTTCCCCCTGAGATCAGGAACACGACAGGGGTGTCCACTCTCGCCACTGCTATTCAACATAGTGCTGGAAGTCTTAGCATCAGCAATCAGACAACAAAACAAAATAAAAGGCATCAAGATAGGCAAGGAGGAAGTCAAACTTTCTCTTTTTGCAGATGACATGATACTTTACATGGAAAACCCGACGGAATCTCCCAAAAGCCTACTAGAACTGATCCATGATTTCAGCAAAGCTGCAGGATACAAAATCAATGTACAGAAATCGGTGGCATTTCTATACACCAACAATGAAGCCGCAGAAAGAGAAATAAAGAAGCTAATCCCTTTCACAATTGCACCAAAAACCATAAAATACTTAGGAATAAACCTAACCAAAGATGTGAAAGACCTCTACACTGAAAACTATAAAAAACTTATGAAGGAAATTGAGGAAGACACAAGGAAATGGAAAAACATCCCATGCTCATGGATTGGAAGAATAAATATCGTTAAAATGGCAATACTACCCAAAGCAATCTACACATTCAATGCAATCCCAATCAAAATTGCACCAGCAGTCTTCTCAAAGCTAGAGCAAACAATCCTAAAACTTGTATGGAACCACAAAAGACCTCGAATAGCCAAAATAATACTGAAGAATAAAACCAAGGCGGGAGGCATCACAATCCCAGACTTTAACCTCTACTACAAAGTGGTAGTCATCAAGACTGTGTGGTATTGGCACAAAAACAGACACATAGACCAATGGAATAGAACAGAAAACTCAGATATGGACCCGCAAGTATATGGCCAACTAATCTTTGACAAAGCGGGAAAATGTATCCAATGGAAAAAAGACAGCCTCTTTAATAAATGGTGCTGGGAGAATTGGACAGCAACTTGCAAAAGAATGAAACTAGACCACTTTCTTACACCACTCACAAAAATAAATTCTAAATGGATAAAAGATCTGAATGTGAGACAGGAAACCGTCAAAATCCTAGAGGAGAAAGCAGGAAAAAGCCTCTTTGACCTAAGACGCACCAATTTCTTACTTGACACGTCTCCAAAGGCAAGGGAATTAAAAGCGAAGATGAACTATTGGGACTTCATCAAGATAAAAAGCTTCTGCACAGCAAAAGAAACAACCAACAAAACGAATAGGCAACCAACGGAATGGGAAAAGATCATCGCAAATGACATATCAGATAAAGGACTAATATCTAAAATTTATAAAGAACTTACCAAACTCCACACCCGAAAAACAAACAACCCAGTAAAGAAATGGGCGGAAGATATGAATAGACACTTCTCCAAAGAGGACATTCAGATGGCCAATAGACACTTGAAACGATGTTCAATGTCACTCATCATCAGGGAAATACAAATCAAAACCACACTGAGATACCACCTCACACCAGTCAGAGTGGCTAAAATAAACAAATCAGGAAACTATAGATGCTGGCGAGGATGTGGAGAAGTAGGCACCCTCCTACACTGTTGGTGGGAATGCAAACTGGTGCAGCCACTCTGGAAAACGGTGTGGAGTTTCCTCAAAAAAATGAAAATAGAACTACCCTATGATCCAGCAATAGCCCTGCTAGGAATCTACCCAAGAGACACAGGATTGCTGATGCATAGGAGCACGTGTACCCCAATGTTCATAGCAGCACTTTCGACAATAGCCAAATCATGGAAAGAGACCAAGTGCCCATCAACTGACGAATGGATAAAGAAGTTATGGTACTTATATACAATGGACTACTACGTGGCAATGAGAAAAAATGAAATCTGGCCATGTGTAGCCAGATGGATGGAACTGGAGGGTATTATGCTAAGTGAAATAAGTCAGTCAGAAAAAGAGAGATACCATATGTTTCCACGAATAGGTGGACTTTGTGAGACTAAGCAAAAACCAGGGGGAGGGGAAGAGGGGAAAGGAATAAAAGACACAGAGAGGGAGGGAGATAAAACATAAGAGACTCTCAAAGACTAAGAAAAAAACTGAGGGTAAGGGGGATGAGGGAGGGGGGAGAGGGGGTGATGGGCATTAAAAAGGGCACATGTTGGGATGAACACTGGGTGTTATATGTAAACCAATTTGAAAATAAACTATTATAAAATTAAAAAAAAATATCTTGGTTTCAAGTGTTTTCAAGACCTAGAGGCTATGAAATTCAGCAAGTATTGACCTACAGAAACAATAATCTAAAAACTCAAAATCTCCAGTGTTGATTAATGGCAACAATGACAGACTGGATGGAAGTAATGTGAACTGGCTATATTCATAGAGTTTTCCACTTTAATGGAATATGTAATGGTCAAGTCATCATTCATATTTTATCTTCACTCTCACTATTAATACCAAACATAAACTCATCTAATTTAGACTTAGACCTTATGTGACCTAATAAACAAAATTAGTGTAATCCAAGGAAATCTAGGGCACCAAGATGAGCTAAGAGGGTTTTTTTTGTTGTTATTGTTCTGTAACACCATGATCAATTACAATAATAACTGCTGAAGGAACATGAGATGGTAAAGCAGAATGACTTAGAAGATAAAAAAAAAGCCAAACTCAAATTACTTAACTCCAATAGAATGTAATGGAAGAAGTATTGATTATAAATGTCCATCATATTTTGTAACATTTTAAATAATACAAATTTTCATACCATGGATTAGGGCACTATTTGTCGTTCTTATTAAATTATCTTTACTGTCAGGTATACCTGTGCCACTTTTCACATATGTAGCATTAATGAAAACCTACATGTAAATGACTTAAGTGTACTCTGAATCATTTTCCCATAGACTTAATATGGGATCTCAGATGTGTTTCTTTTTTGGTGTGACAGAGAATGGAGAAGGTGTCAAAAGTAAAGATTTTAATGTATATTTATATGAGAATTATACCATTATCAATTTCCTGCTCATGTATATATCACTTGGCACCGAATCCAAATGCATTTTCCACACTCACTATTTTCAACCCAAAAGTTTGATTATCACATGTAGTTTTCAGTGATCCTATGGAACCAAAATATTTAAGTGATCACAGTGCTTCATTTATTCTTGGTTTAAATTGTGGTGATTGCTATATTTTCAAATTATATTTTTAAATTGTTTCCTATTTTCATACATTAATTCATTTGATTTTTTAGAATATTGAGCATCCTCTAGAGCTTCTCTTGAACTTTCACATGTATAATAATAGCTACAAATGATGATGGTTTTGTTTCTTTCTAATCCTTATAAATTTATTTTTCATGCTTATTGATTTAAAAGACTCCAGCAAAATGTTGAGCAGAAAACTTGACTACTCATTCCTGACTCTAAAGATAATATTTTAATATTTAATCATGAAGTATCTTATTTCATATAAGTAATATTTGGTGATGAACATTTTAACATAGTAAATAGGGTCTCTCCTATTCCTGTTTGCTGAGAGTTTGCCATGAATGGGCTCTGAGTTTATTGAACAATTTACCTGCAAGTACTGAGGCAATCATGTTTTGAAATTTTTAAACCTATTATGATAAATTATACTGATAGGTATTTTTATGTTGTTAAACCTGCATTCTTAAAAAAATCCTTTTGTCATAATTTACATATACATAGTTTTGCTATATTTGGTATTACTTTGATTAGGATTTTTGCATCTGTGTTAATAAAAGATAATTGTCTGAAATTCTCTTTTATTAACTGTCCATGTCAGGTTATATCAAGATTTTGCAAATGTTACATTTGCTTTACCAAAACATAAAATTGTGGGGGAGCCTTCTTATTAATTCTTCTTTCAAACAGTGTGAATAAAATAGAGATTATCTAATGCCTGACAGGTGAAATTATCCCGTAAATATATTTAGGATTCATGTCATTTTTGCTTATTTGGGTGATTTTTGTTTTGTTTGCCATTACTGTTTTGTTTTTGTTTTTGTGTTTATTTTTCTTGTTTTTCCCATGGTTAAATTATTAACTGTTGATTTAATGTCTTTTCATTTTAAAAAGAAGCATTCTAATTTTCTATTCTTTAATTTATTCTGTGAACTGTGTTTTTCTAAGGAAATTATGTTTTCAAAATCATTGGCAAAAATGCTATTTTTGTAATTGTGGTCTAATTTTCATTGTGGCTTCTTTCTTTTGCTTAATCTGCCAGAGATTTTTCTATTTCATTAGTTTCTCTAGAACATTAGCTCGGGTATTACTTTTCCTCTTTATTGCTTCTTTATTTTCCATTTAAAATTTTTCTGTTCTTCTCCTTACTTTTTTCCTTCCTTTACCTTTTTTAGATGACTGCAATCTTGTTTTTCTATCTGTGTAAATTGGAAACTATGATTTCAAGTTTTTTTCTCTTTTCTAATATATTTAAGGCTTTGCTTTCTAACAGTGGCTTCAGGTAAATGCCACACATTATAATTTATAGTGTTTGCATTATCATTCAGGTCTCAATATTTTTAAATTTCCATCACCATTTCTATTTGAAATGTCCTATGAGTTATTTAAATCCAGGAGTTATTTTCAAATTTATTTTATTCCCAAATATATGGTGATTTTTTTTGCCATGTTTTCCTAATTTTTAATTAGGAAATTTTTGTTGCATTATAGGCACATCTATGATCAGTATGCTTTATTTTATGCCTAAATGTGTTGTCATTGGTTAATAGTTCCTTATATGTACGGAAAAAAATATATTTAATTCTTGGGTACAGATTCTATATATGTTAATCTTGTAACTTCTTTTTATAGATCTTATATATGCTTAAGGTATACATATAATGAATATATATGCATTGCCATTTATATATATGATACATATGTCTATTTAATTTGTATATGGTAGGTCTGAAAATTGCTTAAGAAGTATGTTAGAATATACCATGATAATTATAGATTTGATTTTTTTTTTGTAAATAAGTTCATTTTTGCTTATTTGGGGACAACACTGTTGAATACAAACTGGTGAATTGCTCCTTTAATTAATTTGCTATTACCTTCTTTTTCCTAAAGAATGCTTTTGGCTTTAAAGTCTATATTGTTTGTTATAGTGACATCAGCTTTCTTTGTTTAGTATTTATCTCAAATACAATTTTCCATTCTTTTATACTCACATTTTTGTGTCTTTTATGCTTTAAGTAGGTCTCTTATAAATAAAACACAGGCAGATGGATTATTTCTTAATCTACTCTAAGAATTCTTGCCATTTAACTTGCAAATTTAGTCAATTTACTTTGAATTTGTTTCTATGATTCTTTTAACTTTTAAAGGATTTTTTTTAAACTTTTAAAACTTTTTTTTAACTTTTATCTTGAGATCATCATGGAGTTTTAAGATATACCTTTCACTCGATTTACCCCAATGTTAATATCAGCATAGCTATAGTATAATGTTTGAATCAGGAAATTGACAGTGATACAAGCTATTGACATTATTCAGTTTTCACCAGTTTTACATGTGCTTGTGTGTGTGTGCTCATGTGTGTTTCTTTGTATTTAGGTCTATGAAGTTTCATACCATGTGTGGATGGTGTAACTACCATGACAGTCAAATAGAGAACAGTTTCATCCCCAAAATTCTAATTGTTACCTCCACCTATCTCCTTCTCTCCCCCTTCCCTCCCAATTCCTGGAAACCATTAATCTGTTCTCCATTTCTATCATTTTGTCATTTCAAGAATATTACATAAGAGGAATAATAGAGCATATATGATTCCTTTGGGTGACTTTATTATTGTTTTTCTATATGCGTAAACAGCTTCCAATTTCTTCATTCAGGAAAATTCATATCCTTAAGAACCAAACAAGTCGTCGTGTATGTTATTAGTTGTTTCCTTTTATTCCAGTGGCATGGAGACAGTAAATATTCTCATTCAAAAGGAGAGAAAATAATTCTTTCCCTCTTTTCTTTATTTAAGCCAATTCCAAGTTGACTTTCCCCATAGTGTCTCTACCAAATCTACTGTCAAGGTCGATGATCTCCATATTGCTAAATACAATGATCGTTTCTCAGGCTTTATCTTACCTGACCTATAAACAGTATTAAAAGTAGCGGATCACTCCTTCCTTCTTGAAACACTTTCTTCATTTGGCCCCTAGGAGATGACACTGTATTATTTCCTTACTTATTTCCCTAACTGGTCCTTTCTCAGTCTCTGTACTTGTGTCCAGTTGTTGCTATAATAAGTTATTGCAAATTTAGTAGTCAAAAGCAATACAAATTTATCATTCCACAGTTCTAGAGGTCAAAAGTCCAATATAGGCTTCCTTGCTACTATCCAGAAGTAAAGCCTTCTGGGGGCTCTAGAGAAGAATTGACTCCTTGCCTTTTCCAGCTTCTAGAGGTTCTTGCATTCCTTGGCTGTGGTCTCTTTCCAAAAACACACCCCTTCAAACTCTGCTTCTGTCATCACATCTCCTTCTCTGATTTTGACTTTCCAACTCCGTCTCGTAAGGATTTTTGTGATCACTTTGGACCCATCGGGATAATCCAGGAAAGATTTCCCCATCTCGAGAGACTTAATTTAAATCTGCAAAATCTCTTTTGTCATGTAAGGCAACATATCCACAGGTTTTGGGAAATTAGGACGTGGACATCTACGGAAGGCCATTATTCTCCCTACCATGTTCTCCCTTGCAGATTCTTGCACATCTCTGTAATCTAAACATTGGCCCACTCCAAGAGATCAATTCTCAGATCTTGCTTTCTTCAGCATCTACATACTATGTAGGTTAGTTGATATGATGGTGCATACAGCTCACATACATCATGGTTTATAAATTCTAAGTATATGCTGATGATGTTCAAATGTGCATATCCAGTTTGGACCTCTCCACTGAACCCCATTTGCACATTTGACAACCTCCACTTAGTGTTTTAAAAGGGCATTTAAATTCAGCATACCCCAAATGTATTTTTTTCATTTATCTTACACGCACAAGCTTATTCTGAGTTACTCATTTCATTAATTTAAAATTCCAAGTTTGTTTACTCAAGATGAAACCCACAACTCTCCTTTAAAGTCTGTCTTTGTTCACAACCTATATCTAATATTCCAGAAAATCTTATCGGTTCTATATACAAGACTTATTCTGAAACAAATGACATATCTTCATCCCCACTACTAGGCTAGTCAAAGCCACCACGATCTCTTGACTGGACACTGTAATATCCTTATTCCTCTCCCTTTTTGCATCCTTTGTCTCTACGGCTTATTCTTAGTGACCTGACTGAAAGCATAAGTCAAATCGTTTTACCTCTAGTGACTTCCCCTCACTCAGAGACAAAAGACAAGAAAATTTAAAGAGGCCTGCTCTCCCTTTCCTACAACTTCTCTTTTGTTACCTCTGTTTCTCCTTTTCTATTACTTTCTCCTGGGCTCCCTCTATTCCTGCCCCACTAAACTCCGTTTCTATCCTTGAATTCAACAGGCATGCTCTCCATGCACATACTGTACTTTCACTCTTCTTTTCCTGGCATGCTTTGCCCTGGATGTTGCCCTTGGCATGCTCCCTTCCTTTCTCTGGCCTTTGTTAAAATTAGATCTTCTCAGTAATTTGATCTTCTCTGACCACCCATAAAAGGCTGTGAGATCCATCTCTGCCCTCGCACTTCCTAGCCTTCTCTTCCAGTTATTTGCCTCCCCAGGACTCATTCTCATGTGATTTATTCAGACACCCATCACTTGCCCAGGTCCCTTCCAAGATCCTATACTTTATTTTTTGTTCTTTCTCTTCAAGACATGGGGCCCCTGGGTGGCTCAATTGGTTGAGCATTCGACTCTTGATCCCAGCTCAGGTCTTGACCTCAGGGTTGTTCAAGCCCCGCATCAGGCTCCACACTGGGCATAGAGACTACTTAAAAAAAAAAAAAGATAGCCCTCAAATTACTTAAGCTTAAAGTGATGCAAAACTTGGTGATAAGAAACTGCTTTCTTATTTATTGTCTATCTCCCTCTCTAAGAGTGTAAGCTCAATGAGGGCAGGGGTTTTTGTCATTTTGGATTACTGCTGCATCTACATAGCACATAGGAATACCTGCCATAGTATATGGTAAATATTTGGGGGTTTTTTGTTTTCTTTTGTTGTTAAGTTTATTTATTTACTTTTGAGAGAAAGAGAAAGAGGAAGCACAAGTAGGGGAGGGGCAGAGAGAGAGAGGGAGACAGAATCAAAGCAGGCTCCAGGCTCTGAGCTGTCAGCACAGAGCCCAATGGAGGGCTTGAACCCATGAATGCGAGATCATGACCAGAGCCGAAGTAGTACACTTAACTGACTGAGCCATCCAGGCACCCTTTTTTGTGGTAAATACTTGTTGAATCAGTTAATAAAATCAGTAGAAAACACAAAGAAAAAGGCCAATGGATATGAACCTACAAAAGAAATAACTTTTATATATTTTTTTAAAAGTACCACAAACAGAATTAAATGTTATTCAGCAACATAGGAAAATATTTGCCACAACTCTGATAATAGAACGCGTTTAACAGGCCAAACAAACAAACAAAAACCCATGTAAATGGATAAGACAAATTCTAATTATTCTATAGGAAGATATGTAAGCAGTTATTTGCCAGCTTTAATAAAATGATGCCTTCGTGCCCTTGGAATAAAGATTCATGCAGTTTAAAATGAAAGAAGCCAACAACTGATAACTAAATTATTTTGCTCAGTACTTACTCTTTATTAATATCTTATGTTGGCTCTATTCCAGGGTGTCTGGAACAGACCGACGAGACACCACAGACCGCTTTTATAAAACAGAAGCAGTCACAAGACTTTGGAGTTTGTATTTTTCAAGGAGTTAAGAAGTACGTTTTTTTATTCTTAATATGATAGTAATTATAGGCGTATTTATTAATGTTGAATAAGAAAATGATTGGTTGTGAATCACAAGCTACAAAACCAGAGGGCTGCTTTGTATTGCTGTTTTGAATTATAAGCAACACGCATACACTTTTTCTAATATAAGCTCTAATTCCAGTAGAATTTGTGGTAGGGCTGTTTATTTATAGCATATGTTCTTGAAACAATTACTTAGGACGGTTAAGTATTCTTTTTTTTTTTTTAATGTTTATTTACTTTTGACAGAGAGACAGAGTGTGAGCATGGGAGGGGAAGAGAAAGAGGGAGACAGAATCTGAAGCAGGCTCCAGGCTCTGAGCTGTCAGCACAGAGCCCGACGCGGGGCTCAAACTCACAAACCGTGAGAATATGACCTGAGCCGAAGTGGGTGCTTAACCGACTGAGCCACCCAGGCGCCCCTGGTTAAATATTCTTAAATGGATCGTGTGTACATAATTTTAGATCTTTCTGCTTTTCTTTTTTTTTAAAAAAACAACATTTACTTCTTTTCTGTTTATAAAAACAATTCTGTTAATTCATTGTAAAATAAATTATAATATAGAGGAATATAAAGAAGAAACTTTTTCCTGTTCTCACCATATAAAGTTTCTAGTTTTTAATATTTAGTTTAAAGTAAATTTTAAACTATATTTTAGCAAAGCCAGGATCTTACCTTAAATACTATTTTGCTTCTTGATTTTGTAATTCGATTTTATATTGTGAGCATTTCTCAATTGTATGTTGCTCAAATATATAAAAACTCAGTTTTAATTTTATGAATGCATCATATTTTATTTATATGATAAAACTGATCATGTATTCCTACTTTCATATAGACCTAGATGGAACTAAGGTTTACCACAATAGTTTACAAGTAACCAGAATCTAAGGTTTCATTTGGATGAAATCAGAGTTAAGGGCCATTTTCATTAAATTGCTTTGCCTGCAATACAAGGAGTCGGGCTGCATAACATTCATCGGTCTGTTGTTCTCTTTGGTGAGTCTGGTTCTGACTTAGATGGGTGCTTATCAAAGGTTGTACACTAATGAGCTTCTCAAATACAGTGAGATATCATGGCTCAATCAATTGGCATCCTTTTGATAATGGAATCACACACTTTCAGCCCTAGCCTTGGATAGTCCATCTGAATGAGGAAGACTATTTGTGACTTTTCTAATATCTGGAAGATACTAACAAGCCAGCAGCCTTTCCAATGTCTTCTGGATCTTAAAAACATTTTTTTTAGTAAGCAGCAAATATTATAGAAAGGCCAAAGACCATAAATAATAAAATGTCAGAAAGGTCTGGAATTTCTTCTACTTGGGACAGCAATTATAATAGGGCTATGTTTTTAAAAACTCCTTCCTTGCTCCCAAATGACATTGCCCTCTGCTTACCAGAGTTCAATCCTTGGTTGACCTAAAACATTTTTAAAAATACATTCATTTGTAAATATCGACAACTAGTCTAAGAAAAATGCCACATTATAACCTTTCAATATCGACAAACACCAATTCAAAGAATAAGGAGGGAGGGTTATTTTTAAAATTAAGAAGGACCTACTGGGTGGGGTGGGAAAAGGATAGGGTATTTTTTTAAGTTGTAAAATTTAGTAAATAGGTTGTTAATTTTGAATCTTTTTCTTATCGTTCTTAAAATTTCATTCCATTATCATTGCATGTGTAATTCCATTCATTTTTATACAAATCATTAGGTTGATAAGATTTTTCTTTCAGAATAAACTGGCATGTATTTCATTCAGTAGTTCTTGTCCTGACTTTACCTTTCATTTTTGTGGCAGTTGTAGAGATCAATTTAAAAAAAAGAAAGAAAGAAAAGAAAAAAACTTCCTACCTTGTTAGTGTTCCTAACTCAAATGCCCACCACTTTGTCCAATCTAATTAAAAATGACTCTCTATCACTTTTAAAATGAAGAAATGAAGAGCTGTTTTAGATTTCTTATAAGGTTTATTCCAACAGAGAAATCACTTTAAAGCTTTTCGGCTTTTTCCTCCCACTTTCTCTTATGAATTCATTATTTTTAGAATAGTCACAGAATGTATAGATTTATCCCAAGTATATGATGAAGTTATATTTTTAAACAATCTAAATCAATAGAAAGTAATGCTTAGATACTAAATTATGAGGAATTAGAATTCTCAAAAATGTCTACTAAAATTCTGAATAAAAGTTTCATCATTCACTCACATATAAGCAGTGTTAGCCAAGATACATGAAAGTGCTCAAAAATTACAATTTCTTAATACTTACTTGTCTTAATGCCCTTGTTTTAAAGACCAATATTGCTCACCAAATTTTCCAACCAAAGACTAACCTCTGATATTTTAAGTATTGAGGGATCTGAAAGAATGAGTTTCTATGTCAAGTGGAGTCAATAAAGGTCAACCTGTTGGTTATATAACTGAAACTTCTACCACTCATGTTTAAAAAATGCAATTTATTGTCTATCAGTCAACGGATGAAATTAGTCCATGTCCAAACAACAGTCACCATATATGTATGTAGAAAATACATATATGTGTATATGTATAAACATATACACACATATATTCTGAATATGTGGATTTTGCTTTGGAAAACAGAAATTAAAGTTTAATAAGAATAGTCTATATGGTAGTGTAGTGGACATTATTACATCTGCCTGAAACTCCCTGAGGCAGACAGCTTTCTCCCCTCTGCTGTCTCTGTCCACAAGGCTAACCACAGATTCCT
Organism: Paguma larvata; assembly: GCA_030068075.1. NCBI lineage: Eukaryota > Metazoa > Chordata > Mammalia > Carnivora > Viverridae > Paguma > Paguma larvata. The sequence continues at coordinate 75,630,222 of CM057825.1, forward strand.
GTGCCCTTGGGCTTCCATGTTGTTTTGGCCAATGGGGAATTCTGACAGGATATGGGAGGGAACATATGGAAGGAGTATATTTCCCAGTTCTTTCCCCATGAGGTTCCCTTGGGCTGGCCATGTCACTGTACAGAAGGTTACTGTTACTCGGAAGGCAGCCTGGGCTATCTAACTATGTCATTCTGGGCTCTAGTAAACCCTCTCTCCTCTCATCCTTAACAGTCTACAGATGCAGTTAGCCCAGTTCTGTGCATAATCCCTTAGAGTTCTACAACTTGCCCACATTTTTGTGGTTAGCTACTTTTTATAGAAACCTTTTCTGAGTTATCATCATTTGTCTAGGTCATGTGATTTCTGTTGAAGTCCTATTATGTCTCCTTTTCAAGAATTACTCCTCTCCTGGGAAATATCCTCACGCTCATATTAGTACATGAACTCACCCACTGCCACAGTTGACTGGGTATGGAAAAAACACCAGAACTAAGATGAGCAAAGAAAAGTCCCTTCCTAGAAATTTGGAAACAAAACTAAGAAATTACAACTCAGCCTGACTGTTATTTTGAGCAGAAGAAATGTCAACCCTAAGTTTTTGCTGAATACAAGCACTCAGCCCGGAGGGAATGGGAAGAAAGCCAATGTATGGATGAGAGGTGCAAAATCTTTAGTTTTCAAATCCCTGATTCCAGGTATTCCTGATGCCAAGCTTCATTCTCCCCCACGGCTTCTATATGTGTCAATGTGTTCTTGTAATTACGTCCCTTTGACTTTACACCTAGTGTAAGATGGGCTTCTGCTACTTGGAACAAAAGATCCCACATATAGCCAGCACTGTGCTTAATGCTTTCACATTAAATTCTCATTTGTAGCTCTTGACTCCACAAAAGCCCTTCAGGGAAGATATCAGTATTTTCCTTTACAAGACAAAAACTTAGGCTCAAAGAGGCTAAGAAACTTATTCAAGATCACACAGCTAAGTAAATGACAAAGCTGAGATTTGCACCCAAAATTACAAACCCAAGGTACATTAAATACATTCTTAACAGCAAAATTTTATTGGTTTTGGAGAGGTAAAAGGATTTCCACCATGTTTAACCAGAAGTTGAGTTAACTTTCTAATATGCAAATCTATCAGGCCACTCTTGTCTCTGCTGAAGAATATTTCAGTGGCTATTCCTACTGTTCCAACATAAGGTAGAAAGACTGGCATGATCCAGCCCCTGCCTGCCTCTCCTGCTTCATCTCATGCATCTTCATTCCGCTGACTCTGTACTCCAGCCACCCTGAAATTGTTCCAGTTCTTTAAAAGCACTATGAGTTCCCTCACTGTCACTCTCTCATGCATACATTTCTTTCTTTCCCTTTTTCTAATCTTATCTGAGCCATAATTTCCTAAAGGAATAAGTTGCTCCTCCCACGTCTTACCAAGTCTAGGTCAGGTACCACTGCTGTGTGCTGCTGTGCTACGCTGAGCTTCCTGGGACAGGTCCTTAATTCACTGCAATGTATCCTAGGCTCCTATGGGCAAGATCACATCTCCACTGTACTGAGCCGATTGCCCAGTGTGGAATATAAATAAATATTCGGTAATTATTGAGTGAATGAATTTACTGTGTTACTCTGAATGTATTACCTCTCATTTTTAAAAATGTATAACTGTTTTTCGATCAAATTCTAGAATTTAAAATATCTCTAGTGCTAAAACTACATAATCAATACATGATTTTTATTGTTTACTCTCCATTCCCCACCTATGTTTTATTCAAAATACTTGGAATTTTAATTGGCATTATTATTAATATTTTTACATGTCCACACAGCTTTAAAGAAATCCTATAACAAGAGAATTACTATTATACCAAATATTTTTAATCTACTTATTAAACTTTATAAGTTTTACAAGTTTTATCATCCCTGCCTTTTGTTTTCTGTCTTCCTCTTTTCCTTTGTCTCTGTTAGATTTATTGATCCATTGATTTGGCCTATAAAACAAATTTTTCCAAAACTCATTGCATGTTTGAAAAGGGCTCTGTTGTACCCTGTAAAAATAGGACAATAGGCCCAATATAAAGTCACTTATGCCACGTTCTATATCCCCAAACCAAAATAATTAATTACAGTTTTGGCTCTCCCAGAAATGGAATCTGAAACCAGTCAGTCAAGAAGTGCCCAATCACCAATTCTTGGTTAGGCAATCTGCCTGATAGGCCCCTGCTATCTCCTAAAGGAAAGTGACCTTGTAATAACAAACCCATTCTTTGGCCTCATATAACTTCTTTGTTCCTGCCCCCTTCTGCCTATAAAAGGCTTTCATTTTGTTCAGCTCCTTAGACCACCTTTCTGCTAGATTGGATGCTGCCTGATTCAAATCAATTTTTGCTCAAATAAACTCTTAAAATTCTTAATTTGTCTCACTTTACCTTTTTTTTCTCTAGAGAGAGAGAGAGCATGAGCAGGGAAGAGGAGCAGAGTGGCAGAGGAGGAGGGAGGGAAAGAGAGAGAGAGAGAGGGAGAGAGAGAGAATCTTAAGCAGGCTCCATGCTCAGCTCAGCATGGAACCCAATGTGGGGCTCAATCCCACAACCCCGGGATCATGACCTGAGTCTGAATCAGAGTTAGATGCTCAACCAACTCAACCACCCAGGCAGCCCCTCATTTTATCTGTTAACAACCCTTACTTTGTAATACTATCTGAGTATAGAATTCTAGATTCAGAAGCATTTCCATTCAGAACTGTGAAGGGTTTGACCTGGGTTTTCTCCTAGTTTCCCGAGTTATATATGACACTAAAACCAGTGTGATTCTCTGTTTTATAAAAAAATCTAATATTTCTCTCTTGGAATTTTTAGGATTTTCCTTTCTCCTTGAAGTTCATAACTTTTACCAAGATACATTCAGGTTTGGATCAATATTCTTTACACGTCCTTGGTATGTTGCATGAGTCTCACATCCAAAGGTATGTGCGTGTGTATTCAGTTCAAGAAATATTTTTTTTATTAGTTTGCTTTTCAATTTTTGTTCTTAATAATTCTCTCAAATTCTTTTTTATTCTATACGCTGAGAAATTTCCTTCAGATCATTAAGAGTCTCTGTCCATTCCATCAGTTCGGCCTGTGTTGTGTTTTATTTCTGCAAGTACAAATTGTACTCTTGTACAAAAAGAGTACAAATTGATGTGTTTGTACTCTTTCTTGGTCCTAATTACCTGCTTTTCATGGCCATCAGTTCCTGTGCTTATGAATACAATATTTTCTTGAAGTTCCCTGAATTTGCTAACTTTTAAAATTATCTTTAACCTTTTCTGTTATCTTTGTTTCTATTGTGGTTATTTGACTTATTGATTATGATCTCTTTCAGGTGTTAGTTTTTCCCAAACATTTTATGATCTGTGGTTACTGTTTCATATTTATAAGAAATAAGAAGTTCATTAGTTTAATTAGTTAGTATGAGTTTCCCCAGAATTTGCCTGTGTCATTTTCACAAAGGCTAGCCCCTAGCCTGAGAGGGCCGACTGTAGGCTCAGGGTTTTGGGGTAAATGGGGTGGGCATAGCACCGTCAGATGGATTCCCTTTAGGGCACATGGTGAGAACAATCCAGGACCCTTTTGATTATCAAAATAAGGAAGTATTTACTAAGGATGGAAGGTTATAGACTTAACTCTTACTATGTACTTTCCACTCCCTTCTTTCTTTTCTTCTTTCCATACTTGGTCATGGTGTTTATTTTCTGCTTTGTGGTGTTGTTCTAGTTTGCTCGTATGTGGGCTGTTTACTCCAGATGTAGCTCATCTTGTCAGTAATTCTACACAGCTGTTTTCAGTGCATCCTTACCCCCCTAGTTCCCCATAATGGTAACCAGAAATCAGCTCCCTGGCCTGGAATTCCTTCTGAGATGAGCCACATTCTCTTCCTAACTCCACAGTGCATGTTATAACCCTCTGTCTCTGAAACATGGTGCTAGTGACCCTTTTCCTGGCAAGCCTGTGGGTTCTCTCATAGCTAATCCTAACTTCCACTGGGGACTCCCTAGAAGCCAATGGAAATTTGGGTTCTCTGCTCACTCCTGCTCAGACAGACACAGGCTGCTTTATTGCATAACACCAGGTAGGTACCATTCCTATATATATATATTTACTATAAATAATGCCTTTGGATGCCATGACACCTGATCTACTGCCCCTTCCATTCTTGTCGTTTGGGATATCTTTGCAAGTTCCCACTTCAAAAATTTTTAAATAAAAGCAACTCATAAGCCTTACTCCTGAATCTTCCCATTACTGGCATAATTTTGATGCTGAGTCCAGAGAGACACAAAAACTTTAGAGACAGACTTAAAGCACATATCACTTAAGAATCAACGTAGATAGCATTTAAATACCTATAAGAATTGTAGCCCTGCAGGTGAAAAAAATACATTAATAAAAACCCAGACCAAGATCGAGCAAAAAAAAAAAAAGATTTGAATCTGATCAAGTGGTGATGCTGCTCAGATGGGAAGTGCAAACTTACATCAGATTTCATAAATAACTATTGTGTGATCTGAGTCCAGCAGATGTGGGCTGTGCAATAACTACGTTTGAGGATCACGAACTAGTCTACGTGTGGTCTCTAAATGCAACACACACATGAAAAATTGCCCGAGACACCTAATGCCCCTGACAAATCACCTGAGATAACTAATGTTCCACAGTTCCTATGAAAGAAAAAGAAAGAAAGAAAGAAAGAAAGAAAGAAAGAAAGAAAGAAAGAAAGAAAGGAAGGAAGGAAGGAAGGAAGGAAGGAAGGAAGGAAGGAAGGAAGGAAGGAAGGAAGAAAAGAAAAGAAAGAAAGAAGAAAGAAAGAAGTTATTAATATACAACCAGCTGAGAATTTCACCTTAAATTCAATTGAGAAGGTAACGTCAACTACTTGGGATAGTTTAATTATTTCCGTGAATGCCTTACCCTTGAGGAGATTTAGAACTAAATATAGCTGTAGTTATCAGACTTCAGCATGCATCAGAATGACCTGTAGGTCTTATTAAGACACAAATTGCTGAATGTCATGACAATTTCAGATTCAGGAGGTCTGGGGTGGGGCCTGACAATTCTCATTTCTAACAGTTGCCTAGGTGATGCTTGTGCTTCTCGTTCTGGGACTACACTTTAAAAAATGAGTAACAGAAATGAAAGTGAAAATAAAACTTGTAATATTAATATTTTCTGTTAGATTTGGGAATAGCCTCTATACATTTATGGTTTTAATTGGTTATAATCTTTATGAGTATTTAGAACATTAGAGCACCTAAAATCATCCTTATGATTCCAGTTTAAATATGCAATTGAGTTATTGATTTAGACCTAGAGTTTTAGGTTGAGAGTTACAAGAGTGTTTGACCAAGTGTGAAAACAGTATTAGAATATTTATGAGATTTTAAATTGTTATAATCCAATTACTAAGATACATATACATTTAACTCATGAGATTTACAAGATGTGTTTTGGCACTTGGGAAGTTTTGCTTGTTAGATGAAGCACTTAAAAACAAAACCGAATATACTAAATATGTACATGCAGTTTAGAGTGCTTAAAAGAATTTAATTAATCAAGTTGTAAAACCTCCTTTAGAGATATTGTTAAAATTTGCTATACTAATAAACATACAGTAAATATAATCATAAGATTTGTAATTTGGACTTCAAAGCATAAGGAAGAACTAGATTTACTTTGAAATATCAATGAGACAAAGTCATATTTTAAAAAAAGAAGCTTCTGGATGATTTTTCCTGTGTATAAAAGTCATCATCAAGGATGTCACACCTACACCGAACCCCCCCGAATTACAAGGGAAATCATTTTGTATTCTCATCTTCTTCATCTCTTCTCTTCCAAAACTATTCATGGGGTTGAAGAAAATGTATGTTAGAATCTTGCTTATAGCTGCTTCTAACATTTTCTTTCCAGCTTCTTCCCCACTCCCTACTTCAAGGATCAGAGAGCGAAATACTCATTCTACTGGTCTACATCACCTGTCAATCTTATCTTCCTCATACCTGAAACCTTATGAGAAGATCGAATACTGGCCAGTTTGGATCTTTGTTTGCTGATCCGTGTCCAACTTTGTTAGCTCCCCTGGGGGCAATTCAGAGTTTTAAGATTTGAGTTGAGGAAAAGTTGAAGTGTCAAAACTACGCAGGGTAGTTAGTACCACACACTCTCTTGCAAGCATAATTAGTATGTCCCATGGTTTCCCAGTTTACAATACTAAGAAAATAATATTTATATTATCCTTCAAAATACCATGTTTCCTTGTGCTTTCCTTTTCTGGCAGAAATTCCAGTATTTTCTTAAGGTTTTCATTTTCAACTATTTCTGAGACTCCATGCCTATAAATCACTGCTAGTGACTCTCAGTGCTCATTGGAAGAGTAGGAATTTAGGTACCCACCCTGAGGTTGGGCTTCGAAACAATAGCATTGGTAATAATTGTGTGGGAAACTGATCCACACCAGTTAACTGCTGAGGACAACCCTACAGACCCTTTCAAAGCGAGGAAGAATCTTCTTTTCATCTGTGTTGTGCAAAGTCAAGGCGTTCCTTCAGCCAAGTTGCACAGGCCCCAAAGTGTTGAAGGTCACCCGTACACACAAAAGCACTTGAAAAAATGCATACGTACACATGCACCATTTCCCCTAGGGAGCACACATGCAGTCAGACACAATGAGGGGTCCTGGTGTCTGCTCTACATGGAATAAAAAAACCGCCATTCCTTTACAATCCTTAAACTTTACATCTTGATATTCACACAGGTTCAGAGTCCTTATTACTATGCAGAAATTGTTGTCCTTGCAATCTATATCCCCCCAGCAGATGTATTTTCGTATATAAAATTTGTTGGGGTGTTAGGTTTACAGTACTTTTTTTGCCCCCGGAGAATCTTATCAGTCTTATGTGTAACCTATTGGATACAAAACAACATTTAGGGGAAAGAACGAAACAAACTTTGCCCATTAATAGGATGCAAGCACCAAAATGCACATGGATATGGTACAGGAAATGTGACACCTATATCATCCAGAACCAACAGAGGCCGTGTTCTAGAAACTCTCTCACAGCTAAGATAAGCATTATACATATATGTGAATTTTTTGTTTGTTTGAATTATGTTCTTTTTTTCTTTTCAAATTTGTATTTCAATACCAGATAGTTAACATGCAGTGCAATACTGGTTTGAGGAGCAGAATTCAGTGATTCATCACTTAATGCAACACTGAGAGCTCAACATAAAAAGTTCTCTCCTTAATACTCATCCTCCATCTAACCCATCCCCACCCACCTCCCTCCATCAACCCTCAATTTATTCTCTATCTTTAAGGGTCTTTTACGGTTTGTTTCTCTGTCTCTTCTATTTCTGCACCCTCCCATATGTTCATCGGTTTTGTTACTCAAATTCCACATATGAGTTAGATCATGTGGTATTTGTCTTTCTCTGACTTATTCCACTTATCATAATACACTTTAGCTGAATCCACATTGTCGCAATGGCAAGATTTCATTCTTTTTGATGGCTGAATAATATTCTATTATATATGTATATATGTATATGTATACATGTATATATATATAGCACAGCTTCTTGGTCCATTCATCAGTTGATGGACATTTGGGCTCTTTCACAGTTTGGCTATTATTGATAATACTGCTATAAACATTGGGGTATATGTACCCCTTTGTATCTATTTTTTTTTACCCTTTGGGTAAGTACTCAGCAGTGCAATCGCTGGATCATAGGGTAGTCCTATTTTTAACTTTTTGAAAAACCTCCACACTATTTTCTAGAGAGTCTGCACTAGTTTGCATTCCCACCAACAGCACAATAGGGTTTCCCTTTCTCTACATCCTCACCAACATCTGATGTTTCCCGAGTTTTTAATTTTAGACATTCTGACAGGTGTTTAGTGGTATCTCATTATGGTTTTGACTTGTATTTCCCTGACGATGAGTGATAGAGCATCTTTTCATGTATCTGTTAGCCTTCTGGTTGATTTCTTTGGAAAATTGTCTATTCTTGTCCTCTGCCCACTTTTTAACTGGATTGTTCGTTTCTTGGATGTTGAGTTTGATAAATTCTTTATATTTTGGATACTAATCCTTTAAGAGATATGTCATTTGCAAATATCTTCTCCCATTCTGTAGGCTGCCTGTTAGTTTGTTGATTGTTTCCTTCACTGTGCAGAAGTTTTTTATCTTGATGAAGTCCCAAAATTTCTTGTTTGCTTTTGTTTCCCTTGCCTCAGGCAACTTGTCTAGTAAGAAGTTGCTGTGGCTGAGGTCAAAGTGGTTGCTACCTATTTTCTCTCTAGGATTTGATGGTTTCCTGTCTCACACTTAGGTATTTCATCAATTTTGAATTTATTTTTTGTATGGTGTAAGAAAGTGGTCCAGTTTCATTCTTCTGCATGTTGCTGTCCATTTCTCCCAACACCATTTGTTGAAGAGACTGTCTTTTTTCCAATGGATGTTCTTTCCAGTCTTATTGAAGATGAGTTGACTATATAGTTGTGGGTCCATTTCTGGGTTTTCTATTCTGTTCTATTGATCTGAGTGTCTGTTATTGTCCCAGTGCCATACTGTCTTGATGACTACAGCTTTGTAATACAGTTTGAAGTCTGGAATTGTGATGCCTCCAGCTTTGCTTTTATTTTTAAGGATAACTTTGGCTATTCAGGATCGTTAGTGTTCCATGCAAATTTTAGGATTGTTTGTTCTAGCACTGTGAAAAATGCTGATGGTATTTTGATAAGGATTGCATTAAATGTGTAGATTGCTTTGGGTAATATAGACATTTTAACAATGTTTTTCTTCCAATCCATGAGGATAGGATGTCTTTCCATTTATTTGTATCCTCTTCAATTTCTTTCATAAGTGTTCTATAGTTTTCAGAGTACAGATCTTTTTCTTCTTTGGTTATGTTTATTCCTAGGTATCTTATGGGTTTTGGTGCAATTTTAAATGGGATCTATTCTTTGATTTCTTTTTCTGCCATGTAATTGTTGGCGTATAGAACAGCAACAGATTTCTGTATTTTATATCCTACAACATTGCTGAATTCATGTCTTAATTCTGTGTTGGAGTCTTTCAGGTTTTCTAAATAGAGTATCATGCTGTCTGCAGAAAGTGAAAGTTTGACTTCTTCCTTGCCAATCTGGATGCAATTTATTTCTTTGTTATCTAATTGCTGAGGCTAGGACTTCCAGTACTATGTTAAATACTAATGGTGAGAGTAGACATCCCTGTCTTGTTCCTGACCATAAAGAAAAGCTCTCAGCTTTTCCCATTGAGGATATTAGCTGTGGGTCTTTCATATATGGCCTTTATGATGTTGGGGTATGTTCTATCTATCCCTACTTTGTTGAGAGTTTTTATCACAAATGGATGATAAATTTTGTCAAATGCTTTTTCTGCATTTATCGACAGGATCATATGGTTCTTATTCCTTTCTATCATTAATGTGGTATATCATGTTGATTGATTTGAGAAAATGAACCACCCTTGTACCCCAGAAATAAATCCCACTTGATTGTGGTGAATTATTCTTTTAATATATCGTTGGATTCAGTTATTTAGTATCTTGTTGAGAATTTTTGCAACCATAATCATCAGGGATATTGGCCTGTAGTTCTCCGTTATAGTGGGGTCTTTGTCTGGTTTTGGAATCAATGGTAGAAGCAGTTTAGAAGTTTTCTTTCTATTTCTATTTTTTTTGGAACAGTTTGAGAAGAATATGTATTAACTTTTCTTTAAATGTCTGGCAGAAATACCCTGGGAAGCCATCTGGCCATGGACTTTGTTTTTTGGGAGATTTTTGATTACTGATTCAATTTCTTTACTGGTTATGGGTCTGTTCAAATTTTCTATTTCTTCCCGTTTCAGTTTATGTAGTTTGTATGTTTATAGGAATTTGTCTGTTTCTTCGTGATTACCTAATTTGTTGGCATATAATTTTTTCATAATATTCTCTTATGATCACTTGTATTTCTGTGGTGTTGTGATCTCTCCTCTTTCATTTGTGATTTTAGTGATTTGGGTACTTTCTCTTTTCTTTTTGATAAGTCTGGCATAGGGTTTATCAATTTTATTAATTCTTTCAAAGAACCCACTCTTGGTTTTGTTGATCTGTTTTTTGTTTCTATATTGTTTATTTCTGCTCTACTCTTTATTATTTCCCTTCTTCTGCTGGCTATAGGCTTTATTTGCTCTTCTTTTTCTAGCTCCTCTCCTTTACTAGCTTTCTAGTAAGGTTAGGTTGTGTATTTGGGACTTTTTTTGCTTCTTGAGTTAGGCCTGTATTGCAACATACTTCCCTCTTAGGACTGCCTTTGCTGCATCCCAAAGATTTAGGACTGTTATGTTTTCATTTTAATTTGCCTCCATGTACTTTTTAATTTCTTTTTTAATTTCCTGGATAACCCATTCATTTTTTTGTAGGATGTTCTTCATCCTCCATGTATTTGTATTCTTTTTTTTTAAATTTATAATAGTTTATTTTCAAATTGGTTTACATATAACACCCAGTGTTCATCCCAACACGTGCCCTCTTTAATGCCTGTCACCCCCTCTCTCCCCTCCCACACCCCCTCACCCTCAGTTTGTTCTTAGTCTTTGAGGGTCTCTTATGTTTTATCTCCCTCCCTCTTTGTGTCTTTTTTTCCTTTCCCCTCTTCCTCTCCCCCTGGTTTTTGCTTAGTCTCACAAAGTCAACCTATTCGTGGAAACATATGATATCTGTTTTTTTCTGACTGACTTATTTCACTTAACATAATACCCTCCAGTTGCATCCATGTTGCTATACATGGCCAGATTTCATTTTTTCTCATTGCCACGTAGTAGTCCATTGTATATATGTGCCATATCTTCTTTATCCATTCTTCAGTTGATGGGCGGGCACTTGGTCTCTTTCCATGATTTGGCTATTGTCGAAAGAGCTGCTATGAACATTGGGGTACACGTGGCCCTATGCATCAGCATTCCTCTGGCTCTTGGGCAGATTCCTAGCAGTGCTATTGCTGGGTCATAAGGTAGCTCTATTTTCATTTTTTTGAGGAACCTCCACACTATTTTCCAGAGTGGCTGCACCAGTTTGCATTCCCACCAACAGTGTAGGAGGGTGCCTGCTTCTCCACATCCCCGCCAGCATCTATAGTTTCCTGATTTATTCATTTTAGCCACTTGAACCGGTGTAAGGTGGTATCTCAGTGTGGTTTTGATTTGTGTTTCCCTGATAATGAGTGATCTTGAGCATCGTTTCATGTGTCTGTTGGCCATCTGAATGTCCTCTTTGGAGAAGTGTCTATTCATATCTTCCGCCCATTTCTTCACTGGATTATTTGTTTTTCGGGTGTGGAGTTTGGTAAGTTCTTTATAAATTTTAGATATTAGTCCTTTATCCGATATGTCATTTGCGATGATCTTTTCCCATTCCATTGGTTGCCTATTCGTTTTGTTGGTTGTTTCTTTTGCCATGCAGAAGCTTTTTATCTTGATGAGGTCCCAGTAGTTCATCTTTGCTTTTAATTCCCTTGCTTTTGGAGATGTGTCGAGTAAGAAATTGGTGCGTCTTAGGTCAAAGAGGCTTTTTCCTGCTTTCTCCTCTAGGATTTTGACGGTTTCCTGTCTCACATTCAGATCTTTTATCCATTTAGAATTTATTTTTGTGAGTGGTGTAAGAAAGTGGTCTAGTTTCATTCATTTGCATGTTACTGTCCAGTTCTCCCAGCACCATTTATTAAAGAGGCTATTTTTTTTCCATTGGATACATTTTCCTGCTTTGTCAAAGATTAGTTGGCCATATACTTGCGGGTCCATTTCTGAGTTTTCTATTCTATTCCATTGGTCTATGTGTCTATTTTTGTGCCAATACCATACAGTCTTGATGACCACCGCTTTGTAGTAGAGGTTAAAGTCTGGTATTGTGATGCCTCCCGCCTTCGTTTTATTCTTCAGTATTCCTTTGGCTATTCGAGGTCTTCTGTGGTTCCATACAAATTTTAGGATTGTTTGCTCTAGCTTTGAGAAGAATGCTGGTGCAATTTTGATTGGGATTGCATTGAATGTATAGATTGCTTTGGGTAGTATTGCCATTTTGACGATATTTATTCTTCCAATCCATGAGCATGGGATGTTTTTCCATTTCCTTGTGTCTTCCTCAATTTCCTTCATAAGTTTTTTATAGTTTTCAGTGTAGAGGTCTTTCACATCTTTGGTTAGGTTTATTCCTAAGTATTTTATGGTTTTTGGTGCAATTGTGAAAGGGATTAGCTTCTTTATTTCTCTTTCTGCTGCTTCATTGTTGGTGTATAGAAATGCCACCGATTTCTGTACATTGATTTTGTACCCTGCAACTTTCCTGAGATCATGGATCAGTTCTAGTAGGCTTTTGGTGGATTCCATCGGGTTTTCCATGTAAAGTATGTCATCTGCAAAAAGTGAAAGTTTGACTTCCTCCTTGCCAATCTTGATGCCTTTTATTTTGTTTTGTTGTCTGATTGCTGATGCTAAGACTTCCAACACTATGTTAAATAGCAGTGGTGAGAGTGGACACCCCTGTCGTGTTCCTGATCTCAGGGGGAAGGCTCTTAATTTTTCCCCATTGAGGATGATATTAGCTGTGGGCTTTTCATATATGGCTTTTATGATGTTTAAGTATGTTCCTTCTATCCCGACTTTCTCGAGAGTTTTTATTAAGAAAGGATGCTGTATTTTGTCAAATGCTTTTTCTGCATCTATTGACAGGATCATATGGTTCTTATCTTTTTTTTTGTTAATGTGATTTCATACCGTGCACACTGTCAGACCACAATGCTTTGAAACTTGAAATCAACCACAGGAGAAAGCCTGGAAAATATCCAAAAACATGGAGGCTAAGAAATAACCTACTGAAAGATGAGTGGGTCAACCAAGCAATCAGAGAAGAAATTAAAAAATACATGGAAACAAATGAAAATGAAAATACAACAATCCAAATGCTCTGGGATGCAGCAAAGGCAGTCCTGAGAGGGAAATATATTGCAATCCAGGGCCACCTCAAGAAACAAGAAAAATCAATAACACAAATTCTAACAGCACGCCTAAAGGAACTAGAAGCAGAACAACTGAAACAACTCAAGCCCAGCAGAAAGAGAGAAATAACAAAGATCAGGGCACAAATTAATCATATGGAAACAGAAAAGGTAGTGGAACAGATCAATGAAACCAAAAGCTGGTTCTTTGAAAAAATAAACAAAATAGACAAACCTCTAGCCAGGCTTCTCAAAAAGAAAAGAGAGAGAACTCAAATATATAAAATCGTGAATGAAAAGGGAGAAGTTACAACCAATCCCTCAGAAATACAAGCAATCATCAAAGAATACTATAAAAAATTATATGCCACCAAACTCGGCAACCTGGAAGAAATGGACAGCTTCCTAAATAACCACACGCTACCAAAACTCAAACGGGAAGAAATAGAAAATTTGAACAGACCCATAACTAGTGAAGAAATAGAATCAGTTATCAAAAACCTCCCAGAAAATAAAGCCCTGGACCAGATGGCTTTCCTGCGGAATGTATTTGTATTCTTTCCAAATTCTTTCTTGTGGTTGACTTCAGATTTATAGTGTTGTGGTCTGAAAATATGCATGGTATGATCTTAATCTCTTTATAACTGTTGAGGGCTAATTTGTGACGCAGTACATGATCTAACCTGGAGAATGTCCCGTGTGCACACAAAAAAAAACGTGTGTGTTAACTTTAGGATGAAATGTTCTGAATATATCTGATACATCCGTTTGGTCCAGTGTGTCATTTTTCCTTGTTGATTTTCTGCTTAGATGATCTGTCCACTGCTGTGAGTATAGTATTAAAGTCCCCTATTATTGTATTATTATCAATGAGTTTCTTTATGTTTGTTATTAATTGGGTGCTTCAAGTTGAGGGCATAAATATTTACAATTGTTACATCTTCTTGATGGATAGACCCCTTAATTATGATACAATGCTCTTTTTCAACTCTTGTTACAGTCTTTGTTTTTTTTTTTAATTTTTTTAATGTTTATTTATTTTTGAGACAGAGAGAGACAGAGTATGAGTGGGGGAGGGGCAGAGAGAGAGGGAGACACAGAATGTGAAGCAGGTTCCAGGCTCCAAGCTGTCAGCACAAAGCCCGACACGGGGCTCGAACTCTCAGACTGTGAAATCATGACCTGAGCCGAAGTCGGACGCTCAACCGACTGAGCCACCCAGGCACCCCCAGTCTTTGTTTCAAAATCTAGTTTGTCTGATATAAGTATGATTACCTCAGCTTTCTTTTGATATCCATTAGCATGATAGATGATTTTCCATCACTTCACGTTAAATCTGCAGGTGTCTTTAGGTCTCAAGTGAATCTCTTGTAGGCAGCATGAAAATGGATCTTTTTTTTTAATCCATTCCGATATGCTATATCTTTGATTGGCTCATTTAGTCCATTTACATTCAGAATGATTATTGAAAGATATGAATTTGGTGACATTACCTGTAAAGTTGGTGTTTCTGGTGATGTTCTCTGTTCCCTTCTAGTCTTTCTTGCTTTGGTCTTACTCCCTTCTAAGAGAGTCCCATTTAATGTGTCTTGCAGAATTGACTTAGTGGTCACAAACTCCATTAACACTTACTCTTCTTCTAGAAAGGATGACAACTTTGCTGGATAAAGTATTCTTAGCTGCATATTTTTCCTATTCAATGTGTTGAATATATTCTGCCATTCCCTTCTGGCCTGCCAAATTTCTGTGAACAGATTTGCTGTGAACCTGATCTGTCTTTCCCTGTAGGTTAAAGACATTTTTCCCTTGTTGCTTTCAGAATTCTTTCCTTGTCTTTGTATTTTTTTGAATTTGACTATGATATGTTTAGGTGATGGCCAGTTTTTGTTGAATTTGATGGAGGTTGTCTGTGCTTTTGTCTATTTCCTTCCCCAGGTTAAAGAAGTTTTCAGCTATAATTTGCTCAAATAAATCTTCTGCTCCTTTTTCTTTTCTTCATCTTCTGGGACTCCTATTATACAAATGCTAGTATGTTTTAAAAAGTTGCTGAGTCCCCTAAGTCTATCTTTATGATCCAATACCTTTCCTTCCCTCTTCTTTTCCACTTCATTATTTTCCAAAATTTTATCTTTTGTACGACTGATTCATTCTTCTGATTCGTCCATCCTCATTTTTATGACATCTATTCAGGTTTGCATCTTAGTTATAACATTTTTAACTTCAGCCTGGCTAGATTTTAGCTCTTTGATCTCTGCAGTAAGGGATTCTCTAGTGTCTTCTACACTTTTGTCAAGCCCAACTAGTAATCCTTATAATTGTTTTAAATTCACTTCATAGATCTTACTTAGATCTGTATTGATTAAATCCCTGGCTGTAATCTCTACTTCCTGTTTTTAATTTGTGGTGAATTTTTCCCTCTTGTTATTTTGTCCAGAAAAAAACAAAAAAACAAAAACAAGATCCGAGGTGTGTTTTGGTCTGCTTGTTAAAAGAAGCTGGATGCAAAAGAACACATTTTATATATATATATATATATATAATAAAAAAATCATTTAAAAATTAAAAATAAAATAAAAAAATAAAAAGGAAGCTATATATAGACATATATAATGTGTCCAAAAGAACACATTATATATATATATAATGTATATATAATAATAATAAAAAAATCATTTAAAAATTAAAAAATAAAATAAAATAATAAAAAGGAAGCTAGATCCTATTTCTTCTAGATTTGAAGTTTTGCAGCACTCTACAATCAGTAGACTTTGTGTGCAGGAGTGGTTTGTACTGTTTGCTGGGGGAGAAGCCTGTTTCTTTCTGTCTCAGACCCACTTGCCCTAGAGGAGATACCCCAGCAAAGTGTAGGGGTATCTCCTCTAGGAGATGGGGTGGCACTGTTTAGCTCACTGAGGTCGGTCACTGCTGATGGGCAAGGGGTGAAAATGGCTTCTCCATGCTTTCTCATCTCTGGAGCAGAGAGCTTGTGCCTGCCATTCCTCAGATTAGCAAACAATCACCTCTCCCATGTCCCCGGCTTCCATCATATCCCCACTTGTACCCTGTCTGTGTCCAAGCTGTCTGCCCGTCGGGATATCCTCCTGTGTTTTATCTGAAGCATGGCTGTTTTAAAACTCTAAACTTCAGAGACCCCCATACTGCAGTCCCATGCTGATCCTCTGCAGGAGAGTCTCACTGCACTGTGGTCGGTGCTGGCTTATCCCTGAAAAGAGTTGTGTAATCACGCAGCACTTCAGGGTTTATGGTAAACCACAGCACAAAGCCAGCACCAAGGTTTGCTACCCTCAACTGGCATCTTTGTTCCTATGCTGGTGAATGGGGCAGCTCAATGACACCAACTGGGTCTTTTGCCCCTGGAGAGGCTGTATCACCTGTATCAAATTCACTCCAAGCAGAGGAGTGGTTGCCCCATGCTGCTCATTCCCAAGTCTCCACCCTCCATCCCCAGCAGAGCACTACTAGGGGCTGACCTCTGAAACTTCAGATCCTGTGCTCTGCTGTTTATAAAAAACTTTTGATATTCAAACCTTCTCCTTTTTTTGCAGTCAATGGTTTTGGGGCAGAGTTTTTCCTGTGATATCCCTGCATGTATTTTCACTCTTTTTTCTCACTTCCTCCATTTCCCCTCTCTCAAATGGTTGGGCTCCTTCCCCTCTGCAATGCCCACAGGTCTTTTCTCCCCCAAATCAACTGTTGGCAAGGTGGTTGTTTTTTCTGTTTGTAGACCTGAAACTTTGTTTTCTCAGTCTGCAGATTGATTTACTGGGTGTTCAGAATGATTGGATATTTATCTAGCTCTTTTCAAGGGAGGAGCCAAGCTTAGGGCCACCCTACTCCTCAGTCATTTTAACCAATCCCCATATATGTAAATATTTTTATAAAACATTTCCCTTTTCCATAGGAAAGTTAAATCTCATCTTTATAACTATAGACTAAAGATACTTACATTGTTATTTAATCAATTTTGTCTCTAAACTTATTTTCAAATATGCACACCTCTGTATATTTATTAACCAATATTTTTTTTCCTTAATCACCAATACCAAAAACATAAGAATTGTAAAAACTGATTCTGAGATGCTGTTCATGACATAATTGTAAAAACTGATCATTCATCTGTAGCTGCCAAATTTATTATCAGAGATATGATGGACTAATACTTTATTAAAATTTTACTTGATAATAGCAGCAAATTGAGAAAGACTATTCCAATATTTTGTTTTTTTAACGGCAAGAGCATATATCTTGAAAAATCACAAGTAGGTTACCCAATTAGAATGTTTTTTTATCTGCAAGGAATAGAAAATACAACTTATTTAACAAATAAGGATATTAATTGTCATATAAGAGAAGTCCAGAGGCATGGCAGGCTTCAGGACTACTTGACTTATGGCTTTATTTGTTATTATTATCTCTCGTTCATTTTCTTTATTTGCTCCCACAAATACACACCAGCTTTGCCCAAAGGCTAAATGCCTTTGCTTTCCTGAGATGATTGCCACCAACAACTGGGGCTATATGTCCCTTTGTTCAGGAAGAATAGTAGAAAAAAATTATGTCTCAAAAATCTTGAAATTCTCTCTCATAAACCTTGAAAAAAACCTTGAAACCCAGAAAAATAATTCTCTCTTAAAACCTCTCTCAAAATTAGGGGCACCCTGATAGTTCAGCTGGTTAAGCATCTGACTTCAGCTCAAGTCATGATCTCACAGTTCATGAGTTTAAGCCCCACATCAGGCTCTGTGCTAACAATTCAGAGTCTGGACCCTGCTTTGGATTCTGTGTCTCCCTCTCTCTGCCCCTCTCCCACCCATGCTCTGTCTCTGTCTTTCTCTCAAAAATAAATAAAGTTAAAAAGTTAAAAATAAAACTTGAAATTAAATCTTTCCATCAGTCAGCTTGAACTAATTTAAGCCCATCCTTGGACTGGTACAAGCCAGGATTTTGCCATGCACCAATGAGTCTAAAGCTGTGTTCATTACAACTTCCCTAATGGCAGGAAAGATTTGCTGTGTTTGCTAAAAACACAGATTTATGAGACCCCAACTCAGATCTACTGAATCAGAATTTCAACAGAAGAGTCTGATAATCCATATATTTAACAAGATTCTACAAACCAGGGAAGTTTGGAAACCACAACTGGAGTTGGGATGAGGTCAGACCTCTGAGTTGTACAGGAGACCTGCAGACACTTCACCAGACTGGAGTTCTGTTACTATGGAGGAAGAGAGAATAGACCCCATATATCAACAGCAGTAGTAACTAGAGTGCTAATTTTATCTTCTTAGGTCTTTATTCTGAGCTCTTCCCCCTTGGTGATGTCTTTCCTACTCTGCCTCCACAGGAACTCCTTCCCTTTCCATATCAAGGCATGATTTCTCATAGTAACTCAAATTATGGGTACCAGACTGGGAGCACCTACTGAAAACATTGGAGCCTAAGGGTCGTCATGGGTGAGAGAAATTTTTCTCCAGACTTCCTCTATACTCTAAAAATATCAGCATATAGGTCATGGTCTGTTTGACCTCCATGAAAAGCCAGTTCCCCTGGTGACATACAATCCTGCCTGGAGAGTGTTTATATATTGTATTGATTCTTCCATGCCCTGCCTTAAGTCACGGAGCCTTGCACCTGTCATTAATAAAATAATAATAAAATATATAAAGTCTTTTGAGGTTGAATATTTATCTTATGTAAAAATGCATTGTTTTAAAGACACACTCAGGAGGCACAAGAAGAATAAAGATCCCACAGCCAGATATGAGAAACATTTCCAGTTTACTCTCTAATAATTTTCAGGGCATTTTTCATTAGCGCAGATGCTGGTTATAGTGCCATTGGTTGGATGTTACATATAATTAACTGTAAGCTTGTAAAAGAAGCAATTGTTAAGCCTGTGATTACTTTCTAGATGTGGATCAGAGGATGACAACAGGTGACACAACCTCCAACTCACTTTCCTGTTATCCAGGTCATAGCTTCTCATCATTTCCCATCATTATTCCTCATCATAGTCACACATGGCACAGTGGGAACAAAGTTCCCTAGCATTGTGCAGTATGAGGAGCCTGTCTTACCCGGCCACTCAGTGCAGCAGATGATGTGAAGAGCTGAAAGGTCAACAAGAAAGAGTAAATCTAATGTTTCTAACAAACTGAAACCCTCTTCGTGTTTTCCCTAAAGGGACAAAAAATCATCTAGCTTTCTGTGAAAATTGCTGTTTGACCCAGAAAAATGGCTGCATGTTGACTATCTCCAGATAGGGCATCTGCTTTATTATTCTTTGCTGTGTGACTCTTATACAATTCACTGTACAGTTACTTTATTCATCCTTGTGCAAAATTAATTCTCTGACTGAAGCTCTACCCCATTTGCATGGCAATATTTTCTTATGCCTGCTGATTATTTTATAGACATTACCTCAAGTAGAAAACATACAATAACATATGTTGGTAGAAAAAAAATTGACTCACTGCATAACTAAGGAAGCTTTCTCTAATTAATACTATGTTTTTTTGCATAATCCTTGACCAGCCACAATGGATTTTTGTGAACTAAACTAGTTATTTACTGCTGTCCCTCTTCCCAACTTATTTATCTCTCTTTCCTTGCTGATAGGCAAACTCCATGTAAAATGCTCGTGTTTTTAACTTTCCTAAAATGAAATTCTATTGGGAAGGAATTTTGTGTATTTCGTTCATGCATCTCTTCTGTGTCTAGAAGAGTCCCACATGCTCAAAACACATATAATTAAATCAGTCACCTCCATTTCCTGTCCAACTACACTGCCATTGCTTTAATGCCATTATGGTACATTACAGGCCTCAGCAGACTGCAGCCTGTGGCTCAGATCTAGCCTGCTGCTAGACTCTAAATAAAGTTGCATTGAAACAGAGCCACGCCCATTTGTTTACAGAAGACTTATGGCTGTTTTCGCACTACAATAGCAGAATTAAATCTTTGTGACAAAGATACTATCTACCACAAAGCCACAGAGCCTAAAATGTTTACTCTCTGATTTTTTATAGAAAATGTTTGCCAACCCCTGGAAAATTGTAATAGTTTAGTAATAATCATTTTGCCCAGGACCATCACTTCCTTTCTTACACACTCATACCCCAGTGCCTTCTTCACTAATCTCAAAGAAATTTTTCTAAAATACATACATGAATTTGTCAATTCTCTGACTCCTTCCCTGAAATATTTATCAGTTGACCCTTTTTTGATATGCATATATGTTTTCTTAATCTTCAAGTAAAAAAAATCTTTCATAATGAAGCTTCAAGCCCACTCTTCTATACATCCATAAATACACATCTCCAACCATATTTTTTCTATTATAGAAACTTTTGAGATGGCACTGTTAGGATGAAGAAAGGATTAAAAGAATAAAAGGGAAAAAGCTGCAAGAGAGAGCTTCTGGAAATACGAAGAAACAGAGTGGGAAGGATATCCAAATGAGATATCCCTGGATACCCATGGAGGTCTAGGTATCGAGGTCTTATGCATTCATGTGGTAAAAGGGATTATAATAGCTAGATTAGGAATGTCACTTGATCTGTTACCCCAGCTCCCCCACCTATCCTGTACAACTTTGACTCCATGTGATAGGCAGAATTCTAAGAGGACCCCCAAAATACTCATTCCCTAGTATCCACACCTTGTATAAATACCCTGCCTTTAAGTGCAAATGGAGCTCATGAATGTGATAGAATAGTCAGCCTCTTGACAAAATTTCGTTATATGGCGAATGGTGATGAGATAGTCATTTTGTGATTACCTTCATGTATATAAGACTCCTTCTAGCAGACTGGAGAAAAATTGGAAGTATGAGAGCACCTACGAAGGGGGCCCTGGAACAAGGACCTAGAAGTGCCTTCTGGAGCTAAGAGTGGTCCTTGGCTAGAAGCCAGCAAGACAAAAAGGCCCTCAGTCATACAATGGCAAAGAAATTAATTCTATCAAGAAACCAAGGGAGCTTGGAAGTCTATCTTTCTTCATATGAGCCTCCAGGTGAGGATGCAGATAGCCAACACATTCATTTCAGCCTTGTGAGATCTTGAGCAGAGGACACAGCTAAAATATGCCAGAATCCTGATTCACTGAACCTATGACCTAAGAAATGTCTGTTGTTCTAAGCCTTTATATTTGTGGCCATTTGTTATGCAGCAATAGAAAACTAATACACTATATTAATGAGATAAAAGAGAATTATTTAAAGTTGTCCTAAATGTTGGAAAAACATATTTATTTGGGATGGTAGTACCTATCTTTTGATCACTGCAATTAGAACATCCTATGTACAGTCCTCGAGTTGTCAAGTATCAGACTCTTTATGATGAGAATATCTCAACAAAGTTCATTGTCAGTCTCTGTAAGTGTAAAGTGGTCAACTGGTCTTTTGAGCCAGGGAAGTGAGGATGGATTAATGTATTTGTGTAGTTTGAATTAGATAGCTTACATTCTTGAGTTCAATTTTCCTCAGAGTCAACTGGACAATTAAGCAAGTGGTTTAGATAATTGCAAGAGCCCAATTTAAATTATTTTGATGCCAAGGTTAAGAATATTATTGGGGTGCCTGAGTGGCTCAGTCAGTTGGGCATCTGGCTTCAGCTCAGGTTATGATCATGCAGTTCATGAGTTCAAGACCCATGTTGGACTCTGTGCTGACAGCTCAGTGTCTGGAGTCTGTTTGGATTCTGTGCCTCTCTCTCTCTCTGCCCCTGCCCCACTCATGCTCTGTCTGTCTCTGCCTCTCAAATATAAATTAAAAAAAACATTAAAAATAGTATTAAGTAAAATGGTAAAATCAAGAAAAGGAAGAAAATTCTGACCTTGAAGTGTAAATTTACAGGTTGCTGTATCAGTCAGGAAAATATATGTTATATTGTAGTAATGTACAATCTCTGTCTCATATTTTACAAAAATAAAAATTAAAGTTTAATTCTTGCTCAAATGCTATGTTCATCATTTTTTGGCTAGAGCTCTGTTCTAAAAGCTCCATTCCTCTACTTTCAATTTTCTGAGGCACGAAAGCAACTGTGGCAAATCATGCTCTGGGCGTTGAGGCTCCTGCTTAGAACAGACACGTGTCACTTCTGCTCACATTTCATTGGTTAAAACAAGTCATGTGGCCTGCATTAGTCAGGGTTCATCAGAGAATAAAATCAACAGGGTGTGCATGTATGTGTGTGTGTGTCTGTGTGTGTAAAGGCTGATTTATTTTAAGAAGTTGGCTCACATGATTGTGGAGGCTGGCAAGTCTGAAATCTGCAAGGCAGGCTGGCAGGCTGGAAAGAGTTGATGTTGCAACTCAAGTCCAAAGGCAGTTTGCTAGCATAATTCCCTCTTCCTCTAGGGAGGCCAGTCTTTTTTCTTAAGACTTCCAGGTGTTTGGACAAGGCCTACCACATTATGCAGGATAATCTACCTTACTCAAAGTCTACTGCTTTAAATGTTATTTTCATCTGAAAAATATCTTCACAGAAATATCTAGAATAGTGTTTCGGCCAAATACCTGAGTACTATGGTCCAGTGAAATTGATTCACAAAACTAACCATCACATGGCCATCCCTACCTTCTAAGAAAGTAAGGAACTATAATGCTACCATAGGTTTGGTAGATAAAGAGGCAGAAATATTTGGTGACAGCACTAAAGAAAATGCAACCCACCAAAGATGTTAGAGAGACCTGCTTTGATATGTATCTATTTCCCTGAGCAAGACAAAAAACAAAACAAAACAAAACAAACAAAAAAAACAAAAAACACTAGACACTGATGAGTCAGTGATTGCAACTAAAACTAAATTAAGATTAAATGTGAGAAGCTGAAGAGATTTTGGCATAGTGTGTATACACCAGGCACAAGGACAGATGCAGCTCTGAACTTGAAGATTACCTGGCACAAGTTTTGTTTGAAGATCTCAAGAAGGTGATTTAATTGGGGAGAGAGAGGGCAGCCAAATTGGGATTCGGAAGGATATGGAATATTTACACGCAGAAATTCACAAGGTATGCCTAACTTCGTAGCTCCCGCTTAACTGATAAAACCCTGTCAACATCTTTCCATAAGAAATTATAAAGATCTTTAAACAAGAAGTTTAGTCTGCTGTGAGATGAAAATAAATGACCTCCTGCATTTTTGTTTTACAGGAGGAAAATTATGTCCTCGGTCTTAAAATGTCAAAGGGTTTTTTTTGTTTGTTTTTTTTGTTTTTTTTTATTTCTTTTTCTTAGTGAAAAGTTTGAAGGTGAAAATTTTAAACACTTCGAAAATCTCACAGCTTTTAAAAAGCTGAAAGAAAAAATGTGTATAATGCTATCAAGTTAGGTTGCTTGCAAAATTTATAAAAGTGTTAAAATAATGTTTAAGTTATCTCATGGTAAAACTATAGCATGTATCTAATTTATATATTATAAATATATACAAAATATATACTCAATATATGATTAAATATTATTAAAATATATATATATATATATATATATTTGAAAGGATAAAGATAGGCTTATAATCATAGCTCTCTCATTTAGTTGGAAGATATAGGGCTTGGAATTATGATTTTCCATATCAAGGTAGTTTTAAAATAACTATATTTTATACCAATATGAATATACTGAAAACAACATAACTATCCTCTAATAAAATCTTCAGGTGAAAAGGCACAGACACAAGCCCTTGCCTATATTAAAAAAAAATCTCTGCAATTTCTTACAGGTGGAAGTCATATTGCATTGAGTGAGGTCATACTCTATTATAAGCTTAATAAATTTGTTCTTGAGGGAGATATTACCATTTGGAAAAAGGACTTGATTGCAAGACCCCTATTACAAAGCTTATTTTTATGTTTCAAATCCCAAGTGATAAACTAGAGACACATTCTACTACCTACCATTTGCCAGTAGAAATGTCTTACAATATCTCTTATCTCATGATATACCTTAAAAGTCTACCCTAGCTGCCTTAACTTGGTCCTAGGAATAAGTGAACCCTAAACAAAGATACAATCATTACCAGAGTAACAGTGTCTCCGCTAAACAGCTACAGGTTCTACACTTGGGAGGGTATCCACCTCTGCTGTGTGGGATGAGCTATTGTCATCTTGATCTTAGATTTCAGTAGTTATCTCTTAACTGCAATTCCTGCTGCCACCCTTGTCTCTGGAAGGTCAAAAGGTCAGTTCTCAGGAGAGCATTCAGAGTGATACTATTAAAAAAATAGATCATGTCTTTCTTGTGCTCAAAACCCTCCAACAGCCTCCCATTTCCCTAAGAATGAAAGCACACATCTTTGAAACACCTACAAAATCTTCGATGACCCAACCCTCTATAACCCCTCTAGTCCTCGGGCCTAGAATGCTCTTCCCCAGATGTAAGAATGGAGAATGCCCTCACCAACTTGAGTTCTTTGCTTAAATGTCACCTGCTTAATAAAAAAAGCCAGCTCTCATCAACCCATTTAAAATTTCCCCCAGTCCTGATTGTCTTCATCTCCTTGGTCTGTTCCGCTTTTTTTTTCTGTAATACAATTTTTATTCATACTAGAATTTTTCTATAATATTTTTTCTGTAAAACTTATCACCCTCTGATGTATTGTGCAATGTTATTACTTATTATGTTTCTCATCTTCCCCTTCCCCTTTTTGTTAGAATGTAAGCCCAACAACGTTGGCCCTGTAAGTGATTACAACTCTCTAGAACAGTACTACACAAAGCAGGCACCCAAAAATATGTATTGGATTAAAAAAGTGACTCCAGTAACTGGTGAATGGGTGGAGATTCAAAAAGTTATTGGTAGGAAGAAATATTAATAATAATGTAATATTAGAAGCAATACTAATAAATGGAATCTAATACTAATATTACTCACTGGTTTCTGATCTAGACACAAGTTTAACCAGAGCCTATCTATAGAAAGTAAGAAGTCTATAACTGATTTTGCTGTGATGTAGAGTAAATTTTGACATTTGTGTGGAACTTTATCTTCCCCATCGTGTTTTTCATTTTATTTTTTTCACACAATATCTTTTTCTTTGTGTGGTGAGAACATTTACTATCTACTCTCAGCAACTTTCAAGTACATAATACAAAATTATTAAGTATAATTACCACACTTATTGGATTCACAGAACTTACTCATCATATAACTGCAAGTTTGTATCCTTTGACCAGTATCTCCCCATTTTCTCAACCCCCAGCCTCTGGTAACCACCACTCCGCTCTCTGCAGGTGAGATGCAGTAAAATTTTAACAATGGAGAATATGGGTTCTTTATTTTTTTAATTTTTACGTTTGAATTCCAGTAGAGTTAACATAATTGTTATATTAGTTCCAGGTGTATAATATAGTGATTTGATAATTCTATACATTTCTCAGTGCTCATCGAGTTAAGTGTACTCTTAATCTCCCTCATCTATTTCACCCATCCCCCCACCCTCCTCCCCTCTGGTAACCACCAGTTTGTTCTCTATAGTCAAGAGTCTATTTTTTGGTTTGTGTCTTTTATTGTTTGTTCATTTGTTTGGTTTCTTAAATTCCGCATGAGGAAAGTACTATGGTACTTGTCTTTCTCTGACTTTTTTCACTTAGCATTATACCTTCTAGATCCATCTATGTTGTTGCAAAGGCAAGATTTTATTTTATTTTATTTTGAGAGAGAGAGAAAGTATGTGCATGTGCAGGCACGTGGGGGAGGTACAGAGGGAGAGAGAACGAATCCCAAGCAGGCTCCATGCCTACCACAGGAGCCTGATGCAAGCCTCAGACTCACAAACCATATCATGACCTGAGCTGAAATCAAGAGTCAGACACTTAACCGACTGAGCCACCCAAGATTTTATTTTCATGGCTGAGTAGTATTCCATTGTATATAGACCACATCTTCTTTATCTATTCATCTATCAGATTTAGTGTTTTGCTCTTCTTTGGGTAAATAATCAAAGTGTTTTTCTAAGCACAGTTATTCTTACATGATAAACGTGAAGTAAAAATTATTATTATATCGTTTTAAGGGTTCAGAAATGGAGTCTTAGAAACTGATTTTCAGAAAGTGAATTTAAGAAACTTACCTAAGAATAAACAAGCCCAGGCATCTTGCTCCTGGTCTAGAGCCCCCTCCAATACACTCTCCACCAAGCGGCATCATGAAGAAGGTCCTATTTACATAAGTTGGTTCAGAACCCTTCCACCATGACCAAAGCAAGCTGTGTACGACTCTTTTTCTCACATTTGTATTTTATATACTGAAAAATGGATTTTCAGGGCCTTTTATCTTCCTTTCTTCCAGACCTCCTGATGTTAATTTTTGTTCATCCTGATGGCATCAAAGTACAAAACGTGTTGCAATAGTGGTCCTATGTGACTGGTGGTCTAAGTGATCTCCTCTGGATCCTTTGCATTTTGGGAGCCGAATTCTCAGTTTGGAGTCACTGGATATGAAAGCAGGCTTTGGGTCTACCTTGTGAGGCTTTCTTTCGTTTGAGTTTCTGGCTTGGGCAGCCCATTCCCCAGCGTTATCTCCCTGCCATCCCCATGCTGTTTGCATGTAAATTTTCTCCTGGGCATAGCAAGACAAACCTAAACAAACTATCACAAATGAGAGTATTCCAATTTAAAACTTTTACATCCTGGGGCACGTGGGCGACTCAGTCAGTTAAGTGTCTGACTTCGGCCCAGGTCGCGATCTCAAGGTTTGTGAGTTTGAGCCCCTGTCGGGCTCTGTGCTGACAGCTCGGAGCCTAGAACCTGGAGCCTGCTTCATTCTATCTCCGTCTCTCCCTCCCCACTCATGTTCTGTCTCTCTTTCTCTCAAATATAAATTTAAAAAAGAAACATAAAAAAACTTATTCATCTTAATGCCTAACTCAAATATCAGCAGAGAACTTTAGCTCCCAAATTGGCTGCACTGCACATAAACTTTGTACAGATTAGTAACAGAAAAGACATAGTTTGAGTCAGTTTTATATGGAGATTCTTACACTAGTATTAGCAAAGTAACAACTCCAAGAATGTAGGCAGGGGTTAAGCCGGTATTCCTCAAAGCATATGATGAACTCTGTTGACATGAGTAATGTTACCAAGGGCCTAATACACTGCAGATCTAACACGCTTCATTATGGTCAGGAATTTTCATCGTGGTCCCTGAGGAAATTCCCAGGAAACCTATATGAAGGGTTACTTTTACTCTTTCCAAGTTGATGCCAGGTACCACCTTCATTGTTCAAAAGCAAAAAAACCGAACTAAATCAACCAACCAAACAAACAAAAACCTCTAGTATATAACATAGATAGAAAAAGCATCAAGATATCAAAGCAAAGAAAACTACATTGCTGTAGTCACTCTTTTGGGGTTTCTAAGACTTAGTTATATCAAAAAAAATTACCCTGAACTGGAAGTCATGGGTCAGAATTCTATTCCTGGCTTTTCAAATAAACCCACTGACTGACATTAGCAAGTCACCAAAACTCAGGAGATCCCTGTTCCCTCATCCTATAGGGGGGTTGGACTAGAAGACTGCAAAGATTCGTTCAAACTCTCAGATACAATTGATCTATGTTCTAGGTAATTCAAGGTTAAGCTTTCCTTGATAAGAAAGTTCCGGAAGTTCTAATAAAGATTTTCGATTTATCAAGAATGTGCCATATGCCCGAAATCCTGATAACAAGCCCAACACCAGACACCAAACTAAATGATTTTCTGCACGTCATCTCCTCAGTCCTGTGAGGCCAGGACACTCTGCTTTGCAGTTGACATAACTATGGCTCAGGAGACACTTGCCTAAGGGATATATGACTCTCAGGCAGCTCCTCTCCCTTTATTCTTTCTACACACACAGCCTCTCATAACCAATGGCTTTTCCTGACCACCGGATATTTTTAGAGCCGAACGTGAAAACACTGCCACCATCTATTTAGACTAACAAATGAGGAAGAAAAGGTGGAGCTAAGGCTACTTAGAGTTCGTATTTCAGCGTCTAAATCTATAGATATGGATAATGACATGTAGGGAAGTTTAAGAAATTAAGACGTGACAAATCAAGGACTAGGGTCCCTATTTCCTTCCTCCCTTCCTTCTTTCCTTTCAGTCCACAATTCCCAAAGTAACAATATGCTTTGATATGAATATTAGAAAAGATTATTATATGCTATAAATATTTCTTCTCAGGGGCTACCTGATGGTTCTATCTGAAAACTTCTTTTAGCATGCTTTCTTTTTCTTTAGTGATTTAGGCATGACCATCCATATACCACATTCAAACTGGAAGAATATGGAGGGTTTTTTGCCAGATGCTTTTAATTACACCATTTAACTTCTTAAAAAGTCATCTCTTTATACATATGGACAAAGGGAATAATTGAAATTTACAGCCATGAAGACATAAAACTTAAAAGTTTTGGCTACTATTTAACAGTTGTGTTGGGTGACTTCTTATTCACGTGAATAAAAATAAACATTTTTTTTCTGTATCTTAAATAACTCTGAACACCTCAGAGGCTGAAAGTAAATTCAATGAGGTGCTAATAATGTATACATTTACCAATAATACTTGATGTCTTCTCTTCTAAAAAGAAAGAAAATACATTGATAACTTAAGCAGTGAAAATGAAGTCCCTTTAAAATAAAGTTACTCAAATGAAATCAAAACAAAGCAGCAGACAGATATGCAATAATTAGAAGCCTAGCTACCAGGACACTGAGCAGGAAATGGGAGCAGATTTTAAATGAAAGTACCCACTGGTAGCAAATTGAATAAGCACCTATGTATTACCTAGTTCTTTGTGTGTGTATTTGCATTTTTTATGTGTGTTACACTTGCTGCAAACTCCTATTCTGCCATACTATTTAAGTTGATCATCATGGGATAACCGTAACATTGGATATTATTTAAATCTGTTTAGAAACCAAAATAAATAAATAATAAGTAAAATAAATAGAAAGGGGAACTTTATAGAGTCATATCATTCTATTCTCTTATTTCATAAAAAAAAAGTGGTTCCCTTTTAAAGATTACCTTTCATGTCTACTCTTTCAAATACACAACTTTACTTTTAGTCTCTAGAATAAAGGCCCAGAGCTAAATGCTATCAGGTCAAATGATCAGTACAATCATTTTTCTTTTTTCTTCCTCAAATCATAATTTCTGACACTGGACTGTTGACAGTGAAATGTTTAAGGGAGAGAAGGACAGGAGTGTGTTTTATACAGTTTGCTCAGCACTATAAACCTGAGCTAGTTTCTTGACATTATTATTATTATTATTATTATTATTATTATTATTATTATTTTACCTGAAGCATTCCAGGCTTGGGTGGAGATGGAGGGCATAGGTTCAGCAGACAGGCAAAGTACACAGTTATCGGGAGGCCTGGATTTTAAGTATCTCCCTAGAGACCTGGCCACAGATACTGGTGGTGATGAAGTACTATGTCCAAGGAGAAGTGCAATTATATTAATATATGTGGAGAGGGCACGATGACCTGGCCCCTGAGCCTTGTTAGCACTGATGAATCTAACAGTTCCAAGCTGAAAGTAGACGCTTGAGCAAATGGGATAAGCGTACCCCTTCCGGCTTCCCCTTGGGTTACTTTCTGCATCTGTAATGCTCTCCCCTTTCTATCCCTCCAGGCCTATCGGATTCCACATCCACCACAAAGCTGCCTTTGCATATTCTAGCTGCCACCCACATCTCATTTCTACAGCTCTTCAAGTCCTGAGAAGTACATTAGCACTTTATCAACTCGCTTTTATCTTTTCTTTTTCTTCATTTGTCTTATCCTTTTTTTAAGGCTCATTTTGCCTATCTAGGTATGTGGTAACTCTCTTTCTAGCGATCTTATTTTTACTACACCCTGTAAAACACGCAGCACGTACTAAATATTTAACAATTAATTAATAAGTTGCTATCTGATAGGCTTTTAGGAAAGAGAATAATAATGGAGTAACACTTAGATATGCTTCAAACTTTATATTCTGGGGTAACAATAATTACAGAAGCCCTTCCCAGTCCATCAAACAGTTTCAACTCTCTTGTACCACCTCTGGGACAAAGCTTTTCCTTTGGATCCTTCTGAGCATTCTCCTTCAGAATCCTACAGCAAGGGGCATCTGGGTGTCCAGTTGGTTAAGTCTGACTTTGGCTCAAGTCATGATCTCACAGCTCGTGGGTTCAAGCCCCACATCAGGCTCTGTGCTGACAGCTCAGAGCCTGGAGCCTGCTTCAGATTCTGTGCCTCCCTTTCTCTGCCCCTGCCCTGCTTACACTCTGTGTCTCTCTCCTTCGAAAATAAATAAACATTAAAAAAATTTTTAATAAATAAATAAATAAATAAAAGAATCCTAGAGCAAAACAGGAAAGGAAAAATAAAATGAATAGTATGGTCGAAAGGGAAAGGAAAGGGAATAGAGTCAAGAACTGTAAAATAGGCATTATTATTTAACTCAAAAAAAATCCCACAATGTATATATTTCATACTCATACTTCACAGGTAGAGTCTCAGAGGGGTTTTGATCAAAGGTAAGGCAGAACTGGGATGCACAGAGTTGACTATCTCCTGAATTCAGAACCCCAAGAGATTAGTTCTCACTGATGGGGGGCAAAAGAGAAGGGGAGAACTAGGATAAGTCAAAGGGGTACATGTATTGGGAGGGAGGGTATTATAAAACCATCTTACATGGTTTTAATGTAAGCTCAGAGCTGGACCCTTGTCCACTCTTGGTATGGTCTACTCTTGGACTATCCCTCTTGGAGAAAGAAAAGAGAAATCTACCAGAGAATTTTATGGAGAACATTACTATCTCTTTCAGATAATCTCCAGTTTACAACTACGCAAGGAAAATATCAATGTTTTTTGGTTCCCTAAAAATTTGCTCTTTCTCTTTAATACTGTTTTCCCACTTAACTATAAAGAGACTTACAAATGAGCTACCCAATTGCAATGGCCCTTAGTTCAAGTCAACTCGTTTAAGATGCATTTTCTTCTGCTTACTAAGAGAAGAGTTCTCTGTTTTATTGTCATGTCAATTCAGCAGAAAATTCCCCTTCATGTTTAGAAGTTATTCAAATCTCCTAAAAATCTAGCCCATGTGAAACACTAAATAATGAATTTAGAACTTTGAAATAAACAGACAGAATCGAGAAACTTTATCATTGTACAGAAGTAGCCATTTGCTTCCATATGATAGGATACAAGGTACACATTAAAAGTGGATTTGAGGGGCGCCTGTGGCTCAGTCAGTTGAGTGTCCGACTTCAACTCAGGTCATGATCTCACAGTCTGAGTTCGAGCCCCGCGTCAGGCTCTGTGCTGACAGCTCAGAGCCTGGAGCCTGCTTTAGATTCTGTGTCTCCCTCTCTCTCTCTGACCCTCCCCCACTTATGCTTTGTCTCTCCTGCTCTCAAAAATAAGTAAAAACATTAAAAAAATCCTTAAAAAAAAGAGTGGATTTGATTTTTTTAAGAGCGGATTTTAAACAGACTAATTTACAATTGAAAAATTATCATATCAAACTAAAAACATAAAATGGATCACTGGAATTTATGTTGCCTATATATATATATACACATACATATATACATACATATGCATAGACAACATGGATCATATATACATACATATATATACATACATATGCAAAGACAACATGCATCATATCATGTATACATACATATAGAGAGAGAGAGAACAAGAGCAATATCATATATTATATGACCCATGTTGCCTATATGTAGGCATCCAGTGACCCATTTTATTTTTTAGTTTGATAGGTATGGCTGATTTCTCCTCAGAAATTCTTTAAAGCCTGTGGTCATACCTCATATATTTTTTGCATGCTTCACAACACTTGGGTAACTTTCAGACAGGACACTGTCATGCCTCAACTGTACACTTAATAATTAATTTTTGAATTAATTTGAAGATAAAGAGACTGATCTTTTTCTAATATATTTAAAAATCTGAAACCAAAATGTCTTCGAAGCAGAGGTTGTTGTAAGGTAGCAGCCCATCACCTAGCTAGACTGGGGTCAGAAATATGTCTCCTTTGGATGAGATATTGTGTTTTACATTTTTCGGAAAATTTCTCTTTAAAACCCAAGATATTTTTACATAAAGGTTCAGATTTTTGTTTTTCTTTCAAAAACTGGACGATCTGGCAAGATTAGAATTAATTTCATGATGGCAACCATCAGCCGGACTGGTTTCCTCTTTGAACAAGGACACCCTCTCTGATTTCCTACAGTCTACAGCCCCCTGTTGTCCTGCGCCCAGCTTACTTCACTCATTGATATTACCTGCCAGATTAAGTATCCCCGCTTCAAAGAATAACTCATTTCTTCATCACTTGAATAACATGTAGTTTTTAAAATGTTTACCTGCTTTCAGTGTTACCCAGAAAAAGCCTACAAGGGTGAAGTTTTGCGAAGAAATAGATTGTCTTCAGATTTCATTTTGTCACAGTAATTAATCACCTACCTGTTCAATGACACGGTCAGTTCCACAGTAATGAAGATCTTATAAACAGAGAATTACCTCAGAGAATCAAAGCTATTCGCTATTTTGGAGGGTACAGCGGGGAGGAGGAGGAAGAGGAAGAAGAACAAGAATAAAAACCACCACCACCACCACCACCACCAAATTTGAATACTTTTTCTACAGGAATGTGCCTGGTAATTTACAAATAAAAAAACAGAAAGAGAGTGTTTGCTGTCTAAATTCTCCCATCAGACTTTCTAAGATCTCCTGGTAAGAATTCAAAATTTCTCTCCCCAAGTCTGCATCTTATTTTTTATATTCACCCACTTTCATTCTTTTAATCCACTATACCAGTTCAAACACCACATAGCCCATAACAATACTTCTATATCTCCTTTTCAATGGACCTTAATATCCTCTGTCTTAGGGAGAATTGCAGTTCGTCTGATTTTTCTGCCACTCATCAGTTCTAAACACGATGTTTTGGTAATGTCCTCCTCTCACTAATACTGTGGCACATCTTAACTGCAAATTGGAGGCTTTACTGAACAATCAATCAGGAAACACATTTACTCTTAGGGTATACATGTTATCATGACAATTTAGATGAATCAAATAAAAACAAACCAATTAAGCAACTTTAAAAAGGCAATGCACAAAGGCAATGATGAAGCTGAAAACATGCTATAGTTTTCTTTCTTCAACCCCCGTATATGCTGCTTCTTTAGCAATACAGCGTTTAGGTTATTTTCAGGTACCAGTTTCGCTCATGGCATAAAACAATTCCCAGTCTAATTCAAGATTGTGCTCCTCTATAATTAACTTTAGTTAATTTTTTAAATACTCTCAAGACCAATGAAAGAGAATTTCTCATTTAGGAAATAATTCAACCGAAGTCACTGCAATAAATATGGATATTTCAGAGTGGCAATATTTGGAATAACTGCACAAAACTCTCTTAGGGTTATGTGTATGTGTGTGTCATTATTACACATTTCTGTAAGCTCAACCAATAGGCTCTCTGAATTGTTTCCTGAGCGATGGTTACTAAGCACTTTGGAAGATATTAGAATTTCCTTCCATTTTAATATAATATGTACTGTACTTTTTTTTTTCCAAAAGATCTCATTATTTTTACAAGGTAAAATTATTCAATTCAAATTTGCTTCAAAGTAAAGCTCAGTGTGTAGTTTGTGAATTTGCTACCGAAAAAACCTGGATATGTGAACCAGTTTCTTCAAAATATTAAAATATAAATCCCTACAGAAATTAATTTCAAAAGTAGTTCTTTAATGATTCCTATCATCACAATATATCTATAATGATATTATTAAGTGCTTTAAACAGGAAAAGGTTTTTCATAGGATTAAACAGAAAACACAGGTTGACTCACCTGGAGTTTATAACGATTGCTCTTTACTAATAATCCACTACCCTTCCAATTTTCATTTGATCAATGATAGATTTTTCAGTCTGCCACACACTCACATCATGCACAATTTTATCGTATGAGTAAAATTTCATTTGGATTCACACAGAAGTGTAAGTCTATTTACTGTCTGCCCCTTCAGACCTGCCCCTAATTTATACATTATTCAGCACCCAATGTTACACTTTTGTTACATGCTCAGTAAGAAATAAGTTGAAGCAAAATAACTGAAGTAAGAAAATTTACTCTGTTGCTAAGTAAAAATGATTTGGTCCTGAGCAGGTGGATAGTACAAAGGAACAGGAGCGGGGAGGAAAATGATTCTATCAAGAGACCATCCTTAGCAGACAGAGTTCTTTATTAGATGACGATCGCCCTGTTTGTTTAGCTATTGTCTTGATTATTGTCATTGCTTGTTTCTAGATACTTGTTGGATTACATTGAGTTTTCCCTTTTTTTTTTTCTTTTTGGCATGAGGCTTGGCATTATTTTCCTGCACACTACAGTCATACTGTACAATGATTAGAGTCCTTTGTGTAACTGTTTTGTTTCTGCCAAAAAAAAAAAAGTCTCACAGATAACAGTATAAATGCAGGAGAATTGGCTGGTTTCCTATTCAATATTGGTTGCAAGTGGATACTTATAAAGTTTATACAACAGTCCAATAAAATGTTAATTCCTAAAATTCACATCTTCCTAGACATTTGGAATGTTGGCTGGGCTCCTGTGTGTTCTAGCTAAATTTTGTTTCCCCTATCATTCTGTGAATAACTCACTGCTACTTTCAGATCATGTGTTTTATCTCACCCCACTTGCTTTGTAACTTACTGCGGTCCGGCTCCGCCACTACCACTGCTCTGAAACTTGTTTTCTTGAGTAATTAAAAAAAATTTTTTTAATGTTTATTTATTTTTAAGAAAGAGGGAGAGAGAGAGATTGGGGTGATGAGGGGAGTAGCAGAGAGAGAGGTAGACACAGAATCCAAAGCAGGCTCCAGGCTCTGAGCTGTCAGCCCAGAGTCCGATGTGGGGCTCAAACTCACGAACCTTGAGATCACGAGCTGAGCCAAAGTCGGATGTTTAACTGACTGACCCACCCAAGAGCCCCCTTTCTTGAGTAATTTAAATTATTGAGTTTTTAATTGGCAACACTTCTCTGTAAAATTCTCTTCTGGGTTCTGTGAGGCCGCACTGCCCTGGCTTGCCTGCCGCTTCTCTGACCAGTCTTCCCAAGTTTTCACTGGATCCTTTTCCTTTCTTTGCACATTTAAAGGCAGTAATTCTCTAAGGTACTGCCACGTATCTTCTGTCTGCATTCTGGCTCTCTATGGTCTCATTGTCACCCATTGCTTCGAGTTCTATGTGTATCTAGATGAATCTCAGCTTACAATTACTGGCACTCAGATTCTAGATCCATATTTCCAGTTTTACATTATATACGACAAATCTGAATTCCATGGGCAAGATACCCAAAATTAAATTCATTATCTCTACCTCCTTCCTCCTCTCTTGCTTTCTCTTTCTGGTTAATGACATCATCGTTTTTAAAAAATATCTGAGGTAGGGGTGCCTGGGTGGATCAGTGGGGTTACGCGTCTGACTCAATTTTGGCTCAGGTCACAATCTCGCAGTTCGTGGGATGGAGCTCCGCGTAGGGCTCTGTGCTGACAGTGCAGAGTCTGCTTGGGATTCTCTCTCTCTTCCCCTCTCTCTTTCTGCCCCTCCTCTGCTCTCTCTCTCTCTCTCTCTCTCTCTCTCAAAATAAATAAATAAACATTTAACAAATAAAAATAAAAACCTGTGGTAAATATTAATACTTTTCACCAATATTTCTGGTTCTCTTGTCCTTCTGGGAACAAAGAGGATGCCATTTTGACATTCCCTTAAGGTTAGGCGTGGCCATGTGACTAGCCGGAAAAAAATCCTTTGTGGCTTTCAGCTATTGAAATTTGGAGGCTGTTTATCATTAAAATGTTACCAAGTCCACTCTGACTACTGTATAATTTCTCAAATATGAAATCTGATGTCACCGAATTAGTCAGGAATAACTTTAGGTGTACGTAACATAAAAAAGTTACAATGTGAATGACAAAAAAGATACTCCTACCTTTATTTCTGTGTCAGACGAAATGTGTCAGGAAGCAAGCTTTCCTAGGTTGCCCTGCCTTCTCCGGTGACTCACTCTTACTGTCCTGCCCCTCACAGGCAGACGTACCTGCCGCACTTGGCTTTCGCTCCATAATACAGAGTGGCTTGGAGGCGCGATAGCATGTTCCATCCACATCTCGGCACCTAGAAGGAAGATATGGGAGATGGAAACATTTCTCTTTTAATGAGAATTTCTGGACATTGCACTTAGGCCTTCAGGCCTGACTTTAATCCCATGGCCACACCCAGCTATGGCAATTTGAAAACATATTCTTTTCACCAGGTGGGAATGTGTCCAGCTAAAGTTCTGGGCAATGTTATGAAATAAGAAAAAGAGAATAAACATTGAAAGATAACTAGCAATCTCAGCCACAGTTATGTCTGACTTTAGCATTTATTTTGTCCTTTGCATCATCAAAGCTTATGAATCCCACTTCCTAAATGTCTCTCGATTCTGACTCTTCCTTTCCCATTAATGATTCTCTGGAAGTGGTGTTCACTAGGACTATTGTAATCACTTGATAACTGATTTTTCTGCATTCTTTTCCTCCTTCCTTTTGAGGATCAGAAGATCTCAATGTTCAATGCTTCATGCAGCCAGAAGAGTTACTAGTCTATATAATCAATATTCTATATAATCTTTTACTCCCTCATTGTACATTCTTCGGTGATTCCTCATTCGCCATAAACTGTAGTTTAAATTCCTTAGCATGAGATTCAAGACCACCCATTGTTAATTTGGTCAGAATATTCCCTTATACCATCATTTCCCCTTATGCAATCAATGTACATTCACATATACTGCTCCTGTATGGCATCACTCTTCTTAGGGGTAGGTGGAGTGAGCCCTGACTCACCTTTACTTAATCATTGTTCTCATCTTTCTAGCAGTTGAAAGATCCCTTCTTCTAGGAAGACTTTCCACATCTTCGAGGGCACTTGCATTGTTCTTTCTCCCCTCCTTTACAATAATTTTACTTATATTTCTTTTAAGTATTCAGCCTTATATGCGTGTATGTATATATCTTCCTCATTGAATCATAAGATTTTT
This sequence comes from Paguma larvata, assembly GCA_030068075.1. Classification (NCBI taxonomy): domain Eukaryota; kingdom Metazoa; phylum Chordata; class Mammalia; order Carnivora; family Viverridae; genus Paguma; species Paguma larvata. The sequence continues at coordinate 75,667,372 of CM057825.1, forward strand.
GAATGTAAGGAAATGATTGTTGGATGAGTGTATATATAGGAGATTCTGTGCCACAGAGATAATATTGTATCCATGCAATAAATATTAAGACATGAATACCAACAATGTTTCCCTTAGCTCTTCTGTGGCATTAACTACAGTTAAGTAAGAGGACATCAGCTCTAAATCAGATTCCCAACTTCTTCCTGGACCTGTCATCATTTATCTTAAATATCCTTCATGACCTAATTAGGAGTCCTAATCAGAGTAAATGAAACAATGTTGTCATATTAACTGCTTTATTTAGAATACAAAGAGGTCTGATTGCTGCCTAATCAGCCAGATTAGCACCTAATAAAATGTATTTCCCTAAAGGAGCCTCGTAAGTATTGATTTATAATTGCCTGATCTCTACATTAAATCAACCAGTGGGCTCTTCTTAAAAACCTAGGCTCAGATGGTCTTCTACTCTTTTCACAATAGGCACAGTAGTATTAGAAACAAAAATACTATCTAGATCGTAGACTTGCTTAGGTATTATGAGCCAAATGTACTGGAGATGTGTAAGTATATATTATTTTAAAAGCAAAGTTATTTGGCCATAATTAAAATTAAATTTATGAACTAGTGAGGTCTTTCGAAATGAACCAAGGTCATTTTTATTTAAATAAAAAAGATCTCAGGGGTGCCTGGGTGACTCAGTCAGTTAAGTGTCTGACTTTGACTCAGGTCATGATCACGCGGTTTGTGAGTATGAGCCCTGCATCGGGCTCTGTGCGTACAGCTCAGAGCCTGAGCCTGCTTCAGATTCTGTCTCCCTCTCTCTCTGCTCCTCCCCCTTTCATTCTCTGTCTCTCTCTATCTCTCTCTCTCTCAAAAATAAATAAACATTAAAAAAAAAAAAGACCTAAATGCATAATCACATCGAAGGATAGAGGGATCCTTTCGGCATCTCCTTTCTTTGGGCTACTATTAGGAATTATGCCCACTCCAGGCTCTAGGGGTGTGTCCTGTCTGACCACAATTCATTTAGTGAGGTCAAGACTTGCTGTAACATTTTTAAGCCCTTGATAGAATATAGCCAACAAGCTACAGAAGAATTCCCAAAAGAATCCCTGAAAGATAGAGTAGAAGACTAATTAACGTGTGCCTGTAATCTGCCGGCACTCTGGGCTTAGCTTACCAGCAAGTTCTTTCTATTGTTTATGTCAGCATGAATTGTCTTCCAAACCACCGAATTACACAAATCAGAGGCTGAGGGTCACAGAGGCACCTCTGCAACTGTGCCATCATCTTATTTTTCAAGTCTTTAAAGGGAAAATCGGAAGATTTTAAAACATCTGAGTGCTTTTTCCAATGGGGAAAAAAAACATTACTTAAACGTCGGCCTGTGAAACATTTAAGGATGAACTCTGTTGGATGACTTGTATACACTCTAGAAGAGAGGCGGCGATTGGGAATAAAGCCCCTTGAATTGCAGTGGTCCGCAGAAGCTACCCTCTTGGCTACTTCATCTCTATTGATCCAGCTTTCTTTCACAGCTGGTGTTTTCACATTGGTATCACAAACTATATGGTTCAGAGCAGTGAAGTATGAGGTTATTTTCTAGCAATAATTTGTTAAAGGCTGAAGAACGGCCACTTACCAAAAAGAAAAAAAGATAGTAAGTTATTAACTTTGTTATTTACCCTTCTGAGAACATTGCTTCTGTATAATACATTAAGAATATGCTTCAAAAAATAGCTTATAAATGAAAGGTCAATATACTGAAGCAAATCATCTAATTACTCTATATCACAGAATAGGGAACATTTTAATTTCCATAATTTATCCCTGGATTTGAATCATTTTGAGACTCTCAAGAATAATGCAAATTTTATTTGACCAAAGAAAATGGCGATAAACGTGATTTAAACATTTTAAAGTTCTATTAATAAATTATATCCTTTACTGAGAGAGTACAGTCTAATTTTAATATTATATTTAAATATTTAGTTACCTTCTGAAAATGTTTAAGACAAATAAATTGCTCCAGTTAATGATACACTGATGTGTACTCAAACCTTCTCACCACACCCGCATGCAAGTTAACTGTTGTGAGGTGACGGATGTGTTAATTATCTTGATCTCAGAAACTATTCTATGTGCGTGTGTGCATCTATATAATCATCATATTGTACACTTTCAATATATGTGATTACATTTGTCAATTATTCCTTAAGAAAGTTGGGAAAAAAGAATTTTTATGCATCTTTTTGTCTGGTTCTTGATCTTTATCATTAATTTATTTCCTTGTGTGCCTGTAAATGCATGTGTTATATTTTTATATTTGGTTTAAAAGGGTTTTTTTAAGATTATTTATTTATTTTGAGAGAGAGCGCGAGCACATGTGTGCAAGCAGGGAAGAGGCAGAGAGACAGAGACAGAGAGAGAGAGAATCCTAAGTAGGCTCCACACTGTCAGCACAGGAGTCTGATGCCAGGTTCAATCTGACAAACCAGAAGATCACAAACTGAGTTGCAATCAAGAGTCAGACATGCAGCCAACTGAGTCGCGCAGACACCCTATAAATGCATGTTTTAATTATTAGTCACTGTATTTGTTGTTGACCTGCCATTACAAAATACCACATACTGGCTGTCATTTGAAAAAAAAAAAAAAAAGTAATTCACTTTTTCCCACTTCCAGAGGCTGGAAGTCCAAAATCATGGTGCCAGCAGGGTTAGATTCTTTGAAGACCTCTCTCCCTGGCTTCCAGATGGCCACTCTCTTGCTACTTTTTATATATTTGTTCCTCTGTGTGTGGGCATTCCTGATGCCTCTTTCTCGTCTTATAAGGACACCAGTCATACTGGACTAGAGCTCTACTCTAACAGTCTTGTTTTAAGTTAAGTGCCTCTTTAAAGATCTAATCTCCAAATATGCTCACATTCTGAGGTGCTGGGGGTTGGGACTTCAACGTGAATTTTGAAGAGACATAATTCAGCCCATAACAGTCACTTTGCTTTCTCTTTGGATATAAAATATATAAATAATGAATAGTTTCATACCATCCTATTTTGATTGTTAAAATAGGTCAAGAGGCATGTCCTAATCTCTACTCCTGTCAGGAAGAAAGTGTCTCATTTGGAGAGAGCATTCGATTAATATTTGTTGGATAAATGAATGACTGGATCAAACACATAGTCATATTTTGTAAATTAGTATGTATATGTTCAATAGGCTTCTCAAATGCAACTTCATCAAAACTGAACTCATTGCTTTCTCACAAATCCTTCCTTGCTCCATCCACTGCCCTGGCCAGAATCCTTCCCCTCTTCCTCCCTTCCTCTCCCCACCAGTGAGTCATCAACTCTTGCAGATGCTACCTAATAGATCTTCAACTCATGCATTCCTCTTTCCTTGTGTCACAAAGTTTATCTCCCATATTATTGCAACACACTTCAACCAGCCACATGATCCACAAAACTCCATTTTCCGTGTTGATAGTCATGTACTTGCTCTTCAGCTAAAATTCTTCAATTGCTTTCCATTGTTCTTAGCATAATTCCTGAGAACCTTCTTTGTGAGATACTATATGAACTCACTGCTTCCAATAATTTTCATGTATCTTAACTCTCCACTTCATAGCCCTTTGCCTCATGATATGGAATGACATGTAAGTCCTCAAGTCAACCATATACATTGTCTCTTCTAATCCGTACCTTATGTTCCTTCCTTAATCTAGAATTTTCTTCCCATATACCTCTCACCTTTATTTGCAACTATCAAAATCCCATTTGAATCTGGGTACTCAGCTAAAGGATTACCTCATACTTAAAGTTTCTGTTGAACACAGCATCTGAGTGCTCCTATTTTTCTCTTATCAGAGTCTGGTTAAAGGAAAACTTGGAAAATTTATAACTGTTACAAACATGAAGATAACTCAATCAAATGGATGGGTTCAAAATTAAAATAGTTATATCAAGAATCAGGAGGCTTCCTATGTGTAAATCAAAACCTGCTATAGGTTATAATTGAAGGAGACATTTACAATAACAATGGTGTAAAATATCTAGGATAATAGGAACTGTAAAAAATCCTCTCTGAGAAAACTCTAAAAAAAAAAGTGAGAAATACAAATAAAGACTTGAACAAATTGAGAGTACTACAGTCATGAGAAAGATAAAGATTTTACCTATTCCTAAATTAATCTACACATTTTATATTTGTTCAATAAAAATACCAGTATTCTATTTTTAATTTGATAAGGAGATTCTAAAAGTCAAACAGAAAATAAACAAGTAAAAATAGCCACAAAAATTGTGGGAAAGTGAGTAATAACTCATTTCTAATATTGCAAGAAATACAATATGAATCATAGCTTTGAAGCCATAAAAGGAGTTTTTCTGTGCCTTGAACAGCCATGGCTCATGGTCCCAAGAAGCATCTGAAGCATACAGCAGCTCTAAAGTATTGGATGCCTGATACGCTGGTATGTTTGCTCCTCATCTAACTACATACAATTCTCCATAGGCTGAGAGAATGTCTCCCTCTCATTATTAGGGAGTGCCCTAACAGAAGATGAAGTAAAGAAAATAAGTATGTAGTGTTTCATTAAGATAGGCAGCAAGGTCTGAACTGATATAACCTACCTCCTGGTTTTATGGCTGTCAAAAGCGGTAGTAAGACTGGAGAGAATTTCTGTCTAATCTGTGACACCAAGAGTCACTTAACTATTCATGGTATACCATCTGAGGAAGCCAAGTACAGGTTGTGCAAAGGGAGAAAGATCCTTGTGTAAATGAAAGGAATCCCTCATCTGATGACCCCTGATGCTTGCACCATCCACTACCCCAATATCCTCTTCTAGGTAAATGATACTATTCATACTGATTTGGAGACCTGAAATTTTACTAAATTCATCAAGCTTGACACTGGTAATCTGTATATGGTGACTGAAGGTGTTAATGTGGAAAGATTGGCGTGATCACCAACAGAGAAAGATACACTGGTTCTTTCAGTGTAGTTCCTGTCAAAGATGCCAGGGGCAACAGCTTTGCCAACCAGCTCACCTATATTTTCATTATTCACAAAAGCAATAAACAATGGGTTTCTCTTCCCTGTGGAAGGGGTACCTGTCTCACTATTGCTGAAGAGAGAGACAAGACACTGGCAGCCAAACAGAGCAGTGGGCAAAATGGTCTCCTGGTGACATGATTGGAAGTCTTTATACTTAAAGATAATACAGCATGAAAAACAGTGGTAAAAGGAAACAAGAGACACTCTATACTTGTATGAAAATGGCTTTTTACAGTATGAAAAACTCCTAAAGCCAGTAAGTAAAATGTTGATAAACCAAGGATCATCTACACAACAAACCCGCTACAGTCAATGTCTCAGATAGAAAAACAGTTTAGCCAAATTGAGTGATTTGAAAAGTGTTGAGTGAAAGGACAAAACTAAGTGTAGGATTATAAGGAAAATACTAGAGTTAGTGTTGTCTAAGAATTGGTATTAGCAAGACAGATCATCTCCTTCAAACCTAAAGAGGTAAGGGAAGAGCAGTTCCTGGACTCAGGTGTATTTTTGTTTAAGACAGCTGGCTGGCAGAACATAATCCTGCAAGAATACAGACACCCTTCAGGGACCAGGGATGGAGGGAGGAAACCAGGACTGTACATATCCTGCCTCTGCTCTCCTCCCTCCATTTACTCCGCTGTGCCAGTACTCCTAATTGGTGGAACTTAACCAGGATCTATCAGTCAGCCCATAGAATTCATTCTCTTGAGGTATACAAGCTAAAAAATATAGTAACCACAATTAAGAATATATGGGCTGGGGCACCTGGGTAGCTCCATTGGTTAAGCGTCTGACTTTGCCTCAGGCCATGATCTCGAGGTCCATGAGTTCGAGCCCCACATTGGGCTCTGTGCTGATAGCTTGGAGCCTGAAGCCTGCTTCGGATTCTGTGTCTACCACCCTCTCTGCCCCTCCCCCACTCGCTTGCATGTTCTCTCTCTCTCTCTCTCTCTCAAAAATAAATAAACATTAAAAAAAAAAAGAATAGATGGGCTTATCCAAAGCAAAGATCATTGTGAAACAGACTATAAATCACTGTAAAACACTAGACTGAAACACAGAGAGAAAAAATGGATGAAAAATCAGAAAAGAGTAAGAGTTATATTGTATATTGAATATTAAAACTTCTAGCGAAAAAAGAGGCCAGAGAGTATATGACAGAAGTAATATTTGAAGATAGGCTGTCCAGGAATTTTCAAAAATTAATGAAGGTTTGAACAAATGATGTTAGAAAAACTGGATAAATAACCTTATTGCAAAAGAATGAAGTTGAACTTTTACTTTATACCATATATACAAAATGAACTCAAAATGGATCAAAAGCCTAAATATAAGACCTGAAGTTATAAAACTCCTAGATGTAAACATAAGGAAAAAGCTTTATGACATTAGATTTGGCAGTAATATCCTGGCTGTGACACAGAAAGCTCAAAGCAACAAAAGAAAAACATATAAATTGGACTACATCAAAATTAAAAATTTTTGTACATCAAAAGACATTATCAACAGAATTAGAAGCAACCTGAAAAATGGGGAAAATATCTGTAAATCATATATCTGATTAAGGATTAATAAACAGAATAAAGAACTCCTACAACTTGACAAAAACAAAAAAACATAAACGACTCAACTAAAAATAGCCAAAAGGAGGGCGCCTGGGTGGCTCAGTCAGTTGAGCCTCCGACTTCGGCTCAGGTCATGATCTCACGGTTTGTGAGTTCAAGCCCCGTGTCGGGCTCTGTGCTGACAGCTCAGAGCCTGGAGCTTGCTTCGAATTCTGTGTCTCCTCCTCTCTCTGCCCCTCCCCTGTTCATGCTCTGTCTCTCTCTGTCAATAATAAATAAATGTTAAAAAAAAAAATAGCCAAAAGGCTTGAATAGACATTTCTCTAAAGAAGATATACAAATGGATAATAAGCACATGAAATGATGATCAAAACAGCAAATCTTTAGGGAAATGCAAATTAAAACTACAATGAGAGGCCACTTCACACCTATTAGGATGGCTATTATCAAAAACACAGAAAATAACAAGTGTTGGCAAGGACGTGGAGAAATTGGAATCCCCGTTAGTGGGAATATAAAATAGCTCAGCTGCTATGGAAAATGGCATGGCAGTTCCTCAAAAATTAAAAATAGAATTACCATATGATCTAGCAATTCTACTTCCAAAATAATTGAAAACAGAGTCTTACACAGATATTTGTATACCCACGTTCATAGTAGCACTATTCACGACAACTAGATGGAGAAAGCAACCCGAGTGTCTGTTGACAGGTAAACAGTTAAACAAAATGTGGTATGTACACACAATGAAAATTATCCAGCCCTAAAAAGCAGGACATTCTGACACATGCCACAACATGAAGACATTATCCTAAGTGAAATAGGCCAATGACAAAAGGACAAATACTCTATGATTTCATTAAATGAGATACCTAGAGTAACCAAACTCATAGATATAGACAACAGAATCGTGGCAGCCAGGGGCTGGGAGGAGGAGGATGTGGGAAATTATTGTTTAATGGATTTGGAGTTTCAGTGTGGGGTGATGAAAAAGACCTGGAGATAAATGGTGGTGATGGCTGTACAACAATGTAATTGTACATTGTAAATTGTTGTACAATGTAAGCGTTGGTAATTAAATGCCTCTAAACTACACATCTAAAGTGGCTAAAAGGGCAAATGGCCGTTGCTAAAAACTACAGGTTTATAAGGAAGTAAATTCTCCACAAATAGGCCTATAGATCCAATGCAATCCCCAAAATTCTATGTAGGGGTGCTCGGGCTAGGGGAAAAGCAAACAACTAAGCGTAGGAGGCAGAGGGCACTGAGTGTGTCTGAGGAGGCACAGAAAATGAATCTTGTACTTAGAAGAAAATAAAAATAAAGTTTTGCAATTTCCACTTTTTATCATAGTGTGTAGTGTGTAGTACAGTTTCATATCACTTTTTTAGTAATTAAAAAGATTTTTAATAAATATAGTTTGCTTTTCTTAGTCAAAAGGGATATCATGTTTGTGTCTTGCAACCAAATTTTCTCTCTTGTTCCAATTACTTCCATCTCCCAGAGAGTAAAGATTGCCTGCAAACAATAAAACACAAACACATACACATACAACCCAATAGAAAAATGGGAAAAGACTATTCACTGACAATTCACAAGAGAAAAAGAGAATGAGTAATACTCATACGAAAACCTTATCAACCTCAGACATAAAATTAAATGGCTTGAATTAAAATGTTCTTTTGTTTTTACTGCCTTATACAACTCCACTGAAATAGAAAAGAAAGCCACAGTCAATGAATGATCCCCATAAATATTTGCAAGATATATTGTTGAAAATGGACAAAAGTATGGTTATTGACATAAAAGAGTAAAAAGAATTTAAGATGTAATACCAGCACAGAGGATGTCTCTAACAGAGCACACTAATTTGCCAAGTAAAACTTATAAAAGGCTCAGGATAGTAGCATCATTAATTTCCAGAGATGAAAGATGGGATGGAAAGTACAGTGGCCAATTTAATGTGAGCATAAAATGTAGTTAAAACTAAAGTCTCTTCTGCTTCCCTGCCAACTCCTTGTGGGGAAACCAGAAGCCTTTTCCTGCAATAAATTGAACTATAGAAGTTCTAGATTCAGAGAAACAAGTCAATTGAAAGTGGTTGTGAGGTATTGCAATACAAATGAGATGTTAAGTGACATTTTACCCATTAAATAGTGAAACACTCCTCCTACCCTAGTCTTATTTCCCAGCTCATTTGAATAGAATGTTTATAGCCACGCATTTATCAGCACATCCTAAGTCATAAACTGAATGGTTTTTCCCAAGAGAAATTGAAGAGCCCAAAGGTAAGTTCAATAAATATTGATGTGTGTGTCTTCCAATAAAATTCAGAAGCACTGCCATTTCATCCTGAAATGAACCCCACTAAGGGATAAGCCTCACCAAAATACACAGAGGTTTCGGTGAGCTTTTTAGAGCCTACTACTATTGAGTCTTTTAATCCATGGACATTGTGAATCTTTCGATTTATTTATTATTTCTTTTGTCAACCTTTCATAGTTTTCACCTCATATATTACTTTTTTTCCCTTCAGACTTATTCTTCAGTGTTAAATGTGTTGCTGCAATCATAAACAGTACAGTTTTAATAATTGCGTATTACATGTAAGCAATGTACCACAGGAATCTACCCAAAAAACCAAGAGCACACTTTACACACTGTCAATTTGACAATAAATTAGACTAAAAATATTTTTAAAAACATGAAAAAGAATAAACCTTAAAATAAATAAATAAACACACAAAAAAATAATTGCATATTATAATTGTTTACTGATAACTTACAGAAATATAATTAATTTTTTTGGCATTGACTTTGCATACTGCAACCTGGATAAGCTGATTTGTTAGTTGTAGGTGCCTTTTTTAGATTCTTTGAGATTTTCTAAACAGACAATTGTGTTATCTGCAAATAGTTATTTCTTCTTTTCTGACTTGCATGCTTTTAATTTTTTTCTTGCCTTATTGCATGGGTTAAATTTTGTAGTATAATATTAAATTGTAGTGAAAAATGACATTCATGCCTTGCTACAGATCTTAGAGAGAAAGTATTCAGTCTTTTGCTAATAAGTTTGATGTTCTGGGTAGGCTTTTGGATATGCCCTTTATTAGGGTAAGTTACCTTCTACTCCTAGTTTGATGAAAGTTTGTATCATAAATGGATGTTTAATTTTATTGAGTGTTTTTTTCTATATACATTAAAACGATCTTTTTTATTTTTTTCTTTTTTTATTTAAAATAAATTTTTGTATTTAAAAAACTTTTTAATGTTTTATTTATTTGAGAGAGAGAGAGAGACAGGAGAGTATGAGAGAAGGAGCCAAGAGGGCAGAACAGCATGGAAGTTTTTTCTGTCTCGTGTCCATGAAATACAGCCAGATCAACACTAAACCATCCTGTACACCTAGAAAACACTTTCTTTGAGGATTAACACAACAATCCGCACAACCTGAACCACAGGACTCAGCAGGTACGTGGCATGGAGAGGTGAACTGGGGGAGACAGAAGCCGCGGAGGGCAGGAAGCTGTTTTTGCTTGCCGAGAGAGAAGGAGATGGGCGGTAGGGGGGAGGGGGAGGCGGGTTATGGAGAAAGCACCCCCCACCCCAAAAGGAGCTAGAGAGAAAGTGGAAAAGTGGAAACAGCCACAGGGCCTGAACTAAAAAGGAAGAAAGGAGAGAGGAGATGGTTTAAATTGCATTAAGACACTATACACAGGGTTTAAATTCCATTAAGACACTATTAACAGGGGGAGTGCAGAGTCTGAAATTCCACAGCTCAATACCTGGTGCTGCTCTGGTGAGAAGTGTGAATCCCCAGGAGCAGAGTGGGGTACAGGAGATTATCAGACCACACAGAGAGAAGCAGTTCCCCAGCTGGAAGACATTTGCTGGAGACTGTGAGGCCACCTGGTCCCAGCAGACCCCAGAGAATAACCACATTCGCTGGTGCTGGAACAAGGTCGTTAAGAGTGAAGCCTGATGCCAGATGTGTGTTGACAGAAAGTATAAGTGGGGGAGGGGGAGAGGGAGAAGGAGACACAGATTCCTCTGAGCTGTCAGTACAGAGCCCGACAAAGGGCTTGAACTCTTGAACCTCGAGGTCATGACCTGAGCCAAAGTTGGATGCTTAACCAACAGAGTCACTCAGGCCCCCCCAGATGCTCTTTTTTTCTACTTGGTCTGTTAATATCATATATTACATTAATTGGTTTTGTAATAAGTGAACTTTGCTTTTCTGGGATAAAATCAAATTGGTCATAATATATTATTCTTTGCATACATTGTTGGATTTGATTTGCTGAGCTTTGTTTTGTTTTGTTTTGTTTTAGGATTTTTGGGTCTCTGTCCATGAGGGTATGTAGTTTTCTTTTCTTGCAATACTGTTTTATGATTTTGGTATTAGGTCTCACAAACTGAGTTAGAAAATATTGTCTCCTTTTATATTTTCCAGAAGAGATTTTTGTTTGTTTTTATTTATTGCTTAAATGTTTAGAGGTATTCATCAATGAAGTTATCTGAGCCTGCTGCTTGTGTGTGTATGTATACGTATGTGTGTGTGCATATGTAAGATTTTTAACTATAAAATCAATTTATTTACGAGGTATAGAATTATTTAGGTTATTTGTTTCTTCTTAAGTTTTCGTAGTTTTTATCTTTCAAGAAATGGCTCATTTTATTTAGAGTATAAAATTTATGGGCATAGAATGGTTTATATTATCTCTTTATTGAATTTGTTATTTATTGCTGGGTAACAATTACACTAAAAATTAGATAGCGGAGGCTTAAACCATAAAATATTTGTCTCCTCACAGTTTCTGTGGGTTGGAAACCCATGGATCAAAGAAAGAACCTGACTCAAGTAGATGTCTCTGTCTCATGGTCTCTTAAGACGTTGCAGGTAAGCTGTTGGCCAGGGCAACGGTTTCATCTGAACTCAGTCTGGGGGCTGGGGAACCACTTCACTCAGGTTGTTGTTAGCAGGTCTCAGTCTCTTGCTCTGTGGGCCTCTACAAAACTGTCTCACAACATAGTATCTGGAGTTCCCAAGGAAACGCACTACAGGAAAAAGCAAGTGATAGGGCCCAAGGTGAAAGTCAAAGTCATTTTATAACCTAATCTGAGAGATAGTCCATTATTTATAGAATGATCTATTCATTAGAAGCAGGTCAGTAAGTCCAGTTAACAGTCAAAGGGGGAGTATTGAATATATAAGAGCATGAATACTGAGAGTTACTGATCACTGTGAGCCATTGGGGGCCTGCATTATACACTTAACCTTTTAAAGTTTGTGGGAATTATACTGATACATCTTCCTCTATTTATGATACTGGTAATTTATGTCCTTTCTTATTTTCTTGGACATTCTAAGTAGAGATTAATATCATTATTATTGATATTTTCAAAGAAACAATTTTTGGTTTCATCGACTGACTCTGCTGTTTTTCTGTTTTCAATTTCATTGACATCTCATTTTACATTTATCATTTTCTTCTGTTTAATGGCTCTTTTTACTGCCTTATTCTGGTAGAGCGTGGATACTGATTTTAGAATTTTCTTCCTTTCTGAGTTTTTAACCATATAATTTTTCCTCTAAGAATAGCTAATGGTATAGAGTTTTGATACGATGTGGTTTTTATTTTCATTTTGTTCAAAATGTTTTCTTTTTTGTTTTGTTTTGTTTTTTTAAATGTGTATTTCTTTTTGAAAGGGGGGGAGGAGCAGGAAGAGAGAGGGAGACACAGAATCTGAAGCAGGCTGCAGGCTCTGAGCTGTCAGTGCAGAGCCCAGCGTTGGGCTGGAACCCACAAACCATGAGATTATGACCTGAGCCAAAGTTGGACGCTCAATCCACTGAGCTACCCAGGCGCCCCATGGTTCAAAATATGTTTTCAATGCCCTTGACACTCTTCTTTGACACATAAATTCTATAAAGTATCTTGCTTAATCTCCCAATATTTGGGGATTTTCCAGATATCTATTATTGATTTCTTGTTTAATTCTGTTATGGTCCAAAAACATACTTTGTAGGATTTTTTTTTAATTCCTTGAGGTTTCTTTTTGACCTAGCAAATGCTCTGTATTGGTGAATATTCCATTTACATTGAAAATAAAGTATACATTGTTTTTCTTGATGGACTATTCTCTGTATGTTAGACGTAGTTGGTTTACAGTGTTGTTTAGGTCACCTCTATTCTTACTGACTTTCTATGTATGCTGTTCAATAAATTACTGAGAGAATTTATTTTTTTATTCATAGGTGTTCAGCTATAATTGTGGATTCATCTATTTCTCCTTTCAGTTGTTTCAGTTTGTTTTCTATATATTTTGAAGCTCTGTTGTTAGTATATACACATTTAAAACTGTCCTCTTGACAACCATAGCCTTTATCATCATATTACGATCCTCTTTATTTTTAGAAGTACTTATTCTAAAGTCTACTTTGCCTAATATTAATATACTCCAGGTTTCTGTTGGATGGTGTTTGCATGATATATATTTCATCGTTTATTTACTTTTAACCTATATATTTTAATATTAAAAATGGTCACATAGATATCATATGATTTGGTCTGGGTTTTGTTTTTTTTTTAATCCAATTCGACAATCTCTGTTTTAACTGTTGTGTTTATTTATGTGAATATTTAGGTCATTATTGATATGGTTACAATAAAAATCTATCATATTGCTAGGTGTTTTTGTTTATTCTGTCTATTCTTTATTTATTTTTTCTTCTTCTGCCTTCTCATGCTAATCAAGAGTTTTTAATAATGAAATTATTAATTAACCATTAATTTATTATTTATATGTCTTTAAAATATTTTATGATTGGGGCACCTGGGTGGCTCAGTTGGTTAAGTGTCCAACTTTGGCTCAGGTCATGATCTCACAGTTCGTGAGTTCAAACCCTGCATTAGACTTTGTGTCTACAGCTCAGAACCCGGAGTCTGCTTTGGCTTCTGTGTCTCCATCTCTCTCCGCCCCTTCCCCGCTCACACTCTGTCTCTCTGTCTCTCAAAAATAAATAAAGATTTAAAAAAATTAAAAAAGAAATATTATGGTTGCACTAAGGTTTGCAATATACATCTATATTAGTTTTCTACTGATGCTGTAACATATTATCACAAACTTAGTAGTTTAGTTCAATACAAATTTGTTATCTGCTTGACAGAAATCCAAAATCAGTCTTTTTGGATTAAGTGAAGATATTGACAAGGCTTGTTCTTTCTGGAGGCTCTGAGGAGAAAATTTGCTCACTTGCCTTTTTCAAATGGTAGAAGCACACCACATTTCTTGTTTATGGCCCTACCTAAACAATTCCTGTATTCCTCATTTCTTTGTATACATTCAGGTTTTCTCTGATAACCTGATAGTTCTGCCTAAACATTAATCATTTCTTATAGAGCAAATATGTTGACAATGAATTTCCTAGGTTTTTGTTTGAGAATTTTTTTAAATTTTTCTTTAATTTCAAAATTTATGTTCACCGGGTATAAAATTCTGGTTTGACAGGTATTTTTTCTGCTTGTTTGCTTTCCAAGAACTTTAGAGATGAGATGTCCCCTGCTTCCTATATGATTCCCTTTATTTCCATTAGAGATGTATTCCTGTTAATATGATTTCTGGAGAGAAGTTTTCCATAAATTTTATCTTTTCTCTGTAAAAAATGTTAATTTTTTTCTCTGGCTGAGTTCCAGATTTTCTATCTGTTTTTTGTTTTCAACAGTGTTAATAGGATTTGCCTTAAGGGAGGAGGGGTGTTGTATGATGGGATTAATCCTGTTTGGTCTCTGAATTTCTGGATCTGTGACTTAGAGTCTGTCATTAATCTTGGAAAATTTTGCTCATTACTTCTTCAAATATTTCTTCTGCTTAGTTTCTTTCTTATCTCCTGGGACTCCAATTATACTTATGTTAACAGGTTTAGTTTTGTTCCATATCACTTAATATCCTATTTCTGTTTCTCTTTTTTCTTGTTTCTTTTTTTTTTGGATAATTTCTATTGTACTATCTTCAAGTTTACTGATTCTTTCACTATGCCAAATATCCTGATGAGTCTTTTAAAGAAATTCTTTTACTGTGTTTTTCATTTACAGTATTTTAATTTGATTCATTTTTATAATTTTCATCTCCATGCTATAGTTATCTATCTGCTCTTCCATATTTTCTACCTTTTCCATTAGCATCTTTAATATATAAATCACAGTCATTTTAAATTTCTGTGTCATATCACTCTTCTGAGCATGTCTTTTCCTGCTTTTTCATAAGGTCTCATAATTTTTTGCTGAAAACTGGCTGTCAGTGTTGCATTCTGTCCAGCAAGGTGAGAGCTTATATCTCCTCTCTGTCTATAGGTACTGTTTCTCTTTATATTTTGGCCAGTTGTTTGCCTTATAAACAATGGATATGGGAAAAAATTGAAATTAAAGTATGTCTGGCTCTTTTTCTTTGAAATGCTGGGATTGTTACCCTTCCTGATCTCTATATCCTGGAACAGAACTGGAAAAAATTGCTTGATCTTTCAATTGTATGTTGATATCACTTTAATTAAAAAATTAAAAATGAAAAGATCCTTAAAGGTAATAGTTTCATGAAATGTAAATTAAAACAATCATTTCATACTCAGCACATTGACAAAAATTAAGTGTTGCTTAGGATGTGAAGTAACAGGAACTTTTTTAAATTCCCTGCAAACGAGGATATGTTTGGTAAAATCATTCTGGAAAGCAACTGGCAATATTCATTAAAATTGCAAAAATGTATACCTTTGACCTAGCAATTTTAGTTTTAGATAAATATACTAGAGTATTTCTTATACATGTGCACACGATGCTTGTATTGTAGTAACATTTTATAAAATAGAAATCATTGATAATGCCAATGAATAAAGAAATACAGAGGGGCACCTGGGTGGCTCAGTTGGTTAAGCAGCAGACTTCACCCCAGGTCATGATCTCATGGTTTGTGAGTTTGAGCTCTACATTGGGCTCTGTGCTGACAGCTCAGAACCTGGAGCCTACTTCAGATTCTGTATCTCCCTCTCTGTCCCTTCTCTGCTCTCACTCTGTCTCTCTCTGTCTCAAAAATAATTAAACATTGGGGTACCTGGGTGGCTCAGTCAGTTGGGCATCCAACTTTGGCTCAGGTTATGACCTCACATCTCATGGGTTCGAGACCCGCCTCGGGCTCTGTGCTGACAGCTCAGAGCCTGGAGCATGCTTTGGATTCTGTGTCTCCCTCTCCCTCTGCCCCTGTCTGGCTCGCACTCTGTCTTTCTCTCTCAAATACAGATAAATATTAATTTTTTTTAATTTTTAAATAAATATTTTTAAAAAAGAAAGAAATTGACTTTTTTTATGCAATGCAATACTGCACACATTAAAATGAGTGAACTAATATACATGCATTAAAACAGATAAATGTCAAAATCAAAGTTCAGTTAATTAGCAGATTACAAAAGAATATGTATACCACCATTTATATAAAATTGGAAAACAACTAAAACGGTTCTTTTTATTCCTTATGGTTTATACATATGTTTAAAAAGTATAAACAAATACCTAGGAATGAGCTTCAGTAGCCACAGAACAGTGATAATCTCTGGTGGTAAGAATGGAGGAAGGGAAAAGTACAGAAATGATTTAGATGTATACGAGATGTTTCCTTTTTCTAAAAAATAGTCTTAGTCCATTTGGGTGGCTATCACAAAATACAACAGACTGGTTAGCTTATAAACAATAGAAACATATTTCTCATAGTTCTGGAGGCTAGAACTCCAAGATCATGTTTTCAGCATGGTTGCATTCTGGTGGAAGTCCACTTCCTGGTTCATAGCCAGCACCTTCTCACTGTACCTTCACATGCTGGAAAGGGTGAGGGATCTCTGTGAGGTCTTTTGTAAGAACCCTAATCTCATTCGTGAGGTATCTTCTCTCATGACTTAGAAATTTCCCAAAGGTGCTACCTTCTAATACCATCATCTTTAGGGGTTAGGATTTCAACATACGAATTTTGGGGAAATACAAGTATTGATATCACAGCATGTATGAAGCAACATCTGATAAATGTGGGTTATGGGCACATGACTGTCTGCTATACAGTTTTCTCCACATTTGAAATATTTCATAATTAAATATTTTAAAAGGAATCTTAACATTACTGCTCCCATGTGAATTATTCTGGTTCAATTAGAGATAATTTATTTCAAACTACTTGCACCTACTATGGATAATAGCTGCTCATACCAGCAGCTTTTCAAACAGTTTAGTAAAAATTAAAGTGGAAATTTTAAGACTCATCAGTATACAAAAGTCATCATCAGTGTATATACCTCCCACCAACTACAGATTAAGCACAGACGGTGTTAGTCCCTAGTTGTGATGTTCACTGCCATCTGTCACCCTGTGAATGGCTGAAATGGTTCTCTAAATAGTGGTGGTGGTTCCACGTTACCTTCTGCCAGTGGTGCCCTTAGGCTTCTATAAACTTTGTGTTGCTATTATCCTGGTCAGTGTATAAAGATTTAAAGTGAAAACATATCTCTATCAGATTTATAATTAATTTTTTTTGAAACATTTCATCATAGTGCATGTTCCTAACACTAGACTTAGGTAGCAGTACCTTTCAAAGTAAGATAAAAATGTGAAGATGCAACAGGATCAAAGGCTATTTCTAAAGGTCTTTTTCACAGGGTAGTTCTATTTTTAACTTTTTGCGGAATCCTCCATGCTGTTTTCCAGAGTGGCTGCACCAGTTTACATTCCTACTGACAGTATAAGAGGGTTCCCCTTTCCCTGCATCCTCACCAACATCTGTTGTTTCCTGTGTTATTAATTTTAGCCATTCTGACAGGTGTGAGATGATATCTCGTTGCAGTTTTGATTTTTATTTCCCTGATGATGAGTGTTATTGAGCACCTATTCATGTGTCTATTAGCCATCTGTATGTCTTTGGAAAAATGTCTATTCATGTCTTCTGCCCATTTCTTAACTCCAGCAATTGCACTTCTAGATATTTACCCAAAGCATACAAAACTAGTGATTTGAAGGGACACATATGCCCTGATATTTATAGCAGCATTATCAACAATAGCCCTATTACGGAAAGAGCCCAAATGTCCATTGACTAATATACCACATTATATACATACATACACACACACACACACACACACACACACACACATACCCATATTTGGAATCATATATGTGTGTGTGTGTGTGTGTGTGTATACATATATATATGCAATATAAGAAATAAAACAGATGAACACAAAGGAAAAAGAGAAAGAGAGAGAGAGAAAGAGAGTGAAATAAAACAATAAAACAGAATGATAGAGAATAAACTCAGGATTCCTGGAGGGGAAATGCGCAGGGGGATGGGTTACTTAAGTGACAGGTACTGGGGCACCTGAGTGGCTCAGACGATTAAGCATCCAACTCTTGATTTTGGCTCAGGTCATGATCTCATAGTTTGTGAGACTGAGCCCCACTGTGGGCTTTGAACTGGCAGCACAGAGTCTGCTTGAGATTCTCTCTTCCTTCCTCTCTCTCTGCTGCCCCCTCTCAAAATAAATAAACATTTTTTAAAAATGGGTGATGCGTACTAAGGAGGGCACTTGTGATGAGCACTGGCTGTTATATGTAAGTGATGACCCACTAAATTCCACTCTGAAAGTAATATTACACTATATGTTAACCAACTGGAATTTAAATAAAAACCTGAAACAAAGAAACAAACAAAAAAGAAATAAAGGTCTTTCTCATAGAACTTTTAAGTAGCCTGCAGAACAACAAGCAGCAGGGTACACTCTATTTACATTAGGAAACCTCATTTCTTGGCTCATATAAGTTGTCAAACAGCTCTGTCTATATGTGCATCTATAAATATTCGATTCAATCATAAACAAGCTGTATGTCCCTGAATGCCTCTTGTTAGAATGTGCAGTGGTATCACGTTATGGGGGTTTAACATGACAGTACAAAAATGATGTACATCGAGTAAACTAATGGTGGATAAGACTTAATTGTCATTAAAATTAGATAATGGGAAGATAATTAGAACCAATATCTGCTGCTCTCAAATGCATCATTTCGACAAATACACCTACTAATATGTAATGTCTTTTGGATGCTATTAGTACCAATAAGGGCTAGCATAATAAACCCTAAGCAGAGGCAAAATGGAGAATTGAGTTTGGAGTGGCTACAGATAGTTCAAGGTTCTGCTTCCATACCCATATTTTAATATTTACTGAAGAGGCGTCTAGGAAGTTTCTAGGCAAGCAAGCTTTACAAATGACTCGCGAAAAACAAAAAACCACCAGAACAGCTTCTGGCCCCAAAATGCTTCTGATCATCTTATTTTGAAATCTCACAACTCCATTATTTAGTACACAGGCAAGTAGAATTTTTTGTAAATGTTTCGGTGTTGCTAATTTAGGAAAATGTAAAAATTTAATTATAATCCTTTATTAACATAGAACATTAGCATTTTAATCAGTATAAATTGGTAATGCAATGTAATAAAGAATAGTCAAGTTGAAATAAATACCTTCGGTAATCAGATTAAATCTGAATTACTTGCTGAGATATAGTGCTTAAATCTGAATGATTTTCCCATTAAATATGCTCCCAATTCTGAATCAAGATGATGTCTTTACGAAATGGCAAGTATTCAATTAAACTATCACCTATTGTTGCATGCATCAAATTCCAACACAACAGGGATATACCTACACAGAAAAAAAAGAGGATAAATATCCATTCTCTACAATGATGAAATTAATTGGAATTTTCTAAATCTCTACTTCTCTCTGTGTTCTATATACCTGGTTTCTCTGCTCTCCATCTATAATTTGAGGAGCGATAGAGCACACCATGAACATACTTGCAAACAGCCTATTTATATCTAGGAAACTGACTCAGACGTTAATTTAAAAAATATTTAATGATAAGAATTAGAATGGGCTTTAAGCATAAGAGATTTTACTCCCTTGTATCCAGTTAGTACATCAGTCATAATGGACAGCCTCTCATTTCAGCAGCTGTATGTAATAAAACACAGATCAATCATCGATGAACATTTCTTTGTTGATTTCCTGTCATGTATTCCTCACTGAGAGGCATACTGTGGAAAATACAAATTATCAGACACAGCCTGTCTGCCCTTAAGACTTACTACTTTGAAACAAAACTGAACTTTCCATTCCACCCAAAGACATTTCCAGAAAGACAGTGAATGCATGGGGAGAGTATCTCTGACTTATAATAATACCAAAATTTCATCATTGCTTTCAATGATACAATGTGTATCTGTGTATCTGGTTCATTACTACCTATGGTCTTCAAATTTTTTTCTGAATTTCTGGTAAATTGATGTATAATTTCTGTACGGCAGAGCTAACTAATCTAATCATTAGGTTAGCTAAATTGAGAGTGAGTTATATATTATGCTACCACATTGCTTTAGGCACTTTGTAAATATTATTCTGTTCAATTCTCAAAACAAACATGTGAATTAAATTTTAATATCCTTCATCTACGAAATACTTAGAGAAGCAGGCCTATCAATCCTTCTGCCTGCTAAGAAGTGGCAGAGCTAGAGTTCAGAGCCACGTGTCTTAACACCAAAATTCATTCTTTTATTCTTTTATGTTCTTTTACAGGGGCAAGGCTATAATTTGTAAGAAGAGTGATAATGTGATATTTGATTTTGAAAGGATATGTATAAATAACTAATTCATTGAGCACTACAAGTGAGGCAATCTTCTAAAAACTTTGGAAGAAAACTTTGGGACTTGTTGGATCCCCATGAAGACTTTGTAGGCACGACAATTTCCCTCGTTTCACACATCAAGAAACTAACGCTTTGAGAGGCCAGTAAATTGTCCAGGGTCACAGAGCTAGTACAGACTGTTCCAGATCTACATTGCTGTTTGATTAGCCACTGGATGAAACTGAGATTAGGCATGGCTTTATAAAACCACACTGCTTTTGATCCATCGTTTTCATATTCATGTATAAAATAGAGAATTCCTATTCTTTAATTATTGCTTTATGCAAGACACTATACCATATGAGAAAAATGCCAAAATGTCTATGTTCAAAGAGACTGTGTTACATTGAAGGAAAATAAAATAAAATATTTACAATGTTCTGTCACAGACATTATACAGAGATTAATTATGGGTGGGTGCCTAATCCATAATGAAGAAACAGAGAAATACGAGCTGGGTCTTGCATGAATATAGCAATTTTTTTCAAAGCATCTTCTCTTCATAAAAATGTTCTTAATAAATTTATAATATTTGTATTACCTTTGTTTCAGACTCCTCAGATTTAATAACATTTTTAGGAAGAAAAGTTCTTCCACATTATTATTTTTGCCAGATTAACTGACAAGTCTAGCTAAAGTATTAGCCTGTTTCACATTCCCCATGAAAAAAAATCAATAAAGTTTTCTTTTACTCCACAGAACAATGCGATATTTGGCATTGGCTGTGTTGGATGAGAGCAACCTGTCTATTCTTCTCTAGAGGATGCTCTTGATTTGATAGATTGGAAATTGAGAAATCCAATTATTTGGACATTTCAATTCAGAAAGTACCTGGCTAAACTATTCTCTGTACTTCTGTGGCAGCAATTGAAACATTGGCTTTTATTTTGAGTCCTATACATCTTGGCATAAAGATGGGTCCTACTGAAAAGGTATTCCTATCAATGAACGTTAGAACATAATAGTCTTGGGCATCTTGAAATGTCAAGTGTAATCTTTGAGCGGAATGATATAGGTAGAAAAATAGGCCTTTTGTTATAAAATACGAACTGAACTGGATAAAATCTCCAGTAAAACTCTTCTTGATTAACTGGGCTTATACAAGGGCAATAAATGGGACTAGACCAAAACACAGTTGGTCCAATTCATGAGAGGCAAGTAAAATGTGAACAAGCCCTGTTCCTGCCAATCTTACAAACAGTGAATCATCACTGACTTATAATGGCTTTTCAGTTTTTTTTATTATTTGTTTATTTTTGAGAGACAAAGCACAAGCAGGGGAGGAGCAGAGAGGGGGAGACACAGAATCCAAAGCAGGCTCCAGGTTCTGACCTGTCAGCACAGAGCCTGATGCAGGGCTTGAACTCACAGACCATGAGATCATGACCTGAGCCAAAGCTGGACGCTTAACCGATGGAGCCACTCAGGCACCCCTATAGCTACTTTTCAGATCATCACTGACTTTATAATTGTGGTCATGCAACAACCCTCAAAAAGTTTCTCACATACTCGCCATAGTTGCACACGACTGTTTTGCATCTCATTGTTATCTTAATGCACACATAATCTTCTTCTCTCCAAAAATAAAATCCAACCCTTTGGTTAATTAGTTCTGGACATGGAATAATGTGCCACTGTGAATTAAAAGGCCAACGGGCAGCCAGCATACCAATAAATTACTTTAACATTGTCTCACCCCAACAAAATGGTCCAGGATTAAAGAGAGACTTCTGTATTGGCTATAACAAGAAAATGGTACCCACTCCTTTGAGAACTTACCACCTGGCTGGTATTTGTTTCAGTTCTGACACTTCCAGTGAATTCGCCAAACTATTTCAAACCAAAGGATTTTTTTTTAAAAGTGAAAGACTTTATTTTTTGTTTGTTCCTTTTTTCCCTTATTATTTAATGACTTGTTTTCTAAACAAATCAGCAAAAAAATGAAGGAAAACACACACACATTACTTAGTACAAGGAGCTTTACAGTTTATTTTATTTTAAGAGAGGGAGAAAGAGAGAGAGAGAGCATGTGCGACCAGGAAAGGGGCCGTGAGAGAAGGAGAGGGAAAATCCCAAGCAGGGTCAGCACTGACCGCGTGGAGCCCAGTGTAGGGCTCATAGTAAGATCATGACCTTAGCTGATATCAAGAGTCAGTCGCTTAACTGACTGAGCTACCCAGACACCCCTCAACTAACTTTAATAAATACAGTCACACGCACCAGCTAATAACCTTAAAAATATGTTTAGTGTTTTTTCCTTTCTTTCCTTTTAACTTGTAGACACAGTTACATTGATGGTGCTTATCTAGTCTTTCAGAGACTTTTTCTTAAAAGGATGAAGTCTACCACACCTGAAAATACACAAATCATTTGAAAAATTTATTTTTTCCTGATTTTTAGCCAAAGATTTCATAAATGGGGCAATATTTTTTACACTGAGACACAAGACTGTGTTTCTTCCTTTAGATTAGGAAAACTAAATCAAAGACGATTTTCTCATCCTGCTTCACAACATAAATAGAAACTTTGAAAACAAGCTATATGAATAGGCTTTTTTTTCTTAATATGGGTGACGTCACCACTATTACCATTAATCTATTGGACATCGACATTAAACTTGCACCCTTTAGGTTACAGATGTTTCCTGCTGCCAAGTAGCTCAAGGATGGTTGCAGTAAGGTGAGATAAAAACTGAAGATGCTCAGATAAGTGAATGAGTACCTGGGATACATGTGGCTATAAAAAAAATACTTAGTAAGATGTTCCTCAAAAGAGATAATGTGAGGTAAGCAGCTCTGTTACAAGCAAAGAAAGCCTGCAAAGGAAACTATTTTAAACTACTTGTGTATCCTTCAATTTTGCTTATTATTTTATTTTTAAAATAAACATTTCTGATGATGGAAGAAATGCACGGTTATGACATAAGAGTTAGGCCACATTGTAGAGGAAAAAAATTACAATACAAAGACATGTAATTCAATCACTTGCAGATTGCATGGGATAAACACCAGAGGAGACAGAAGAGCCAGCCCTAGGGAAGGGTCTGTACACCGGTCAGGCCAGAGGAGAGAAAGCCAATAGGTGGTGTGGAAAGGAGGTGCAGGGATGTGGAGTGAGGGCTCACCATGATGCTATTGGTGCTTTAAGAATTTTGAGAAGATTGCCACATTTGGGTTAAACAATCAGTCTAAATCTCCTATTATTTGGAAAAATACATATAGGTTTTTAGTTCTTTATGTTTAACTGGACTCTGGTTAATCACCCCCCTCCAGCGCTGACAGAGGATGACTTGTGTGGGGTCCAAGCCGGAGAAGTTGGCAAAAAGGATACCCTGCATCCACAGCATAGTTCTTCAACAAGGTGTTTCTTTGCGGGGAGTACCAGAGCAGGTAAACTTCATTTAGCTAATTTAGGCAAATTTAAGGCAGCCTTGGAAGGATTCTACCTTGGCCGTATGTAAAGAGCAAAGAGCTCTGAGGACATTTTCAGCGATGCAGCTTGAGTCAACATTGATCCTGGGACTCTGCTGCCATCTCTAAGAGCTGTCACTTAGTTGTTCTCTTCCTCTGGCTCTTCTTTCCCTTTTGTGTAGGTAAGATAAATGACAAACACCAATTCCAAGCACTGTCTTGAATATTTTCCTCATTGAAGCCATAGTGTTGCAAATTTTTCTAGTCAATGGATTCTTTTGAATTTTGTAGAAATATTGTCTTAATAACAGCAGGCACTCCAGGATAGACAAATGATAAAATTGAGTCATTGCACCCCCAAACCTTGCATGCCCATCATATAATCAAATGCGACTCATCAGAGGCCTCTTTATTCTTTTTTTTTTAAATATTTATTTATTTTTCAGAGAGAGAGAGACAGAGCATGAGCAGAGGAGAGGCAGAGAGAGAGACACACACACACACAGGATCTGAAGCAGGCTCCACGCTCCAAGTTGTTGGCAAAGAGCCCGATGCAGGGCTC
This sequence comes from Paguma larvata, assembly GCA_030068075.1. NCBI lineage: Eukaryota > Metazoa > Chordata > Mammalia > Carnivora > Viverridae > Paguma > Paguma larvata. The sequence continues at coordinate 75,691,725 of CM057825.1, forward strand.
GAACTCATGAACTGTGAGATCATGACCTGAGGCAGAAGTCAGATGCTGAAGTGCTTACCAGCCTGAGTCACCCAAGCACGCCAGGCATCTTCATTCTTATTTAAAAAGAGAAAATGCATGATTCTGGGAGCTCAGTCTTTTTTTTTTTTTAATGAACTTTCACCACGGAGGACGGTACTCTGAAGACCATATAGGGAGCCGATAAATGTGTGACCCATGAGGCTCTATATTTCTTCTTGACAATCCATTAGGTGGGATCTAAGGGCTAAGAGTCTGAATGCACTTCTCACAGCCATTCTACCACATGGAACAATGGCTTGAATATTTAGAGTTTTAAGATAATGTTTTGTCATCTGTACAAAGAAATAACACTAATTAGAATGATACGGTAGAAGCTTCCAGAAGAATGTCAGGTCAATGCAGATCCTGTCCTCAGGAGGCCTGTTCCAATCCCCTAAGCTTTGCTCTACTGGCTCCTACCTGATATGGAAGACTGCCGTATGCTCAGAACAGGACAATAATTAAATCCCAATGCTTTTAGCTGCGGTGATTAAAAATTAAGAGTGCTTTTATGTCTATCATGTCAGATTAAGACTTACATATATGAATTTTAATGTGTTCCTTAAAAATCCAAAAACACACAATAGATTATATCCATTGCATTTTAAACTCATGTGCCATCGGAGAACTGGGACACCCTATGTATTTTTGGAAAATACGTTTTATTTTCTGTTCATAATTTCATGCTTCAGTTTACCTATGTAAACTATATCATGCTTTAGTTTATTTATATTACAAATATTTATCCTACAGAATTAATTTGCCACATTGTTAAAAACAAACTTCTCAAGAAGACAGCCTGTCATTTTCTAAAGAGAGAAAGGGGGAAGCCTTATGAATACAAATTCATTTCTGAGTACGACCGCTCTCAAAATGAATTGAATTTCACAAAGTATGCCTTAGAATTCATCATTTTAAGTCGCGTAGGTTGGTTTACATATTAATCCACTTCCCCAGCCTCTCCCTTTGTGACCTGGCAGACTTCGGTTATGCACAATGGCATAGAGACAGCCTGCTGAAAGGTCTGTTCTTTTAAAATGTCACTCCTCACTCGGGAATATGTTTTATTAAGGGTAATGGGAAACGTGCAGGTCCGGTGGTGAATTTGCTTTTCCTTCCTCAGATGAAATTTGAACACAGACTTAAGAGGGAAATTTGTCATTAAATTATAACAGCGGAATGGCTTGGGGTGGATGTCGACCTGCACTCCAGAGGACTCTAGCCTAACTTCTTGGGGACATTGGCCATCTTATCCCCGCCATGGCCACCGTCTGAGGTTGAGAATCACCTAGTCATGATTCAACATTGCTTCAGAAAAATCTAATTAATAGGCTCGGGAGGAAAGTTTGCAGGACACCATAATTGAAAAACTGGTTTCAAAGCAAAAATAAGGATGCATTGACACGACTCATATTGTAAGCTTTCATATAGATAATAATATGCGGGTCAAACCATTTGAAGGAGAGCATAATGACTACTGAAAGTTAAAGCCTACAGTGGTACAGACTGCCTAAAAGGTGGGTGTTTGTCTTTCCCTCTTACCTTACTAAAACCCTTCCCTGGGTATTACGTGAGCCCTAATAAATGTGTATAACTCCTATTTCCTCTACTGTATGTCAAAGCTTCCAGGATGGGAAGGAATTAGGCTTTGGAGTGCTTCAAAACTGTGTTGGATTACAAACTGTGCACTTCGTATACTAACAAGTGCTGGCTTCATGGGTGTTTGACCTAATGAAGTTTCATGAACTTCCGCCTTTTTTTATGAACTCTTCCCTGCTGAAGGAAAGGCTCAGAAGAGAGTCCTCCATTTGGATTTCAGTGCTGTCTCTGAACCTGTGATCTGTTAAGCAAAATCTAAGGGGACAATGGCACATGCACCAGGGGCTTGGAGCTTGGGTTCACATGTGGCCCTACCTCTTACAACGTCCCACTTTCCTGGGACTGGTTCTCAGCTGCCTGCTCCCTCTCCCCCTAGGATCCTAAGCCTCACCCATGCTCCCCCTCCTAGCCCTGCCCAGTGACCACTGCTGTCTTCTGTCCCTTGTGGGGCCTGGGCAGTGGAGAGTCAGGCTTGCATATTCAGTGCAACTGGCTGAAGAATAAGGCTCTGGACATCTGATAGAATCTGCACGTATCATTTGTGTACCCTCATACCTAAGTGAGAGCGACACTTCACAACAAATAAAAAACGCTATGACAGCTTGAGATAGAGACTACAAAAGGGAAAACTTTTTTTCTACTTTTTGAACAAGGGGCCTACATTTTTATATTGCACTTGGCCCCACAAATTATATAGCCAGCTTTATCAGTGTGTTCTTGTGCAAATCATGCATACTTTATAAGCCGCAGCTTTCCCATCTAGAAAGTAGGAATGACAATAACACTTATAACAGAGTTATAATGGGGATGAATTTTTTTTTAATGCAAGTAAAGGCTTAACATAGAAGCTGGTGCACTGTAAGAGGACTAATAACACCAGTTATAATAACATTAGTTATTAATTTCGAAAGTTAGAAATGAACAAAAACATGCTTTGACTTTACATGCTTTGTGGACAAGAGAGTAAGCATAAGACAAATGTAATTTAGAATATCTCAGAAAATCTATGGTCTATATTAAGAACACTTTGGTCCATAATTTCCTAAAGTTCAAACATTAGATTAAAAATGCATATATTTTCAGCATCACTAAAGATCTTGGCATTTAAAGAAAAACCAATAGAATCTTCATTAAAAAAAGAGAACAATTTATTAAATGCAGAAAATATTAGGAAACAGGATCTATTAAGGAACAATCACTGGAATTTCCCTCACTGTGTCTGGGGACCACATGGAGAGACACAGAGGCTGTAGATTTAGGTCATCCAGCCTCAAAGTATGGCCAGTGCAGCCCTGGATGACAGTAAGCACTCCATCTTCACTTTTAGAAGACTCTCAAGGAAAATGTTTCAGCCTGAGCTATAACTAATCTCTAAAAACAATTTGCATAGAGGAAATAGACAGTGAGAGAGAGGATTAAGAAAAAGAATTTTTAAAAAATTGTTTATTTCTTGTGTAGAAAAGCAAAGTGTCCACCTTCCATAATTAGGGGAGTGGGGGAGAATTTAAATGTGATTATGTCTGAGTAGACCTCCTACTGAATCCCAGAATTCATTTCATACTCTATCCCACGCTAATAATGATTTATTATCTAGAGCAAAACTCCTTTGCCCACTCCACCCCCCAGCTCCCACCAGAGAGTACATCAAACTCCTGAGAGGCATTCAGAATAAACCAGACCCCCAGACAAGGCAATATCCAGGTACAAAATTTGCAACTTTCTGGTTCACAGAGCTCTGGGCCCTCCCTGCCTCTTGGCCAGGGGCACTTGGGGCACTCTAAGGGCAAATTCAACAGCCAAATCCACAGGAGAGGGAAGCTATGACTAATTTTTTAGACTACTGTCACTATTGTTAGACTATGATAGAATATGGAATCATTTGTTGAATAATGCCCACCTTCTACATAAAACTCATAGAAAAGATTTTTATTTACCTACAGTGTTATGAAAGCAAAAAAACCAAAAGTATGACAAAATATATCTGAAATTAAAATGAATAAACCTAATATTCAGAAATAATTTTCCCCAAAGTGAAATTAATATCCCATTGAAATGAATATCTTCAGTCATGGTGTTTTCAGATGTATTGTATTTACCTTTGTTACATTTCTGTGTTCTGCCTAATTTGTAAATGTACATCTCTTGAGATTTTTAAGCTCTTGAAAAACAAGTATCATTTCTAATTGATCATTGTATCTCCTATATCAGCTTCTAGATGGATACTTGATACATGTAGGTTAATGCTAGTACACTTGAATTGTTACTCCCTAAGTAAAGACTTTTCATTATCGACAATGCTAAAAATAAAATAGCTCCCACATTCAGTTGATCAATGGTAATCATAACTAACACTTTCTTACAACTTAATGTTATCCAAACTTTGATATCCATTGGCCCACTTTCATAAGTTCAATTTCCTTCTTAGGAGGGGCAGCATGGCATAGAGCACCGGATCTCAAAGTATATCCCCAGGTGAGCATCATCGGTATCGCTCAGGTATGACAAGCAAGGAATGCAAATTCTGGAGTCCCAGCACAGACCCACTGAATCACAAGCTCTGGACTGAGGTTCAGAAATCTGTGTCTTGACAAGCCCTTCATGTGATTCTCAGGCATACTAACTTTTGACAACCCCTAGTATAGAGGAAGAAACAAATTATGGCGAGATGGCCTGAATTCTAGTCCCAGTCCACACCTGGTTTTATGAATTTGTGTATTTAACCTCTGTAAGGATCCGTTTCCTTTTATGCAAAACTAAGGATAAGAATTCCTATTTCATGGGTTGGCCATAAAGATTACTGCTAAGATAATATCTGCTAGGAGACTGACACATGCATTCAATAAATGGCAGTCGTTGCCACAGGATGGTTCATTCTGAAAGGCACCCCCCTTCACAAATGTCTAATCCTCCTTGTTCGTATCTCTCAAGACTTTTCAGCAGCTAATGTAGAATTCCAAGTTGAAATTCAGAAACCGTTATTAACAGCTTTCTTATTTGGAAACAGTGTCCCTGATACAATCAGCTCTTTGCACCTAGAGAAGGTGTTAGAGTCTGTTTGTTAAGTACTAAGCAAATACTCCTTTTCACAGCATATCAGTGATTAGCTCCACTAGATTTTGTATGGGGCACAAATTAGGCACTTAAAATGGATAAGCCATTCCCAGGGAAATCCAGATAGTGGTAAGCGATGAATAAAACTGAACTCCAGATAAAGGATACCTGGGTTTTGGCAGCAAGACCAGAAGGAAAATCTACCCTGAACACGTACCTTCTAATTGGCTCCTCCATTAGAAAACAAATCTCTAGCACTGTGCTATAAGACTGACATGAAAAAGGTTTAAAAAAAAGTTTTGGAAAGGGCCATTTCCTTGGCGAGGCCTAACTGCTATTATACTGTTACAGAGCTGAACCTTCCCCAAGGCATTAATTACCAGAAATGACCACCTGGAGGCTGGGTGGGGGCCCCCTTTGTTCAAGGTCTCAGGTTGCACAGCTCTGTGATGAAAACCCTTGCCATCTGTGATAACCACCAGCCGCCAGCAGCAGCAAGTTAATGAGATCAAATCATTCCCCATGCACTTTAACCTGTCTGGGTGAGACAAAGACTCAGCCAAGACAATATGTCATTAAATTTAATTCAGACTTCTGGAGTTTAGACTTTTGTTTTCATCAATAAAATAAATGTTTAAATCTAAAGCCATTTGCAGGAGCCGAAGCAATGAAACATTGACTTACTACTTTCTAGATAATGCTAGGTTCTTGCCAGTTCATAGATTCCTAATAAAGGTAAGAAAAATTAAAATGATAAGTATTGTCTATTGTCCATTTTAAAAGATATATTCTGGTTATGTGTCCAGCGATCTTATACACATAGACCTAACTCTTTTGGATGTTTATAATATTTGTGTTTGAGCTTGTGAATAATATTGCAGTTATGCTGAGCCTGAATTATAGGTTTGCATTTGCTAAGCAAAATCTACGGTCTGCACTAAACGACTTTTTAAAGAGTTTCCTAATGAGCAATGGTGTTCAATGTGTTGGGAGCTGTGAGCACCACATGTATCAAAGTGCTAGCTATTAAGATAGTTTTCCTTAATTAAAAGGATTAAATTAGCTTTAAAAGAGCCATTTGATTTATCATAGAAACACATTACAATGATATGGGGGAGGAGTCAGATTTTTTTGCAGGTAGTCAAGAAGCAACCCGAGAGGAGATCAATACAACTTTCCAATTTTCTTCCTCCTTTCCCCTCCATCAGCTGATCTATTTGCTTCTAAGTTGACAGCAGTATAAATATCTGATCTTCATGTTGACTCTGGCTTTTGTTCAAGGTTCTAATTTGCCTCTGGCATTTTGACTTCACGGACATCCCAGCTTATTCCATTACCTCAAACGTGCACTTCGCCAATCCATATAGAAGATTATAAATATTTTAAACATGAGCTATTTGGGCTATGTATTTTAACAGCTATGCAAATTAACATTTAACATATGCCAAGGGAAAGACTAGAGAAAGAGAGTCTAAATTTAAAAAGAACCAATATTGAAAGCAAGTAAAAACTCTCCATGCTATATAATTTACTATTTTATAACTTCCTGAAAGTTTCCTTACAAACTGCATAGCACTTGCCATCAAAATATTTGTTGAATATAAGTGAGAATGACTCTGAGTCTAGTTTGACGAGTCAGCTGCTGGGACGTGTACTATCACTGTGACTATAGGAAGAATGGCCATGCGTGATCATAAGACATCTAAGCAAACCTCACTATTTTGTGGGCTAATGTATTTCCCTGTGACTGCTTATCTATGAGCTGTATAAAAATGGGCACTGCAATAAAGGAGATGCTATCAACACAATACTCTTAACTAAAGTATTATTGAACACCTGAAAATTAGTGATGAAATTTGAGAGCTATTATTTTCACTATTCAAAGTACCTATTACTTTTTGAGATCAAGAGTGGATTTATCTTTGTTCTGTAACTAACTTACTATGGGCATTGGGTAAATCCTAAAGATTAATTTTTTATGAATCTTCCAAATATTAATTTTTTCTGCTTATAGAGGAGTGTGTATGTTTATGATTAAAAATTTGGAAGTGAAACCCAGAGAATAAAAAGAACCCATAATCTCACAACCAAAAAACAGTCTCTAACATACTGGATACTTACCTTATTCTTGTATATCAGTTCCATACTTTTTAAATAATGGATATCATAGTTCCTCTGGGGAAGCTTCTCCACCCCTTCATCCTGACTAAGTCAGATTCCTCTCCCAGAATATTCATATTTCCGTCACTTACTTAACTCCATCTTATTCTAGGCATCTGTTGAAAGGTTTGCGCATTCCTCTTTATGAAAAATTTTAAGTGAGAGGGATCTTAATTCTTTTTTGTAGCCTTAACAGCAAGTGCCTCGCACCTATAAAAATTAAACCTAGGATTGTTAAAAGAACAAATGTATAAATGAGTTTGACTGTAATTCTATAGCCAACTTTTTTCAGTAAACATTATATCATGAGAACTGTCCCATGTCATTAAATTCATTCAAAACTTCATTTATTGAGGCATAATATTTTGTCACATGGCTATACTGTAATTCCTTTAAATATTTTATATTATTAATCATAGCCCTTCCTTATTTTTGCTATTGTTCAAAGCACAATGTTGCTTTAAAGAAGTCAATATAGCAGAGAACCTGAAGTATGAATCTCACTATCAAAAAATGGGGGAGGAATATGATTAAAAAATAGAGGATATGGTTAGTGATATTTTTGAATTAATATTAAATGTCTACAGTAATAATGGCCATGTGCTTAAGCAGAAGAATGTTTTTATTCTTTGTTATACATGCTGAAAAAGCTTAGGGTGTATATATAAAGAACAAATGTACCAAAATCTAGCAATTGGTAAATCTGGTTGAATAGGTGAACAGTTCCTTGTTCTCAGCTCTCAATTCTTCTATAGACTTAAGAATTTCAAAATAAGAAGAAAACTATGGGCCATGAATTTCCACCCATTTAGGTTTTAATCCCAGTTTTACCACTGATTAGTTGTGTAATCATTAGTTAACTCACCAAGCTCATTTTCTTATCAATAAAACAGAAGCAATAATAGTAAATATCCCATAAAATTGTTTTGCGAATGTTTATACAGGATAATACACTTAAAACATTTATCACAGTTCCTATTGTAATAATAAGAGCTTTATGATGGTCAGCTATTATGAATATCTTTATATATAAATGTTTGTCTATATTTGCATTATTTAGACTATTATAATTTTTTCCTTAGGTTAGAATCCCAAAAGTTCAATTACTGAGCCAAAAAGCAGAGGCACTTTTGTGGCTTCTGACTGATAGTAACAAATCACTTTCTGCACCCAAATCTATAAAAACAAATATCCAGTTAAAGAATGAGCTGAGGTCATGAATAGACATTTTTCCAAGACGGCATCTGGATGGCTAACAGACATATGAAAAGATGTTCAATATCACTCATCATCAGGGAAATACAATCAAAATCACAATGAGATACCACCTCGCACCTGTCAGAATGGCTAAAATTAATAAACAGGAAACAACAGATGTTGGTGAGGATGCAGAGAAAGGGGAACTCTCTTATACTGTTGATGGGAATGCAAACAGAGTGCAGCCACTCTGGAGAACAGTATGTAGTTTTCTCAAAAAAGTTAAAAATAGAACTACCCTAGGCCCAGCAAGTGCAATAGTAGGTATTTACCCAAAGAATACAAAAATATAGATTTGAAGGATTACATGCGCCCCAGTGTTTATAGCAGCACTATCAACGATAGTCAAACTATGGAAAAAGCCCAAGTGACCTTTGACTAATGAATGGATTAAGAAGATGTGGTGTGTGTGTGTGTGTGTGCGTGTGTGTGTGTGTGTATAACAGAATATGACTCAGCCATAAGAAAATGAAATTTTGACATTTGCAACAACATGATTGGAGCTAGAGTGTATTATGATAAGGGAATTAAGTTAGTCAGAGAAAGATAAATAACATATGATTTCACTCCTATGTGGATTTAGGAAACAAAACAGATGAACATACGGGAAGTAAAAAAAAGAGAGAGAGAGAGAAGCAAATCATAAGAAACTCTTAAGGACAGAGAACAAACTGAGGGTTGATAGAGGGAGGTGGGTGGAGGATGTGCTAAAAGGCTAATGAGTATTAAGGACACGTGATGAGCACTGGGTGCTGTATGCAAGTGATAAGTCACTAAATTCTACTCCTGAAACCAATATTATGCTTTACATTAACTAACTATAATTTAAATAAAAATTTGGAGATAAATAAATAGATTAACTTTCCTTCCCCTGTTTGGGGGCGGTGTGGGGGTCAGGAATCATTTCCCAAATCTGTGGTATCAGTTTACATCCCAGCAGCAGTCCCTAGCACTGGGAATTTTTACTTTTAAAATTAAGGACAGTAAAGGGCGCCTGGGTGGCTCAGTTGGTTAAGCGTCTGACTCTTGATTTTGGCTTAGGTCATGACCTCAGGGTTCAAAAGATTGAGCCCCACATCAGGCTCTGCACTGACAGTGTGGAGCCCGCTTGGGATTCTCTCTCTCTCCTTCTCTCTCTGGACCACTTGTGCTCACTCATTCTCTCTCTCTCTCTCTCAAAATAAATAAAATAAACTTAAAAATAAAATTAGATTAAATTAAGGATAGTGAATAATTCGACTGCATTGATTGTTATATCAGTATGTCTTAATTATGATCGGTGTCCAATACATATTTTTAAAGTTTACTACCATCTCTAAATTAGAAGAACAATACTGATATTCACTGGACTTGCTAAAAATAAGATACAGATGAGCATTGTTGTCAATTCTTAAATATCCTACATTTAATAGATTCTAAGCATTGTGAATTGTACATACTTTTTCTCCTTGCTGTTTCTCTGTTTCAGATGATTCTGCTTCGGAATAAATATTATTTATTATAATCATTTGTAAAGGAAAAAAGGAACTTGCTTCTCTCAAAACACTTTTTTTTAAAAAAGTTTAGTAAAGGAGACAACTTGAAGAGTGACTGCAGTGAGCCTTGGCAGAGGTGGTGAAGTTACTGCTTCTTAACATTCCCACTGATGAGAAGTAAACGATAAATCTAAAGAAATTCTATTTTCAGGCTGCTTGAAAATTATGATACCTAACAAAAACCCACCTTGTGTTAATCACAAGTTCTTATCCCTATCCACGTATTTCATACACTTGCCATGCACACAGCAAACTTAATCACTCAGAGAATAGTCGTCAAGTGTGGGAGGCAATGAGAAATGAACCCCATACTTAAAGGGAAAAAAGAAGCAGTCTTCAGAAAAATATGTAATCAAAATATTTCAGAAAGACTATTGCATTTTTATAACATGTCAAGCTATTTCATCTGTAATTCAAAGTGCTCGAAGGTAAAGAAAAAAAAATGTATTTTGAAGGCAAATTCTAAAAAAAAATCACCTAAAGTTTTTGCTTGTGTCCAAGATTCCCATTTCAGGTCACACACCGTTGGTTTGCAAAAACGTTGTGTATAAAGGAGAAAGCTGGAATAGAATCAGTCACTAAGTAAAAGTCCTTAGCTCTAATTAGCTTTCATCTATTTCAGAGATAATTCAGGAAAGTTTCTGGTCAACGACCTTTCATGTTTCAAGAATAGTGGCTATATTAGCTATCATGGAAGTATAGCTTCCATTCCCAGGCCAATAAAGAAATTCTCATTAGTTGAACAATGTTCTTTTTATCTTTGATGCAATGACCTATACAAACCAATACCATGGCTTAGAAAGAGTTGAGATTGCAGACATCCCCATGTTTCCCATTGCATTTTTCACTTTAGTCCAATGAAAATTATCTGCACAATTCATGCTGGTTTACTTGGGGTCATCAAGATTTATTTTTCTCACTTCTTTCATTAATATTTTGAGTTATTAGATATTCTAAGTTTCTGCCACTTTTCCTAAGACATATTTTTGTAAGTATGCATGCATGTATACACGCATGTCAGCTACATCCCTAATTTGTAGCAAATAGCTCTCTTCTAATATTATATCTGAGTCTTACCGAATGAGAATTTTCAAACAAAGACTCAAAGAAAATCTTTATTGATTCTAAGGTTCCGACATGGCCCAGTAAGCACAAAGCCATTTTAAGATCCTCACTGAACTTAAGGTTTTCACTTTCAGAGGTACCATACGAAATCGAACAAACTCATTTAAAATACATCCACATGCTGCAATAAATATGATTTTTGCTATAAAATGTTTCAAATATTTTTTATAATTTTGCTTTTGAAGTTATTTGGCCATGAGTAACTTTCTTAAGCTTGGCTATAATTTTTCTGGCAAACAATGTGGATGATAGTTGGGAACTTTTATGAAATGAAAAATATCTAATCTGCCAAAGTTATGAAATATAACACCATTAAATCATGAATTAAAACACTGATGATTTTTATTATGTAAAACTAAGATCACATGCATACTCATGTGCGCACACACTAATAACATACAAATTACATTAAGTGACTGTAACGCGCCAGTTCAAACTTAGCCTTAACTGTCTCTTTTTTCTAGTGAGGGCTGGTCAGGGGAAAAGCCAAGTATTTATGAAGGAGGAGGGGGATTACCCTGACAATATTTACCCATATCCAAATCAAGCATTTCTCACATCCTGCCCTGAGGCTTCCCAGAGAGACTGCCTGGCACCCAACATGCTCAACCTGGAAGTCTGAGGGACTTACAATTTGTTGGGTAAACTTTTCATCAACTGGATATAGAGGCAGTTAAACAAATTCTGTTTCTTCCTTCCTTTCTTTTCTGGGAAACCCAGGCTACAGCACTACTTACTTATAAAATTTCTGGAAGAGGTACTGAAGAAACCACATTGGTTAACTTCTATGGAAAAGGATTGAAAAGGAGAAAACAACAGCAATTTATTTTCACCTTTCCATACCCTTTTGTGACATTAAAAAAGTTAACATGTGTTTATATGACACTTAAACTAAAAATAATTTAACAAATACTTATGTTTTAAAAACTAATGATTTCATAAAGCCAGGTTAAACCAAAAGAATTCTAAAGAGCTTAGGCTGTCAAAATCATAGCATCTCTGAGGGACATTTCTAGTAACTCACTTGGGAAGCTCTCTTCAAAGTAACTGCACGTGAAACCTGAGAGGGGTAAAACTCGAAGAATGTATAAAATTGATAATGGTCTAGAAGTGTTGATTTGTGACAAAGTCTGACAAATCCTTCTTTTTTTTATGTTAAACACAGATACCACTTTAAAACGTATAACCTACAATAGGAGCAAAACTTCTTTAACAATCTGGGATTCAGCAAGTGCGAAAGATCAAATTGGTATTGATGTCCGGGAACACGTAGTACTTACATCCTGTTCTCACTCAGAAACAAACAGCAACCATAGATTCTGCAACAGGAGCTATATTAAGGCCGAGTGAATCAGTACAAATAAATAAGCAGCAACCAAAACAAAGCACATCAGCCCCAAATTTGGCTCAATTTGATAAGGTGGGAGGTTGGAGAAGTTTTAGTTGAATGGATTAAAAGATACATAAATGAGCCTTTTTGTGGGAATTAGAAATATCTGGAAATAGAAAAGGGACTAAGAACTGAACCAAAGTTAATTACAGTCATTTTCTGCATCTTTCAGCAGAAGATATCAAACTAAACTTTATTTGGTGTAAGGTGGGAGGGAAGTGGTAATTACACATTATTTATTTCTTTTCCTCAGTCAGCATCTCACTTCAGCAAATTTAAAATTAGAATTTTCAGTATCTTTAAATGTGTCAGAGATGCAGAGATATTAGTATTCCATGCAAATGGCATTAACGGGGGAAGTTTTCATAACTTCAGATTCACCCAGAAGTCAGTGTTTTCTATAATACCTTTTCATTAGAGAAGTCATGTTTCTCAGTACACACGCAGAAACACTGCCGTACCAACTGGTGGCTTTGGAAGGCGATGACCTACTTGCTGCGTTCACTTCCATATCTCCTGAAACACAGAGCTTAAGCACTCTATATTTGTGGACTGACTACGTGACTGACTCTAAATCAGTGGATGAGCGAACAAATAAATGGATGGCTGAATGAATGAGTGCATAGATGAAGAAATGAACAACTGAATAAAGGAGAAGATAAATGCATGATACATGCACAGATTAGCAAATAATGGGTTAATAGGTGAATTAATAGCTGAAACATAAAAATGACTGCCATTACATAAACTGAAAGAAAAGGGACACTTTTTCCATTTCAGTCCTGCCAGCACAATGGAATCACCTGTGGAGCTTTAAAGACAAATACCAGTCGCACCAGCCATGAAATTTGATTTCATTGGTCCAGAGCAAGTTAGGGTAAGGCATGGGTGTTTTGAGAAAGACTCATTGGTAGTTCTTGGGTATGGCCAGGGATGAAAGTAACAGCTAGCCCGCCTTTTGAATTACGGAACTCTTTTTCAGCTCTCCCATCTTTTACACGTCACCCTTCAATCTAAAGTTCCCGGCATATTCATCTCCAAGTACTAATTTCCATTCTCTTCCCACCCTGCCTCACCCCTGAGCCCTTTGTTGACAAATGGAGACCACGAAAGCTAATGTATTTCTTTAAACTAGTTAAATTTTTGTGTTCTTTACTTCAGGTAACTAGAGTGATCTTCAGGTCAGAGGGTCAAGAATAAAAGATGAATATACTACATGTCAAAGCTTATAAATTTATATTAACAACAACTTTCATAGATATCTTCCTGTAGGTCAAATATGGACAAACCACATATGGAAACCATCTGGCTAATGACCGCCTTTAAACTGGCTAGAATAAATGTAAATAAGATATAGTGGTTTGTACTTTATAAAGTAGTCATATGACTACTATGTGAGATTATATAATGAGGTTATAGTATGTTAATGCTGGGAAATAGATAGTATTCACCTGAAATAAAGTTATAGTATATTAATTCTGGGAAATAGTATTCACAATTTACAGAAAGCTACTCAAAGTAGTTAAATAGCTCTTATTGGGAGTCAAACACAGATGAGTTCAAATCCTGGCTATACTATTTACCAGTTACGTTACCTGAAAACTGTTGCATAACCTCTCTGACCCCTAGATCCCTTATTTGGGAAATGAGTTAATCATAACTACTTCATTGTATAGTTGGAAGTAGTAAATTTGATGAAATGTCTAAAATTACCCTCATAGTGCCTGACAAAAATAAATGGTTGATAAATAAAATTTAAAGTAAAAGATAACCAGACACTAAATGACGGAAATTTTAAACCCTACATTTCTCCCTATCACAGCCTATCATAGCATATCACAAACTTTTCCTAGGTATTCTTACAGTGGTACGTTTTACTAATTTTATGTCATAGATAATATTTTCTGTGTTAGTACAAATTCTTTCAGTTGCATAGAAACCCAATTCAAACTAGCCTCAAGACGCCTGGGTGGCTCAGTCGGTTAAGCGGCCGACTTCGGCTCAGGTCATGATCTCACGGTCTGTGAGTTCGAGTCCCACGTCGGGCTCTGTGCTGACGGCTCAGAGCCTGGAGCCTGCTTCGGATTCTGTGTTTCTCTCTCTCTCTGCCCTTTCCCCACTCATACTCTGTCTCTATGTCTCTCATAAATAAATAAATGTTAAAAAAAATTAAAAAAAAAAAACTAGCCTCAAGAAAAAAAAAAAGGATACATTGGATCGAATAATTGGATCGTCTGAGGGTAGGTATGACATCAGGCCCTGCTGGAAACAAAGTATCATCCATATATAATTTCATTCATTCCAAAGGGCTTTTTCTTCAGGCCTCTAAAATAGCAGGCAGAGTAAACAGTCAAATCCAATTGAAAAAGAGTAGTCTTCATATGAGACCTCCTTTCTGGGCATTCTGTAAAAAGATTTACTCTGATGGGCATGGCTTAGGTCCTCTGCCCGTTCCTGAGTGAATCAGTGCAAGCAGGGCAACGGAGCACCCTGATTGGCTTAGATCTGTTTCACGTGTCCATCCACCGCCTTTGTAAACGGGGCTCCAACCAGATGACATGAGCGAAGACTGGAGAGAGGTTGAATTTCCAAATAAAAACGGTGATTCTTGGTATCAGAATACATCTTTTTATGCAGAATGGGGGATTTCACTGTGTAAACTAAAAGTTTCCCTATGTCACTGGCCATCGCAAATTTGCCAACTAAGGATTGAGAAGTAGATATCCTAGGGAAGATGCTAGAAAAAAGTTGTGAGGTCTTAGAGAAAAATAATCTTTCCCCTGAGGTAAGATGTAGGGCCAAACTACCAAGAACGGAATTGCAAACTCTGTGTAATATTGCCTGTTTTCACCTCTTGTAATAATTGATCTTTTTTCTTTGTTGATTAGATTAACCAAAATCTTTTTAAGAATTATAAACTATTTCAGTTGTACTAAAAATGTCAAGAGGAGATGGTTTGAGCCA
Organism: Paguma larvata; assembly: GCA_030068075.1. Classification (NCBI taxonomy): domain Eukaryota; kingdom Metazoa; phylum Chordata; class Mammalia; order Carnivora; family Viverridae; genus Paguma; species Paguma larvata. Next base: position 75,706,866 of record CM057825.1, read on the forward strand.
CTCTTAACTGAAAGATTTAGGAGCGGGAGAAATAGATCCCGGCTCAGTGTGGAAATGACAGTCGGCTGACCCACCAAGAGATTCCAGAACACAAACCTTGGGGTTAGGCTTTGTTTCAATAAGAGATGTCTTATAAATAATTAAATTCTCATAGAATATTGAAAATTAATTCAAAATGTCAGTATTTATTTTTAAAAATAGGATAATTCCAGGGAAACAGCTTCAACATTAGAATATACATGTATATATACATATGTATGTGTGTGTACGTATATATATATATATATATATATATAATATTATTCCCAAAGAATCACAGTTTGTTTAAGATTCTCCTTAAATTTAAAATCAGCAGGCAAGAAGCCATAGAGCTTTTAAATATTTCTTGTTTCTCCTTACCCACCAGGAACTTTAAAAATACAAATGGAGTGTGTTATGAGCCTCTGCAGGTGTTGGGAAATGAAGATAACCATCTCTTCAATAACCAGGCATTTTGGGGAACACAAAGCATATTGAATAAACTCTAACTTCCATCTCTAAAGCATAAAACTATAGGAACTCAAAATAAACATGACATTAATGTTGAATTTCTAAGGTGTTCTCTGACTTGCTAAATACAACTATTTTCCTTAAACAAGAGTTTTGAGTTTCTCTTTCTGTCTCTGGTGTAACATTAAAAGTGAAAGAAAGAAAGCTATTTTTAGGGAGAAAAAAATTGAAGTTTACATTTATTTGTACCTATCTTGTCTCAGTAAGGATTTCTCTTTGTATTATTTATGGAGATATGTACAGATTTTTCAGAGTGCAGTTCAATTAATTTTGACAAATGCATACATCCATGCAACCCACACACCTATCAAATGTTAGAATATTTATGTCATTCCAGAATTTTTATTCTGGAAAGCAACCAAGTCAGTCTCCACCATGCCAATTACCTTTCATCCCCACTTCTGTAGCCCCATTGAAATTGTTAGTTCTTTTTTTTTTAATGTTTTATTTAGTTTTTGAGAGACAGTGTGTGAGCAGGGAAGCGGCAGAGAGAGAGGGGGACTGAGTGTTTGAAGGTGGCTCTGCACTGACAGGTTGACAGCAACGAGCCTGAGATGCGGGCTCGAACCTACAAACCATAAGACCATGATGTGAGCCGAGTCATACACTCAACAAGCAGAGCCACCCAGGCACCCAGTTTGTTCTTTTTTATTGCTGAGTGATATCTCCTGTTTTTTCATTCATCTTCTGGGGGATGTTTATATTATTTCGATTTGGGAGGATTTTATGAATAAAACTGCTGCGACATCTCTGTAAAGTGTTTCTGAGGATGTGTATTTTTATTTGTTGGATGAACGATTGGGATAGAGAATGTTGGGTCAGATCAGGGGTAGGAATTTAACGTCATAAGAAATTTCCAGTTTTCCAAAGTGGTTCTTCCATTTTACGTTCCTGCTAGCAACGTATGAGAAATCCGGTTGCTCCAGATTCTCTTCGATACTGGATATTGCAAAATGTTTGATTTTATACCAGTCTACATGCTATCTTATTTGCATATCCGTGATGCTTAATAACGGTGAGCGTTTCTCATGTATTTATTGGCCATTTGTATATCATCCTTTAAGTGTAACTTTTGGTCCATTTGGGGGTTGTTTTTCTTTTTACTGAAGTTTAGGAGTATTTTACATGATCTAGGTGTGGTTGTGTTTATTCCGCTTGAGATTTAGAGGATATGTTGAGTCACATTTTTCATCAAATTCGAAAACTATTTAGATACTATTTCTTCATGTATGTATTTTTTATGCCCCAGTCTCTCCCTCCTTTTCTTCTGGAACTCCAAATACAAAGCTTTCCAATCCATAAACACAAATGTTTTTCCACTCATTTAGATCTTTAATCACTTTCAGTAATGTCTTATAGTTTTCAATGTATATGTCTTACACATTTTAGTTATTTTTTTCTTTTTTTACTTTTGATCCTACTGTAAATAGGATCAAAACGCCATTTTCAGATTGGTCATTGTTAGTGTATAGAAACGTAACTGACTTTTTGTATATCGATTTTTATCCCGAAACTTGGCTGGTCTTATTACTGCTCCTATTTTCTTGAAGGTTCTTTAGGGTTTTCATTAGATAGGGTCATGTTATCTCAGAATAGAGATTTACTTCTTCCTTTCCAATCTGGATGTCATTTATTTCTTTTTCTTGAGAAATTTCGCAGTATAGATATTCCAGTGCAATGTTGACTACAAGACATATTAGAATGACCAATAATTGTATGTTGAATAACCCTTGCATTACTGGATAAATTCCACGTGGCCATGATATATTATCTTTTTAATATGCTCCTGGATTTAGATTGCTAATACCCTACTTACGAATTTTGCATATATATTCATAAGGAATATTGGTCTGTAGTTTTCCTTTCTTGTGATATCTTTGTTTTGCTTTGGCATTTGTATAATGATGACTTAAGTATTTTGAAAGAGTTTGAGATCTTTGCTGGAAGTTTTTTGGTTTTGTTTTTTTGACTGCTGATTCAATAGGTTTTCCCCAATTTCCTATTTCTAATTACGTTTTAGTAGTTTGCTAGTTTCTAGGAATTTGCCTGACTCATTTAGGTAATCGAATTTGTTGGCATATAATTGTTCATAGTATTCCATTATAAGCCTTTATTTCTATAAGGTTAGTAGTAATGTTTCCTCTCATTTCTGATTCAGCAAATCAGATTTCTGATTTCTGATTCTAGCAAAATGACTCATCTCTTTTTTGTTGTTGTTGGTCAGTCTAGATAAAAGTTTGTCAATTTTTGTTGATATTTCCTAAGAGCCAGTCATGGTTTTGTTGATTCTACGATTTTTCCACTCTTTTATTTTAGTTATCTCCACTTTAAGCTTCATTATTTCCTTCCTTCTGTTTGCTTTGGATTCAGTTAGCTCTTTTTCTAGCTTTTAAGATGGAAGATTAGGTTATTGATTTGATATATTTTTTTTAACCTAGTCATTTACAGATGTAAATTTTCCACCGAACACTGCTTTTGTTGCATCCCATGAGTTTTAGTTTGCTGTGTGTTTGCTTTTGTTTACCTCATAGGATTATTTCTCTTGTAGTTTCTTCTTTTACCCATTGGTTATTTAAGAGTGTGTTGTTTAGTCTCCATATATTTGTGAATTTTTCAAATTTACTTCTGTGATTGACTTCTAATTTCACTTAGAATTGTTGTTGAAAAATATATTTTGTATTATTTCAGTATTATAAAAATTTGAGACTTGTTTTGTGGCTTAACAAGTGGTTTCCTAGAGAACCATGTATACTTGAGAAAAATGTGTATTTCACTGTTATTGAGTGGAGTGTATACAGATGTCTGTTTGGGCTAGTTGCTTTACAGTTTTTCAGCTCTTCTATTTCTTTGCAGATAACAATGTCTAGTTCTATCTATTATTGAAGGTGGAGTATTAAATTCTCTAGGTATTATTGTTGGTTTATTTGTCTTTTCAATTCTGTCAGCTTTCAATTCATATATTTTCCTGTTTTCCTAGATGTATGTATTTATAATTCTTGCATCTTATCATTGTATTGAATCTATAGTCAATGACTTTCTTTGTTTCTGGTAACCATTTTTATTTAAAGTCTTCTTTGTAGGGGTGCCTGGGTGGCTCAGGCAATTAAATGTCCAATTTCAGCTCAGGTTGTTGTCCCATGGTTAGTGAGTTTGAGACCCAACATTTGGCTCTGTGCTGTCAGCATGGAGCCCGTTTGGGATCCTCCATCCCCCTCTCTCTCTGCCCAAAACTATTTTTTGAAAAAGGATAACTCTACATGACCAAGTTAAGATAATGTGCAAAGTTGGTTAAACATTTACAAATTGAACAATGTAATTGCAGTAATGAAATTCACTACATTAACAGATTATAGAATAGATGAACTAAAATTAAGTATTAAATTTGACATCCAAGCATGATTTTAAAAAATACATTTTCTCCGGGTGCCTGGGTGGCTCAATTGGTTAAGCACCTGACTTGATATTGGCTCAGGTCATGGTCTCACAGTTCATGAAATGGAGCCCCATGTCGGGGACTCTGCACTGACAATGTGGAGCCTACTTGGGATTCTCTGTCTCCCTTGTTCTCTGCCCCTCCCTTGTTCCCATTCTCTCTCTCTAATAAATAAATAAACACTAAAAAATACATTTTCTTAAATATTTCATAATAGCAGAAAATGAATCCCTAGGAAGTAATGAAGTACTTCTCATCAAAGCAACAAAACAAAACAAAACCAAAAACCCTTACCATCATGATCAGGAGAGCCATAAAACTTATTAAGACTTTAAAATAAAAATTTTAGGGCAAGTTGTATTAGATTTGCTGCAAAAACAAATGAGTCTCCAAATTTGAGTGGCTTGTGACCACAGACATTTATACCTTTTTGCTGCCAATGTTTTATTTCTTGACTTAAATGCTATTTATCTGGTTGTATGCTTTATATATTCATTAATCTATAAAACTATACACTTATGCTTTATATACTTTTATTTATTATGTTATGTTGCAAAAAAATTAAGTTTGAAATAAGGGAGTGGATGAATTTGCCAAAAAATAGAATTTAGAGTGTGAACAAAAGAGGTACCAGAGCTGAACCCTAAGGAATTCTAATTAATATTTTAAGATTGGCAGAGAAGAAACTGATGACAAAGCAAAAGAAGCAGTAAGTGGAGCAATCAAAAATCTAGGAAAATGATGTGTCATGTTCAAGGAGATATTGGTCAACTTCTTCCAATGTTATAAGGAAGTTGTGCAAGATGATGACTTCCTATTTGAGATCTAAAAGGAACTTTAGCAATGTTCTATTCTACTCCCTCATTGTATGTCTGAGATTTAAATAGGAATCTGATACTGGCTTCAGAATATTACAACGAGAAGTGTTGGTTTTATTTAAAGATACTATAATTTTTTAGCCTCTCAGGTTTTTGGGAAAATTTGTAGTCCTAACTCTTTCCTTTAGTATGGACTACTGGACATTCAGGAAAAATTGCGCTCAGTTGCTATGAGCGAAGTCTCATACATATTGAATACTGCAAGGTCTAATGATAAAGACTCTTCTTCCCTGTCTCCTCTGCATTTCAGTATTCTGTGTGCCAACTTCTGACCATTTGGAAGTCTCCCAATCCTTGGCTTTCTTTCTGGATTACTTCTTCCAATCTATGCATTAACACAACATCGACAAAACGTAATTTGCCTATCAGCATTTTCTCCCTGTTTCCTTTTGCTTCTGTATAACAGTTCTATCACTGTACACTTACCTGGGAGCCAGACTTCTGGAAGCCTAACCATTCCAGAATATAGCTGTACATTCAGAATTAAAGGCACAGCCTCTGAGCTGTCAAAAGAACTTTCCAAAAACTCGAACCCTTCTATCATTAACCACATAATATGAAAGGTCAAAAAAATTTGTAGAGCATACCTGTTCAGAAGAAATTGGACACAGGAAATTCAAATGGCAGTTAGAGGTGATTCTACTGAAATTAACTCATGTCATTTGTTAAAGAAGCAATATCTGATAATAACGGAAGAGACAGAGCAACTACCAAAAGAGAAGAATTATACAAACTTGGCAGTATAAGCCATTAGTGTTAAGTCTAACCAAAAAAGGACAAATTCAATTCCGTGGAAAACATTTAGGAAGGCAGGGAAGTGTGTAATACATCTCAGAAAGATTTCCATCAAAATATGTGTTAGTGTTATTTGCTCTTTAGTTTTAATGCTTAAAAGATAAGTTTAAGTTTTATTAAGAACTCTTCGGGACTTAGCAGTGTTAGAATGATGAGGCATTCCTGTACCAGAGACAATAAAAATAACCATTACATTTTTATCAGTTTCATCAGCAATATCTTTTTCTGATTATTTTTGTCTTGTTTTTCAAATGAAATGTTGAATAACTACCTCTTTCACCCACACAAATTCTAATATATCTAGTTTTTTCCCTGGTTTGTATCTGAGGATCTATTTATTTGCAGTAACATCTTGCATGAAACATGCACTACAAAAATAAAAGTAAATCATTGAGTTACTTTATACATCTAATTAGATGATAGGACAGATGACAATAATAGTTGGAAACGAGTCCTGATCTGATTAGACATAGATTCAATCTATTTTATTATTTTTAAAGTGTCAAATCTTATTTTTTATAAAATAATGTTTAAAAGATATCAAATATTAAATAAAAGATTTTACCACTTTAAATAATACAATTTTGATATCTGGATATATCCTGGTTTCCCATCTGTGTCTATATCTGCCGTGGTTCTAATAATGCTCTATTCACAGTTGATTCTGCTCCTCATCTATTATCATCTGTTGTCTTATGCTAATGAACATTGCTTCCATATTTTACTAGATTTTTCTCTAGTGGTAAAATACACATAAAATTTGCTATTTTAAGCATTTAAAAAAATTTTTAGGGGTGCCTGGGTGGTTCAGTTGGTTGGGCGTCTGACGTCGGCGGCTCAGGTCATGATCTTGCGGTCAGTGAGTTCGAGCCGCGTCGGGCTCTGTGCTGACAGCTCAGAGCCTGGAGCCTGCTTTGGATTCTGTGTCTCCCTCTCTCTGCCCTTCCTCTGCTCACACTCTGTCTCTCAAAAATAAATAAACGTTAAAAAATAAAAATAAAAATAAAATAAAATAAAAAATTTTTATGTAATTTATAAGACTTTTCAAATGTTCATTTAAAAAACTTGATAACTGTTCATTCAGTAAATGTAATATCACTTAACTTACTGTTGTCTGATTGTTAGATATTTAATCCATTTCTTTTTTTTTTTTGAAGCCTGCATAATATTCTGATGAATGAATTTGTGTACATAATTTTAAGGTTTTAGAATTTTTTCTTAAGATATATTTCCCACAAATGAATTGCTAGTTTCAATTTACTGTGTCAGCAGAAATGTACATATGAGCTTAACAGTTTCAGAGCTACTTTAAAAGATCTCTGTGGAATTCTCTCTCCCTCTCTCTCTGCATTTCCCCTGCTAGCTCTCACTCTCTCTCTCTCTCTCTCAAAATAAATAAATAAACATTAAAAAAAAGACCTCTATGGTAAATCATTTTCATAATTCCAGTACTTGTTCTTGGTTTATCAGATGTGTTAGCTTACACTTCATATTTCAGAGTATCTTAAGTCAAGGCATACATGAGTGCTTAAAAGCTAAAATTTTCCAATGTATAATCAATGCCATTGATACAGAATTACTTCTCTGTTACGTTTTATGGAGTAAAGCATACTGCAATGGTTAATAATTTCTTTTTTATTCTTCAAAGAATCATTACGATATTATTTTTAAACAAGAGCAGAACAACAATTGTAAGTATGGTGATGATGACTGGTGATGAAACTACTTTGAATTCCATTGGAAATTTTCAGACTTGTCTTCAGCATCGGGTAGACAAGCAGATGATCAGTCATTTAAAAATTCAATTTAGGGGCACCTGGGTGGCTCAGTCGGTTAAGTGGCCGACTTCAGCTCGGGTCATGATCTCATGGTCTGTGAGTTCGAGCCCCGCGTCAGGCTCTGTGCTGATGACTCAGAGGCTGGAGCCTGCTTTGGATTCTGTGTCTCCCTCTCTGCCCTTCCCCTGCTCACACTCTGTCTCTATGTCTCTCAAAAATAAATAAAAACGTTAAAAAAATTAAAAAAATTTCAATTTAAAAGATAGGAATATTATTATCAAAGAGAAATGTAAATATAAATATGCTAATAAAGTATACAGATGTTTAACAAAAGCGTTTGGAAATTCGATGCCAGTTGCCATGTGATTAAAATTAAAAATCAATGTAAACATATATACACATATATGGCTATATGTAAATAAATCAAATTTGTATTACACATGAGTAATTTATACTACATACATTCTGGCAGAAGAAAAATTAGATAAGTTAATTAACCTCTTGTCAAAACATAGTACTTCTGATTGCAATGATAAAATTCCAACCAAATTGTTCCAGTGGCTAGAGCATTTTATTTTCATATGACAAAAGAAGCAGGCAACAATCCGTGTGTACTGGGGAGATTGGGCAAGATAGAAGAGGTGAAGACTAGAGGAAAATGTGTCACCAGAATATTCTAAAAGCTGTGGGTCATCATAAAGCTAGCCTTTATCACAGATTCTACTGCTGTTTATGATTCTGGGGTTTATACTACCCACATTAGTCTTTCCAAGTATGTGCCTGATTTAGTAATCTCCTCATTTCATTTCCTGACTATGACTTCTAGGACTATCTCAAGGTTGGCTTCATAGGTGGAAGGAAAAGACAAATCCTATGGGAGGTACCAAAAATTCTGTGAAAGTACTCTTAGCAAATATCTTCCTGGAAGCTGCTATTCTTTTAAAAGTAAATTCCCTAATTTCATAATTCATAATAAGACCTAAAATATAGAAATAAACACAAGGAAGTAATGAATTCTCAAATAAATCAGTGGCTGTCCAATAGAAACATAGGAAACTTCTAAAATAGTCTGATGCCAAGACTCCACGTGAGCTAGATCACAATCTCCAGGCAGAGGGGCCCAGTAGATGGCACTTTTGAAAGTTCCTCATACTCTAAGATCTAGCCAGAGTGTATAGCCAGGCTGTAAATTATTCTACTCCTAATTACATTTTTATAGCCCTTTACAATTTCCAAAACATGTTCTCACTCACTATCTCATTCGATCTTCATTAGCAGCACAATGAATTACAGTTCAGAGATTAGAATTCTCATTTCATAAATCAAAAACTTTGAAGTCCTAAGAAACTTCCCCCAAATAACACAGGATACAGATTTTTTTTTGAGAGAGAGAGAGAGAGATAGGGTGCAAATGAGCAAAAGGCAGAGAGAGAGAGAGACAGAGAGAGAATCCCATGAGGGACAGAGAAAGAGAGAAAAGCGGGATTTGAACTCACAAAATGTGATATTAACCTAAGCCAAAGTCAGATGCTTAACCAACTAAGCTACCCAGGCACCCCAGGGTACAGATTTTAAGATCAGAAGGAGGAAGTAGAATATGAGGTGTAGAAATATAAGAAGTTTGATGACAGAAGCCCTGGAACCTAGGAGGAACGTGTGCAAAAATGAGATTGAGGCCATCAAGGACAATTGTGCCTGTGTTTTTTGGTTGTCGTTCCTATTGTAAATGTTATAAACCCAGAACCTATGTGGTCTGTCACAGAGTGCTGATGGGGACGGGCAATCTGCAAGCCAGAAGAGACTATCACATACAAAGCACTTGCATATTTAAGTCACTAAGAGGCAGTACTTGGTTGGCCTTTCGCTCTCATCCTCTCCAGAGCTATTTCCCAGCAAAATATTTTTGAATGACAGGACCAAAGTAAAATGTTGAATTACTCAAAAATATTCAATTGCATTTTTCCAAAACTGTAAGTGAGATTACATAATCCTCAGAAAATATGTATTTTTTAAGTTTATTTATTTACTTAGAGAGAGAGAGAGAGAGAATGAACAAGGGAAGGGCAGGGAGAGAGAGGATCCCAAGCAGGCTCCACACTGTCAGCATGGAGCCCCACATGGGGCTTGAGCTCACAGACTGAGATCATGACCTGAGCTGAAATCAAGAGCTGGACGCTAAACTGACTGAACCACCCAGATGTCCCCCCTCAGAAAATATATTTTAAAGTTTGTCTCCATCCTTTCCATGTCCCTCCACTCTCAGCTACTCCACTGGACTTTCTCTCCAATTCTCCCCATGTGCCTTCAGCCTCTAGCCCTCTCCATACAAATCCTTTCATTATCAGTTGTACTAGAAAAGTATCTTTCCTGCTTAGGAGAGGAAAGGAAGGAGGAGAACTGAACTGGAAACAATAGAATTACTCTTGGTGGGGGAAAGGTGAAATCTGTGACCATGCCCATCTTATTTGTGTTCAGCCACATGTGCTAAGCTGGAAAATGAATGAGTCCCCAGGAAACAAACACAAGACTCTAGCATTTAATACTTCCTTCTCCAAGGCTTTGCTTTTATTAATGGGAGGAAGATTGCAGGGGGTAGTCAGTCACTAGATGCCCACTTGTGCCACAAGTCTTAGTAATGCTGCCTCTGCATCACCAGAAGTATACTGGGGGGTCTAATTCCCATGAACCTGGCTGAGGGACATCCTTTTAATCAAGTAGATCTCCCCACACCCACCCAATGGAATTTTAGGTCAAGTGTCAACTTCCAAGAAACAAGGGAACACTTTGGTCACTTTGGATTTCTCACACTTGCCCTAGCAGCTCAGGTTTGAATTTCATTCTGTTCCTTAATAATAAATTTGCCTCTTTTTCTACCTGGGTTCAATTGAGTTTACCTAAAGATGGAATTTGCAAACTTAGTAGAGACACTCTCTAATTCTTGATTTCTGCAAATTGCTCTCATATGAAGCTGACTTAGGTACCTTTAAGTGTCTACTTCTCACACTGTCTCTTGGCAGATGGCATGCCATCATAGTTCTTCTAGTCTGGACACAAAGAACAGTATTCCTCTGCTCACAAATATTTACTAATAATTGTGGCATCTTATTATGAGTAATGGTCCAGCCCACCATACAATCATTCTGAACGGTGAGTCAGTCTCCCCAGAAACCTCAGTTATTGTAACTCTGAGTTCATACAGTACTTTAGTCATCATATCTGGCAGGCTCTCCAAAGAACGGTGGCTATTTTTGAGTCTAGAACAGCCAGTTCCTAAACCATGTCTCTCTTAATTTAGTGAATTGTCATAGGTTTGTTTCAAATTTTGTAATTAGTATTAGTGTGACCTTCATGATTTTATTACTCTAATAACCATCAGTTCAGGCATGGTATCCATTTCTACCAATACCCTCCTTCCACAAGTGTTGCAACAGTTTGGCGATTATGATAAATAGTCTCTCTAAGCTCTTGTACAGTGAGATGAATAGAATTTCAAGTACCATCATGTACCCATGGAAGGTCCAAAATCCTGACAACCTCCGAAAGAGTTTTTAAAATAAATTTGGTATCTACATAGTCCTAATTCAAATTAGTGGCATGGTTTGAAGAAATACAATCATCAATCAATGAAATTTTAATGGAAGTTCAAAATATTTGCCTACATGAAAAATGATGAGGGAGCTCTAAATACATAGCCCTCAAGAATGCCCTCTGGTCTCCTGCCTTCTTCTTGTATACTCCAGATATTTCAGAACATTTCATCCTAATTCTCCCATATTTCCCTCCATATCCAGCCCCCGTGCAAGTATTTTCTTCTTTCCTACTCCCCCATAATCCCATCATCGTCTGCTATAACTTGACCTGACATGTCTCTTATCAAATAAAAACACTCTCTCTATAGAAGGAGAGAGAAGAGCAAAATCGGACTCACTAACCCAGGACTCTGCAGCAGGCAAAGCTGTGAACATACCTATGGTAACTCTCATTGCATCCCTGGGGAGTCCGAACTACTACAGCACAATTTGAATTAATGTTTCTTCTACTTCCCTTTCCTGAGTAACTAACCAACTTTATTTTCTCTATATAAAATCTCAATAAATGTAATTGGAGAAAGCATTACACGTTCCATGGAACATAGACTTCCCACTTTCTAAAAAGCTGTGGAATCTAAAATAACAGTCATAATATTGCCCCAGTAATTATGACTGCACTCAGCACCATGGAATGATGCTAGTGAGAGAGGGGCAATAAAAATCTTGTGGTTATCGTTAAAGACAAAATGAGAACAAAAGGAAGCATCTGAAATATTGGGGAGAGCATGGACATGCAGATGACTGAAATGCTACAGTAAAACTGCTGTGAAGATGGGAAAATGAACAATTCAAATTTAAAAATTGAAAGGTGCTGAATTAAATTTGATAAGATGCCAAAGACAGTTGTGTTGGGTATCTTCTCCTCAGACCTCCAGATCCACTCCCTATCCCTTTCGCACCAAGTTCTGTGTTCCAAAGGGCTAATCTATATTGATTCTATCCACAGGTTCCCTTGCATTTTGGCTTCCTTTTGGTTGTTTTGTTTTGTGTTTATTTGTTTGTTTATTTGCCAAGGGGAAGTAGGGACAGGAAATCATTGGATGGGAAGAGAGTGAGGCCGGCCAATGTTTTTATTTTTCCATCTCTTTCCCACCAGGTCACCATGATTTGGCTGCATTCTCGGCAGAAGTCTGTAGGCCTATCAGATAGCCCTGCCAATGCCATTACTTTTTCTGATTTCTTCCTTGCCCATTCTTGCTAGCCTTTTGGCACTGCGATTTCCCTTGCTAATTTCCCTACAACCCACCCACTCTTTTTTAAGTGGTTCCTTTATCAGATTCCCTTCAACTACTAAGTTCAAGTGTGCTGTTTCTTGAAAGTACCCTAATTCATATTTCTTAAAAGGAACAAAAAAGATTACCATGCTGTTAAGCACTGAAAATAATTTCCCAACAAAAGCATTGTCTTGTTCTTATCATATGTCGACCTAGCACAATTTTCTTCCACCAATATTCTTTATGTATGATGTATCCTCACATGCTTGACCTAAAGGAAAAAACCCTAGTACAAAAAGTTCAAATTTTTTATTAGAAATTATATTACTTGGCTTTGTGTCACATTTTTTGATGTGGGATGGGGAATACATATGTCTCCAAAGACATCTTGTGTTTATGCCCGAAATTGTTTGTTTTTGCAGGTTGAGAATAAAATGGCCCCCAAGAAGCCTGCTGGATTATAGGAAAAAAATCTATCCTGAGATGAAAATATGACTGTAATTTTAAGAAAGTACTGTTCTTACCTCCCTGTAACACATGAATTTCTTCATAAATATAAATTATATTAGTCTCACATAGAAACAGAATGATGTGAAGAATATTAGGGGACCCTCTAATAATCCCAGATTATCTCTTTTTTACAAGTTTTAGATGCTTGAAAAGTTTCCACTAGTCATTCCTTGAATTTGGTTAAGCATTGCCCTCTTCTATTCTCTCTATTCTTGTCTTTCAGATGCATTCATCTATATGGCAGGAGCCACCCAATAAATCATGAACAGCTGAGGGTGAATTTTCTATCAGATCTTCTCATTAGCCAGAGGAAGACACTGGAGCTGCTGGAAGAATAGGGGCTTCGTAAACCCAAGAGGCCAGACCAACAAACAGAGAAGAGAAGATGTTTCCTGTGCTCATAATTGATGTTCTTCACAATTTGCCTTTCTGGAGGTGAGCAGCACAACGATCTCAGGAAACCACTCAAAAAGAGGAAGATGGCAGCACCTGGGCAGCTCCGTTGATTAAGCATCCAACTCTTGATTTCAGCTCAGGTCACTATCTCCTGGTTCATGGGATCGAGTCCCACATCGGGCTGTATGCTGAAAGTGTGGAACCTGCCTGGGATTCTCTCTCTCTCTTTCTCTCTCTCTCTCTCTTTCTCCCTCTCTTTCTCCAAATAAATAAATAAAACTTAAAAAAAAGAGGAAGATAGGGAAGGAGGAAAAGAAAAAAGAAAAGAAGATAGTAGCTCTTTTGAAGCCTTCCATTAAATCTATGTAGTAATCCATTTGTCTGTTGCCCTAAGCTAACTTAATGAAATAATTTCTGACTCCCTATTCCCTACCAGTGATGAAATAAACTGTTCTTTAGCCTCTTGCTAGATTGACTTCCCAATGACATAAGAGATCACCACTCTCATAAGCTTTTACCTGCAAATGAGTAAAACCTAAAAAAGTCCTCAAGGACTGAATCTTTAATGGTGGCATATTGGTCCCAATGACACATGGTTTGAGCTTAGGGAAGCCTCAGGTGGTCCTCAGTCCCATTGCACAGGGATCAGAAAGCCTGCAAATATGTATGTCTGCCTTCACCTGGGCATCGGTGATTATCTGCAGGGCTCCTCTGCAAAGTTCACCTTGGTTGTTTGAACACTTTCAGCTCGTCCATGGTCTGTACTTTAAAATTATAGACCAACTAAGTATCAAGAAAGTAAAAAAGTAATCAGAGGGGGTGATGGGCATTAAAAAAGGGCACATGTTGGGATGAACACTGGGTGTCTTATGTAAACCAATTTGAAAATAAACTATTTTAAATTAAAAAAAAGAAAATAAAAAAAAAGTAATCAGATTTGGATGTATTGTAGAGAGAAGAATAACCACAATAACAACATCAGAAGCAGCTGTAACAAAAGCCTGGTGCTGGGAAAGAAAGGAGGCAAATTAACTCCCTGAGATAACCTGCTCCTCGGTTTGAATGTGTTCCAAGTTTGTCCCCGGCTATATGCTCAGAATCAGCCTTTAGACTCAGGTGTGTATCCTAGCCTTGATTCATAACGTTTTTTCCTCTCTGTTGAATTTGTTGAATCACTCAGTTTGAAGGATTTTTCTAACTCGAACCTCTTTTCCGTTGGCATGTTGCGACGCGCTCATTTGGAGACACCTGCTCTTGCTGTCTTCAAAAGGAATATTTTACTCTGCCCTAAACTCTAAGAACATTTACTTCTGTTAGCCTCAGCAACAGCGCTCCAATGATTTAAGTCCTTTAGCAGCACCCTAAATGGCCCTTCATTATTTACCTTTGTTTCTAATGTAGTATCATGTACAGGACAGAAATCCTGTCTTCCAAGCCATCGATCAGCTCATCCTTATAGATTATGATAAAGCGAGTGACTAAACGCTCACATTTGTCATTTTGAAGACAAACAGAAGAGCTACATTTTCCCAATTTTTAGTCCAACTTTCTAATTCCATGCTGTCAGTTCTTTAAAGGAGTATTCTTTTCCCTCACTATTGTGTGCTGAATACGCAGGAAACATCCTTTCTTCTTCAAACACCCTGAAATTTCATGCCTCTTTCCCTTTATACATTTTCATGTAATTTTTCTAGTTTTCATATCTTAAATTATCTTCCCTGCCTTAGAGTTGCAGGTAGAAAAATAAAGACTTCCTTTGGGTTGACATTTAAAGGTTTATTATTCTCTCTTTGATATACGAGCTTAATGCTCATTAACACTAAAATGGACCAGCAGAGAAAAGAAAAAAAAAAAAAAAAACCCTGCTTTCAAAGATCCTGGGATAAATAATGTATCACAGTCTCTTCCTTTCCTCCTCACTAAAATGATATTAACCAATTCCACATTCCTTCAGAGTAAGCTTTTAAAAGTTTAATACTGTCTGCTTTCACTTTTCAAGGGTGTGCTAATGCCATCCTGGAGTCTGATTGCTTTGTTAGGAATTCTTTTTCCTCAAAATAGATTTACTATATCCTCTTCCATCCCATTTTCTATATTTGTTGTTTAAAATTAAATTTAAAGCAGCCTCGAAACACTAAATTTATTTGAAATTAAATATAGAACATGTAATCCTTTGGGAAACATGATCACTTGGTCCTCTTAAGTTTTGGGGAGCTCTAGGGGTGCCTGGGTGGCTCAGTCGGTTGAGCGTCCGACTTCGGCTCAGGTCATGATCTCGCAGTCTGTGAGTTCGAGCCCCGCGTCGGGCTCTGTGCTGACAGCTCGCAGCCTGGAGCCTGCTTTGGATTCTGTGTCTCCCTCTCTCTCTGCCCCTCCCCCACTCATGCTCTGTCTCTCTCCGTCTCAAAAATAAATAAACCTTAAAAAAAATGAAAAAAAAGATTTGGGGAGCTCCAATAGTTGAGATAATTTTTTAATTAACATTTTTAACATAAGCATTTAATCACTTTTTATCCTTAATAATAAAAATTATCTTTCAGAACTCCTTTCCGCTCCATATTTGTACCAGTTTCTTTCTGTGTACATTTATACCTTCTTCTATCTCAACACTTTAGGCAAAAGTAAAAATTACCCAACCTCTGCATGGAGCTACTAGGGACCCGGTTTGTTTCTCTGGCCTTTTAAATCATACCCTTTTGAGGCGCCTGGGTGGTTCAATCAGTTAAGCATCTGACTCCAGCTCAGGTCATGATCTTAAGGTCCGTGAGTTTGAGCCCCCAATCAGGCTCTGTGCTGACAGCTCAGAGCCTGGAACCTGCTTAGGATTCTGTGTCTCCTTCTCTCTCTGCCCCTCCCCCACTCATGCTCTGCCTCTCTCTCTCAAAAATAAATAAACATTCGAAAAAATTTTAAATCATACCCTTTCATTCTGCATCAGCCAAGAAAACATTACACCATAAGAATCTAATGGTAATTTTAGGTAACTTTTCACAGGTGACTGAATATATATATATCCCATATTGGAAATCTTTCAGGAAAGCCGCTGTGTTTTTTTCCCCTCCAGCATGAACTCCGAATTACTAAAGCAATATTAAACCCTGAAATTACCTGCAATGAAAACACTTGGACCTCCCACAGCAAATATTAACTTCCCCAAAGGGATAAGGAGTTGTCGATTTTGCAAGGTGCGTGCCATTAATCAGAAGTCTTTCCTCGGGGATCTTAACCTCGGTGGATAGCCTTCTAGGCACTATGATAGTTTTGAAAACAGATGTTCTCTAGGAATGGAAGGTACAGGCGACTTGTATGGGTCCTAACTTCAATTCCAACTGGGGTTCCCTTTCCAGAATTTTCCACTTGCTCAAAATCTCCTTCCTCAAGTTTCAGTTCTTAATGCTAATCAGGATTATCTCAGGGTTCAGTTTTGTGTAGCAGACTGCATGCAGAGATAACAAGATAGCTCGAGTTTTCATATCTGATGGGCCCCACTGCTTCAGCACTCTGGATAGTGAAGCAACATTTTCCATAAGCTAGCCTGATACACAGAGTCAGAGACTGAGTGTGTCCTCTCCTTCCTATGTCTCCTTCCTATGTCAGACCTAGAAACGAGAATCAGTTGCCTCCAGCTTCATTCAGGGAAAACCAAAAGTCAGATGTATTAAATCCCAAGTGCGTCTTCCTTGATTTTGACAGGACATTTATTAGCCTTTGATGCATTTCAGACATTAACGTGTCTGTGCCTCTGAAAATCTTGTGATGCAGATCCTGATCCGGTGGGTCTGGGATTTGGCATGAGATTCTGCATTTCTAACAATCTCCTAGGTGATGCCGGTTCGCAGATCACACTGACAAACAAGAGATATCAGAAGCTTATGAATTCTCGGACCACAGCATGTAAAAGCAGTCCCTGGAGAACTGGCTTAAAATGCAGAGTCCCTAAGTCCACGCTAAGAGCATCTCAGGTGCAGCCGAGGCATCAGTTTTTAAAAAAATACTCCTGGCACACAGGCTTCTGGGCACCAGCAGATCACTGTTAAAGAAAGACAAGTTCAGGGTGTGCTGGATTCAGCTTTGGGCAAAGCATCAGACCAAGGTGCCAATCTTGGCTTTACGACTTACTAAGACTGTGATCTAAGATAAGTAATTAAACATCTTTTAGGCATAGCCCCCGAGGCTAAGAAAATGGGTTTCATATTGTCTGCTCTGTTGGCGTCCTCCCATTGCTGTGAAGTCCCAATGAGATCGTGTATGTTCACAAGCTATACAAATGGAAGTTGTCTGGCAACCCTCTGTAATCATTATCAGAGTCATTTGATACCGAGATGTCACTACCTTCTTCCTGATGAGTTGCCAGCCCCACTTTTCCAGCCTTTGAAATATTCAGAGAGGATCGCAGTAATATGCTCAGAGGGAGTCCTGGAACCTCACCAGGAAGCCTCAGATGCTGAGAAATACAGCAGAACATTTACTTAGGGGAGCCAGTCAGAGAGACAGGCTTCATTCAGGTTAGGAACAATTATAAATGCAAATTTGAATCTATAAAGGCCCTGTTTCCTAAGAGATCACTTTTCTCTTCATGCTCCAATAATATCTTTGATATTCTCTTGTTCTTGGGGCCTAAAGCTTTAGGAGACCTGTAAGATTCAGAGATGAAAATGTTTTTCCTCTCTGACAAGCCAAAAAAAAAGAGGCTCAGTGACCATTAGCGTTAGTGTTTTTGATAAACTGACAACAATGCAACTGTCAAGTGATACTCTAGCTCTTCTATTTCTTCCATTCCATTGAACGTCTATTCAATCTCGTAGTTCCATCGGCCAACAGAAAATATCCTCTCATCTTTCCAAGTACGTCCCCTCCACCCCCAGGTCCCTTGCATTCAACATCTGTTGTTTATTCAAGATGCAGGAAATTCCCTTTTGGAAGAGATCATATTTCAAAGATATATGAACCCATAATCCCTTGGAAGTAATTATCTGAGCCAACAGGAAATCCAAAATATTGATTTTTAAAATAAACATAAGTGCAATTGAATAGTAAAAATGTACTACAGTTACCTGAATCCACATTCATGCCAAAATATAGATATATACACACATAACATGCACACACACATATATGCAAAAGAATTTTTAAAAGTCCTTTATAACTCAAAAGAATTTCACTTGCAAAACATTCACTGAGCTCAAGTAAGTTAGTGATCCTTGGCAAAACTTACAGGAGTCTGAGTATCGTGAAGGCTTCAGGAAAGTTCTTCCCGTCACATATACACACCACTCATCTGCCTGTACCCCAACCCCAAATATCTTTCCCCGACAGACTGATGCTTGAAATTATAACATTAGAAAGCCCTTCTTTGGAGTTAAAAACAAGAAAATACCCACATTAAACTTTGTCAGTTGTATATACCATGTGAGCAAATTTGCTTCTTTCAGATAGATTTCTTTATTAGTTTCCTATTATTAGTGTAATGAATTACCCCAAATATCGTGGCTTAAAGCAATCCAAATTACTTAGCTTACAGTAATAAGCTAAAAGTCAGAAATCCAAACTGGGTTTCACTGGCCACAACCAAGGTGTTGGCAGACTCTATTCCTTCTGGAAACACTGGAGGGGAATCCATTCCCTTGCCTTGTCCAGCTTGTAGAAGCCACCCACATTCCTCGGTTTATGGCCCCTTCCTACAGCTTCCTAGACAATTGCTTAGTATCTTCAAATATCTCTTTCTCTGACCTCTGTTTTTGTCTTTGTACCTCCTTCTCTGACTCTTCTGCCTCCCTCATCCATTTTTAAAAGACTCTTACGATTACATTAGGCCAATCCAGATAATCCAGGACAATCTCTTCATCTCAAAGGGTTTAATCTCACCTGCGAAAATCCATTTGGCCATAGAAGATGATATATTCATGGGTTTCAGGGATGAGTACATGAACTTCTTTGGTGATCCATAATTCTGCCTACCAGTTTATCCAGAAAATTACCCTATAAAGAGGTTGATTTTTTAAAGAGGAAGTAAAGGGGTTATAAGGTAGAACATGGAAAAGAATGAGTCAGACACCAGAAGACACTGAACGCTTCGGAAAGAGAAGGTTTTGGAAGGGTTTAGAAAGAGCCCAGTTTTACTTGGGCTCTGCTACAAAATGAAAACTACATAGGCAATAAGCACACTATGCTTATGACTATATAATACATATATGCACCTACAGAAATACATATACACATATCTGATGGGAATCATATGGGTTGTTTTTTGGTGGTGTCATATGGGTAATTTTTTCTTCTTTCTATTTTTCTGTCATTTCTCTTTACTCTAACTTCTAAATATTCTCCACTCTTGCTGTGAACTGCCCTAATCTAGATTTTCTCTCTTCTTTTCTTCTCTTCTTGAGATTATTATAGTAGCCTCTAAAATGTCTCTTCATTTTGTGTTTGCTCTTTTATTTTTATTAAACTTTTTGTATTTGGCTGTAGTTGATACACAACATTACATTAAGTTCAAGTGTACAACACAGTGATTCGGCAAGTTTATACATCGTGCTGTACTCACAAGTGTAGCTACCATCCTTCATCATACGGCGCTATTACAATACCATTGGCTATATTCCTTATACTGTGCCTTTTATCTTTGTGACTTATTCATTCCATAATTGGATCTCCTTCTCCTCTTCATTTTGCTCATCATCCCAGCCCTATCCGCCTTTGGCAGCCCCCTCTGAACAAACTACAATTTGTTCTCTGTATTTACAGGTCTGATTCTGCTTTTTGTTTGTTTGCTTGTTTATTCATTTGTTTTTTTATATTCCACATATGAGTGAAATCATGTTTGTTCCTTTAGTCCCTTCTCTAAGCATCATCTATGAGTATCGTTCTAAACTGCTTATCTGCCACCTTAGCCCCCAGTGGTTCTCCAACCTCAGCTTTTTGCTAGCTCTTCTCAGACCTCACTTTGGCCACACTGAACTTCATGATGAGCGTTCAAGCTAGACCACAGTACCCCGAATACCTCCGCTACTGTTTTACTCTGTCTTGATTTTTCACTAGACTGTACTTCCACAAGGACAGGGATTCTTACACCCAGCATAAAATAATGACACTTTGCACAGCTAATAATAATTCCAAGTGAACGTGCTTAATAAGTAAATGTACCATTTAAAATATAATAGAGATAAAGTACCTTTTCCTCTGTCCTCAGATAGAAACCAAGTACTTCTGCCCTCTCTAACACCCCTTTGCAGCTACTGTTTCCAGGAGAAAAGCTTAGTGGTGAGAACCCAACAGACACTGGTTCACATCCTTTGGTCCACGGTGCTATGCTTCAGAAAACTAATGAATCATTGAGACAGCATAGAAATTACTGATTACAGATGAACCGTGATCACAGTGACGTGAAACATGAAGACCAGTATAAATAAGCACCAGATACATCTATAGACAATCTAAGATAGCTTTGTTACTGTAGTGGCCTTATGGGTAGAGAGCTATTTTCAAAATGCTTTCTAATTTGGTTCATATATATCCTATCAGAGAAAGGGCTTGTTATCACTTACAACGAACTAGCTAGACACAGCATTACACACATGTATGAACACCCACACAGCTCAGTTCAGTCAAGTGGTGTTTTTCTTAGATGTCTCTGGACAATGAGCTTTTTTAGTACAAATGTGACAGATTTGATACTTTATTTGCTGGTCCACAAAAGTGAATCTTTTTTTTTTTTCTTTTTTAAAGCAGTCTCATAACACATATCCGATAACATCACCATGGAAGATTTTTATTCCATGGACTGGACCATCTGCCAGAACCTTCAGAGTAGAAGGAAGGGCAATGCCTTGGGTATCAGCTGAAGAAGCAGAAGCCATGTTATGGTTTCTGGGTGACCTCCATGCCTGCATGGTGGCAGGAATGGTGGTTGAGGCAGGCAGAGCTCAGGCCCTCACCTGAATAAGGAAAGGAAATGCTCACATATGAAATCTTTCAAAAAAAGGTCCTATGGTTTCATATGCCACTCTGTGACCCTAGGTTGTGAGCAAAACAATGTGATTTTCCCATTGTTTTCCCAACTCCAATGAGTTAGTGAGGAACACAGGTGATATTGTGAGCACTCTCTTCACAGTATAGATGTTGATATCTTTTCTTTTTCAACCTAAATCTCAAGATACAGCATATTATATAAATATTGAATAGCAAAAAAAAATAATAATAATAACATCAGGGCTGTTTTCTGAATATCGTTCTGTAATTACAACCCAATTGGCGAATCTTTTATCTTAATCTTGGTATTCCTATCAATACTGCCTGTTTAACAATCATGACTGTGACTGGTGGCCACAATCAAATTAATGGATCCTCGAACCTCTGTCAAATAAATCCTCAGGAATCCATTTTTTCATTTTTTAAAACAAGGTATTTTTGCTAAGACATTTAAAGAATGTTTAATAAACAAATGAAAAAGGCAAGGAAAACAGAAAAGAATGTGTAGATTTAGATCTTCTAAATTTCATAGATAACAATTCCAAAATAATATTCTGTCACATGTATCTAGTAATTGCAACATCAGATTATATTTTCAAAAGTGGATAAACACTAAATCAACCTGATATTGCATTTCTTTTACACACATAGTTTTAACACTGAAGTCTATCATTCAGTTTTCCTAAAGAAACTATCAAGAAAAATCATGCAAGTTACAAAGGCTTTTTGGGCAGAGAGGCACAGGAATCTGGAATCTGAAAGTAGGAATCTGAAAAATCATACCTCGGTCTTGCTCTCAG
Organism: Paguma larvata; assembly: GCA_030068075.1. NCBI lineage: Eukaryota > Metazoa > Chordata > Mammalia > Carnivora > Viverridae > Paguma > Paguma larvata. The sequence goes on from CM057825.1 coordinate 75,728,777, forward strand.
TTCTACAGAGACTACTGGAAGTGGAAAAATTTCTGTCACAGAAAGTCACAGAAGTGCAAGACAAATGAAATAAGACTGGTATGGGGATTTGGGCACTATTAACACAGTAGGTGCTTAACAACAACAGTTTGGTAATGATGTATAATAAAGTGAACGTTACTCAGAGGTAGCTGCTTTAACACTGACAGCTTTTTGGTAACCAGTGCCGCCAAAATTCTGTAATAACTTTTTAGAGAGTAAATCGCTTTTTAAAAAATGTAATAGCCATTAAGAAGCATATAGGAATGGTTAAATAATGCTTTCTGGGTGAAGTAGCCAAGCTATAAGATGCCTTTGATATTTCAAATATTCCTGCCTATTGGAGTTCAAGGCTAGCCTAACTAGTACTAAAATTCTTAGCTAAAAACAATAGTAATCATAACATTAAAAATTATACCTAGCATTTTTTGGGCAAACAAATCAATGGAAAATTAGAAAGTCTAGGTCTCTGGGGCACCTGGGTGATTCCGTCAGTTAAGTGACTGACTCGGTTTCAACTCAAATCATGATGTTATGGTTCGTGAGATGAAGCCCTGTGTGGGGCTCCCTGCTGACAGTGTGGAGGCTGCTTGGGATTCTCTCTGTCCCATTCCTCCCCCCCACAAGAAAACAAATAAATATAAACAACAGCAACAAAAAAAGAAATGTATTTTAAAAGAAAGAAAGAAAATAAATGAAATGAAAGACTGGGTCTTTGTTTACCTCTGATTTCATTTATTCATTTAATATTTATCCTAACTGGGTTTTTAATAGACAACAAGATGAATTTAAAATTAAGAAGGGAATAAGAAAAAAACAAGAGCAGACATGTCCTTCAAAATAAATCACTTTCTTAAAATTGGTCAGAAGTAAAACTGAGCCTCACAGAAGGAAGAAACCTGCCTTTAATCACAGGTGGGAAATGAGGCAGCCAGAATTTTCATCCAGTTCTGACTCCGTTTCCGTGCTCCCAACCGTCTTGCTGTACAGTCCTCAAATGTTAGAAAGCATGTTTAAAATAATACTTTTCTGTAATATTTCATTGCATTTGTTTAGTGGAGAGGTCGCCCATGGCAGCTCAGGGCGCCAACGCGGGACCCATATATGTTCACTCCGCTGCCCCCGCCCCCAGCGCATTCATCTGCCTGAGCCTGACGGTATTTGAGTTGCAGCCTCTGAGTGAACATAGTCTAAATTTCAAATTAGTTTCAAAGAATCTTCTCACATTGTATTTGTTACTCCGAATAAGCCAGAAGGTTATCAAGCGATGCAGTGTTTTTCACGTAGGATAAGTGGACTGACTCAGAGAAAATGAACAAGGAACACACTGTAAGTGGTGAAAGGAGCACAGCTTTGATGCAGATTGTCATTTGATTACTCTGGGGCAAGTTTCTAAAACCACCTGAGCCTCCGTTTCATCACCTCTGGAATGGGGCTCGTACTACAATTTCCACTCGATGCGGTGCAGCTTAAATTATACAGATAAATCCTCCAACAGAATATCATCTAACAGATTCTCAATAAAAATTAATTTTTCTGTCGTTAATGATTGAGGACTAAGTTAACAATGTATGAAGAAATGAGGTCAGTAGATAAGATAATAAAGATCCCTTCTGCTCTCTCTCCAGGGTGGGATCCTACTTACCATTGTGAATACAGATTAGAAGCTTAATTAAAATGGAAGAGTAAGATCAATATATTCTCAAGCTAAATGAAAAGGGAATCAATGTTTAACTAGATTTTTAATTATAAAAATGAATATGTGCTTATGGTAAAAAGAAATTCAAAGAGCAAAAGGACGAGAACTACAAGTTGGCTGACTCAAAGCTCCAACAATACTCTAGAAATAATGACTGCTGGTTACATTTATATTCCTATTACTTTTCATGTTCTTTCTAAAATTTTTATAACATATACACATATAAAAACATATACATATTTCAAGACTTATATGTAGCTACTTACATATAATAAACTATAAATATATATAAATACAAATATATACAACAAAAAGATACTGCCCACACAATGGATATATATACACACATATGTGCATATATGTTTATACAGACACACATATATATGCATATATTAACACTAAATACAGCACATCCTTCATAACATTCATGTACTATTCCATAATTCATAATTTTTCTGTCATCTTTAAACCATTTTGAACTATTAGAAACCATATTACAACAAACATAAATCTTTGAGTATGTTTGAAGCTCTATCCCTAGAATATATTCCAGAAGTAGGTCTTAGGACAGGTCATTTTTAATTGTGCCAGATTTAATCAGCTGTACTTTAAAAAGTGACTCATCTTCCAATGGTGAATGAGTGTTTATCACTCATAACCTCTCCAATAGTGCATCATATTTAACAATATGAGAATAGAAAAATGTAAATTCATTGCATTACCTTAATCATTTTTCAGGCTAAAAACATTTTTTGTCTTTGTAAATTTTTTTCTGTGAACTACCATTAGCTCATTTCATATTTTTTTTATTTGTGAGAGGCTTTTTAAAAGGAAATTACCTTTGTAAAATATTGCTAATAAATAAAATTAACCTTTAAAAGCATTGTAAATATTTTCTTATATTGTCCTTTGTTGATTGTATTTATAAAGGCTATATTTGTTCTTAACAATTTTAAAACATTTTTAAACAATTTTTTTCAGTAATTTTGTGAACTTTGGATACTGGTTCAAGTGTAGAAAGGTCTTTCCCCACAAGCTTATTTATAAATTCACATAAAAAATCTATTTTCATGACTTCGTTTCAGTTTCCATATACATAGTCTCTCTACAGTGATTCTATTTCGGTTTATCTACTGATATAGAAATACATTTTAATTTTTTTCTATTTATATCTACAGTTATAAATGATTTGAAATTGTTATATTCTAAAGTCTCATGTGCACCGGGATGCATAACTTTTTAACTCTATTCTATTTCATAAATTTGCCTTTGTATTTGTGGACCTATGTAATATATGTTAGCTTTTATTTATTTAAACATTTATTTATTTATCTATCTATCTATTTATTTATTTATTTAATATTTGAGAGAGAATGCGAGTGGAGGAGAGGGGCAGAGAGAGTGAGAGAGAGAATGTTAAGCTCTGATATGGGGTTCAAATCCACAACCTTGGGATCATGACCTGAGTCAAAATCAAGAGTCAGTTGCTCAACTGACTGAGCCACCCAAGTGCCCTGAGTTAGCTTTTAAATATATCAGATAAATTATTCGCATTATTCCTTTCATTAACTTTTCTTAATTTCATATTCAAAATGACTTTCCTGGGAACAAATAAAGTCTGATAATTTTGAGAGACAATATGGCATATTTGGGTTTCTTGGGTTATTATTACCTGTGTGAATATGAAAAAGCTATTTAAATGCCTAGCGCCTTTGTTTCCCTCTCTGTATAATGGCCATAATACTTGTATTTTTTCATAACATTGTGAAAATTATGAAGAAACAAAAGCAAATAAAGCACTTAGTATTATGCCTGGCATATGGTAAACATTATACTTAGTAGTGATTCTATCATTATTCATATTTTATTAAATTATTTAGAAACACTGGCACATCTACAATATCGTGCCTTCTACAATAAGATGAGTTATATCTTTCCATTAATTCAGGACAGACAACCTTTACATCATTTTCTAGGGCTTTAACTTTTCATTTATAGAGATTCCAAATAGTTTTGTTAAGCTCATTTTGAAGAGCTTATGAGTCATTATATCTTCTCATAATTAATTTTATTGACAATTTATTTTTTTAATATTTTCATTTACTTTTGACAGAGAGACAGAGTGTGAGCAGGGGAAGGACAGAGAAAGAGGGAGACACAGAATCCGAAGCAGGCTCCAGGCTCTGAACTGTCAGCATAGAGCCCGACACGGGGCTCGAACTCACGGACCACGAGATCATGACCTGAGCCGCAGTCGGTGCTTTAACCAACTGAGCCACCCAGGCGCCCCTATTAACAATTTAAATTATCCTACTATTTGCAACAATTCCTGAATTTATTCTCTTGTGTTTTTCAGGTATAATTGTGTCACTTAACAATAATGATAAATAACAATAAAATAATGATGAGCTTTCTTTTCAGTTTTTATACTCACCGCTTTTTTCTAATTACATTGACTAAAAATAGTATGTCATTTAAGACTAAAGATAATTTTACTTTCTCTTTTGTAGTAATGTTTTTTTTCTTCTTGTATTTAGAAAAGTAGAAATAATCTTATACTTTCATAAATTTTTATACTTTCATAAATTTCATAAATACTTTCATAAATAACTTCATACTTCCATAATATTTTAATTGTTTATTTATTTATTTTGAGAGAAAGAGAGAGAGAGAGGGCAAGCACAAATAGGGGAGGGGTAGAGAGAGAGGGATAGAGAGAATCCTAAGTAGGCTCCTTGCAGAGTGCATGGAGTCCAAGGTGGGGCTGGAAGTCACAAGCCATGGGATCATGATTTGAGCTGAAATCGAGAGTCCGACACCTAATTGACTGACCCAGGCACCCCAATACTTCCGTAATTTTTATATTTCAAGTATGATCATTGACACCCTTCTACAGCTCCTATCTTTAATGAAATTGTTTCTACTATTTAATCATTTAGCATAATATGGACTTTTAATTTGTACTATGCATTTCAAAATATTAGGAGTATATCCATCAGATAGTAATTTAATGAATTTTCTTACAAACAAATGCCAAAATTTATATATACATCCTGCATATATCTTGGTGTAATAGTAATTTTTTCTTCTCATCTGACCTGTTAATAAGCACATCTATATGACAGATTTTATAATATCAATTCATAAATCCATTCTATATAATTCTATTTTCTTCACTGAAAGAAAATAAGCAGTGAAAGTGTGTGTGTGTGTGTGTGTGTGTGTGTGTGTGTGTGTGTGTGTGCTGAGAAAGAGAGAGAGAGAAGGAGAGAAGAGAGGACATTCTATCCAAAAGCAACGAAAAAATATTCTTACCAAGCACATATAAAACATTCTCCAGGATAGATCATATGTTGGGCCACAAAACCAGTCTTAATAAATTTAACAAAACCAAAATCCTATCAAACCTCTTTTATGACCACAAAGGTATGAAATTGGAAATCAATTATATGAAAAAATTGAAAAATTCACAAATATGTGGAGATTAAATAACGTCCTCCTGAACAATAAATAGGCCAAAAAGAAATAAAAAGAAATTTAAAAGTACCTTGAGACAAATTAAATGGAAATATAACCTACCAAAATTTATGAGATGCACCGAAAGCAACTCTAATAGGTAGGTTTATAGTTATAAATGCTCACCACAAGATACAAGCAAAGCCTCAAATAAACAACCTATCCTTATACACCAAGGAATTAAGAAAAGAACAAAGCCCAAAGTTAATAGAAGGAAGGAAATGACAAAGATTGATAAACCAAACTGACAAATCTTTGGCTAAACTCATCAAGAAAAAAAGAAAGAACTCAAAACCAAAAACGAAAGAGAAGATATTACAACTGATATGGCAGAAATATAAAAAATCATAAAAGACTACTGTGAGCAATTATACATCAACAAATTGGAAAATCTATAAGAAATGGATACATTTTTAGAAAAATACAACCTACCAAGATTGAGTCATGAAGAAATAGAAAATCTGAACAGATTAGTAATCAAAAACTTAGGAAAAAAAAAAAAAAAAAAAAAGCTCGGGACTGGAAGGCCTCACTGGTGAATTCCACCAAACATTCAAAGAAAAATTAATACCAATCCTTTTCAAGCTCTACCGAAAAATAGAAGAGAATAGATCTCTTCCAAACTCATTCTATGAGGCCAATATTACCCTGATACCAAAACAGACAAAGATGCCACTGAAAATTACAGGTCAATATCCCTAATGAGCTCGGATGTAAAATTCTTCAACAAAATGTTATCAAACCAAATTCAACAATACATTAAAAAGCTTTTACACCACGATCAAGTGGTATTTATTCCAGGGATACAGGGCTGGTTCAACATCCACAAATTACTCAAATTAACGAAACAAAGGATAAAAATCATATAATCCCTCAACAGATACACAATAAAGCATTTGACAAAAACATCCATTTATAATAAAACTCTTGACAAAACAGGCATTAAAGGAATGTACTTCACATAATAAAGGTCATATATGTCAAGCTGACAGACAATATATTCAACAATGAAAAGCCAAAAGCCTCTAAGATCAGTAACATGACAAGAATATTCAGTCATGCTGCTTTTATTCAACACAGTATTTGAGGTCCTAGCCACAGCAATTAGGCAATTAAAAAAAATTCAAGACAATCAAATTGGAAAGGAAGAAGGAAAACTGCCACTATTTACAGATGACATATTATATATAGAAAACCCTAGATACTTCATCAAAAAACTGTTAGAACTAATGAATTCAGTAATGTTGCAGAATTCAAAATCAATACACAGAATTCTGTTATATTTCTATACATCAATAATGACCGATAAGAAAGAGAAATTAAGAAAATAATCCCATTTATAATGGCATGGAAAATAATAAAATGCTTAGACTATATTTAACCAAAGTGGTCAAAGACTTATATACTGAAAATTACAAGACATTAAGGAAAGAAATTGAAGAGGACACAAAAAAGAAAAGATATTCTGTGCTCATAGATTATAAGAATTAATATTATAAAATTAAAATGTCCATGCTACCCAAATTAATCTACAGATCCAATGAAATTTCTATCAAAATTCCAAAAGCATTTTTTCACAGAAATACAACTCACAATTCTAAAATATGTATGGTACCACACAAACCCCCAAGAGCCAAAGCGATCTTGGCAAAGAAGAACAAAGCTGGAGGCCTCATGCTCCCTGAGTTCAAATGCTCTTCTTTTTTTTTTAACATTTATTTATTTTTGAGAGACATAGAGACAGAGTATGAGCAGGGGAAGGGCAGAGAGAGAGGGAGATACGGAATCTGAAGCAGACTCCAGGCTCTGAGCCATCAGCACAGAGCTCGACGCGGGCCTCAAACTCACAGACCGTGAGATCATGACCTGAGCCAAAGTCGGCCGCTTAACCGACAGAGCCACTCAGGCACCCCTCGAATGCTCTTCTAAAGCTATAGTAATTTAAGCAGTATGGTATTGGCATAAAAAGAGACACATAGATTAGTGAGACAGAGCAGAAACTCCAGAAACAAACCCATGCATATACAATGAATTAATTATGACAAAGAAGCCAAGAATACCCAATGGTAAAAGGGCAGTCTCTTCAATAAATGGTGCTGTCAAACTGAACAACCTGGAAGAAATGGACAAATTTCTAAACAGCCACACGCTACCAAAACTCAAACGGGGAGAAATAGAAAACTTGAACAGACCCATAACTAGTGAAGAAATTGAATCAGTTATCAAAAATCTCCCAACAAATAAAAAAACCAGGACCAGATGACTTCCCTAGGGAATTTTACCAGACATTTAAAACAGAGTTAATACCTATCCTCCTCAAGCTGTTCCAAAAAATTGAAACGGAAAGGAAACTCCCGGACTCATTCTATGAAGCCAGCATCACTTTGATTGCCAAACCAGATAGAGACTCAGCAAAAAAAAAGAACTACAGGCCAATATCCTTGATGAATATGGATTCAAAAATTCTTAACACGATATTAGCAAATAGAAACCAACAGCATATAAAGAGAATTATCCACCATAATCAAGTAGGATTCATCCCTGGGTTGCAGGGCTGCTTCAATATTCACAAATCAATCAATGTGATACATCACATTAACAAAAGAAAAGAAAAGAACCATATGATCCTGTCAATAGATGCAGAGAAAGCATTTGACAAAATAAAGGATCCTTTCCTAATAAAAACTCTTGAGAAAGTCAGGACAGAAGGAACATACTTAGGCATCATAAAAGCCATTTATGCAAAGCCCACAGCTAATATCATCCTCAATGGGGAAAAACTGAGAGCCTTTCCCCTGAGATCAGGAACACGACAGGGATGTCCACTCTCACTGCTATTTAACATAGTGTTGGAGGTCCTAGCCTCAGCAATCAGACAACAAAGCAAAATAAAAGGCATCAGGAGGGGCACCTGGGTGGCTCAGTTGGTTGAGGGTCCAACTTCAGCTCAGGTCATGATCTCACAGTCCAAGGGTTCAAGCCCCACGTCGGGCTCAGTGCTGACAGCTCAGAGCCTGGAGCTTGCTTCTGATTCTGTGTCTCCCTCTCTCTCTGCCCCTCCCCCACTCATACTATGTCTCTCTCTGTCTCAAAAATAAACATTAAAAAAATTGTTTTTTTTAAAAAAACGGCATCAGGATAGGCAAGGAGGAAGTCAAACTTTCACTTTTTGCAGACGACATGATACTTTACATGGAAAACCCGATGGAATCCACCAAAAGCCTACTAGAACTGATCCATGAATTTGGCAAAGTTGCAGGATACAAAATCAATGTACAGAAATTGGTTGCATTCCTTTACACCAACGATGAAGCAATAGAGAAATAAAGAAACGAATCCCATTCACAATTGCGCCAAAAAACATAAAATATCTAGGAATAAACCTGACCAAAGATTTAAAAGATTTCTACGCTGAAAACTGTAACAAACTTATGAAGGAAATTGAGAAAGACACAAGGAAATGGAAAAACATCCCACGCTCATGGATTAGAAGAATAAATATTGTCAAGATGGCAATACCCAAAGCAATCTACACATTCAATGCAATCCCAATCAAAATTGCACCAGCATTTTTCTCAAAGCTAGAGCAAACAATCCTAAAATTTATATGGAACTACAAAAGACCCCAAATAGCCAAAGTAATACTGAAGAATAAAACTAAGGCGGGAGGCATCACAATCCCAGACTTTAACCTCTACCTCAAAGTGGTAATCACCAAGACAGCATGGTATTGGCACAAGAACAGACACATAGACCAATGGAATAGAATAGAGAACCCAGAAATGGACCCACAAGCATATGGCCATCTAATCTTTGACAAAGCAGGAAAGAGTATCCAATGGAAAAAAGACAGCCTCTTTAACAAATGGTGCTGGGAGAACTGGACAGCAACATGCAGAAGAATGAAACTAGACCACTTCCTTACACCACTCACAAAAATAAACTCAGAATGGATGACGGACCTGAATGTGAGACATGAAACCATCAACATCCTAGAGGAGAAAGCAGGAAAAAACCTTTTTGACCTGAGCTGCAGCAATTTCCTATGCGACACATCTCCAAAAGCGAGGGAATTTAGAGCAAAAATGAACTATTGGGATCTCATCAAGATAAAAAGCTTCTGCACAGCAAAGGAAACAATCAACGAAACAAATAGACAACGGACTGAATTGGAAAGGATAATTTCAAATGATATATCGGATAAAGGACTAGTATCTAAAATCTATAAAGAACTTACCAAACTCCACACCCGAAAAACAAATAATCCAGTGAAGAAATGGATTCATGGCCAACAGACACATGAAACGATGCTCAAAGTCACTCATCATCAGGGAAATACAAATTAAAACAACACTGAGATACCACCTCACACCAGTTAGAGTGGCTAAAATGAATAAATCAGGAAACTATAGATGCTGGCGAGGATGTGAAGAAGCAGGCACCCTCCTACACTGTGGGTGGGAATGCAAACTAGTGCAGTCGCTCTGGAAAACGGTGTGGAGGTTCCTCAAAAAAAATGCAAATAGAGCTACCCTTTGACCCAGCAATAGCACTGCTAGGAATCTACCCGAGACACAGGAGTGCTGATGCATAGGGGCACGTGTACCCCAATGTTCATAGCAGCACTTTCGACAATAGCCAAATCATGGAAAGAGACTAAGTGTCCATCAACTGTTGTATGGATAAAGAAGAAGTAGTATATATATATACATAATGGAATACTATGAGGCAATGAGGAAGAATGAAATCTGGCCATGTGTAGCAACATGGATGGACCTGGAGGGTGTTATGCTAAGTGAAATAAGTCAGTCAGAGAAAGACAGATACCATATGTTTCTACACATAGGTGGATTTTGAGAGACTTAGCAGAAAAGTCTAGGATTTTGATGGTTTCGTGTCTCACATTCAGGTCCCTCATCCATTTTGAGTTTATTTTTGTGAATGGTGAAGGAAGGGGAAGAGGGGAAAGGAAAAAAAAAACACAGAGAGGGAGAAGACAAAACATAAGAGACTCTCAAAGACTTAGAACAAACTGAGGGGTAAGGGGGGTGTCAGAGGGGGGAGAGTGGGTGACTGGCACAGAGGAGGGCACTTGTTGGGATGAGCACTGGGTGTTCATCCAGTGGAAATCAATTTGACAATAAATTATTAAGAAAAAAAAAGGAAGCTAGCCAGGTCTGTTTTACTGACTTATCAGGTATCTAGTAAAGGATTGATTTATCCCTAAAAATTTTAAGTTAAATTAAACTAAGCACGTCTTGATATTTAAAAAAAAGTACATTAGGAGCTAAGCTGCAAAGTGGAAGAAGATATGTCAATTAAAAGACCTAAACAGAATATATAAATTATAAAAAATATATAAATAACAAAAAGAATATATAAATAACAAAAAAGCAAAAAACTGAAATTTAAAAGAACAAAAGACCTAATAAAAGAGGGAATATTCAAATGGCCAATAAACATAGAAAAAGGTACTCAACTGAATTAGTCATTAGAAACTACCAATTTAGATGCACAACTTGTCTGCTGGAGATATGGGGCTATATTAACAAAACAATAAAGCGATGAAATTTTTCATACATATGTAGACATTTCACTCATGAAAAGTGTATTTCAAATTAATTGGAAAAGGAGATACTATTCAATTCGATGTGGGGAAAATTGGCTATCCATTTGGAAAACATAGTTCATCATACAGAAAAATAAATTCTAGACTGATTCCAGCCTATGTGTAAAACTAGAATCACTAAAAGAAAATCTAGAAGAATATACTTTATGTTTTCTTCATGGGGAAATCTTTCTTATGTAAATAAAGAAAACCCACAAAAGTTATAAAAGAAAAAAAGCTTGATAAATTTAACTAAATAACTGGATAAAGCTTTCCCATACAATACATAGCAAAATATGAAGATAAGTGGGAGACTGGACATAAAAACGCTATATATTTAACATAAAAAAGAAAGTTTTATCCATAATTCATAAATGCATTTATAATTAGGAAGAAAAATATAATTTGATATAGAACTAGGTAGATAGCAGAAATAATAGGAAATGAAATACAAATGGAATTTTAAAATACAAAAACATGCTTTCCTTCAATAATAGTTCAGAAATGCAAATTCAAACAATAAAGTATGATTTGTTACCATTTTGTTAAAATTTAAAAGATAAATTTAAACCCTACATTGGTGATGAGGTCAAGAAATAGGCATGCTCATAAACTCTTGGTAGGAATATAATTGATACACTGGCAACTTCAGTGTCAATTTCAACTGGCAGGATCAACAATTTTCTTTTAATTTGTCTATACTTTGACCTCAAGTTTCACTTCCTGGAATCTACCATACAGAAACAGTAGCAAATGTACATAAAATTATATTGTTTGTAATAGCAAAAAAAAAAAAAAAAAACCCACACACAACTAGTACTTACGCACTTATTAATAAATCATGATATAGCCTTATCATGGGATACTTTCCCTCCATTAAAAAGAATGATGTAGCAATATATACTGGGACATGAAAGAGAGACATGAAGTAATCTTGAAGACATACTATTAAAATCAAAGAGCAAGTTGTAGAGGAATAGTTTACTATGATGCCATTATAACTTAAAAAACAAAAAACAAACCCTAAGTCAGATGTGTGTAACTCTATTAAAAAGGCCTGGTGGTGCCTGGCTGACTCAGTCAGTTAAGTGTCAGACTTCGGCTCAGGTCATGATCTCACAGTTTGTGGGTTCCAGTCCCATATTAGGCTCTGTGATGACAGCCCAGAGCCTGTAGCCTGCTTTGGACCTGCTTTGGATTCTGTGTCTCCCTCTCTCTCTGCTCCTCCCCTGATCACGCTCTGTTCTTCTGTCTCTCAAAAATAAATAAACATCGAAAAAAAATTTAAAAAGAAAAAAAAAGCCTGAATCACTATTACCAGTAGTTACTTTGGGGGAATTGAGCTGGGGGAAAATGATGTTAGAGAAAACTTGATCCTAAAATTCTTATTATTCGACTTGGTTTTACTATTGGGTATTTCCCATACCATATTTGAAAATTTTTAAAAGGAAAAACAGACATATTTAGAAAGTTGGAAATATAATTTATCAAATGAGAAATGATAGGACAAAGAGAATGCCAACATGCCAAACCTGGTTGACCAAAATGTTTATAATACCTATAATCTTTACAAAGGTGGAATGTAGGCAGCATTTGTGAGACAGACTTCATCATGTAGACCTTAAAAATCCATTGTCTTGGGGCGCCTGGGTGGCTCAGTCGGTTAAGCATCCGACTTCAGCTCAGGTCACGATCTCACGGTCTGTGAGTTCGAGCCCCGCGTCGGGCTCTTTGCTGACAGCTCAGAGCCTGGAGCCTGATTCTGATTCTGTGTTTCCCTCTCTCTGCCCCCCCCCCCCCCCCCCCCCCCGCTCACGCTCTGTCTCTATGTCTCTCAAAAATAAATAAATGTTAAAAAAAATTAAAAAAAAAATCCATTGTCTCGAAGGCAGCAAGAGGTAGAAGTGGTAAGAGGTGGACAGTAATTGGAACTAAGGGATGTAAGGTTTTTAATAGCATTCAAAATCCCAGTAGCAAATCAAAGAGCAAGGAGGTCAGAACAAAGAGGAGTATCCATACCTAGAAAACCAGGAACTTGTGAAAAGAGGAAGGGCTCCAAATGCAGAGTCTGCTAAATACAGGAATTTGCATTCACCCAGACCTATTTGCATTCCCAGCTTCAGACTACAGTGAAGTCAGGATATGGAGCAGTTACACGGATGTCAGGTGCTGAGTTCCAGACTTCCTTTATGACCAGGCCCCTCTCCTGGCCTCTTGGCAGTTCTCTACAGAACTTCTCCACTGTAAGTATCTCCTCCTTTGTAGCGAACTCACCCTGTCCCTTTCAGCCTGTTAACAGCAAAACGAAGTTGGCTAGCGAATGTCATGGGGCAAGCAGCAGGAAGAGCAGGAGGAAGGGTGAGTGCCATTTCTAGGTCATCCCTGCCTCAATCTTACAGTCCCTGCACCAGTGTGGTATTCCTACAGACAGACATAAAGACCCAGTGGGCCAAATCTCAAATAATGAGAAGCAAGCTATGGCCGGATAAATTATCCTAACATTTACGTGAATTACCAGAGACACCCCTGCTGGACCTCCCCAAGGAGTCTTCCTAGATACTTGCTGTGGTAAACAATCAAAAATAAAGTGAGCTAAAAGGGAAAATAGTTGGTCTAACCTTCACACTATTTCTGACTTTTATTTCAGAACTAATTAAAAATATAAAAAGGATGAAATTTAGTTTCAAATATTACGTAAAATTAAAGGATCTGAAAAAAATCTATATAATCACACACATAGGCAATTATTTGACCAACAGCTGTGACATTTGCTTATTCTCTGGTTGAGACAACTAAATGAAAAATTCACCCTCCTGTGACAGTTTCTGAAAAGCAGCAGTAGCTTAATATAATTCTCCATGTGATGCTTTCATGAGCAAGGCCATTTTAATTCCCAAATTTCATTTTGAGCAATATATAAACATTTCTGCTTCACCATGACTCTTCAGACACTTTTTAATTATCATAATTAATTATAGTAACTATGACTACCATTAATATCACCTTCAGGGCACGGCACTGTATGAGCTGATGACAAATCCAGCTATCACTAAGGGTCATTCTCTGGACTCCAGTTAAGTTAAAAGTATGGGGTAAACGGCATTATATCAGAGACAGGTTAATTAAAACCATAAAGAAGATTCCAGACAAAGGACAAAGAAGTAGCATTTAACACCAAACATTTTACATAGTGCCATTCAAATTGATTATTTTTATCTCATATGATCTAAAATTTTTCCTTTGTATTTTGGAGTTAATTCACTTTTTAACAACTATGTGTTTCTGCAATTTAAATAGAATTTGGAGCCAAACGAAGGAAACTAAGAGGCAGGCAGTACATGTAGCAGGTAGGAGCTTGGGCACTGAAGTCAAACTGCCAATTTTTTTTTTAATCTTACTCAATCACTTGCTATTACAAAATCTTAGGCAAGTTACAAAAGCTCTAACTAGCATTTAGGACACATAGCTGATGCTGGGATTAAGTGAGCTAGTGTATGGAGAGAACTCTGTATATGCCTGGCATTAGCCTGTTGGTTCATGGGAACAGAAGTTCTGTCTTGCTCAAAATGAGCCTTCCAGTACCTAATATGTCTGAGTAAGTGCTCAGAAAGTATATCAAGTGTTGGAATGTCTCCTTGGAAACCCAGTGTGAGAAGTTCTGCAGATTACTACAGTTCTGCAGTGGATGATGGTTTACTTGCATAAAGGAGCTGACAATCAACTTTCAAAACCAAATTCTAGACCCAAAAGCTAAGTCTTTTGAAAGCATCTTGTAAATAAATAATATTTTTCTACCCCTGAAGACCCATACCCCAGTTTGACTAGCTTAAGCCTCCTTCTAAAGGACCTTGTCTTTCCAATTCAAAGTTGTATCTTGGGGCTTTAGGATTAAGTAAAGGAAAGAAGTTGGTTACTGGTACAGAGAAGTGCTTTTTCCTAAATTGGCCAAATATCTCAAATCAACATTCTAGTTGAGGATTTCACATACATTTCACCAAAGTACCCACTGGCCTTTGTTCTCAAATAGATATCAAGAAATAATATCCAAGTCATGGATTTCAGTATCTCATATAGTGGAAACTTAGCTTTATATGCCTGGCTTGGACAGTCATGGGGTAGTCAGGATTATATTGTGCCCCAGTGACATTTCAAAATTAGACATGAATGCCCGACCTTAGGAAAGTGTGCTCTGCTCTCTTCTAAGAACCCAAGAAGGCCCTCCCTAGAAAGCACATGCTGGAGAGGAGGCTTGGTAGATCTGTGTTCTGCATTAAGAATGAAAAATCCCTTGTGTAGATGACACTATGGCATTACATTGGGAGGCTTACTCATGCTCTAAATTAGTCCCTTTGAAGAATTATTCCTGATGAACCTGTTAGCACCTGTGCTGCTGTTAAGCCATCTCAGGTCTTCTTTAGCCAGACTGCTCTGGCCACATAGCTCTGGTCTAATAAATCATAAAGGTGGAACCTCGGATACCAGCTAGTGGTCAGAACTGCCCAGAATGCTGCAGTTGCACCTTGGCTGATTGCCTTTCCCATGACCTAGATCCTGAAATCAACTGTACCCCAGGTGTGAGCATTACTTCTCTTCCTTCCCCATCAATTTAGTGTTCATTTATACTCTTCTTTTGTCCTTATTAATTCAGGCTTATTCTGCAGCCAGCCCCTTTCCCTCTCCTGGACTGTGCTCCAGGTGGAGACCCAAACCCATGGAATGAAACCCCCTCTCAAGTCAAGCAAACTGAATCCTGATCCTGTATGTTACCCAATAGCATCAAAGCAGAATTTTTCAAATTTGAGTACTATGTGGACACTTTTTAGCAGAAAGTGTTTATTTTCCTGAATTGTAACAAATTATTTTTAAATAAAAAGCAACTTTAAAAACTATAGACATCAGGGGCACCTGGGTAACTCAGTCAGTTTAAGCATCTGACTTCAGCCAAGGTCATGATCTCATGGTCCGTGAGTTCGAGCCCCATGGAGCCTGCTTTGGATTCTGTGTCATCCTCTCTCTCTGCCTCTCCTCCACTCACACTCTGTCTTTCTGTCCATCTCTCTCTCAAAAATAAACATTAAAAAATAATTTAAAAAATATCAAGTATAGACATTATAAAAGTACAGACATGAAATTAGGTGTATGCTTCTTTTTTTTATACTTCTTCATAACTACTCTTAAACATTTATAAAGCTAAATTAAATAGAAAATACAAAACAAATACAGTTTAGATTAACAAAATTAATATAATGTGACAGTCGATGCCATTTTACTGAAAATAAAGTTTTGCTTTCATGATGAATATAATACTGACTGCTTCGAGGCAGATTCTCTTGGGAACTTCCACAATCCGATGTTATGTGATGACTAGATTCTGCCAGACTTCTTTCAGATTAGTATAAGACCTGTGTATAGAGCATTATCTGACATTTGGCCTTCATTTCATACAAATATATAATTTATCAATAAGCTTGCCTATGTTCTTTTTTTTTAATTTTTTAATGTTTATTTTTGAGAGAGAGAGAGAGTGTGTGTGTGAAAGGGGCAGGAAGAGAGGAAGATGCAGAATCTGAAGCGGGCTCCGGGCTCCAGGCTCCAGGCTCAGAGCTGTCAGCACAGAGCCCAACGTGGGGCTTCAGCCCATGAACCGTGAAATCATGATCTGAGCTGATGTCAGATGCTTAACCAACTGAGCCACCCAGGTGCCCCAGTCTATGTTCTTTTATATTGACTCATAACCATTAGAGTAGTTTTGGAAATAGTATGTTAGTATTAAATGCATCACCCAGATAATTGCAAACATAGACAAATGATAATCATTGAACTAAAAGAAATTAAGAAATAAAATTTTAAGCACCTCCTAGAGGTTGAATGTTTATACTCCCTCAAATTTATGTTTTGAAACTGAAGCTCCAGTGTGATGGTATTAGGAGGTAGAGCCTCTGGGAGGTGATTGGGCTGTGATCTCATGAGTGGAATTAGTGGCCTCACAAAAGTTCTCATAACACCTCCCTTCACTGTGAGGATACTGTGAAAAGATATCTGTTAGTGAGGAAGCAGGCCTTTACCAGACACTGAATCTTCTAATGCCTTGATCTTAGACTTCTTATCCTCTAGAATTGTGAGAAATAAATTTCTGTTGCTGCCCAGTCTATGGTATGCTGTTACAGAAGCCTGAACAAATTAAGAGACTAAGAAAGCTCCCATATTGAATTCCTAGGTCACTGAGAATAAGTCCAAAGACCTGAATGGGTCCATAGATTTGAAATCCTGTGAATTGCCTTCTATAGATAGAATTTTAGGTACAAGTCATACAGAGATTTGAATAGTTATAGGAATCAATAATATTCACACAAGTAGAATTAGTTCAGAAGTAATTCTAAGTTGTGTGTGATCTATGGCAAACTGGAGAGACTATGACCTGCCTAAAGGAAGCAATTGCTACTCACTACCTGAATATAGCAACCAAATAAGAACCATGCCATCTTCTGATTTTACATGAATTTTCAATTCTTCAAGAAAGGAGAAATAGAAATCAAGACTTTTAAGCGAAATTCTCTAATTTTTAAATCTTTCAAAGTAAGTTAAAAATTTTAATTTTTTAATGTTTATTTATTTTTGAGAGAGAAAGCATGAGCAAGGGAGGGGCAGAGAGAGAGACACACACACAGACTCGGAAGTAGGCTCCAGGCTCTGAGCTGTCGGCACAGACCCTGATGTGGAGCTCGAACTCACAAACCATGAGATCATAACCTGAGCCAAAGTCAGACACTCAACGGACTGAGCCACCTAGGCACCCCATAAGTTAAGAATTTTAACCATTCTATGGGCCAAACAAAATTATATTTGTAGTAATATGTGCCCTGGGAGCTATAGCTTCTAATCTCTGATTAGTGCTGACCAGACACTATCCAGAACTATTCGGCAGGTCAAGGGATAAAGGTGACGCCATGGGAGGCATAAAGGAAAGACTTTTAGAAGCAGCGACTTTGGAGAGAGATCACTATGACTTAGGACACTAACCTGGTGAGAACTTGAGTTAAGAAGAGTCTCCAGGAGCCATTGTTTCCGAGTGAGCCTCCTGGGCAGAGAGTAGCCAGCCAATGCTACCAAGAAAGACAAACTACTGTTTGGAATAGTAGATGAGAGTGTTAAGTGGGGGAACTACATTCCCAGTACTGAGGACCTGCCAACCAGCATTCTCATGTGCTACACCCAGGCGATCTCTAGCATCCTAGAATGAGTCACCACTAAAAGCTAAAGGCTGTGAGGCTTGCCATTTTCTACTCACTGCAGGGATGAATGAATTTCCTTGTAAGAGAGCATGTAGAATAAAATTATCTGGAATTGCTGAGAAGTCTTAATTATATAAACTTTCATTGTGGTGGGTGTGGCCCAAGAGAAGAAGGCTACATAGAAAACAAGCAAATTCACTTTATTAGAATTTTTATGATAGAAATGAAACAGTCACACCTAGGAAGTACAATGTGACCAATGACAAACACTCTCTTAACAGCCTTCAAGGGTCTTGAAACAATCAGAAAATTTGTGGTTTTTTTAAGTTTGCATTGTTCAAATATGAATTTAAGGTTTAGGTTTTATAAACTTACAGCACATATTCTGTGCTATGAATGAGTTGCTATTTTCTATACCTTTACCACAGATTATTTTACTGAAATCAATTAATTTCTGAACACATCAAACATGCATTTGTTTTGCGCTGAAATTGATTAGGGAAATAAAATAGGTGACGTTGGAATGAAAGGTTAATGTTATTCTGACATCCTTCCTGAGCACTGGCAAGGGTCAGTGCATGTTTTGGCATTTTTGTCCAGCAAATGAAAACCACCACTCAACACCATGGAAAATACTAGAGCACAAGCCACCAAAGAAAAAATTCTCCAAGAGTCAGATGCTTAAGGATCACAACTGCCAACACCAAGCTAATTTAACCCTAAATTAAACATTCCCTTGCTAGTGGGACCTCTTCATAAGGAAGATGTAAGTTGTCCTTTCTTCCTTATCTAGGAAAAATATGAATGTTTTGAAGTCCAGGACAATAATAGACAGAAATAAAATTTGCTATATCTATATGTCTAAACAATTTTAATTATGAACTACCTCTTCGTGGTTCCTTCAATAAGAGAAAAATTTAGGTAAGGAATAGTACTAGAGTTATGGCTGATAATTTACAAGTCTATGTCATTTATTTCATAAGACAACTTAAAGGAACCCTATCCAGGGAACTGGAGGATACCTACCCAATTGTTAGTATATACAGTTAGGATAGAAGCCTAACAGTCCACTCTGATGTCTATTAAATTTCCTATGAATTCTATTATTAAATTGTCTTTGTTTCCCTTTCAAGAATAAGATGCAAATGCAGTGCAGAATCTTAAAAGAACATGACGATGATTGGGTACAAATTAGAACTCTATTCCATACTAACGGCACTATCAGATCTCTTTGCCATCTGCGAACTCTTCCCTGAAAGAGACAGATGTGAAAAAACGAGGAAGATGTGAACTCTCTATACACTAGAGCTAATTTGGCTCTCTTTTTCAAACTGAGTTCCAATTTCAAAATTCTCATTTAAAAACTTCAGACAATTGGTTTGGGGTTGGAGAAGAAACCTAATGCGTCTGCTGGCACAGTTCCAGCCTCTATATCATCGGTCTGCATTCCTGGGAGTATCTCCATTAGCTGGAGGTGAAAAAGCTAAAATGCAGTTTAAACCAAAAAATAAAAGAGACTGGAGAAGAAGGAAAAGGACCAACCTTCAAAGTAGTAGAGGAACATTAATCAATATCTCCACTCAGCCACTGGTTAGGACGATCAAGAAAAGCATAAGTTTCCATGTCCAGATCTAAAAGAAAGTTGGATGAGCAAAAGGAAATCAGGCAAGAACATTTTAAAAGCTGGGCCTTTGCTCAGATAATTTAATAAGGTCTGTAGCTTATCTTGTGGATTTCGTGGTAGTATATACGTGGGATGGGAAAAATTCCATTCCTGAAGACTGAAAGCCTATGGTCTTCCTTTCTTAGTAGCAGAAGGAAAAATTGAAGGGGAAATAAAAAGGATACGGAAGTGGCCAGTAAACTTGATAGGGGGCAGAAGGATACAGTTCTTAACTTTAAAAATTATTTCTAGGTGTGTAAACATATATTGAAATCCTTCAAAGGGCAGCTGATTGCTTTCCTTCAGTCCTGAGTAGCTTTCCACCCTCTATCAGCCATTGTGAGCTACATAAAAGAAATTAGTCATCACATCACAATGAATTATTTGGGGCTCCTCTATATCAGAGCTAACACAATTGTGGCTTCATGCCATTATTAAGTCAGCATCAGGCAGAGGCTCATTAAAGGTGGTAACATACATCTTTGTCACAGGAAGAGCTGCTTAAAGTGTAGAGTACAAGAAAATATTCGCCACTATTGACTTGAGAGGCAAAAATGCTCTCTATCATAATACTTCTACAATTCTAAGCATGTAAGATTGATTTAATCCTAAAAGATGGTCTTATACAAAGTTCTTTACGTAT
Organism: Paguma larvata; assembly: GCA_030068075.1. Taxonomy (NCBI): domain Eukaryota; kingdom Metazoa; phylum Chordata; class Mammalia; order Carnivora; family Viverridae; genus Paguma; species Paguma larvata. Next base: position 75,749,156 of record CM057825.1, read on the forward strand.
AAAGAAATTTTAAAAAAAAGAACAACTCTTCCCCCAATTCCACTAACGGATACAGTTCTTAACTTTAAAATTTTTTCTAGGTATGTACACATGTATTTAAATCATTCTAAGGCCAGCTGATGGCTTTACTGCACATCCCTATCCCCCAAATTATACTCATCTTCAGCACATAAAAATAAATTAGCAGGCCTGACAATTTATTGCCTAAGCCAGTATCTCCCCATACCCGCTTCCTTATAGCCACCTAGCATGTTCTCAGAGGCTTCTGGAGAGGAACTACACATGAATTCATTTGATCAATTTCATGCCTCTATCAAATTTTTTAGAGTCCAAAGCCTACTAATATCATCAGACAATTGGGACACAGTGATTTAACTAGGCATCTCAGTACCAAAGGTGCTAAATGAATATATGATAATCAGACTCCGTTAAGTGACAAGTTTAGCCAGTGTTCTCTGCTCTCTTACCTTGTAAGACTGGCATCTTCCTCTGCCTTGCTATAAAACTGCTACAGTGTGTATTCCTCTGTCAAATGTCATGACAACTTATGAAAGAGAGGAATTTAATTGTCAAGTACCTTCTGGGAAGACAGAAATCCGGAGGCCTATTTCCTGACTGCTCCTCACTGAATACATGCTTTTCAGACTATACCAAGGCATCAGCAGAAAGAAAAGTATATATACTGGGCTAGCAATACTATTCATACTTGTAATAAAGGAACAACGAAAAATGAGTGATAAAATTAAGTGTATCCTGTGTGGACCCATTCAGCCAATGAGTATTTTCAGGAAATATAATAGGTTTCACCTGAAAAACGACAGATGATTGGCCCAGATAAGTGGCCTGTAATTACTTGCACTTTACAAAAGCATGCTGATTAAACACTATATAAAGAATTTACCCAGAAGGTTAATAAATATGGACTCAAGATCCTTTGTCATGATAGGAAACAGCCTGGCTAAGGTACAGAGAGTAAGGAAGAAATTGAGCCTAGAGATGAGTGACCAGCCAAATGTCACAAGCTTCAATACTAGAACCAGTTTGCTTATTTACTTAAAGGATTAAAGTCTTGAAGAAGAAAGGTGAGAGATTGATGACATTTCTGATATTCTTGGGGAATGAGATGAAGAAGGGTGAAAGGCATGTTTTATGGTGCTTGCACCTCCCATAATGAAAACTGGAGCCAGGGCACAAAACGGGAGCAGAACCATAGTCTAGTAGAATTGGCTCACCCAGAGAAAGTAGTGAATAGAATAAAAATTAAAAACATTTGTCAGTTCACACTTCTTAACTATATTAGAGAGCCTTCAGTTTCCAATCCCTGTTGTTTAGTGAAAATAAAGTTGGTCAAAGCACTTTTCTGCCTTAAACATCTGGATTTGGAGTCAAGGTCATGAATTATAAGTCATTTCTGTATCATTAATGATCTCTTCCTGAGAAAGTCCTAGCACTGTTCCAAGAATTTAAGTTTTCTACCTAAACCCCAAGAACTTGATGGTGGAATAAAATATGTACAAACCCAGATTAGAATTGAAAGTTAATAAAGATTAGTGTAATTGTAATGCTAGTTCCTCCATACTCTGGTATAACCTCCATTCAGGGAGGTACCCAAAATAACTAAAGGCAGGCATCTGCAACATTAAAAAAAAAGTAAACTAAACTATGTCTTCAAAAAGTAATAGAATTTCAAAGTTAGAAAAGACCTAACATATCTCTTTTCTTGATCCCCTTATTTTGTAAGTCAAAGAACTATAGCATTATATGTCACCTACTCAGGACCAAGCAGGATTTTATGCATTTGCTTATTTATTTATTTATATTTTTAATAATGAGATATGAGAGTTCATTATGATGTAATTGGCAAGGAAATTTTAGTTATTTTTGTGACATATAACATTTTGAAAATTTAGAATATCAAGTAATGACCTTGTATGAAAACACATTTAAATTTTAGAAATTATATGTATTTTGAGCAGTTATAGCATTGACCCAAGCAATATAACCTAAGATTTATTATTATTTTTTTATCAGGGCTTTTTAAGTAACATATATTTTTTACTATAATTTGTTGTCATGTTGGCTAGCATACAGGGTATACAGTGAGTTCTTGGCTTCAGGAATAGATTCCCATGATTCATTGCTTACATACATCACCCAGTGTTTTCCTAACAACTGCCCTCCTCAATGCCCATCACCCATTTTCCCTCCCAACCCCTAACAACCTTCAGTTTGTTCTCTGTATTTAAGAGTGTCTTTCGGTTTGTCTTCCTCTCTGTCTGAAACTATTATTTTCCCTTTTCCTTCCCCCAAGGTCCTCTGTTAAGTTTTTCAAATTCCACATATGAGTGAAAACATATATCTGACTTATTTCACTTAGCATAATACCCTCCGGTTCTAACCATGTTGTTGCAAATGGCAAGATTTCATTCTTTCTCATTGTGGGGTAGTATTCCATTGTATATATAAACCACATCTTCTTTATCCATTCACCAGCTGATGGACATTTAGGCTCTTTCCGTAATTTGGCTATTGTTGAAAGTGCTGCTATAAACCTTGGGGTATGTGTGTCTCTATCACTCCTGTATCCTTTGGATAAATTCCCAGTAGTGCTATTGCTGAGTCGTAGGGTAATTCTATTTTTAATTTTTTTAAGGAACCTCCACATTATTTGGTGGTTGAACCAGTTTGCATTCCCACCAACAATGCAAGATGGTTCCCATTTCTCCACATCCTCACCACCATGTGTTGTTGCCTGAGATGTTGGTTTTAGCCATTGTGACCTGTGTGAAAAGGTATCTCAATGTAGTTTTGACTTATATTTCCCTGATGATAAGTGATGTTGAGCATCTTTTCATGTGTCTGTTGGCCACCTGGATGTTTTCTTTGGAAAAGTGTCTATTCATGTCTTCTGCCCACTTCTTCACTGGATTATTTGTTTTTCAGGTGTTGAGTTTGGTGAATTCTTTATAGATTTTGGATACTAACTCTTTACCCAATACATTATTTGTAAATATCTTTTCTCATTCCATCAGTTGCCTTTTAGTTTTGTTGATTGTTTCCTTTGCTGTGCACAAGCTTTTTACCTTGATGAGTTCCCAATGGTTCATTTTTGCTTTTATTTCCCTTGCCTTTGAAGACATTTCAAGTAAGAAGTAACTGCAGCTGAGGTCAAAGAGGTTATTGTCTGTTTTCTCCTCCAGGGTTTTGATTGTTTTCTGTCTCACACTTAGCTCTTTCATCCATTTTGAGTTTATTTTTGTGTATGGTGTAAGAGAGTGGTCCAGTTTCATTTTCTGCATGTTGCTGTCCAGTTCTCCCAGCACCATTTACTAAAGAGACCCTCTTTTTCTATTGGATACTCTTTCCTCAGCCAGGATTCTGATAACCAGAGCACAACATCCATGTTTTATGGAGGTTCCAGCTTTTTTTTTTTTTCACTTCCATTTGCATGGTGAACATTTTTCCATCTCTTCACTTTCAATTTATATGCATATTTATGTCTGAAGTGAGTCTCTCGTAAGCAGCATATAGATGGATCTTTTTTTTATCCATTCTGCCACTCTATGTCTTTTGATTGGAACATTTAGACCATTTCCATTTAAGGTAATCAATATGTATGCATTTATTGCCACATTTAAAGTTTGTTTTCTGGTTGTTTTGCAAAGGATATAGCCGATAAGGGGTTAATAGCTACAATATATAAAGAACTCTCACAACACCAAAATAAAGCCATTCCAATAAAAAAAAGTTGGCAGAGGACCTGAATAGACATTTCTCTAAATAAAATATATAAGTGGTCAGCAGACATACTAAAAGAACCTCAACATCACTAATCATCAAGGAAACACAAATCAAAACTACAATGAGACATCACTTCACACCTGCTAGAATGACTAAAACTAAGAAGGCAAGAAAGAAGAGTTGGTGAGGATGTGGAGAAAAAGGAATCCTTGTGCACTGTTGGTAGGAATGTAAACTGGAATAGTCACTGTGGAAAACAGTATGGAGTTTCCTCAAAAAATTAAAAATAGCAATATGATATGATCTAATAATTCCACTACTAGGTAACTACCCAGAGAAATGGAAATGCTAACTCGAAAAGATATATGCACCTCTATGTTTATTGGAGAATTGTTTACAATAGCCAAGACATCGAATTAACCTAAGTAACCATTAATAGACAAATGGATAAGGAAAATGTAATATGTATATATCATACATATATACATATATATATCATACATATACATACATATATATTTATCATATACGTACATGCTCATACATATAAAATGGAATATTACACAGCCATAAAAAGGATAATATCAAGCCATTTGAGACAACATGGAAGGACTTAAAGGGTATTATGCTAAACGAAATAAGTCAGACTGAGAAAAAGAAATATCATATGATTCCATTCATAAATAGAATGTTAAAAGAAATTGATGAACAAACAAAAAGCAGAATCAGAACTGTGAATACAGAAAACAAACTGAGGTTGACAGAGGCAGGAAAAGTGGGTGGTTGGACAAAATGGGTGAAGAGGAGAGGGAGATACAGGCATCTAGTTATGGAATGAGTAAGTCATGGGAATAAAAAGCAGAGTACAAGGAATACAATCAGTGATATTATAACAGTGATGTAATGGGACAGATGGTAGATATACTTGTGGTGAACCTAACAATGTATAAACTAGTCATATCACTACGCTGTTCACCTGAAACTAATGTAACACTGTGTCAACTATACTCAAGTTAAAAAAATGAAAAAGTTAGTATTCTATGACTCCTATCCTAGACATCCATCTACTACACACAGGCTTGTGTTTTCTTTTTGCCTTACAAGCTTCAACAACTCTAGGTCCTACATCGCAAAGCTCAGTATTCTATACTACACCGTTATTTGTGAGTATTGTTAAACATACCACCCCACATCCAGGTCTAATTTGTAAGGAATAGAACAACTTGAGTCTCTGTTGAAAATTTTGTCAGTCTTAAAACTGGCCTTAAGTTATGTGTAGAAATAACAAATTTTAAATTTCTCAGTTTCTGAATTTATTCTACATGAGCCAATGGAATGTACAAATTTATTCCAGGATTCATTAATTCAAGGCATAATATGTAGGAAAAATGGACCATCCAGTTATTTTTCATTATCTTGTTTTAGCTGATATGCCTACAGAGTCAGGATTATCTTTCATCACAGGCTTTGAATCCTCCTGATTTCCTAGAAAAATTAGACGATGAGTACATCATCTAAAGATGCAGCCAAGCATATATTAAAGTATCAGAGAAATTGAAAGCTTTGGGATACAGACTTAGTTACTGCATTTAAGTGGATTTCAAGAAAATTGAACAAATTTCAATGAAATACATATGGAATGAAACCATGCCAGCTCTCACCCACTTTAACATAATTCTTTGCCAAACCCTGGAATCATCCTAGGTGATTGTAAGAACCATGTGATCTATTCATCCAAGCCCGTATGGTTCCTGTAACCCATCAGCTCAAATGATATTCATCTCCTCTCTAAGCACCATGGATAATTTTCCAAAACTTTCTTTCTCATGCAATCTCACACCTTACCCACTCCCTCTTCCACTGTAATGGTCCTACAGCTAGAAGTCAGTCCTACAATTCACCTGTTCTATACTCACATTCATCTGCCTATGCAATCACCTGAATTGATGCCATGACAGACTTGAGAATTATAATTTCATTGGCCCACAGAAATCTCTTTTGTCTCGCCTGAAAAATTTCATCTTTGTTCTCTTGGTGTCTTTTCCAAAACTTTATCTTTTTATTCAAGTATCTCAGCCCAATATTTTCTCATTCTTTCTCATCAAATGATATGACTTCCTACTTCACAAAGTAAGTACACCTGAATCAGGATAATCAGGTTTGAACTGTCTAAATGTCCCCATCCCTGAAAAAAAAGAAAACAAAACAGACTTCTTTCTTTTATAATATTGGTCAGTTTGTTTGTTTGTTTTGAGAAAGCGAGCATGCAGGGGAGGGGCAGAGGAAGCAGGCTCCCATCAGCAAAGAGCCTAATGTGCAGCTCAATCTCACAAATTGTTAGATCATGACCTGAGCAAAACACAAGAGTTGGACGCTTAACCAACTGAGCCACCAAGGCACCCCAAGAAACCAGACTTCTATTTGTACTTTTTGCCTTCCAGTTTCAGAGAATGAGGTGGCCATGTTCCTGCTCAAAATCAGCTCCTATTCTAATTCTTTACTGCTCCCTCTTCCTCTCTCTTGTCTGAGAGTTTCCTATATTAGTTATCGCTTCCCTGTCTGCATCTTCAGCCTTTTCCTGTCAACTGATCCTTTACCTCAATTTATAAAACTACCCACATTCTCTTGTGCCTTTTTTTAAAAAGGAAAACCATCTTTTGACCCTTTGTGCCACTGAAGCTCCTCTTTTCTTTTCTTTGATAATGAATAGACTTCTTAAAATTAACTTCATTTACTATCTTCACTTCCTTAATAATGATTCCCTTTGCTCCAGTCCAGCTCTGCTCCCTCCACACTTGCAGGATCTCTGGCAAAGGTGATAAATCACTTTCTATTAGCTTCACCATTTCTCTGAAATGGCCCTGTTTGAAATTACTAAAGATGTAATATCCAAATTCAGTTGGCCTTTTGCAATCCTAATCTTATTAGCCTTCCTCCCTGAATTTTTAGAATTGACAACTACTTTGTTCTCAAAATTCCCTATTCTCTTGATTTCCATAACCTCCAGCCACTCCTGTCTTTCCCGCAATCTCTCTGACCATTTACTCTTGTCTTCATAGATCTTTAAAATATGCCCCTTCCTTAAATGTTGCTCCTCCCCAAGCACCTGTCTCCTATTGCCATTTATATTCTTGCTCCACTTTCTCTCTCCAAGGACATCGTTTCCATTCTCGTGATTTTACTATGCTATGCACTTATGACTCCTACTCCTGACTTTGATTTGACATCTAACTGTGTCTTTCTCCATTTCCCTAAGGTGAAAGCTTAGGTTATTGATTTTAGGTCTCTCTCCTAACATATCTATTTAATGCTATAAATCTCCCTCTGAGCCATGCTTCACGGTGTTCTACAAATTTTGATAAGTTGTATATTCACTTACACTTAGTTGAAAATATTTTAAATTTCTTTGGAGGCTTCTTCTTTGACACATACGTTCTTAGAAGTGTTTTGTTTAATTTCCAGAGATCTGGATATTTTCCAGATTTCTTCGTGTTATTGATTTCCAGTTTAATTCTACTGTGGTCGGAGAACATGTTTTGTATGATCCCCCTTTTTGGAAATTTTAATGGTGCATGTGGACTATTTTATGGCTCAGAATGTGTTGTATCTTGGTGAGTGTTCCTGTGAGCCTGAGAAGAATTCAAATTCTGTTATTGTTAGCTGGAATAGTCTATAGTGTCAATTAGATCAAGTTGATTGATAGTTAAGTTCGAGTCCTCCATATCTTTACTTGTTATCTGCCTGCTTGATCTATCAATTACTGACAGGGAAGTATTAAAGTCTTCAACTATAACAGTGGATTGGTCGATTTCTCCTTTCTGTTCTATCAGTTTTTGTCTCCTATATTTTAATGCTCTTTTGTTAAGGGCATACGCGTTTACAATTCTTTTGTCTTCTTGTGGAATTTACCCCTTTATCATTGTCATGATCTGCTTTATTGAAGTCTGCTCTGAAAACTGTTTTGTCTAAAATTAATATAGGTACTCCAATTTTCTTTTTATTAGTGTTGCCACAGTATTTTTATCTCTCCCTTTGCTTCTAACCTATCTGCATCATTATATTTAAAGTGATTTTTTTTGCAGACAATAAAGAATTGAGTCTTATTTTTAGCCATGTGGGCAACGTCCTTTCACTGGGTTATCTAGACTATTTACATTTAAAGTAACTAGTAGTATAGTTGGATTAATATGTACCATGTTTATTACCATCTTCTCTTTATTTTCCTTCTTTCTGTTTTTGTTGTTGTTGTTGTTGTTGATATGATTCTATTTCATCTCCTCTTTTAGCCTATCATGTATAGTTCTTTTTAAAATTACTTTACTTATTGCCCTTGAGTTTACAAACATGTATTTTAACTGGTCTGTGTCTACTCTCAAATAACTTTATACTATTTCACGTGGAAAACAGGTGCCTCATTAACAGAATATTCCCAATTCCTCCTTTTGATCTTTTATGAATTTGCTGACATCGATTTCCATTATCCATATTCTATAATCACCAAACATGATTAATGTTGTTGCTTTAAACACACAGGTGTCTTTTAGCTTAAGAGTAAAACATATATATTTTTTTCTTTACTCATTACTTCTCCAATGCTACTTTTCTTTATATAGATCCACGTGTTTGACCCATATTATTTTCCCTATGTCTGAAGAATTTCTTTTAGCATTTCTTACAGAAAAGGTCTGTTAGTGATGACTTCCCTCAGTTTTTGTTTGTCTGAGAAAGTATCTATCCTTACTTCTAAAGAATAATATCACCAGATGGTGAATTCTAGGTTGGTGGTTTTGTGGTTTTTAACATTTTAAATATTGCACTCCTCTCTTCCTACTCACATGATTTCTGATTAGAAGTCTGCTTTAATTCCTATTCCAGCTCCTCTATAGGTAATATACATTTTCCCCTCTGGAATCTCTCAAGGTTTTCCTTTTGTCTTTGATTTTCTGCAGTGTGAATACCATATACCTAGGTATATTTGATTTGGTTTGATTTAGAATTTATCCTGCTTAGTGTTACTTGAGCTTCTTGGATCTATGGTTTGTTATCTGTCCTAAATGTTGCAAGGCTCTCAACAATTATTACTTCACATATTCTGCTTCCTTCTCTCTTTCATCTATTTTTGGTTTTCCAATTACATATATATTACACCCTTAGATATTGTCCCAAAATTATTTTTATTCTATTTTGTCTTTGCATTTAAGTTTGGGACATTTCTATTGCCCTATCTTCAAGCTCAAGCTCACTGATTTTTTCCTCAGCCATGTCAAGTCTGCTGATGTGTACCTAGAAGGCAGTCTTCATTTTTGTTACGCTGTTTTTAATCTATAGAATTCCTTTTCATTCCTCCTGCTTGCATAATCATCTGCTTTTGTATGGTGTCTACTTTTTTTTTTATTATAGCCCTTAGCACATGAATTATAGTTATTTTAAAAACCCTGTCTGATAATTTTAACATCTGAATCTGATTTTGATGATTGCTTTGCCTTTCAGACTGTTTTTTCTTGCCTTTGGCATGCCTTGTAATTTTCTGTGGAAAGCTACTGAGATTATACATATATATATATATATATATATATATATATATATATATATATATATATATACATATATATATATATATATATAGTACCAAGATATAGGAACTGAAATAAATATGCCTTTATTGTGAGGATTTAAATTAATCTGTCTAGAAGTTATATTGTGTTTAATGTTTGCCCGAGGCTTTGAATTCCGCTCATATCCTTTTTTTGTTTGGGTCCTATCTTGACTTTGCGCTTCCCTAAATGCTCCTGCCTCCAAGAAAGTCTGCATCTTGCAGCTCCTTCAGCTGCAATCCACTGTTTTTATACTACACACCTGTTGGTACGATGGTAATATGTGGGGGAGGTGAGCATTCTCTAATCTGATCAAATCCCAGTCATTTGGTGGCACTGTATCTCTGGGCTACATATGATTTTCACATGTGCTTCTCTCATGCCAGCCCCTTAACTCCCTTCCCTGGCAGCAATATGCACAATCCATTTACCTAAAGCCCTAACATGTGTTGATTCTGTTCCTCACTTAGGTGAGAGAGGAAAGCTGGAAGGGCCTTGGATTGAAGCAAATCCCTTTCCTCTGCTCCCTTTTGCCTAGAGATCACATCTTTGCTACTGATGGAGGGTGCTCTGGATGTATCTCACAATTGCCCATTTGTTCTCCTTGCCCATGCCAGGAGAGGCTATTTCTCATATTTTCACCATGAATTCCTGGAGCTAGAGACCATGAAAGTGTGGGGAACAGCCTAAAACTTTGTGTCCTAGGAGGTTAAACTCTTTCCATAGTAACTGAAAGCACTATATATGATAATGTACCTAAATCATTGAGCTTATTGCTGAGACATAATACTCAATGGCCAATTTTACTGTCATGATAACAACAGCTCTAGGTCCCACATTATATTTGAGGAATACAGAAATAATAAAAACTGCTCTCAAGGAGTCATTTGTCTATAAGACAAAGACAGATAAATATATACTATTGTAATTTCTATAATATGTACTAGCTGCATCTCACTGCCTGGGGAGAATAAGAAAAGGTATACTGGGGATATATGATGTATTGTTTCCTAATAAAGGTGTTAACAAATTAGTCAACCAATATTGATTTAGTAACTATTACTTGGCTAACACTGAGGTAAGGCATTGTTAACACTTAACCACAGCTTTAACTTGATATTTGGATCTTCAAGAACAGAAAGAGCAAGTCCTATTATTTTCACTTTAAGAAAAATGGTGATCAAAGAGGATAGGTGACTTTCTCAAGTTCTTATAACAAGCTGTTAGAAAAAAGACCAGGTTTCAGGGGTGCCTGGGGGCTCAGTCAGCTAACCATCGGACTCTTCATTTCGACTCAGGTCATGATCTCACGATTTGGGAGATCCACAGCACAGAGTCTGCTTGGGATTCTCTCAATGCCTCTCTCGCTGCCTCTCCCCCACTTGTGCTTGCTCTCTCTCTCTCTCTCTCTCTCAAAATTAAATAAATAAACTTTAAAAAAAAGAACAGGTTTTTAAGACACATATACTTTACAGCAGCTCCTACTGGATATAGCAAACTGAATATTCCTACTCTCAAATAAAGGAATATTTTTTTTCCTTCTCAGATTCAGCAATCATGCATCTCCGAGCACTTTCAAGCCGAAAAGGATAACAATTTCCCATATCGATATATTTTGAAAAATATTTGTCATCTAGAGCTTTCTATGTCACCCAAAAAACTTTCAATTGAAAATGATCATGTTGCATTAACTAGCTGTTCTAGTATATTTTCCCCAGTTCCAAACTGAATCATATCAGATTAGATTGTAATTCTAAAATGAATGGGTAACTTGATCTTACAGGAGTCAAAATATCAACATAGGCTAGAGTGGGTATAAAACTGGAAAACTGGGACTCACTTAGCTCAGAGCTTAAATCACCTGCAGTGCAGAAAAGGCAATTCTAAAATTTTTGAGACAGCTACTCTACTGGGAAATAATGGATTAAATTATCAGTTAGTTTCTCTTTATTGAGGACCATAATACCCTACATACAGTGAAGAAATGGCTTACACATCTGCCATGAAGTGAGTGAGAAAAATGATGTAGACCTCAAGTGGAACTTTCCCGTTTTCTGCCAATGGACCAGAAGATACTCAACTCACAGGGAGGTTATAGTGTCTCACCAAAAACATCATGAAAACTAAATTTTGTAAGTTTTCATTTGTGCTTACTAATACAATACTACCATCGCAGAGTGTCTCGCTTCCTGTTAGTTTCCCAAAGAAAATTCAGAAGTAATAACTTAATGGGTAAAGGATTACTTCTTTATTGGACTAGATGCTTTGGGATACACAGTCTTTTAATTATGCTCTTAGATGGCCATCTCAGAGAAGGACCCTGAAATTAACAACTATTTTGTACAACTATTTTGTTGTGTCCACACATAAACTGAAATTAAGACATACTTCCAGTTTCTGCATGAATGTAGAGAGCAATAAAGGGTATCACTCCCTTCTTCTTAAAAAAACAGCAATAAAAACAAAAGCAAAGGAAGTCACAAGTTTTGGGGAGTTTGTTTTTTTTTTACTTTTTTGATCTTATCAAAAGATTGAGATCACAGGGCAACCAACTAGCCCAAAATCTAATGAGACAAAGTACACAGTATGAGAACTTTCTTACCGATAGAGATGTTGCTAGAAAACAGAAGAATTCAGTCAGAATTGTTAACAAATTGACAGAGGTCATGTGTGGGTTGGAGAAAGCCTGGAGCCCCTGGAGGTGAGAGTTCACAAATACTTAAAACGAGTACAGAATGAGATCGCAAAGACTTATCATCTCTTCTTCATGGATCTCACCAAATGAAGTGAGATCCAAAATTTTCATAGATATTTCACCAAGTTATGACCCATAGAAGAAAAATATTGAATTTCACTAAAATAAAAGTGAAGACATTCTCTGTGAAATGAGACATACTCTGTGAAAGACATTATTAAAAGAATGGGGAAAACAGCCATAGGCCAGGAGAAAACACTTACCAATCGCAAAACTGACAAGAGACGTGAATCCAGAATACATAAAAAACTCTCAAATGCAATAAGAAAAACAAAAATAAACCCTATATAACAACGGTCAAATAATTTGGACGTTTCACTGAAGAGGCTATGCAGATGGTGAATAAGAAGAGAAAAATGTTCAATTTTACCAATAGTTTGGGGAATATAAATTAAAAACACAATGAGATCCTGCCATATACCTAGTAAAATAGGTCAAATTAAAATAAAAAAAAAGAAAACATCCTGGTGAGAATACAAAGCAACCGGAAACCTCACATACTGCTAATGGGAAGATAAAATATATAGCCATTTTGGAAAACAGTTTAGAAGTGTCTTATCCAGGTAGACATTCACCTACTCTATGACCCCGCAGATTCACTCCTCGGTATTTACCCATGAGAACTAAAAACACGTGCTCTCACAAAACTTGTATCCTAGTGTCTATAGCAGCTTTATCCATAATTACTAAAAACCGATGCAACTAGAGAGTAGATCTAAGTAACAACAGCAGCAACAACTGGGGAAAACTGATACAATGGAATACTACTCATCAAGAAAAAGGAGGGAAATACTGAATCATGAAACAATATGGGTCAATCACACTGCAACTTACTAACTGAAAAAAAGTCCAACCAAAATACATGGTGAGCAATTTCATTTATATAACACTCTGGAAAAGACAGAATATAATGGATAGGAAACATCAGTGGCTGTCAGAGACTGGGGTGAAGAAAGTGCCAGCTTCACGGGGCCAGCCAGAAGAAATTTTAGGAGTTGATGAAACTATTCTGTATAATGATTATGGTATAAATACAGTACTGTAAGTATTTTTCACAATCTACAGAACTGTACCCCACGAAGTATGAATTTTTCTATCATTAACATTTAAAATTTTTTTTAAATAAGCTGAAATCAAATCAGATGAAGGAAGCACTTTTTCAAGGCTCACGGGATGAAAAAAGTGCTGGAAAAAATTTGAATTTTCAATCTATAGAAAGGCAGTATATTTAGAAATTCAATATACCAACAGAAAATTAAATATCTGAAAAGACTGCATGATGTAATTGATCATTAGAGAAAGTCTCATTCTTTCTTTTTTTTTTTGAGAGAGAGAGAGAGAGGAAGAGATAGAGTGTGCCAAGGGGGTTAGAGGGAGAGAATCCTAAGCAGGCTCCACACTCAGCAGGTCAATGCAGGGCTCAGTCCCACTCCCTGGGATCATGACCTGAGCCAAAACCAAGAGTCGGACACTCAACCGAGTTACCCAGGCACCGCAGAAGGTTCAGTCTTAATCTTGAACTTGTGCCACCTTCCTGTGTATGCTTAGAAAGGTCACTTGACCTTCTCAGTTTCACCCACCGTAAAAATCAGTTGTTAGCATTTTGTAGGGGAAGGACATGGATTTTTTCAGTTGGATAAATAGGCCTCATTTCAAATGCTCTCACCTCCAATGTTTTGTTACATGTTGTTGAGCAAGTTATGAAAGTTTATGGCATGCCAGGTTTCATCTATAAAATGGCAATAAAATATTAATGTGTCAATTAAGTTTACTCACGCCATATATTTGGTGAGGCCATTTGTAGAAGCAGGATCTTCTATATTTGGTTACATATAAAAAAAGCTCTCGTGGATTATAAACTAATTATGGTGACTACTTCTGTGGGAGTGTAAACAGTGAGTGGAAAGGAGCAAAGAATGGGAGGGAGACTTGTAACGAAATGTGATAGATAATGTGAATGAATTATTGAAAATACAAATAAAAATTTAAGTAGATAAGATATAAAGAAGCCATCTCAGGACCTGGCACTCAGAAGGCATTTATAAGATATTCCAGCTGGTGATGGGAGTGGGCACTGCCAGAATAAAGTTGGTCTACCAAGGGTTCAAGAGGATGGGGTTCATTCTGACATGCAAATACTGCTCCAAAAAATAATCTGAGTGTAGTCTCATTGGTGGATGCTATTTGGGTACTCAATAGTCTTTAGGTAATTATCAATGATATTTACAAATCAAGACTACCCCAATTAACTAGACATTTCACTCTCATTTTGCTATTATCTCATTTTTTTGAAACTACCAGAAGGTCATCTGTTTCTTTTTAATTAAATGTTTTTCACAAATCAACTTCTAAGTCTTATTCTTAAATAATCAAACTATGTTATTCTAAGTATTAAGATACTGGTCTTGCTATGTAGTTTCGAGCAAATGTTTAAAGTCCCCTTCACTTAGAAAGAAAAACCTTACTTCATTTTAGCAGCATTAAAAGAGAGCATTTCGGTGTGGTGGGCTGTCACATAACACAGTATGTGGCAGTTTAATGTAGCATGCTGTAATTCCTCGTGACAACATGCTTCTGTGGGTCAAAACCATGCAGTCTGGTTTCATAACAATTGATTTTACAAAAAGTGGGTAAATTTATGCTATAGGAATTATGATCATAGAATATGTAGTTCATATTATTCCCTGGCAACCCTTCCGTTTTTCATTTCGACTTGTCACGGAGTCATCAGAGAAGTGCCCCCGTTCAGAAGGACGGCAGGGGGTGCTGCCCTTCATCAGCTGTTGTCAGCTGTCCTAACAAGGCAAATGTTTTCCTGGTTTTAGCTCTGCCAGTATAGATTTTGTCACTGAAGGCTACTGTTGCCTAGGAAATTCATGGGTATGACATTCTGTGTAGCATTCCATTATCTAGGGCCCTGTCCAACATTACATGATTTCAGACAAACCACTATTTTCAAACACTTCATCCATTCAACACTGGTGAACAAAAGAGAAAATTAAATAAATACTAAATATTTTTACTGCATATCATGTATAGAGATCAGCTGTTACTAGAAAAGAACATACACATTCATTTTTATCTGACATCTGTGTTTTATTATAATGACTGTGTTTTCCCTCCTTCGAAGATAAACTGAGTTGTGTTCAGCATAGGGTTGTCTTCTCTAATTTTACTCACTTGAAAGCTCTACCACTCTTAGTGATACTAATTCTCATTAACATCTCAATAGTTCCATTTAATCAGCGAACAAATGTTCCACAGTATGCTGTATTTTTATTTCAGTTCATCCTCAAAGAAATTCTGAAAGACAGATATTGTGTCCATTTTACAGATGAGGGAACTGAGACTCAGAGAACTAAATAACATGGACAGTCACACAGATATAAACAAGAAAAAGGACTGGAACTTTATCTGAGTGATTCTCCAAATAAGCTCTTTCTAATATATCATGTTTCCTCCCCTCAAGATCAAGGAACATCATTTGTATTTTCCCCCTTCTCTTATCCTTTACAGCACCTGACAGAATAAGCACATAATGGTGAGAGACAATTCTTCATGGCATTTCTGTACATCCTTGGACTACTGTTCTAATGACGCTCGTATAGCACACAGCCTTGGAAGACAGACAGCATCTCCTTCTGGGGCAGAAGATTTGTATTCTGTCCAGGATAATAAAGATCACGTCTTCTTATGGCACAGAGGTTAGGAAGGCTTTGCTAGTAGTCTCTTTAAGAGACTGGAGGCATGGGAGGGGGTGGCATCCTAAGCTCACTGTCCTCGACTGTGACACAAACCCATCGTTTCTGCATCATCCACTTGGGCCACTTCCCACACCCCCATGGGAGTTGGGGGTGAAATAGAACTGAACCAATAGAAACAATCACTGATAGCAGCTCATGTTTCCTGCTGTGCTGAGTAATAGAGCCCCAGTGGTCTTACGTGGCTAGCAAAGTTGTTCCCTCTTATATAGAACAGAATTGCAGATCCCTCTCAGTTCTTGACAATAGCAAATACACTGCTTTTAAAGTTTATTTACTTATTTTCAGAGAGAGAGAGAGAGAGCACGAGCAGGTAAGGGAGGGGCAGAGAAAGAGAGGGAGAAGGAAAGAGAGAATCCCAAGCAGGCTCCACGCTCCATGCTCCACACAGAGCCCAATGCAGGGCTCAGTCTCAAGAACTGTGAGATCATGATCTGAGCCAAAAATCAAGAGCCGAATACTTGACCAACCGAGCCACCCAGGCATTCCTGTATCTATTGACTTTTTAGGTATGTCAGGCAGTATTCAGTATTTCGGTTTTTACTTATTGATTTATTTACTTACTTACTTATTTTATTTATTTTTTATTTATTTTTAATGTTTATTTATTTTTGAGAGCAAGAGACAGAGATAGAGACAGAGAGACAGAGCAGGGGAGAGGCAGAGAGAGAGAGAGAGAGAGAGAGAGGGAGACACAGAATCCAAAGCAAGCTCCAGGCTGCTAGCTGTCAGTACAGAGCCTGACGCAGGGCTCGAACTATGAAACATGAGATCATGACCTAAGCCAAAGTCAGACACTTAACCGACTGAGCCACCCAGGCGACACTCAGTATCTTGAAATTTAGTGAACCATGGATGCATTAAAAACTCTGCTATGAATGATATTTTACCAAAGAGTATTTTGCTTAGAGAATCTATTTTCTGATACACAGTAACAGAACTTGATACAACTGACTAAACAGACACACAAATGCCTTATCTCTTTTATAAAACTGAACAGGGGTGCCTGGGTGGCTCAGTTGGTTAAGCGGCCAACTTCGGCTCAGGTCATGATCTCACAGTCTGTGAGTTTGAGCCCCATGTCGGGCTCTGTGCTGATGGCTCAGAGCCTAGATCCTGCTTCAGATTCTGTATCTCCCTCTCTCTGTGCCCTTCCCCTGCTCATTCTCTGTCTCTATGTCTCTCAAAAATAAATAAACATTAAAAAAAATTTTTTTAAATGAACAGTAATTTCTATCAGAATAAATAAATAGATAAATAAATCCATTTTCTATTCTGATCAACCAGACCATAGCGTAATCCAATTAGGGTTATCAGATCAATAATTATTATAATAAGGAAAGAGAATCCTTGACTCCCATTGCTCAAAGCAAATGAGATTGGATTTCAGGTTCTATTGTGTTAATTATAAAAAGACATTATACAATATTTTTCTCTGCAAAAAAAAATAGTTTTTTAACATCATCTCAAATGATGCCTAGTAAAGATCATCACATCAGCTGAGTCACATGTAACCTGCCGTTGCTTTTAGGCCATTTAAACTGCAAATACCAGCAAGAATTAATCATCCTCTATTGCTTTTGCTCTCAAATATCTTCCTAAATTAAAGGATTCTGATCTTTAAACTCCTTTGACTAATTTATGAGCATAATGATGCCATGTGCACCATGGGAAGATAACACCTCTTTAGAAGACAGTACAGAGTAATAAAATATTAGACAAGGTTAAGGTAAATTAAGACAGGCTTTGAGCGGGGGTTGGGAGAAAATCAAGAAGCTGGCATTCGAGGATTTTAGTATGATTCATCTCTTCCTTTCTAGGTTAGGTTTTGAATTTCTGAATTCAAAAATTCTACATTAGTAATTTGTAGAGGAGTGGAGAAGGATGTGAAACTAAAAGAGAAAAAAATAGGCCCATTAAATAATGGCAAGTTTTTGAATATTCAGTGAGTATTTGACACTTGAATGTGCTGGCTATTAGGAAAAAGTCAGGATAGACACAGAGCCCTGATTCCTGCATATCTGGTTTTGAAATAAATTTCTCTATTCTGTCCGTAGAATTTGCCTTTTTTTTTTCAGGGTCACTTTAGGGAGATGGCATACGTGGGTAAAAAAGAACGAAGGTTCTCAAGAGCATGCCAGCTGCTACAAGTGTCCTGTGGCTTTTCCTGTGGCTCAGAGTGCAGCTGACAACTCAGTGTACTTTAAGTAGAGGGGAACCAGCCCTCTTCTTAATGCACTGCATTTAACTCTACTGTGTCCAGCTACACCGTCTTCTGTCAACTGTCTGCCCAGCCCGAGCATTAGTGCACATTAGAGTCACCTGGAGAGCTTGTCAACCCGGACTCATCCTTCCGCTCCTGTTCCTTGATGTTGTGTGTGGGGTGGAGACGTGGATTTGCAGCACTAACGGCCTGGGCGACGTGGATGCCACTGATTCCTTAAGTATTGCTGTGGCATACCACGTCATCATGAGGGCAGAGTAGGAAACGTAGCAGACTCTAAGGCTTCCTTCTACTCTCTTTTCCTCATGAAGATTAATATTAGTTGGGGAGAGGGGAGAAACTGTGGCTTTTATGCTACCTTATCACTATGATAGCCGTAGAGAAAAAATGTTATAATTTGGAAGAAGTTTTATAAAGAATTGTCAATGCTAGAATTCCAAGGGCTACACTCAAGTTATTACTTACCTTTACAATTCAATTAAAACCAAAATGATTATGGAGTAAAGTTGCAATCTAATTAGGTATAAATGTATTGTGTCTGGTCTTCTCTGAGACATTCTATATAAAACCATTTTCTGCATAGCACGAGGTTTAAGATATGGTAATTAGATCACTCTAATTATAGTTATTATTATTACCAGTAGCTAGTATTTATCAGGCATCTACTAAGGATGAAGGGCCAGGATGAGGGCATTCTCAAACATTATATAATATAATATCAGTAAATACTATGACAGCTTCTAATAAAAGAAGCCTCAATATTGATTTTATAAAAATTTTGACCACATTATATGGCCTGGTTCTCTACCCATATGTAATTGCCCACTAAACTTAACAAACTCCATTTAGCTCTGTGTTGACACAGCTTTTGAAAAATTAGCACATTCCTAACTCATTTTTGAAGCCAGCATTTGTATCATACAAAACACACACTCACACACACACACACTCTAACACACACGCGCGCACACACACACACACACATACACTACAGACCATGTTTCTCTCTCCTGAACACAGACACCAAATCCTTACCTATAAAACTTCCAGAATATTTAGAAAAAAATCTCTGATAAATCCTAACAAAGAGATGTCACTAGAAGCCTAAGAAAACCACTAAAATGGAAAAGACTGGTAATACCAGGTATTGGCAATGAAGCAAAGCAATAGAACTCCCACATACTGCTAAGGGAAATGCAAAATAGTAAACCACTTTGGAAAATAGCTTGATAGTTATCTACAGAGTTAAATATACACTTATATAACGCAGTAATTTCCCTAGATGTGTATCTAAGAGAAATGAAAATGAATGCTCAAAGACTCACATTCAAATATTTGTAGCTTTATTCATAAATGCCAAAAACTGAAATCAGGTTCAATGTTCAACCGGATAAACAAACTATGAAGCCACCATATAATGAAATATTACTCAACAGTTTTAAAAAAAAGAACAGTCTATTGATATATGTATCATCATGGAAGAATCTTAAAGGTATCATGCTAGGTAAGAGAACCCAGACACAAAAGGCAACAAAAATACTCTAAATTTCCCCTGAGATATTCTACTCATATAACCTTTTCAAAAAAGCAAAACTATAGGCACAGAAACCAGATCAGCAGTTTCCAGGGATCAGGGATACGGACAAGCGATTGGCGGGCTGTAAAGGAGTACGGGAAAACATTAGAGCAACAAAAGTTTTTTTTATATTTCTTCTTTGGTGTGGATATTACACAGCTCCATACCGCTTTAAATTATAAACTGTAAATTGTTAAAACTCATTGATATATACATTAAAATGTGCACTAAATAAATCTATTGTTTTTCTTTTTTGGAGAGGAAGAGTTTTGGAGTGGCCCAGATGTTAGAGTTTCTCCATCTTTCTGGTTCTCCCAGTGATTCAAATCCAACTGTCAACAGCTGAGTTATGGTCTGTCAGTGCATTGACTTTAGACACAAAATTCTAGCATGGCAAAGATTCTGGAATGATCTAAAATCTAACAAAGAGGGGTGCCTGGGTGGCTCAGTGGGTTAAGTGCCTGCCTTCGGCTCATTTCCTGAGTTTGATCCCCACATTGGGCTCTCTGCTGTCAGCACAGAGCCTGCTTCAGATCCTCTGTTTCCCTCTCTCTCAGCCCCTGCCCCACTCACACACTCTCTTTCTCACTTAAACATTAATAAATAAACTTAAACTCTGACAAGGAAATCTGAATTTTCCTTAGCTGGCCTTACGTAGTTTCAGACTACAAGGACAAAGAGTTTTCTCTAATACGATTAAATAACAGCATTGTTTGCTTTTTTGTTCTTTTATTTTCTCCTATGCTTTTTCATCAGAGAAACCTGGAACAAAGTGTTGATTTCTTTTGCAAGTGTACTTCCCCTAAAGCTTTAATGAATAACTGATACACTTAACTATCCTTTCATATTGCTAACAGGGCTTCACCCTCTCTCTCCTCTTTGGCTCTGTCACTGCTGACTTCTCAGTCAGGAATGGGTTAATCCATACATACGAGGGCAGTTCCACAGTTCAACTCTGAGGGTCTGAGATTTTCAAACCTGGTCTTACTTATCAGTGTCTTTTCCAGTTGTACAAATACCCAAAGCTCACTGAGGCTAGCTCAAGTAAATGGGAGGAAGGGAGGAACTGTAACTTTGTTACTTTTTTTTCTTTTAACCTTTTGACCCCCTTAAGGCATTTCTCCCACCCCTCAAGCCCTGCCTCATGCAGTCACCATTCTGGGTTCTCTGTCTATGAGTTTGATTTGGTTTTTTTTGCTTGTTTTTAAGATTCTACATATAAGATCATACAGTATTTGCCTTTATCTGTCTGACTTATTTCAGTTAGCATAATATCCTTAAGGTCAATCCATGTTGTCACAAACAGGAAAGTTTCATTCTTTGCTTATGGCTGTATGTATTCTATTGTATCTATATACCACATTTTTCCCCACATATTCATTGATGGATGCTTAGGTTATTTCCATATCTTGGCTATTGCAAATAATACTGTAACAAACATGAGGGTACTTTTAAAAATTAATAATAATGATTTTTCTTTTTTCCCTATAGCCTTTATATTTTAGGAAGTTTTAAGTATTCTTTCATTGAGAATGGGTGCTTGCTTAGAGATTTCAGTCCTTTGAAACAAACAAAATATCCTTCAAAATTCTAGAAGAAATATAACTTTTGGGGTAGGAGTGAGGGTCTTGTTACCTAACTTATACAAATTGTACACAGTCCTTGTTTAATAGTTTCATATTTGTTGATGACAAATATTTGAATAACACATAAAGAGATAATAAAAGCAACATTGAAAACATTCTTGGAGGGGGGGCACCTGGGTGCCTCAGTCGGTTAAGCGTCCAATTTCAACCCCAGGTCATGATCTCACAGTGCCTGGGTTCGAGTCCTGCATCAGGCTCTGTACTGACAGCTCAGAGCCTGGAGCCTGCTTCTGATTCTATGACTCCCTTTCTCTCTCTGCCCATCCCCCATTAGCACTCTGTATCTCTCTGTCTCTCAAAAATGAATAAAAACGTTAAAAAAAGATTTTTTAAAAAAAGAAAAAGAAAACATTCTTGGGGCACCTGGGTGGCTCAGTCGGTTAAGTATCCAACTTTGGCTCAGATCATGATCTTGCAGTTCATGAGCTTGAGCCCCACATTGGGCTCTGTGCTGACAGCTCAGAGCCTGGAGCCTTCTTTGGAATCTGTAACTCCCTCTTTCTCTGCCCCTCCCCTCTTCATGCTCTGTCTCTGTCTCTCAAAAAATAAATAAATGTTTAAAAAAATTTTTTTAATATTCTTTACTTGAGCATGAGTAAGGATAATATAATGAACTGACACATTTCATATAATTTAAATGTGTTTATGATAGTATAAATAATTAGTCACCATGGGGAACTCTGTAAACCAACTTATCATTTTGAATGGTTAAATAAATAATACAAACATTTATTTTGCTTTTCTTATATGAACAGTACCAATGGATAATTCAAAGGCAAATGAGAGGATGTTTCTCTTAATAGAAGTGTTATAGCTGATAAATGAAGAAGAAATGATCAAATTCAAAGTATCATCATTTAGCAATAGGTTATGAACCTAGGTATTTATCATCAATGGCTTTTAATGTTACAAAAAAGACAACAAGACATTGTATGTTCTGTTTGAAAAAAGAAAATACTTATTAAAAATAAATAGAGACACAATCTGCACATGATTCAGATGATTCCATCACT
Organism: Paguma larvata; assembly: GCA_030068075.1. NCBI lineage: Eukaryota > Metazoa > Chordata > Mammalia > Carnivora > Viverridae > Paguma > Paguma larvata. Next base: position 75,771,466 of record CM057825.1, read on the forward strand.
ACAAGCAACTGAAGAATATGTAAGACACAATGTGGGAAGGCAATCAGCATAATCCAGGTTGTGGGAAACAATTTTTGAGAGAAAAATGCTCCATTTCTTCAACAAATTAATTATAAGGGAGATGAGAAAGGAATAATCTATAGATAGAAAAGACTTAAGAAACCTATCAGTCATCCAAAAAACACAATCCAGATGGCTAACAGACACATGAAAAGATGCTCAACATCAGTCATCATCAGAGAAATACAAATCAAAAACCACAATGAGAAACTATCTCGCACCTGTCAGAGTGGCTAAAATGAACAACTCAGAAAACAACAGATGTTGGTGAGGATGCAGAGAAAGGGGAACCCTTTTGCACTATTGGTGGAAATGCAAACTGGTGCAGCCACTCTGGAAAACGGTATGTAGGTTTCTCAAAAAATTAAAAATAGAACTACCCTACGACCCAGCAATTGCACTACTAGGTATTTATTCAAAGGATAAAGAAATGCTGATTCAAAGAGGCATATGCACTCCAATGTTTATAGTAGTACTATCTACAAATAGCCAAATTATGGAAAGAGCCCAAATGTCCATCGACTGATGAATGGATAAAGAAGATGAGGTTTATATACATGTATGTGTGTGTGTATATATATATATATATATGTATATATATACACACACATACACACATAATGTATGTATACACACACACAATGGAATATTACTCAGTGATCAAAAAGACTGAAATCTTGTCATTTGCAACAATGTGGATGGAGCTAGAATGTATTATGCTAAGGAAAGATAAATATCATATGATTTCACTCCTATGTGGAATTTAAGAAACACAACAGATGAACATAGGGAAGGGAATCAAAAGAAAGATAAAAACAGAGAAGGAGGCAAACCATAAGAGACTCTTAAATACAGAGAACTGAGGGTTGCTGGAAGGGAGGTAGGTGGGGCTATGGGCATTAAGGAGGGCGCTTGTTGGGATGAGCACTGGGTGTTATACGTAAGTGATAAACCCTTAAATTCTACTCCTGAAACCATTTTTATACTCTATGTTAACTAACTTGGATATAAATAAAATTATAAAAAAGAGAAACATGAGTATTTGCAATGTGCGGGTCTTATCGAGATCATAATTCAAACAAAATTAAAAATATAGTCCTTGTGAGATAATAATGTAAACAGTAGATAATATTATGTATTCCTAATAATGTCTGATAACCGTATGCAATATATGATTATAAAAAGAGTCCTTATCTTCTAGAAATACATATTAAAAATATAAGAAATGAATGACAGAACTAAGAGCTGGGAATAGAGATAAAATAGGATTGGCATGAGTTTGTAATTGTTGAATCTGGGCAATGGGTTCAGCAGGGGCTCATTTAACTATTCTGAGCTTTAAGTGCTTAAAACTTGTCATAATAAAAAAAACATAATTTTAAGGAGATACAGAAATACACACAAAAAATAATGTTTCTTGAGCTCATTTTATCTAGCTCTAATAACCACATCACCATTTCAAGCCTTAATACAGGCAACACATAAAGGTAGGATGATGCTTCACCTTTATTACCTTTTCCTTTCAGATAATGAATTTTCCTTGCTCTTTCTAATCCTGTAACTAATGAGCTCTTCAGTTAGAGTTATCATTCAATATTTGAAGACCAAAGTTCCTTTCAGGATGACCCTTCAAAATTATCTTTACCACCACCAATTTGCTTCTCAACCTTATTCTAACACGGTTAGCACCTGGAACGAAATGGTCTTATACACTTGGGTGTAAAAATGTCCACACTAAAAAGTGAAATCTAATGTCTAAGTGTCACAACAAATCTTCAAATTCCTTTATAAATTATTCGAAATGCACAGGGTGATGTATGAAATTGCTGAATTACTACATTCTACACCTAAAACTAGTAACGCGGTATGTTAATTAACTGGAATTGAAATAAACACGTTAGGGGCACCTGGGTGGCTCAGTCAGTTAAGCGTCTGACTTCGGCTCAGGTCATGATCTGCTATTCTATGAGTTTGAGTCCTCCGTCAAGCTCTGTGCTGACAGCTTAGAGCCAGGAGTCGGCTTGAGATTTTGTGTCTCCCTCTCTCTCTCTCTGCCCCTCCTCCGCTTGTACTCAGTCTCTCTCTTTCAAAAATAAGTAAACATTAAAAATAATTTTTAAAAGGGGGAGCCTTGCATTCCAGGATTTCAGTTCAGAATGCTGACAGCTCGGACCTTGGAGCCTGCTTCGGATTCTGTGTCTCCCTCTCACTCTCTGCCCCTCCCCTACTCGTGGTCTGTCTCGCTCTGTTTCTCAAAAATAATGTTTAAAAAATAATTTAAAAAGAATTTAAAAAAAAGAAACACTTTAATTATTAATCCAAATTTTATCTTACTATGGTAACATGATCTGTTCTTTTGGCTCTACTAACTGAAAGAAATACTAGCATTTATGAATGAAGAGTCTGCTATTCATTTTTTCTTTTCTTAGTCAATGGCATTGCTACAAGAATACACATTACTTTTTCCACCCATTTACTCAGCAAGTACTCAGGATCTACTTAGGGTTCTCAGAAGGGTATTAAAAGCAAGTCAATGATTACTTTAAATTTGATTAGATAGAGAAGAAAAATATTTTTAAAATTATTATATTAGTAACTTAATAATTACTTACTCTAAAGTATATGTAAATTTAGTTAATATTAAAGGTTCTGGATAACCTTTGAAAAAAGCCAGTCTTGCCCAAGTTTTTAAAATTAAGTGATTTCAGTTGATGGAGACGCATCGAACAACTTTCAGGGAAAAATGAAATAGTACTAGATTTTAAAATGGAGAACAATAAAATATAAGAAGCCATTCCTTGCGTGTGAAAGTGCTGGAGAATGCTTACTGGAATGAAATAGAGTGAAAACAAGACTTCTTTGGATTGGACTGAATGTATTGATTGGATTGACTGGATTGACCAGGATGCTGGAGATGAACTGACTGGGTTTAATTAAAAAAGGGAAGAGCCTTTTCTGGGAACTAATAAAAACAGGATGGGTAGAAAGAAGACGAGCAAGCAAGGAGTTTGGGCCTGACTGGTTAGATCACTGGAAGGAGCTAAGCATTGTTAAACCAGGAGTCACAAAACTAAAACTTTTGATTTGGATGTACCCATTCATTGAGAACATTCTGGTAGGCACTATTAACTTCTGGTTAATTCTGGTTAAGAAAAATTATCTCAGGGTATGTCTAGGTGGCTCAGGTTAGGCATCTGACTCTTGATTTTTGGCTCAGGTCATGATCTCACAGTTCATGCAAGCCCCATATTGGGCTCAATGGTGGGCATGAAGGCTGCTTGAGATTCTCTCTCTCTCTCTCTCTCTCTCTCTCTCTCCTCCCCCCATTACTATCTCCCACTTGCATGCTCTGTCCCTCTCAAAATAAAATAATTACAAAGAAAAAAAAAAGAAAAAATGATCTCAGAAGCTCTCCTAAGACTAACTTGAAGAGGAATAGGCTGAAGTGACAGAGATGAGCAAAAGGGTCACTGAGTTCCTTCAGGCATGAAGAAAGAAGGGCTGACCAAGCCCTGAGAAGCAAGCTGCCAGGATTTCAATAACTTGACTCCCTTCGCTGAGTCTCAACTCAGACCAAATATATACCAAACTCTTGTTTTATACCAAAAAATATTATAGTGAAGTTCCAATGTATCAATATTAAAGCAACCTTGCAGCCAGTTTGTTTGGTAACTATTTTAGGCTTAAGTCATCCTTTACCACAAATACCAACACTAACAAAATAAAATTAATGACCTATATCTCATTTTATTACTGGCCAACAAGCAGAGTTATTGAACAGAGAATATTTCTTAAAGTGTAGTAAGTTCCCAAATGGGCCATATCTCAGAATTCTAGAGACTCGTTCCTCTTTCAGATTTCATTTCTATTTGTTTCTGTACATTTTCAAAGGAGATAGAAGCCTCCTGGGAAAGGAACTCAAAATAGTTTGTACTAGTAGTTAAAGCATAAAGGGGAAGACAAACAAGATCCTAACAAGGGGAACCCTAGGGGTCCTGGGAGTTCATTCATTTTGCGGGGGGAAAGGACCTAGGCAGTGAGTTGGACTGAAGTATGTCTGAAGACATTTCTAGTTTATAGTGTAGCATAGTAGTTGTTACCGAGCTTGACTTAAACCAGCCATCCTGGGGTATGTGTCTTAGGAAAGCTGATAAGTAGAAATAAGAGAGGTGTTTGGGTAAGGCTGTAACCTTGGTATCTAAGTCTTCTTCCTTGGAAACGGTGGAGGGAACCAATTTCTTAGACCTTAAAATACTAGTAAAAACAGACACCCCTTTGGAGGCAAGACAGACTACAGAAATCAAAGGAGGCATCAATCAATAATTCAAGGTTAAGGGACAGCAGTAAAGCCAACAGCAGCTTGAGGGAGCCTCAAGCATTTGCTTGATAATCTTGGGGGTCTCCTAAAGTTACAGGAAGGGAAGGGAACCTCCAAAAGAAATCCGAGAGTCTACAGTCACTTATACTTGTATTAGGGACTATCAAAACAGCAAGATTCTGATTATTTAACACAGAACTGCCAATAAAGTGATAAGTGATGAATAAATTGCAGGCATGCCACAAGATATTGATCCCTTTGTCTCTCAGGGTAGACAGAGCCCTGCATATCCAAGGCCCCATTTTCCACCCCACAGGAGTTAAATACCTTCATCATTGGATGCTCTATGACAATATTGTGCTTGTAGCCAAAGAGATGCTGTATCACCTGGCCAGATTAGAGCCTATGATGGGCCTATGGAGCCGCTGGAGGTGTGTTCTAAGGACCAACAAGACAGCCTGAACCAAGGTATGGCCGAGTGCTAGATGTGGTGGCGACTGGGGATACAGGTCAGGGACCAGGTCTGGTAAGGACAGCTCCCAGGAACAGTATGAGATAAGGCTTCACATGTAAAGGATAATGCTCTTTGTGGCTGATGTGGCCTTAAATAGCAATATCCAAGCCAGCGGTAGTGTGATTGCCCCAACAATGTGTGTGCATTCCTTAAGTGAGAACATCATCAATACTTTGAAGTGTTTATTAATATGAAAACTTCTATTGCATTCACAATCTGTTCACATTATCTCAAGAAATCTCCATATTTCAATTGCTAATAAAGGAGCTGTAACTTTCTTTAAAAATAATTTCCAATCTTGCGCATTTTTGAATAGTTGTGAAATAAATTTTACCACTGTCTGTTGGAACAGCCTGGAGGATGGGAGAGAAATTGATTGTTTTACTCAACACATATTTATTCAGCATCTCCTATATACCAAGCATGGCTCTGGGGGCTAAGGATACAGTAGCGAAGAAAAGAAACAAAAATCTCTGCCTTCTTGGGGTAGGTCAATAATGAACAAGTACCATATGTATGTTTTGGATAATGGTAATTGCTAATAAGAAGAATAAATCAGGGAAGGGGATGGGGTTGCCAGGATCTCCAGGAAAGGCCTTACAAGGAAGTGATATTTGAGTGCAGACCTGGGTCCTGATCCAGTCAGGAATAGCAGAGCCACTTCTAATGTAAAACTTGATGTTAAAAAGTTGAGTTAAATAAACTTCGAGTTCTTAAATTTTGAAAAGAATTTATTAGGAAATGTTATACCGGTGTTGAGTTTAATAACTTTCCTAAATTTCTGATTATTTTTATAATGATATTATAAAAAGAAACTCAAAGGACATACTAAAGAAGGTTCACTAAGACTGACTTTCCAGTGATATAGAAGACAGAGGTAATGTCTGGATATTTTGAACTGCTGTTGTTCTTTAATTATAAAGACACTTGTTTTTAAAAGTGATTTTTCTTTGTTTTGTAGCCTAAATTTCTCAGGTAACTGCTATGGAGATAAAAGGAGACAGACTCACATAACCCAGGTCTTTTCTCTCCTGACGTGCCCACTCCTTAACGGCAGAAACTTCATCTTAGTTGTTTTTATATACCCATGCCTGGTCAAGCAGTCACTAACCAGCATTTGTTAATGAATTAACTCTGTTTTAAATATTGTCACTCCTTCTGATGTCCATTGTAGATCTTCAAAGATGAGTTGAAAGAAAGAAAATTGCCCATTAGTGACATTCATTGAGGACAAGACACCAGCTACAAGCCAAAAGCCAGGCAGAATCTATCAGCAGCAGAGCAAGCACTGATCTACTCTCCTATTCCTGTCTCTAGAAAAGCAAACCAGCTAAGGAAAAGTGGCAGAAAAAATTGGCCCATGCCACCACCTGCCCCTGCAGTCTACACCTTATAGCTCCCTTTAGGCTACTGTCTGTACTACAACTCTCCTCAGCTGCCCGCCCCTTTTTGTAGACCAACGCCAAATTTGCAGGCCTCCCTCCCAAGCCATAGCAGACTTCAGTGAGTCCCAAATGCTCCTCTGTTCAAGGAACTGTCAGGTGCACAGGCCCTCTATCTCATTGCTCTTCCCTGGGCATATCACTAAATATAAAGCTTTCCCGTCTTCTGTCTACTCCCAATACTCTCCTCACACCCAGACCACCCTTCACTTCCTCTCCCGTGGTCCAACTTGCTGCTGCTCTTTTCCCATCTGCGCAATGCTTAGATGAGGGCTGGAACAGTGATCAGCACACTCCTCTATGTCTTATATCTTCACTGAGTGTTGGCTGCCACCTGAAAGCTTCATTTTCTGAGGACACACCTCTCAATAGGAGCTGGCTAGTGGTACCACATCCGGTGTACCACCGAGATCAGAGAGAAGAGGCCATACCTAATCCATTCTCCAGTACCACTTCCAATTACACTCTCACCTGTCTGTAAAACCCCACTCTTCAATGCTATCCAATTCTCTCTACTGCTCTTACCCACCATCTCCCGGTCTCTCCTCCATTTATGAAAAAGGTGATATCAGATTCATAGCTTTCTCTTCCAACCCAAATCCTTTCGTTATCCTGACTGAATCCAATGCCTATATAGACAACTCGGCCAATATCCTAACCTCCCAACTCATGCCCATGTCATCTTCAATGCCTATCAATTCCACTCCACCGGCTTTTTACTTCCCATATTCTTATAGACATACTATTGAAATGTGTCATCGCCAAAACATAAAATTGGTAGATGTCCCAGTCATTCTCTCCTCTCTCCTATTCCCCCAGCAAGCTCACCCAATTACTCTCACAATTATCTATAACCTCAAAGGTACCCCAGTCCAGAGCTCAATCATTCTCATTCACTACCTTAAACTCCTCTGTCCCCCCTTTACATTCTTGTACCCAACAAAGCACAAATATCAGACAGAGCAAGGATATTTATAGGAGAGCGAATAGGCAGTTTGTAGAGTATAGGGTTATTCAGAGCACAGAATAAATACAGGAGAAAAGGCAGATATAAATAAGCTTCAAACTTTTCCTAATGAATTTATTGTCTAAACGAAAAAGAAGAAAAAAGGTTAATTAACTTCCTCCATATGCATTAAGAAGTTGGGATAACTGCAACAAGTACCAACTAAAATTTCACTTGACTCCACCTAAAACATAACCGGTTAGGGAAGCTATCCACTGAAGGCAATTAAGCCTGATCAAGGTCGAAGGCCAAGACATTCTTTTCAGGTAACTATAAAACCATTTTATGGGTAAAAATTGCTAAACACAAATAGATAACTGTCCCCAAGTACCCTTATATTAATTTTAAGATATAGTCCCCCTTCCATCCCCTGCATCTGTCAGCAATGTAACTACAGGTATTTAAAATAATAAAACTGCATTTTATAAAATGAATGTTCCAAGTCAACTTGTCACTAAAACAGACAAGCTTTTCTTCCAATTAGGATTATTTCATCTTGTTTTACTGCACTTAAAGAGGGTTTTTAGAGATTCCACACTTTATTTTTTCCCTTTATGCAGGTACGGTCAACCACAATTAATTTAAATTCTCCACGTAATGGGGAGGACAACTCATTTGATCAAATAATATTAAATGACAGGTTCAAAGTTATTCAATTTAACTTTTCAAGTGCAAGTGTTTTTCAGTAAAGTTGTAAATCTGAAATAAGGAAGATGAAATTTGTTTTTTTTTTAATTTTTTTTAACGTTTATTTATTTTTGAGACATAGAGACAGAGCATGAGCAGGAGAAGGGCAGAGAGAGAGGGAGACACAGAATCCGAGGCAGGCTCCAGGTTCTGAGCTGTCAGCACAGAGCCCGACGCGGGGCCCAAACTCACAGACCATGAGATCACGACCTGAGCCGAACGAAGTCGGCCGCTTAACCGACTGAGCCACCCAGGCGCCCCTGAAATTTGTTTTTAATAAGAAATCAGAATAATGTTCCAAAGGCCATTGTCCTTCGCCTAGAGACACGGTAAACCGTTCCCAATTATCTTGCTGTTGCATAAAATCTTATCTGAATTCTACCATTAGAAAAGCCTCTAGAACCAGTTTCTGAGCCTCTCAAAAGAAAATAAAACAAAAAAACAAAACAAAAAACACCATCAGCCACAGTACTATATTGTAACCAAAAATAGTATTAATTTTATTTCCAATCTTGACTCCTGAAGAAAATTGGCTATTCCTACAAAACAAAACAAAATAAAAAACACAAAAAAACTTTCAAGTGATACAGTCTATTAGTAAGGATATTCAAAAGAATATATTCTGAGAAATAATTCTAATAGAGGAGCATCGAAAATATTTTGAACAATGAGAGTGTCCTTCAAATAGTTGTGTAACATCGTAGTGAGACTGCTTAAGGAAACACACTCAATTAGAGATTAAAGTTCTGATGTGTTTATAAAAAGGTCATATCATTAGATAATCACTATTTATTCAACAAATATTTACTGAACACCTATTTTGTGCTGGCACTGTGCTAAGCATACAGTGGTAAACAGAGATAGTCTCTACACCCAGGGAGCTTAAATGTAGTGGAGAGTGGTACCTGGGTGGCTCAGGGGGTTAAAGCACCCGTGTCTTGATCTCAGCTTAAGTCTTGATCTCGGGGTCATGAGTTCAAGCCCTGTGCTGGGCTCAACACTGGGCGTGGAGCCTATTTAAAAAATAGCGTAGTGGAGAAACAGACAATGGGTGAGTAAGCCAAAAATACGTAGTATCAATTATATGTGCCCTTCTGAAGATGGAGTACTCAGGGAAGGCTTCTTGAAGCAGGCTATGTGTGAGCTGAGATCTAAAGGCTGACATGGACCCAGTCATTTGAAGAAGAAAGAAGTTTTGTCCAGCCTGAGTAAGGACCCAAATGAAAGAAAGTCTAGTTGATTCCAAGAAACTGAAACAGCATGAGTGTGACTGAATTGTGGGGAAATAGAAGGCATGAGACCAGTGAGACAGAGGTGGACCAGGCGATGCAGAGCCCTGCAAACCCTAGTTAAAAAGTCACCAGCATTGTAACTGCTACACCCACTATAGAAAACAGTATGGAGATTCCTCAAAAAATTAAAAATGAACTACTCTCTGATCCAGAAGTCATACTACTATGTATTTACCCAAAGAATACAAAATTACTAATTCAAAGGGATCCATGCACCACAACGTTTGCAGGAGCACTATCTACAATAGCCAAATTCTGGAAACAGCTCAAGTGTATGCTGATTAATGAATGGATGAAGAAGATGCAGCGCGCGCGCGCACACACACACACACACACACACACACACAGGAATATTATTCACTCATAACAAAGAATTAATCTTGCCATTGGCAACAACATGGATGGAGCTAGAGGGTGTTACGCTAAGTGAAGTAAGTCAGGCAGAGAAGGACAAATACCATATGATTTCACTCATATATGAAATTTAAGAAATAAAACAGATGAACAAAGGGGGGAAAAAGAGAGACACAAACCCAGAAACAGACTCTTCAGCATAGAGAACACACCGATGGTTAGTTGAAGGGAGGTGGGTGGGAGATGGGGTTAAATAGGTGACGGGGACTGAGGAGTGCACTTGTTGGGATGAGTCCTGAGTGATGTATGGAAGTGTTGAATCACTGTATTGTACACCTGAAACTAATATTACACTGTATGTTAACTAAGTGGCATTTAAATTAAAAATTTAAAAAGTCACTGGCACAACGAGGTATGTTAATATGGAAAAATAAAAAGAGATACCCAGTGGTCTGTGGACACTGATGAAAGGTATGTAAAATGTTTTTCAATGATAAAGAGGACACAAGCATTGAAACCACTTATGTTTAAATTATCTTTTAATGTTTATTTTTGAGAGAAAGAGAGACAGAGCGTGATTGGGGGAGGGGCAGAGAGAGAGGGAGACACAGAATCTGAAGCAGGCTCTAGGCTTTGAGCTGTCAGCCCAGAGCCGGATGCAGGGCTCGAACTCCCAAATCACGAGATCATGACCTGAGCCAAAGTCAGTTGCTTAACCGACTGAGCCACTCAGGAGCCCCAAAACCACTTGTGTTTAAAGATGAGCTTTGTAATACTTTGTTTTAGAACTTGTTCACCAGACAATAATATGGTTACAGTTTCCCTTAGGTCCTGTGTATCCATCTCCGTGGCACAGGGCAGTAACCTTCCAGGTTCTACATGCTTTGCTGCTAACTGCTCATTATGGAAACCTTAGATTTGTTCTTAGAGTTCACCCTCAGACTCTGGAGCTACCTGCAGGTGAGAACCAGAGATGCCTAGGAGTTTGATGTCTTTCCTAACCTGTGCTGAGTACAAACATTCCCTAGAATGACAAAACTGATGTCCAGTGTATACTCCGGGGCCTCAGGAGGAATTAGGCTGGGACTTTACTGGAAAGCAGACCTTTGCTTGAATTCTTCACCAATTCCTTCCCGGTTTTTCCTGGAAACACTTTATGTACTGACTGAACCCAAATTCTCAGCTCATGTTCCCATAACTAGATCTAATCATTTATTTATACCTGTAAGCTTTTATTTATTCATCTATGCATTTTTTCACTAATCTTTATTGGTGATGTGTGCCATGCCAAGGCAGTCAGTGTATAATGAAAAAACATGTTTTAGTCTAACCCTACATCTAAGAATAATATATCTTAAGTTAATGAAGTTACTTGCATTAATCAAATATACATGATTACTCAAACTAAGTTATTTATATTTAATTATAGTTAGTCAATTGGACCAAATGAAGAAGGTACAACAAAGATAGAACGCTTCCAGAAATGCCAGCACTTGAAATTGTTTCTACAATAAATATATCTTGAATAAAAGCAAAATATACACAGTATTTTTAAAGTCTCTGCAGACCTATAATCACTATGTGAGTTTAAAACTAGACTATGTGTATCACAAGTTACTCATAATTACTGTGTGTTTTAGAAGTAGTTCTGACTTATTATCCAGTTACTTAAAAATGCATTTGTATCACAGCCGTTGGCTGAATACACTTCTCCATAGACCTAATGGCACTGATTTCTAAGTTGACTAGAGCCCCACATTATAAACTGGTTAGCCCACAGTATGCCTAACTCTTATACATCCTCTATGGGAAAATATTAAGAGTCCATTTGGGTGCAATACTTTCATTTGAAAAAGCAAGCAAGCAAGCAAAACCCGTCAGAAAGAAGAAAGTCGCTTTTACTCTTCCCTCAGTTCTGATTCTATAGGGCATGCCCTCTCGCAGGAGTCTCCTTTCTTCTCGTGGGCCGCACGAGGCTGATGCATTTGCCCTTCCACTTCAAACACCTTGCCTTTAACAATAGCATGCCTCATTTAGTACCTGTCATTCCCACATAAGGCTTTTCCTATGCTTCACTTGAGCCCCCCAAATTCCAGTAATAATACCTCCCCTTCTCCTTCAACACCTGGCTGGAAAGGAATTCCATGAGATACTATTTACCTGTGTCTTCCTTGGGGAGCAGAAAGGGTCACATAAGGAGACTGAAAGATATATCAACATCTGGCAAGAATCCTAACAGGTGAAGATACAGTAGTAAGTAACCTTTTTACTGCTAATTTTACAGAGGTCACTGTCATTAACTACATTTTGAATTAATTACATAGTTTTTTTTAAGTGTAAAAATATCTTCTGCAAATTTTCCCTGTGAATATGTATTCAAAGAGTAGTTATCTATATTTCATGGCTTATATGTTGCATTTTACAATTAGGGACACAAGTAATATGAAATCTTACAAATGAGTATATGAGCATTCTTCTGATAAGGTGGTCTCTGACTTTCCCAACTTGTTGGGAAATACTCATCTTCTAAATGTTCATTGGCATACCTTTTGGTATATATCCTGGGCAGCTCCTTAGAGTATCAGAGTACTTGCTCTGTGTTCAAATGCAGGGGAAAAATCTTCCTCACAAACTTTCATAATACCAGCACCATTTCAGAAAAATAGTAAGAACTAGAAAAGTTTGTTGGAGATGTGAAAGGCATGGATACTTTTATCAAAACAAAGTCCTCCTCGCTCACTGTAATTTGACATGGGCCTTATTTTAAAAGTTGGGTTAATTAGAGACAATGAAATTTTGATCTGTAGCTCACCCAGGTACTTGGAATCAAGACAATAAACAGAGATGAGTCCCGAACTGTGGGATTTCAGGGCTGTTATTCCACTCTTTGTAACACAGATGCCACAACAGTTTCTTAATACTCCTTAAGATGTGCCTAATAGTAGTTCAAGTTGTTGGAAGTTTAACACCTTCCCTGAGGCATCTGCAAATTCCTAGATACTTGGACTCTCATGGTTACCTTTGGATTTTCCTTCTTAACTGAATTGCTTTCTCTACTCTGGGCCTTATAGCCTTTACGTTATCTCCATTCTGGCATCAACCCAAATGCGGAAAACAGTAGTTGCCCCTTGATTCCTACTCAGAACAATTGTATATAAAATATAATTGAAGTAGCAGAACTATTATTGAAGGTGTGTAAATTCTCCTCAAAGGAGAATTTAAAGACCTTATGTATCACTCACTCACCCACCAACTTAAAAGGGCCTCTTAGACTTTCCTGTTCTTTTTCTCTTATTTATTAAATATAAGGATATTGCAAGCTCATATAAAAGATTCCAACAATGCATAAGAACACGTGGTGAACTAAAATTCATACCCCATGTCTTGATACATTCTTGTTTGTCCTTCCCAAAAAAGGTTATTCCTATTGTGGCACATTCTGTTCCCAAACCAAAGGTCATCTCCTACCTCTGTGGAAAAAAATTCCTTTGTTTCAGGGCAGCACTATTGTTATTCCTGGGGTGTAATCACAGTTCATCTAAGCCACTTGTGTCAATCCATTTTCCTGTGTCAGATACTCATTTTCCAGGCAACCCTTACAATGAGTGGTGACTATGTGACACGGTTTAGAGTGATGAATCATGTGCACTGTGTGTGCCTGTATGCAAGGCATGGGGCTGGCCTCCAGCACTCAGGAAAATCCATGTGCCCAGTTAGTGAAACATTCATACATACACACAGAGATTCATTCACAAACACACTTACATACTCTTGCATTCACACACGTTCTCAATCTTTTTCTCACATTCATAATCTGTTAGACACTTTCTCACACACGTTCTTCCCACCCCCGTCACCTTCCACGTTCTCTGCTGTATTCACACTTTACTCTTGGGCATACTCTTCGTTGAACACTCACCCACACTTCCTCTTGTGCACTCTTTCTCACATACACCTTCTCATGTGAACACTCTCTCTTACGTCCTCAGTTTCACACTTTGCCACACACATTTTCAGTCTCACACACATTCTCATGCACGAATCACTCACTCTCTCACACACTCTTATATGCCCAACTCTTGCACTCTCAGAGACAATCTTTTACTTTCTTATACATTTTCACTCTCTCACACACACTCACACTCTACATATTGTGGTCTTATTTTCTTAGTTTTAAATAAATGTTTTGTGAGCATAGTTGTAACGAAAATAAAGAAAATGGTCAAACCAATATATCTGTATGTGGTATTTCACCAGGATCGAAAAGTTGTATTCTCTAAAACACACATCATGGTCTAAAACACACATACCCTGCAACTAAGTGAGGTTGAATATGGCAGTAATTTTCTAGAAGAGCTGGCATAAAGTCCAAGGATTCTAATTCAGGATACCTCATACAGTTATAAAACTGAAAGACATAAAAGTCACTGCTTTGACCAATTCTCTCTGTGCTAAATGAAGAATCTGAGATACAGCTGGGTCAAGCAGTTTCTTTAAGTAGTTACTTTAAAAACCCACTAGGGAAATTAGTCTCAGGCAACTGTTGAAGGCAACTACATAGCACAATGATTAGGGGTACGGCTTAGGGAGTCACACCGCCTGCATTTGAAACCCTGCCCCACCACCCATTATCTGTCTTCCATAGGCAAAATCGCTTCTCAAAGCCTCAGTTTGCTCATCTGTAAAATTTGTGTAAGAGTATCCACACGTTGGGTTGCTGTAAAGGATAAATTAGTTAATCCATGGAATGACTTTAGTCTAGTCCTTGGTTCGTAACAAAGGTTCAAGAAATGCTAACTATATTGCCTGCCAAGTTTTTATATCTATTTTCAAGATGTTGCTTTAAATTACATTGCTTTTAATTTTTTAGGAATTAAGTTGGGAAAGGCATTCTATCTAAAGATTCTGTTTACAGAAATTATAAGAAACCAATGGACCTTATCCTATTTGGAAAAAAGAAATCTATTCAGACAGGAATAAGAGCAACAAGGACTGTTTTAGGTTCTTGAAGGTACCGTCTAGAGTAATCTACATCATGAATCCTAGATGTTCTACGAATGAACACATAACCTCACCTTCCTGAAAGTAGACACATCCTTCCTGACGTCTGAGTCAGACCCAAAAGATGAACAACAGGCATAAAAAGGCACATTGGGTCAATCTCTGGAGAACTCTGGAGAAACTGGGAGGTAAAAGAAGGGGGAAATCAATACTGGCCCACAAAATGAGAGCCACAGCAGATACAATTATTGACTGTGAGATAAAAACAAATAGAGAAAGTAGATTATGCCTTAGAATTTTGCTATAGTGACTTATTAAAGAGAACTCTCTTAATATGTACACATATTTTTAAATTTTGAATGAACTATTAAAATAGAATGTATATTTTTTTAAATGGAATCAAAGTCTTAATACTCATACCTATTCTGGTTAGAAAAATCTAGCACAGTCTTTGAAGATCATAACTCACATTGAAGATGAGGGCAAAAACAGCCTTTTTAAAGTAATGCTATCATAAAGCATTTAATAAACACTAAGTTACACATTTTTGCATGCTGTCTGAGTGACCAACAGTGTAACCCACTTGCCTTCATTCTCAATACAGAAGGTCAAGACTGGAGTCCAGTTTCAGTACTAACTAGAAGTTGAGCAATGATTGTGGCTGGATTCTGCCAGTTATGCCATAGACTTCATGTGTGTCAACATTAGTGTTCAAGGATTATACCCCATTGCACTCTTCCCTACTGCTTCCCAGCATTCTTTTTAATATACAAACTACTGAGCTATGATGGACACACAAAAAGCTGTAAATACTTAATGTATATAACTTGATGAGTTTGGGGATAAGTATACATCCATGAAACCATCACCATAATCTATGCCATAAGCATATCCATCATCACCAAATGTTTCCTCTTGTTCTCTTTTTGTGTGTGATAAGAACACTTAACATAAAACCTACCCTCTTAGCCAAACTTAAAGCACACAGAACAGTATTATTAAGTAGGCACTATACTGTATAGTACACCTCTAGGACCCAATCATCTTGCACAACAAACTTTGTACCCTTTGACTAACTCCTCCCCATTTCCCCCTTCCCCTGGGTACCGCCATTCTATTTTCTGCTCCTATAGTTTAATTATTTTAGATTCTTCGTATAAGTGGTATCATTTAGTATTTATCCCTCTGTGTCTGGCTTATTTCACTTAGCATAATGTCCCATGTTCATGCATGTTGTTGCAAATGGCAGAGATTTCTTCTGTTTTTAAGGCTGAATAATATTCCACTGTATGTATTTAAATTTTTAATCCATTCATCTATCGATGGGCACATAGCTTATTTCCATATTTTGGCTATTAGAAATACCTCTACAATGAACATGGGGGTACAAATGTATCTTTGAGATCCTGATTTCAATTCTTTTGTATATATACCGAGAAGTAGAGATATAACGGATCATCTGGTAGTTCTATTTTTAATTTTTTGAGAAACCTCCATGCTGTTTTTCATAGTGGCTGAATCAGTTTACATTCCTGCCAAAGGTGTACAAGGGTTTCCTTTTCTCCACATCCTCACCAACATTTATCTTTTGTTTTTTATAAAAGCCATTCTAACAGGCTTTTATATGCAAATCTTGATTTGCATTTCCCTGATTAGTGATTTGAACATTTTATCCTCTGCAGTGTTCACAAATTTCTGTAAATTCCAGGGCACACCTGTATATTTATGTCAAGCCTAGTGAGCCGTCAGGGTTGATGGTGCGGAGGGAGGGTGCTGCATGAAGACAGCAGAGGAAATGGTGCGCTGGACGAAAGGCCTAGCCTGGATCTCATAAAGAAAGTGAGTAGAAGAAGAGTCACCTTCATGTCGCCCCAATATTAATGACTTGTCTGTTTTGAGTGATGTGAAGGAAACAGAGACTTAGGTCTGGAGCTCCAGCTACTTAATTCTCGAAGAAGCTAAGAACTGTATCCCAAAGGAAAGTGTTTTTCAGTGAATGTTTGACTTCACAACAGCCTTACCAGGGCAAGAACTAGATGGTGACCGGTACCCATCTTGCAAGGAAGAACACTGTTGTATGAAATCATATTCATAGAATGGCTTACAGTTCATATATAGGTTAGAAAATGGTCTCACTTGTTGTGTTTTGAAATAAGTTGGATCATGATAGATTGACTGAAAAAGAATTGGTGCCAGATAAAAGGCTACAGAGGTTGGCATGTCCCCTATATGCTGTGTTAAAGTACCTTTGGGAAAAACATGTGCCCTCAAGGAAATCATTATATAGAAGCATCCACTATCCAGCTGGTGATATAAATCAATTTAAAGGCATGACCAATATAATACCAATCCATAATTACCACCAATAAAGAAACAGGTGTATCAGAGGAAAGGGAATTAAAATGCAAATGAGTTTGGACACTTGGGTGGCTTAATTGGTTAAGTGTCTGACTTTGGCTCAGGTCATTATCTCATGGATCATGGGCTCAAGTCACGTCGGGCTCTGTGCTGACAGCTCAGAGCCTGGAGATTACCTGCTTCGGATTCTGTGTCTCCCTCTCTCTCTGCACCTCCCCCATTCATGTTCTGTCTCTCTCTGTCTCTCAAAAATAAATAAAAGTTAAAAAAAAATTTTTAATAAAATACAAGTGAATTTACTTTTTAGCTTTCCTTTCTCCATAGCTTCTCTCTTCTAGATACATTGTCAAAATACATAAGCAGCCACTCTTTTTACCTCCATCCTATAGAAAATAAGTACGTAATCCAATTCAAAATTACAACAGACTCAGCAAGCGGTACAATCCAAGGTGAAGTCTCCACATCAACTCACTTCTACAGAGCCAGCCATAGAAAGCACTGCAGAGAGCAAGATTATTCCCACTTCAGGGACACACAGATGGGGACAAGCAGATGTAGGACCAGATGAAGTTGTATGATTCCGTCTTATCAACAGAATCAGGAAAACTAGGGAATTACTAATGGAATTAGATCTGTTCACTCTCTGGGACGAACATAAGGAACACCATAATAGAAAGTTGTAGTTAACTCATGTGTCTTGAGTCACAATAAAAATTATGGTCCCATTAACAGTAAGAGACTTTGTCACCTCTTAGTAAACCTCTGGATTCAATTTTGCTTTTTGTGTGCGTGGAAATGGGTGCTCTCAGGAGAAAGAAACCCCTAATTTTCCCCCAATATGGTGTCCCTTGTACTGATCTCGTTTATGATCCCAAATTCCAACTTGAACACATCAACTCACTTCCTCCAATTTAAGTAGAAGGATATTTTCTCATAGAAATTTAAGGCAACTTTAGTAGATCTGGCTTCTCCATTTTTCCATTCTTCAAAATGACAAAACCTTATTCTTTCTACTGAGTGGTTTAATTCATTCATCAAGCATCTCCTGAGCTTCTGCTATATCTTAGGCAAGGAGAAAGAGCCTGTGATTCCACGAATAAATCAAAATCAGTGTCTATTTTCAGGGAGCACCCAGTCTTAATTTCCATGTTGAGCTGATAATGGTTCCTCTAAGGTACCACTTCTTCTCTGTCTATTGGCCAGATCTTACATAAAAGAGTTTTCATAGAGTCTATAGCCCTTACTGGTCTACTCTGAACTGTCTTAACTGTGCAAATAACTGCTCATCACAGCACCCAGCCTGCTTCCAACTCTCCTGACTATCAACTTCATTGCCAGTTCTTACATTTCCAGCCCTACCCCTTATCAAGTCTTTGAAAGAAACTGCTATCTTTCTGGTTATGATCTTGCTTTTTTCAGTGAAGATTCTTGACCTCCACTCTGGCAACATGGCAGTATAAGCTTAGCTTAGGTATGCCCTTCCTGGTTCAGTGTATTCCAAGAACTTATATCACAGATGTAGCCCAAAGGCCAAGAAATTAACTATCAACACCAAAGTCTTTTTGTTTCTCTCAGTCATGGCTGTCCCTAGAATGTGTGAGACCCTCTGTTTATATAAACAATTTTATTTAAAGTACATTATAAAATTCATAGGTCCATGTGAGGTATGGTTACTTATCAATAAAAATGTAAAAATATGAGTAAAAAGGTAGGTAATTTTTATTGTCAAATCAGTGCTTGGGAAGATTCTTCATGGTGTTCAGTCAACACCTATTCCTATTTAAGTCCAAGAACCATCTCATCATGTTCCTTTTTTAAATTTTTTAAAAATTTTATTTATTTATTTTTGAGAGAAAGAGACAGAGAGAGAGCAGAGGAGGGGCAGAGAGAGAGAGAGAGAGAGAGAGAGAGAGAGAGAGGGAGAGAAAACCCCAAGCAGGCTTCATGCTGACAGCACGCTGATGATGCATGGCTTGAACTAACAAACCATGAAATCATGACCTGAGCCAATAGTCAGGTGCTTAATGGACTGAGCCACTCGGGCACCCCTCATCATGTGCTTTATTGTTAAATATGTCATTCCTGTTAAGTAAGTCATTCTTGCCTAATTTTATATCTCCCACTATGAGAAAAAAGTAATGATGCTATTATTATCCACAATACCATGGCTTTTCAGAACATGTTTATATAGAAAAGCATAGACTTGTTGCCTCTGATTAAGAAGTAAATAAATACTTCTTAATCAATGGTTACAGCATTACTCACACCACTGCTTCACCCATCATGCTTCCCATGAATACTGGCTTTCAACGACTCTCTGAAAGATGGTTACTGTGCTTCCTTGATGATGACCATAAATGCAAGTTTAACTCAAAGTATGCAGAAAAATGTGAATCATTTTCTTCGAATGATAAATTTACTGTTCTCAATTTTACAGCATAAACATAAGGCAACATACCTTCCAGCCATCTCTTAAGTCCTAGAATATAATCATGTCACTCCTAAAAAGTGATCACTCTCAGTACTGACCACTCCACGACCCTGCCTTCCCAACACCACTACTAGTGGGCAGGATAGACAAGAGGCTTGAAGATAGAACAAGAGCAGCCTCATTTGCTCAAAGAATGTCTGTACCTCAGCATGGCTAAAGACCAGCCCAGGCGTGCTTGATGACACACTAGTCAGAGGCAAGAGAAGTCTCAAAGTTCTCAAGGTGGCCCCATTCCTTGGGTAATGTTGATCAGAGGCAGTGAAGTGCCCAGAACAAGGAAAAGCCATACCTAATACACAGATTCACACAAGTGCCTCAAACTAAGGTAAGTGGTTGAACACTAGTAGCCCAGAGCCATAAGCCCTTCTTGCCTCTGACGTGACAGTCACCCATCAGTAGATTATCTCCATTCTTGTGACCCAACATCATGCACCCCCACAAAGGAAACACCACACTAGTCAGCAGGACTAATCTGCTTGCCAGGCTGCTCTTCAGGGAACAGTTCCAGGCCAAAGGACCCAAGGATGACCCCACAGGACCAAATCAAAGAATATTTCTGGACATCTGGTTAACCTACTCTCACAGAATAGAGGGTTTGAGAGAGTCCCAAAGAGGAAAAATAGAGACCAGGACTTACAAAAATTCCTGAGGCGCCTCATCTGGAAGCCACTGGCAGCCCCGTTTAGTCCCAGGCTTTGAAAAGGGACTTTGAATAAATGCCCAGGGTCCCTGGTCTCTGCCTCAGAGGCAGAAGCTATGCTTGCCTGGATCAAAGGGTAGTACTGCCAGATGAGATCAGAGTATGCAATAAAATTCTTAATGATTGGCTTTACCATCCTAAACTTTCTGAGGAAGGTAAAATCTGCAATTACATGGTCTTGCTTTATTATTCTTTTTTTTTTTAAAGTTGGAACTAATTTTATTTTTTTTATTTTTTTTTAATTTAAAATAGTTTATTTTCAAATTGGTTTACATAAAACACCCAGTGTTCATCCCAACATGTGCCCTTTTTTGATGCCCATCACCCCCTCTCCCACCCCCCCCATCTCCCTCACCCTCAGTTTGTTCTTAGTCTTTGAGAGCAACATGGATGGAACTGGAGGGTATTATGTTAAGTGAAATAAGTCAGTCAGAAAAAGACAGATACCATATGTTTCCACGAATAGGTGGACTTGGTGAGACTAAGCAAAAACCAGGGGGAGGGGAAGAGGGGAAAGGAAAAAAAGACACAGAGAGGGAGGGAGATAAAACATAAGAGACTCTCAAAGGCTTTATTATTCTTAATCTAGCAAGAAAAACAAAGCTAAAGCACTAAAAAGTGAAGGCAAAAAAGAGTAAGGTAATGGGAATATAATGAGCTATAAATCTGCAAAAAAAAATGAAGAAATAAATAAATTATAATCATGCTAGAGAGAACAAATATTGCGCTGAAAAAGATATTCCACCCAGAATCCAATATCTTCTTTTTCTCTTTCCAGCCCCTTTCCACCTCCTAATCAGACTCATTATTTTAAAATTATTACTTCGAATGTTAATTTTAGGCATATAGGCACTCTTGCCTAAAACATACAATTTCTATTTCAGTCATACAAGAAGGAAAAGTACCTGGAGTTGGACAAAATTGGACATACCTGCTTCAAGCAGTTGTTATTGGACTAGCTTCTATCATCTATACAAACTCCATGGAGGGAGTTATATTTTGAACATTACTTTTCCTTTCTTGTTCTGTTACTACACTAAAGCTGAATTTTAACTCAGTTTAGAATTATACCTGATTTTCTCTTAAAATTACTGTAATGTCATTATTATTTAATATGTTTTCAATTTTAAGTGTTGTATAGTATACTTAAAGTACTATAGTTACCTTAGGAAACAGATTATTTGATAACCTCATCACTTTTATATTTAAAAAGATGAATTAAATTCCCCCAAAAGGAGGTAAAATTACAGCTCCTCAAAATTCTCTTGAGATGGAAACTTAGATAACTGATTTCTAATTTTTCTTGTTTTCTACTTACACTCTCAAAGGTATAGATTTCCCTCTAAGTCCCACTTTAGTAGCATTCCATTGGTTTTAAGAGGTCTTCTATTATTCAGCTCAATATATTTTTTAAGTTTTGCTATTTATTTTCCATGGATTATTTAGAAATGTGATACTTAATTTTTTAAGCATTTATAAATGTTCTAATTATTATCCTATCATCAGTTTCTTATTAACCTGCTGCAGTCTGTCATATACTGTATGACTGCAATCCTTTGAAATTTGTTGACACTTGCTGTACTGTTTAGCGTAAGGTCTATTTTAGCATATGTTTACTTGAAAAGAATATATACTCTGTGGTGCAGTGTTCTGAATATGTCATTTAGATCAAGTTGATTATTATTTTCCCTAACTTTTCCCAGGCTTTGCTGATATTTTGTTTACTTACTTTATCATTTCCTGGAGAGATTTATCAACACAACTAACTATGGCATGGATGTATCTGTTTCTTCTTTTAGTTCTGTCAGTTTTTGTGTATACATTTTGGACTATTTTAATAAATTTATATGAAATAAGAATTGTTCTGTCTTTCTAGATAATTGACCATTTTAGCTTTATCAAACATTTCTCTTTATCTCTACAAATACTTTTTCCTTAAAATCTGTCCACCGACTTCTTTTCCAGTTATTGATCACCTGGTGTATTTTTCCCCATAATTTTACTTTCATTTTATCTATGTCCTTACACTAAAATTGCATGTCTTATAAACAGCATGGAGTTGGGTATTTTTTTAATATAATATGAGCTATTTCCCTTTAATTGGAATATTTTGTCCATTTACCTTTAGAGTAATTTTTATATAGTTGTATTTAAGTATGCAACTCTACCATTTGTTTTCAATAATTTATTCGAGTGGTCCTTCATTCCTTTATTTCTCCTTTCCTTTTTTCTTTGAGAATCAATTATTTCTTTACTTTTTCTACTTTATCTCCTCTATGGCTTTTTAGTTATATTTTTGTATTAATTTTAGTGATTCTCCTAAAGATTATAGTAAACACGCTTGATGTGTCACAAGCAGAGTTAATTAGTACATCTGTCACTTCCCCCAAAATGCAATAACCTTACAATAATTAATTTTTACCCTCTTTCTGCCCTTTGTGCTGTTATTGTTATATATTTACCCCTACTATCTTATAAGCCTCAAAGACATTTTTATTATTTTTTAAAACAACTGTTATTTATCTTTACCTACATGATTACCCTCCCCAATACTTTTCATTCCTTCTTGAACTATGTTTCAATCTGTGACCATTTCATTTTATTTTAAATTTTAAGTTGTAGTATAGTTGACATACTAGTTTCAGGTGTACAGCATACTTATTCAACAATTATACATCATGAAATGCTCACCACAATAAACACACTGACCATCTGTCACCATATAAAGTTATCTCTTCTTTTCTGACTTTGTGTCTCTTTCCTTCGGTCTGCCTCCCTCTTACCCACCCTGCTACACATACACGTACATACGAAGACTTTATTTTAGTATGACTACAAAGTTAAAAAACAAAAGATGAGAAATCAAGAGTCTAATTTTGCTACTTGCTTCTATGTACTTTCTTCTTTGTAAATAAATAGAGAGTACATCTTTCAAATTAAGTGAAAGCATAGCTAAGTTAATATCCTACTTCCTTTGCTAGACTCACCCCAATTAAGAGTTAAAATATTAGAAAGGGAATATTTTTACGCATCTGTGATTATTAATTTTATGTGTCAACTTGGCTAGGCTATAAGCTATGCTGCCCAGTGGTTTGGTCAAATACAAGCCTAAATGGTACTGTGAAGGTATTTTTTAGTTGTGATTATGATTTAAGTCAGTAGACTTGACTAAAACAGGTTATCCTCTGTAATGTGAATAGGCCCAATCCCAACAATTGAAGGTCTTAAAAGAAAAGACATATCTCCAGAAGAGGAAGGAATTCTGCTTCCAGATTGCATTTGGACTCAGTACTGCACTGTTAACTTTTCCCTGGGTCTTCAGCTGCCACTTACCCCATATAAGTCAGTTCCCATAACTGTGTAAGCCAATTCCTAAATATATATCTTATATAGCTGTATCTTATATATATATATCATGATATATATCATATATATGTATATATTTATGTATCTTATATATATGTATATACATATATCTTATGTATTGTATATATGTATATATATGTATCTTACATATGCCATGATACATATTCATATATATTTTCTCTTTCTCTACAGAGACATATGTATATATGTATACCTTATATATATATGTGTATATATGTATATATGTATCTTATATATATCATGATATATATATTCATATATATATATATCTTCTCTTTCTCTACAGAGACATTATTTCCTGGGTTCCAGAGGACATTGCTACCTCCTAGGACCCAAGGGTCGAAGATGCCATCCTGATGAGCCTGGGGGCAGAGCATCAAGCCCATGAGAAATCTCAAACTTTAAAATGCAATGGAATTTGCCCTGCTGCATTTCAGACTGTCTTCGGCTCTGTGACTCTTTTTTTCCTTCTGATTTCTTCCTTTTGAAATAGAAATGTCTATTCTGTGTTAATCCTAACATTGTATTTTGCAAGCATATAACTTGTCTGGCTTCACAAGTTCACTGATGGAGAAGAATCTTTCCCCAGGGTGAATCACAAAGTGGGTCTCACCAGTAATAGATTTGGATGATTTAGATGATAAGATTTGGAACTTTTAGTTGATGATGTTTAAATTAAATTCTGGATTTAGTGTTGGTGCTGAAATGATTAAGACTTTTGGAAATGTTGGGATGGGCTTAATAAATATACTTTGCATGTGGAAAAAACATGAATTTCATAGGAACAGAGAGTCAACTGTTCTAGGTTCAACTGTGTCACCCCAAAAAAAGAAGTCCTGATATCTCAGAAAGGGAGTTTTTTTGAAAAAGGGTATTCACAGATGTAATAAGTTGAAATGAGGTTATTAGAGTGGGCCCTAATCCAATATGACTGGTATCCTTATAAGGGAAAATTTGGACACAATGATAGGCACTATGTGAATATCACCATGGCTGGTGGAAGCAGAGATTAGATTGATGAAGCAACAAACCAAGGAGTATCAAGGATTACAAGCAACCGCCGGGAGCTGGGAAGAGA
The DNA here is from genome assembly GCA_030068075.1 of Paguma larvata. Taxonomy (NCBI): domain Eukaryota; kingdom Metazoa; phylum Chordata; class Mammalia; order Carnivora; family Viverridae; genus Paguma; species Paguma larvata. The sequence goes on from CM057825.1 coordinate 75,796,154, forward strand.
CAAGAAAGACTCTACCAGTCTCAGAGAGAGTGTGGCCCTGCCAACACCTTGATTTCAGACTTTAGGTTTCTATAACTTTGAGACAATTTTTTGCAGTTTTAAGCAACTCTGTGGTATTTTGCTATAGCAGCCCTAACACACAAATACAACAGTCAAATTAATTCTTTGTCCCAGTGAAGCTATTTTCCCAATCAAGTCAAAATCCTTTACTAAATTTACAAAAGAGAAAATTGGCTCAAATGTTCCAATGTTTAAGGCCATCACAACAAAGCCAGATTCTCATCTTTAGATAGTGAAAGCAAAGATACCACCTCAGCTGTCTGTGGACACCGTTTCCTTTTCCATTCAGCTCCTACAATGAGGTGTTTTCTATTGGCAATTATATGGAGGTGTTAAGTAGATGTTATTATGAATACAGATGGGATTTGAATCTGTGGGACTAAAGTGTGAAGAAAGTTGAAGGACATTTTCTTCATGATGGAGGGATGAAAGATGCATGAGGGATGAGACTACCTTTGAGGTTTCCTCTCCTCTCATATGCCTTAGACTACCCCAATCCACCAAACCTGGACCGAATTGACCACCTTAAGGCTCCATCTTCTTCCCAGGTCTTGGACCAATCGTAACTTGATTTCAGCAGAACCAGAAAAATGTAGGTGTTATCAAGTCACTCTCACTTCCTGGCTCAACCAGAAGAGAGAATACCAGGCATGACCACTGCTCTGATCTTTAACTCACAGATCATCCCCAAATAACCAGTCTCCTGCTTGGGCTAAAGCAACCAATGTGCTACATCTGTAAAAATATACTTCTACTCTGGTCTTCACAAGAGAAAAGCATGCTCATATGGTTCATGTCAAAGTAATCTACCTAGTCTGGTTTGGGTTTGTTTGGTACTTTATAGATGTAACTTGTAATGCTCACAATAGCCCTGGTGTACAATTTATTATTCTCATTCTCTCTGCAGGAAGCAACTAAAGTTCATGACGTTTAAATAATCCTCCTTAGTCATGCAGTCAGTAAGCGATGGGGCCAAGATTCAAACCACGGACTGCCTGTAACTGGGTCAGAGAAGCACAAAGAAAACACAGTATTGGGTTTAGATGGTCTCTTAGAGGTGCTTAGTCTCTTTCAGCCTTCTAGATATCCTCACCTTCTCCCTGGTCTTCCCAAGGTGTTACCTAAGCATGGTTTACTGAATCCTTGGTTGGCATAGGAATAGAGTCTCATATTTCTACTAAGTGCCCTGTACAGCGTCCTTTGCTCTTAACAACTCATACCACCTTATCTGCCTCATCACTAGTGACCCTGCTAGCATCCATTTTTGGTATCTACACTAAAGAACTAAATCATGACCTGGTCTCCTTCAGTGTGGTCAGGGCCTGGTGGTCCTCTCTACTGCCTTGAACCCATCTTGGCTCTCGATAGTACTGTAACCCCCCTTCAGGCCAACCATGAATCCTAGGTAGTCTGTCAAAAAGTCCTTGGACACTGCAGTCACTACTTGTTTGTCCTTGCAGCCACTACCTTCTCTGGCAAGATCCCACCAAACTCCTAGCTAACTTTCTGCCTACATAATTCAAAGGAATCCTAGGGTTTGGGTTTCCTAGCTCTACTACATGAAAAATGAAGTAGCTCAGATCGGCCACACTGAAGTCCTCCTTCTGTCAGCACTACCTCTCTAGAACTGATGTACTCTCTCTCTTTTATAATATGATCTTAGCCTAGAATATCAAATATAAATTGATGCAAAAGACGCTCTGATTTACAATTCCTATCTATTATGCCTCCATCTGTCCAGGTCTTCAGTCAGTCAGGAGTAGTCCACACAGCTCATCTTTGCCTCTATTCCCATAATTCCTAGTTTTAGAAATGGTATGTTTCTCCTTTCTCAAATGAACTGCCCTCATGTTATACCCTCCTTATTCCTGTGTGAACTATTTCTATGTCTCTTTCTTAATGATAGGGAAGCTATTTTCTTTATGTAAGAAACACTATATTCTAAATGATCAGGTGTGGCTTTTGATATGTTAATGAACAATTACCAGTTACAATGCCCTCAGCTATAATTAGTAGACAATGCCAACTCAATTTGGCTTAGAGAGTAAAGAAATGGCATTATCCAATGTGATTATTCCCAAGGTAGTTTCCTTCCAGGTTTGTTAATTCAGTGCTCAACTGCATCATCAAAGACAGGTCCCCTACATCTTTCTTCCCTACCATCCATAACCAGTCTACAGCCACATGAAAGCTGACACCATTCCAGGTGTCCCAGATAGGTACAATAATATCTAGCAGCAGAAGAAAACTACCTTTTCCTCTGTTGGGTTCTTTTATTTATTTGTTAACTTTTCAAAATTGAAGTATAACATACGCCAGCAGTATATAAGAGTTTACTGTTGCCCCACATTCTTTTAAAGACTTGTACTGTCACTTATTTTTTATTAGGCCTTCTAGTGAGTCCCTCAGTAACTATGTGTGTGTGGGGGGGGGTATATTCCCTGAATAATAATTATTTTTTAATGCTAATTATATTCAACACAAAGTGCTTCTTCTGTAATTATTTTATATACCACAAGCCTTTTTAAACTCACTCTCCTTAACGACCAAATGATATAACCATTTGGCCAATTCATGCATTCAATTAGATGCTAAAACAACATTCTTGTGACCTTTTTATAGCAAAGAAAACCTTGATAATAATTATCCTCAGCATCTCATTTTTCAGAATTGTATTACATGCTTATACTTAAACTAATCTCTGGCAAAGCGAAGAACACCATGATTGACTCAGACGAGTCATGATTAATCCCTTTGCTGGTACAGACATATATCTTTCTTAAGGCTCATGCCCCAGTGGAGTAACTAAACCAAATCACGAGACTGTTAGAAAAAAAAGAAAGGAAATGTACTGGTTATTGAATAGGCAAACAAAAGTTCACACTAAAAATACTAAAGAATTTAAAAAATCATTTTACCTCATTTTTTTTAAGTAATCTCTATACCCAACATGGACCTGAACTCACAACCCCGAGATCAAAAGTCACATTCCCCACTGACTGAGTCACCCAGGTGCCCCTAAAATGATTTTACTCTTGACAAATTTTATCCTTCATAATTATTTTTTCTACTCGACACCTTATTAATCTAAAGCTAGAAGACTGCTATATTAGGTAAATGGATGAATCAGACTAACTAGCCAGAAGATTGTGAACATGGAAATGCAAAAGAGAAAAACACATTAACATATTTCAAAAACAATTTCACCATTGACTTAAAATCAATCTGTCACCAAATGTTATGAGCTATAGTCTGAATTTCAAATGAGGTAACATTTGTTCGACGATAATGTTGACTTCAGTTGTTTCAGTTGGCTAATGACCAACATATATTTGAAAGTCAGCGAATCTATGTTTAGCCAACTAATGCAACATTTGGCTATTAGCAGTGTTATATGGCTTACAATGGAGGTCTTTTTTCCCCCTGCATGACACTTTGATTCTTAGCCAGCTGGTTAAGCTAATTATACATTTTGCTATCTATTGTCAAAAATCCCCTGTTCCAGACTTTGGCTATAACATATATGTTTCAAGAGCCATACATACACTTCTTTTTATGGCTACCAAAGATTCAATGATAAAATCTCTCAAGTCAGAGGTTGAATCTTGCTCATTCCCCTAATAAACAATAAAATTCCTTGTACCCTGGAAAGGTATGACTTTCTTTTAACAAAATTTTTCTATTTAAAAATATAATTAGCTTAAAAGGATCTTTTTCAATAATTTTATCATAAAAAATGTATAAAAAATGTGAAAATTTAAAGAAAACATTCGATTTATTCTATCATTTGGTTTTTACTAATTTAGCCTTATTATAACGATGTAGTCTTTTAATAAAACACACTCATAAGATTTAAAGATTTAACCACCATTTTCATTAGGTCTCTAAGGTAAATTTGGTAACATTTTATAAATTAGGTAACAGTTAATTACCCTTAAAAGTTCATTAAATTGGCTTTACTTAAATAAACATTAAAATTAATTAGAAACAAACATGATGTTTAAGTCTAATTTTGGATAAGGGTATTTACATAAATCCTTTTCTAGGTACAAAAAGGTGAAACTACACATGCTGATGAGGTCAAGGACCAGCTCCTTCCAAATTTCTATTTCCACACATGTCAGCAAACAGCTGGATGCTAACAATAGTAGAGGTTGTGTTTTTGACCCCTTTAAAAATAAAATAGGTTATACATTGAGAAGGCAAAGAAAATAATGCCTTAAGATTTAAACTGTATCTCTCTCAAGCTCACCCAAGCTGCCAGTAATAGTGTCTTCCTCTTGGGAGTTCAACCATAGCCAGGCCCCCTGGTCCAGTGCAGTTGGGCCCTGTGGTTCTCTCTGAGCGTCTCTCTATCATATGTAAACATTCATGAGGGAATGGTGTCCTTGGTTCCAAAATGATCAGTGAGCTACAGCCTCCCCTATCTACCCCTACCACACATTCAGAACTCCAGAGCCTATTTTTGGACAATTATGGGCCTGACCCTTTTTCCTAATTCCTATAGAGATTTTTTTTTCTCTAGGGCTGGGCCATGCTTCCAGATCCTTCATCTTTTTCCAGTCACACTTTCCATTATTATATTCTGGATACCAAACGACAAGAATCATGGCCATCCTAAAGCCTTCTGTTACAACTGCAACTGCCCACTATGATCAGAAATTTCTCGGACTTTAATCTCATTTGGATCTAACCTGATTTTGACAAACTCTACTTCAGGCTCTAATTTAGTTTATTTACCTTCTCCTATTGGCCAGCTTTCCTCATCTTCCACCAATTAATTACCAATTCTGTCCAGTCCAGAGGTCAAGTCTGTTGCCCTAGAAGGAAATAGTATTATCCCATGCAGCTAGGTAGAGTTGCTAATAACAAATGGGTATGGTGCATGTCAGAACACTTGCATTTAGTTGATAGCCCTCTAGTGAAAGTCAGCTCACTTCATGAGCTAGAACAAAAAAAGCAAGTGACTGTATCTAAAACAAAAGGGGACTGTATCCCCCTTCATTAGCATAACTGGATTTTTTAAACTGTAGTTCCAACTTTGTTGCTAGAGAGCAAACAACTGGTAGGGGGACTATAACAAGAAAGAGGCTTAAAGAAAGCTGTGATTTTTACAGGTCTTCTAATACATGTGTGATATAGCCAATCTGGATACACAGGAAAAGAAGAGCTGAAAATGAATGAAATGTTACTTTGGATATATAATATGAGGCCTCTTCTTAAATTATAAGGTCAGAAGTTTTTCCACTGTGAAGTATGTGTGGTAATACCAAGAGTAGGTTAGATTGATTAAGCAGGTGCTTACTAGCAGTACTAGTTAATTCTCACAACAATCAAAGGAGATAGTATCTTTTATAGATGAGGAAACTGGGTCACAAAATGTTAGAGAATCTTATCCAAATTCACAAAACAAATGAAATGACAGAGTAAGAATTCAAACCCAGGCAGTCTGACTCCAGGGTAATCCTAAATCAATATAAGTCAAAGTTAACTATCATGAAGAAATGAATGCACAAATTCCTATGTATCCTGTTTCACAGTAAAATACTTCCAAAACAATTTTAGAAATAGTCTCTATTCTGTGGCAAGAGAGCAACACAAATTCTGGAAATTTCATGTCCTTCATTAAAAGATCAATTTAAGGCAGCATTTGAGTGAAACATATTCTCTTGGTTTCTTCTATTATCCTGTCCTTAAATATTTAAGTGCTATCAGCAATGTTTATTGGGTCTCCAATGAGAGAGATGCTGGGAATCTTAAAAAAAAAAAAAATTGCTAAATCCTTGACCAGCCCCTTAACATGGCTGATTCTGTTTTTCTTTTAGTAAATTTTTTAATGTTTATTTATTTTTGAGAGAGAGAGCATAAGTGGGGAAGAGGTAGAGATAGAGGGAGACACAGAATCTGAAGCAGGCTCCAGGCTTTGAGCTGTGAGCACAGAGCCTGATGTGGGGCTTAAACCCATGAACCATGAGATCATGCCCTGAGCCAAAGTCAGATGCTTAACTAATTGAGCCACTCAGGTACGCCTTAACATGGCTGATTCTTGAGAAATCAAAGCACTGTGGACATTCTTGAAAGAGAAACACTCTTTATTACTAATTAGGACTGTGTTTCCTGCCTTGGTGAACGGGGCTGTGCCATTTATCATCTTGAGAATCCCTTTTCTAAGAAAGAGGCAGATCAAATGTCCTCTCGGATCCTATTGCCCTGAAGGCACCCTACAGTGACCTTAATCTTTGAGATCTTTCTTCCACAAAGATGAGAAGGAGGATGCAAAAATCAGCCACAGAAAGCCTTTTCCTAACAGTTTGAATAATGCACTTCATCTTTCCTTCCCCTTAAACTGTCCTGATTCCAAAAACACTTCCCAGATTAAGGTTCAAGAATACCCATTTCCAGACTACCCTATTGTACCAGATGGTTTCTGGAAGACTCAGAAGCAGAATGATATACAAAGCAATCACCAAAGGAGGATAACACAATGAGGGAAGGAAGGCATCTACAGAGAGTTTATCAATGAAAGACAAAATTTCTAAAATTCTGCCCAACAACTTGACCCAATTGTGTCTGACAGAATTTTTTTCTCCTCAGAAGGAAAGACTAGATTATGCTGTAAGAACATAAAACCTCAGTGGCTTATAAAAAGAAATGTTTACTCTTGTTGCCACTATATGTCCAATGTAGATCATAAGTTAAGTAAAGAAAGAAAAGAGAAAGAGGGACAACCTCAAGCTGGCTCTTAAATTTTCTGCTTCTATCCACATTCTCTGAGCCAAAGAAAATCAGACGATCACTTCTGAGTTCAAAGGACAAGAAAGTATAATCCTGCTGGGATGGACATCACATATTACATGATGGCAACGGAGCAGGGAGGTAAAACTTGCCCCCAGAAAAAGGCAGTAAATATTTTGAACAAAAATACAATATGCCACAGTTTGCATTTTTTTGTCCAGTGGTACATTATATTCTATGTGGTATAACAAATTACCCCACATTTAACAGCTTAAGGTAATACACATTTGACTCTTATAGTTTCTATAAGTGAGGAGTCTGAGCACAGCTTGTCTGGATTGTCAGCATTGGGGTATCATAAAGCCAAAATCAAGTATCAACCAGAGTTTTGGTCTCCTCTGAGCCTTAAGGTCCTATCCAAGCTCACACAAAGCTGTTAGTAGAATTCAGTTCGTTGTTGCTGTAGATCTGAGGCCCTTAGCTTCCTCAGGCTGCCCTCAGTTCCTTGCCATGTGGGCTCCTCTTCCTGACATACGCAGCCTACAGTGTGACAGCTCACTTCAGAGCCAGCAAGGGAGTCTCTGGAGCAAGTCTGTTGGGAAGACAAAGTCTGGATACTATATCGTAACCATAGGAGCAACATGCCATTACCATTGCCCTCCTCTATTGTTTAGAAGCAACTCACCAATTCCACACACACTTAGGGGAGGGGATGATACAAGGGTGTGAAGAGCAGCAGAAGGAGATCATGGAGTCCACCTTAAACTCTGCTCATCACAGGTGGAGGGGTGGGGAAATAAGTGAGAGAACTTTAGGCTCCCCCTCAGGGGTATATACCGTTAATATATACGTTAAAAGCAAGGCCAAGAATATTCCAATTCTTGCCAAAAACATTGTATTATAGCTCTCTGTCCTTATAAGATTGTTTAGACATTGAGATTATGGCACCTATTTCATTTTAATCCCATATATTTTCTTTGCCCTGAGGCTACTGTTCTTCATTTACTAGGAAAACCATTTAAGAAAATGCTTGGTCAGATACTGATAAAAACATCTCTGCTTCTTTACTTTTGTTTCTCTTGAAGATTGTATTTCTTTTAATATATACTTACCCTAAATATATTCATATCTCTTTGTCTGCTCCTTATGAACTATCAGTTAGCATTTCCACATTAGTCACAGACGATGTGTGTCATGAGAATAGCTAATAAACACAACCTATGCAAAGCAGCTTCTATCAAACTAAGAGAAAGCCAGCCTCCTGGATTCCACAATTCATGTGTATTATGTGTTTACAAGCCAGGCAGTTCAAATAAAAAACACTGCCAGAGATCATACTAAATGAAAACGTTTGCTTACCAAAAAGAAATTTCTAAATGTTAATTATGACCAATCTGCTTTTTCCCAAGACTAAAATAATGCTGCGAAAGACTGTCAAATATAAGTTGGCAACAATAAATCTGGCCATTTGTAGCAGTGGATGATATATATTCTGTGAGGAATATTTTGACTTAAAGAGTAAAATTTATTTCAAAGAAAAAGTGCAAATATTTTGCAGAGCATAGGCCATGTTGTGTTGTAATACTAATAAAGTGGGAAGTAAAAGGTTTCTCTCACACTGTAATAACAAAAGTACCTTTGTCTCTACAGAGTTGCATTAAAATATTATATTCACATACAACTACTAGACGACCTTGGCAACACCAATGACAGTATGATTCCTGATCTCAAAGGTTACATGTTTTACCTATTCTCAAAGACACTGGATGGTAGCATGACAATCCAAATGAAAACTGGGCTTATTAGTAGGTCAGAAGATACTTAGCTTGACTCGTAAGTAATGAAATACTAATTTAAACAGTGAGACATAACTTTTCATCTAATATAATTTTTCATCTACTATAATATAGGTCAAAGATCAAGGTTTTTAAAAATGCTGTGTTGGCCATGATATGGAGAAATGCACTCTCGTGATATGTTAATGAGACTAGAAATTGGGGCATCCTCCTTGGCAGGCAATTTGTTAATCCATCAAAACATTAAAATACACATAGACATTGACCAAGGAGTTCTACCTAGATTTATACTTACACATCAGAGTAAAGACATTTTCTCAAGGATAACTCCCAAAACAATACCAGATTTAAAAATCTGAAAAAGGCAAAGCATAGATGTATGTATACAAGATGGTCCCACTTTGTTTCAAAGTGGTGGTGTGTGTGGGAGGGGTGGTATATTTATGCTTTTGTACACACATTTTTTTTCTTTTCCTGGAAGGATAAACAAAAAAACCTGTGAGTAATAGTTACCTTTAGCAAGGAGAGCTGAATTGTGAACTAAAAATACATATTTCTTTTTATTTGTAGTTTCTAGTACTATTTGAGCATTTTCTTTCCATTTTTTACAATTAAAAATAGGAAAAAGAAATAAGAAAATGAAACTGACTTCATCTGAATGAATCAGATACACTGAAAGTCATATTCTAATTAGAATTATGGAATTACATTTGGCTTCTCAGACTACCCACATTTTAAAAGTCCTTAAGAGGCAAAATGAATGATAGTACAGTTGCCACTCAGAATGCTAATTGCTTTCGCTGGTGTTGTGAGTGGTATTCAGGCTTCAAAGTCTTCAAAGCTAGCATGACCTCAAGAAATTCATCCTGTTAGGTTCAGGGTCATACTCTGAAGGTGATAGGGTTGAGGTTCTGAAATTAGAACATAGTCTGGGATAGACCTAAATCCTAGGTGGTACCACTGCAAGAGAATAAGAAGTCATTTGTTGAGAAAGGAGTCAAGAACCCACTCAAAATGTGATTGATTAGGCAAAAATTCCTTGAGAAGTTTCTTTATTTCCAAAGTAGAAAGCGTTCCAAAAACTGGACTCCTAGAGTGTGAAGATCAAAAATGGACCAAAAAACTACCCAAGTTCCCAAACCCACTTCGATTTGGTCTATTCACTTACTCTCAGATTCAGACTACCCCCTGGTGGTGAAGTTTAAAGGAGAGCTTCCTTTCTGTCTAACTGTGGCCCTGGATTCAGAGGAATGGGACTTGTTTTATCATGAAGACAGCCATACTTCCCAGATATGAAAAACATAACACAACTAACCATCAGGCAGGGGACAAATCTCTAGTATTGGCAGTACAAGTGGAGGCTGAGATGAGGAAGACAATAACTGGTAGAAAAAAATTTTGTTTCAAGTAAAATATTTTAAAATGTTCTCCTGCTTTGCAAATGCCTTTTCTTTTGGCCTCATTCTCCTTTCAAATGCCACAATTTTTATTCTGCTCAGTGTCAGCTGCCCAGCCTCTCTGAGCCGCAACAGATTCTTTGGCCCTGATTTGTACTCATATAGGTTGATAACATGTCACCTCAGTGTACTTTAAGTCACCAAAGACATACACATTACCTCATCTTCTAAATTACCTAACACCCTTAGGAAAAATTTGAATCTCACGGCTAGAACCAATTCATGTATATTTATCTCACTAGATTAGGTGTCTTCTGAATTCAGTGTTAGAGTAAGTTATGGTACCTGAACGTTGTTTGTGGAATACATGGTGTCTTCATATAAATGTCCAAATATCTATGGGCTCCTAAGTAGCATGTGTTAATAGAAAAAATGAAGAAATGGATATGTTTGCAGATTCTTTCCAGTGCCCAGCTATTTGTTCTGCTTTATTTAGTTTTAGTGAAACTGCAACACTCCCTAAAGGGGTGACTTCTTGAAACTGCCTTTTTTCATTTAAGGTTGGATGAGAAATATATTTTGATATCATTGAAAAACCCCTACAGAGTTAAAAGGTGGAGGAGGAAGTCTCTCACATTTCTAAGATTAAAGATAAAATCCTCAGATCTTCCTTTCTTTTGATGGTGCTTTCCATTCCCCATTTTAAAAGCAAAACATTAAAATGTAGTTAGGATTCTTTAAATATAATAGACCAAAAGATAATATTCTAAAATATGGGTGAAATTTTTGAAAACCAACCACTAAAATTGAAACTACACAAAATCAAACAATTCAAGAATAGCCTTTGAGCAAGAAATGGCTCTTTGATGTGTTTAAATAGCTAAAAAATGACTGACATCTTCAGGCATTGTGGAGGTAGGATATCCTGATTGACAACCTCTCTGGGAGATCCTGGTTGGGGAGTTTCTGCATCACTGACCAGCCTCTCATGCCAAAGGTTTATGCCTACAGCAAGAGGGGGTACATTCACATCGCAAACCAATAATCGAACACCGACAATCAGCTTAGTATTCTTCAAGTCAATCATCAGCTTGTGGGACCACAAATCCTCTTTCTCTCTCATAGTTCTTTCCATCTTCTTAGAAGTTAAAAACTATGAATTGGCCCTCACTAAGTGTTGAAAGAAGTTTGACAAATGGTTGCAAAGTATCAGGGTCATCATCATCCATAGTTACGGCAAAGGTGGAAACTGAAAAGTCTTACTATGGCTTACAAACCCCTACAAAATCGGAACCCAGTCCCTCTCTGGCCTGGTTCCTTTTTAGTGTCTCCACTTCTCCCCACGCTCCAGCCAAACTCACCTCCTTGATTATCTTTCACACACCTGGCACACAGCTGCCTCAGGCCTCTCCATTTGCTTCCTTCAGATATCCTCAAGGCTAGCTCCTTGTACTCCTTCAAATCTGGCTCAAATATCACCTCAATGCCACCATCCCACCCTCCACCATTCCTCATCGCCTTACCTTGATCTGTTTTCTACATAGTACTTACCTGCTTCTTAAATACTACTTGATTTAATCATTATATTTACATATTTCTGTCTAACCCAAACCACTACACACACAGTATAATGTAGTCTCTATACGGATGAGGATTTTTGTGTGTTTTTTTTTTTTTTCACTGATGCCTTACCTGTGTCTAGAAGAGTGTCTGGTATGAGTGTCTGGTAAATACTCAATAAACCCAATATTGTTAAATAAACAAGTGAAAGTAAGAAGATATTAACAGTGTTCGGCAGATAGGTTCTTTGTGTGGCTTAAGAGCAAGCCCCGGTGGGTCGGAAAGATAGCCTGGATCTGGAGTTCCCAAGTGGTGCAGTATACAAAGCATACAAAGACTACAAAGCCGCAGAAGCAAACAGGGTCAAAGTTAGCATAACAGAACTTGAAATCTTCAGTAGTTACTGCTAGATCAAGTCTCGGGTAACAGTCGCTTAATCTACTGCTCTTAAAGGATTTTTCTCGTTTTATATCCAGAACATCTCTTGTCAGTTTACTAGGCTAGTCACCCTGTCCTGCGCAAACACTGCCTCTGGTTTAAAGACTCTTCATTCTCTGAACATAATTCCTCAGCTTCCATTTCTCCTTGAAGTAATGCCTTCTCTGTAAGGATAGAGGACCCTGAGGGCAAATCTAAAGAACCCAGTAACTTGAAATTTGGCCCCGCTCATTCTCATCAGAATTATCGGCTTTGATATTAGCAAGAAGATCTACACCATTTATGTTCAGGTGACTAGGTCAGGAGAGATTCTTAACTACTCTTTTATTCCCTCAGAATCATTCTGTGGTGTGTCTCAATGCTTACCTTTGCAATGGCTGCTTTTCTGGTGCGTAGACATGCCTCCCTCTCTTACATGCTCACAAGTTACAGAGTATGTTTGTGTCATGACCTCTTCCTGCATCGCTCAGACTATTCATGACCCACGTTCAATTGGTAATCAATATCGCTTGACTACTAAGTCTTCTTGACAACTGATTACAGTGAGGTATCCTCTATATGAAGATACAAAGCAGAACAAAAACTAATGTTTATTTAGCTACAGTGTGTCACACATACTTTACACATATTACCTTATTTCAACTTTACAAGGAATTTTCACAAGAAATGGAGTATGTTTTACTCCATCAATTAGATTATAAGGTCCTTGAATAAATGACAATGCTTATCATGCTCATCATTAGACCCACATCTAACAAGATGCCTAGCCCATAGCAGCTCCTCAATAGTTTGAAATAAGTGAATGAAAAAAAAATTATATCATGGGAATTCCTCTTACCTATAGTTCTCACCCAAATCCCAATTCTGTATCCTGTCTTATTAGCTCTATTTTACTCACAAGTCTGAACTTCACAGATGGGGACTATGATCTTTTTACATCCCAAGACTGTTTTTTAATGCAAACACAGTGATCAACTAGAAACTCAGTTAATATAGAAGAACATCAGGCTGTCTCAGCTTGATTTAATTTGAGGCTGACTCAGAATCTTCAGTAAAACATCCATTATTTCAAATATCACACTGTCCTGCTTTTAGATGGTTCTTTGAAGCAGCCTAGGGTGTAATTCAAGATTTCATACAATTGGGCATTTCATAAATATATCATGTTATTAAAATATGAGCTTTCTTCAGGATACTTCTGTCAAGTTATAGGTCATGGAAGCAGCAAAGCAGTTTATGGATTCATTTTAATTCCCATCATTTCATTAGGTGTGAATTAGACAACAAATCTGCATCTGCTTCTCAGTTTGAATCTTTTTGTAAGACATTGTTGACACACAGTTAAGAAACCAGGAATAGGCATCACTGTAAGTTAAGTATCACGATTAATGGATGACCTTTTTTTATGGTTTCACTATTTTTAGAAATAATAATAAATATGGCTCACTCAGGGTACATAAGACTAGAAAAATAATTTTAGCTTCAATTCCAATATTTAGTTTATTAAATTTCTATCACTTATTAGCCTTAGAGATTCTTGTAGTGAAATTTAAAAACAGACAATTAAAGCATTATTTTATAGCAAACACACCAGTCCTAGTCTCAAAAAATCCTATTGATAAAAACTTTAAGGGCAGTTTGATTTACACAGAATTAATTCAACCAGGAGGGCAACAATAAAGTATGATATTAATCTTTTGAATTAATCCAGCAAAAAGTCATTTCTGCACTAATTTTTTAAAAGTTATGAGTGGTTATTAAACTGAACTGTCCAGAAAATTATGCCAATGTTAACAATCACCAAAATAAGAAAGTAAAGGGCACTTTCTTGTGTGATTTTTCTTCCTCAATGTTTTCTTAACTATTTTTATGAAATCTATCTTCCAGGTAAACTTTAGAATCAAGGTACGTTAAAACGTCAAATTTTATTGCAATTATTACATTGAGCTTATAGATTTGCTCAGGACTAATTGATATATTTACAATATTGAATCATCCACACCAGAAACATGCTATACCTCTCTGTTTTTCAGTGTTTTCTATATCTTTCAGTACAGATTTACATTTTTTGGAAAATATGTACCTTTAACATTTTTGTTAAATTTATTCCTAGGTATCTTTAAGTTTTTCACGCTATGGTAAACGGATTCTTTCCACAAATACATAGAGATATAAGAAACCAAAGCAAATTACATTTGAAATCTAATGTTCCTGGACCTGATTATCATTGTGACTCATCAGGTCAAGTCACAATCCAGGAGTGGTCTTTTTAAGCTTGCCTTTTTAACTACATTAGGAGATGGTGATTCCAAGAAAATACTCAAGGACTTCCTGATCAGGAACAGATGTGCAATCTAATAATGTTTATATCAAACTTGAAACAGCAGTCGTAAGACAGAAAAATGAGAAATAAGCTGAGATAACTTCACGGAACATCCAGTTACACAGAGCTCACTGCAATGCACTAGCTCTTTCAGAGCCAAGCAAAGAGGATGGAAAGGAAGCTTTATTCCAGCAATAGCTGCCAAAAATTTTTATGAGGCACATGCGGAGATAGTGGCTTTGAAATTTCAATTTTACTCACCTCCCCAAATCCTGTGCTAAACACCTGGTGACTGGTGAGTTTATCATTCTAAATGATAGACTGCAGTTGTAATCTCAAAAGGATTACTAAAGAGAAATAGGAGTCTATTTATTAAAAGTAAGGTTTATGGATTGGAAACAGAATTGGGCTTATCATAAAAACTCGTATTTGCTGGGCTTTTGTAGAAACAGAATCATTTGCTAGACATCTATGCTCGGTAGGCCCTATGTCTCCTTTTTTGTTTTCATTTAGCTTTACAAGTCACATCTCCCACCTATGGAGTTCACTAAGCCAAGTCATTTCCAACTCTTGTGAGATGAAGCAGGCACTTTGCAGAGCTCCAAGAATAGTTTGTCCTATTTAAGAAACACCAGATGGAACAGCTAATGCTGTGCCTTGCCTCATCTGTCCTGTCAACATGGCACAACTTTTACTTTCTATCAAAACCAGGAAAGCTTTTACATCCATACAAAGAGAAAGGGAAGAAGCATCTTTGGATCTTCATCCTCTAACACAGCTACTCTGAGTCCTGATCCCCTAACTGACGATCGGTTTTTAAACAGCCCAGAGAGGAGGGGTCAGTGAAATAGATCAAAGGGATAAAGAGGTACAAATTTCCAGTGATAAAATAACTAAGTTACGGAGATGAAAAGTACCACACAGGGAATATAGTCAGTAATATTGTAATGCTCTTATACGGTCACGGGCGGTATCTACACTTACCATGGTGACCGCTGAGTAATGTACACAATTGTTGAATCAGTGTCTTGCACACATGAAACTAACATTGTATGTTAATTATATACCAAAAATAAATAATCAACTAAATCAGCCATAGAATCAGGATTGGTAATTATTAAATAAAATTTTGAGCAGTTTTCATAATGGTGTTCAGTTAGTATTGAGATTTCAATGCTAAATTATCAACATAAATCTAAAAGAAGAAAAAGGTGACATATATCAAATCTATTAAAAGAATCAAACACACGGGGCACCTGGGTGGCTCAGTCGGTTGAGCGTCCGACTTCAGCGCAGGTTATGATCTCACAGTTTATGGGTTCGAGCCCCCCACCTGCTTCGGATTCTGTCTCCCTCTCTCTCTGCCCCTCCCCCACTCATGCTTTGTCTCTCTCTGTCTCAAAAATAGATAAACATTAAAAAAATTAAAAAAAAAAGAATCAAACACTGAGGTTTCTGATGGCAACAACCATGTGGGGGGAGGGCAAAAAATCTAACCCTTTCATCATTCTCCCCAAAACACCAATTCTCCCCTCCCCGCTGAATGTATCAATCATATACCTTTATTTAACTTCTACCAGTTTTTAAGGAAGACGTATTCAAAGTTTACCCTTCCTAGGGACATATGTGCAGAGGGAGGATGTGTTTAAAATATATAAATAAGTATACTAGATAGAAACCTGGAATAGAAAGTATCTCAGATCAAAAGTTCAGCTCTATGTATTCCCTATCCAGATGACTTTAAATGACACATGGAATTAATAGAAAAAGGTGCCATGAAATAAAGGTATTCCTTAAGATTTTCCAACAGTACCCTAACATTACCAGCTGAGCTTAACATTGAGCTTGGTCATTTCCATGTCAACTGACTGCCACGTCATTTACCCCAGAGAAAACTCATTCCCCTGCATCAGTCATTTGCACAATCGGCATTTTAAAATCAAGTGGACGGTTATCATATTACAAATAAATCAAAGATCATTCCTTACCAGAAAAATTTTGGAGAGTTTCTTCTTACAGGTTTCAGAATACCTAACAATGGGCAAAGTGCTAGATTATCAAAGTTCAGTAATAGCTCTCTTCCAAGAAACAGAGTTGACCTCATATTCCCCATCTGTAAGAAGGAGGTGAGTTAGACCCACGCCACTCACGATGCAACAGCTGACCAACCTCTTATATGTGCTTCTTAGTGGAACCAATCTGTCATAAATTTCCTCTCTATTAAATCTATCTCCTGAAACCAAAAATGAGGAGTCAAATAGGCCAAGGAATATACAGTGCTTCAGGCTTTTCTTTAAAGTTATTTGAAAGGGAAAAGAACTAGTTTAATTCACAGTTTTATCCTTGTTCATAGATATTCTGATTAAAGTTGACAAGAGATCATGAGCCATATGGAAACAAGAGCGATCCAATGGATTCTTCATAAATTAGATGAACAGGTCCCTGAACCCCAAAATTTATAGCCCCAAAGGCATCATTTTCAATCAAAAACTGCCATTCTAAATTTTTGTGTTATTCTCTTATTCTAGATGACACTTCTAGAGATAATATTATGTTCAGTTTGATTATTTTATTATCTACTAAATCTTCATGAGTAAGAATAAAACATAAAGGTAAAGTACAAATGGTGAAATTTTATATTAGTTACGACAGGATATACTATACTATGGTAACAAATACACCATGAAATGTAAGTGGTTTGTCAGAGCAAAGGCTTATATTGTCACCTGCATCATAGACAAATGCGGGTTGGAAGGATTTCCTTGGTACCTTTCATAAATTGTGACTTTGAGTTCTTACATCCTGAGACAATGACATCTTCGAAACACACAAACTTTGCATTCCCAATGGAAGGGGAAAAGAGAACCAGGATAAAGAACATAAACCCTTAATTGCTTCACCCTGGAACTCACATGAGTGCCTTCTGCTCCCAATTCATTAGCTAGAATTCTGTCTCCTTGCAGGGAGGCTGGGAAATGCAAGTACACAAATCACGGTCTCTGCCACAAGAGCTCTGCAGTCAAGCATAAGAGACTGATTCCTCTGGCACCTTGGGCAAGTTACCCAACCTCTGTTCATCTTAGTTTCACCATCTGTAAAATGGGAATAGCAAAACAGCTGGCAGGACTGTCATGATGATTAAATCAGTATCTGCATAATTATCTAATTTAATGCTCAAAATATATGGCAGTCATTGTTACTAGTGTTTAAATGGTTCAAGGTTTTTAAAGTGGCCCTGAGGCTAAAACAGATTTGAAGTTCAGCACCCTAAGATCATAAGACTCTTTTGGCCTTTAAAATCATGTTTTGTATGGATCTGAGCTCATGCACTTTCAATGCACTGCACCAGATCAACTCTGCACAGGAACATCCACTTTTAATTTACCACAGCTCTGCCTTCTCTGCTTTTTAATGAATGTTTCAGTTGCAACATTGCTAAGGCTCTTAACTTGATTGTTAATCTCTGAAGTTCAGGTATTTGCTTTTTTATTTCATTGTTGGTACCCTTCCTTCTCTCTCTCTCTCTCTCTAGCAATGGATTGAAAGCTTCACAGATAACATTCTGTTGATCAAATGTGTTTTTATTTCTGCAGGTTTACTATGTTTTCAGAAACTAGCTTGAAAAAAAATTCAGAATCCCTGAATGCCTTAATAAGCAGTGGAACCTAAGCGGCACCATTTTTATTCCTTCCCTAACTTTGCCATCTCTCGTTAAAGAGCCCAGTTTAACACAGGTAGATGCATATCCCTTCAACAGGAAGCACTGCTGGGTCCAAATGCAGAAAAGACAGATCCCTCTTCCATCTTCACCTCCCTATTTCAAAACAACTACATAAAAGGCTTACCAAAAAGAGTGGATGAGAGCTCTGGTGTTGCTTTTTCTCATTGTGCCTTTAAGATTTGATTCACACTACAAAGATCTGTCAACACAATCATTCCGGTGGCAAGAGAGACAGCAGCTGCTGCCTAACTAGGAAACCAATATTATTCCTGGAGTGTGTGCTGTCCCGCAGGGTTTGGATTAACTCAAGATGGATACTTTCTCTCCAGTGCTTTGTTACAAATCACTTCTGGTAGTACCAGAGGTACCGCAAAGAAGCATTCAACACCCGCAAAGGAGTTATTTAAAATGAAATATGAAGCGTTCTGACTGCTTCTGGATTATCTTTGCTGTGTTTCTTAATGAATTTTTTAAAAGGAAGTAGCAGCTTTTCTTCTATTAGAGTTCCTGAAAATGTGCTCATGCATATATCAACCTCGGTCAAGAAAATACTTGAAATATTATCTTAGAAAATAGGAACTTATCCACTAGTCTTAATTCTCCTTATACATTTGGTTAGTATTTGTTTTGTCGTAACTCAGGTGACTCTGAGTCAAGCACGTTTGACTGCCCCAGAGCTTCCTGGGGGTCCTCCAGTACTTGGAAGGGCACTGGGTTCCCAGCCACTGCTGTTGTAATCCCATCTTCCCTTTCACCACCCCAGGCACAACTAGGAAGAAAGCTCAAAACATTCTACAAACCATCTAAAGAATGTCTAATGCTCTAGGGCAAATGAGCCATCAAAGATGACTCAAAGACCTGATTTTCAATGGAGCAGGGCAAAGAAATTATGCCTCAATTTCTCTATTAACCCATGGTCTTTAGCTCCTCCAATTCCTGAAATCATCTTGTATCTTAAATCATGCCTTACATAAGATGACTCTGCTGGATTATTATAGACATCTCTAGGAATTGCTCCTAGTTATCATAACTGACTTCAAAATTTCCAGGGAAAGTGGGAACAAAAATCTCTGGTGGTTCCTCAACTCCCTGTGAAGGGAGTGTGAAGCCACAAGTCCCTAGAAATGACTGACTCTTTTCTTCTCTCCTGCTTTCCTCCTTAGATCCTCTTTATATGCATCTGAACAAAAAGAAAGAGACAAGATAAAAGAGATATCCTTTAACTTAGCCACATTAGTTGCTAAGAAAATGCTTTGAGAATGAGTTATGAGTCCTGAGCAGATTTTATAATGTCAGCTGCTCCTGGCTCCTCTGAGCTTGGAAAGTTCAAAACCAATTCAGACCACATTCTACGTGGCCTTGTCGTTCACTCATAAATAGGGCTCCATCAGGATCAGATCCTGGAACCCAAGATAATAAGCATGGCAAGTAGGAGCTATTCTCATCAGGTACTAAATATCTTTTGTGACCCAGAGGGCAAGGGGTCTATTTAACTGTATGTCCTGGACAACTCCTATCTCCCTCCTCTCTGAATCTTAGCCCCTCATCTACAGGATAAGATTTTCCTGACCTAGCCTTCACAATAACTTAGGTATGAAGTAATAGTTTCATCTATTATATTCTGATATCTCATGTCTGGGATAAAGCGAAAATAATAAAAACTAAAAGAAGAGTGTGTTGAGTTCACTGTAGATATAAAATGGGGACAATTATTGGACAAAAGTACATAAGAAAAAATGCGTTACAATAAATGCCAAGGATGGCCCATCACATGGAATATGACTTAAGGAAAACCATGAAAACTAACATGCTTAAATGCACTTCCCTCCATAAGCTGTCCCTGGTACCCCAGCTTTTAAAAATCCCAGCATACCTGATGGGTAGTGATAGTAATGCCTTGGCTTTAATAAGCTTATCAGAAAAGATTTGGTCCTTTCAGGTTGAATAGGTTACGGAAGGATTTACAAGGGGCAAGGCAGGCTCCCTGGCCCAGAGGAAATGGGTACCTACGAAATGAGGTAAGGATTGAAATGCAAGTTTGGTGGGGAGAGAAGACAAATCAAAATTCCTGGAAATATGGACACAAAGGAGGGACTGGATCACCAAAGACATGATGGATCCAAAAGTCTGAGTTAGGCCTAAATGCGTAGTTGGTGTTTCAGTGGCCCTAGCTATGACAAATGGCCTCAAATTCAAAGAGTGATACACACAGTTCTATCATTTCTCCACCTACGACTTCCTTTCCTAGCCTACAGTTTGAAATTAATTCACTATATCACTGGGCAATTTTACCTATTCTTTTCGTCGAACACCCTCATCATCCTCTATGATTCTATAAGGATTTCCGTGCTAGGTTTCTGAAACTCAGAGTGGGATGTCAAAGCCCATCATAGTTTTGGTCTTCTCCTTTCATAGCAAGTGGTCAATTGTAAAGGGAACAGTATTCATGAAACGTTGACTTGGGAAAAGCTGGTCTAGAGCCATGATGACATATTTAAGCTCATCTAAACATGGTTTATGGGATATGTAAACCCTGATGCCTCAATGGAAACTGAAAAACCAGCCCCTTCCCAGGTGATTGTAGAGGAGCACAGACAGTAAGATGCATGATCTTAGAGTAGTGGTTCGCAACTAGGGAAGATTTTGACCCTAAGGGACATTTGGCAATGTCTGGAGACTTTGTCACAACTAAGGGTTGATACTGATACCTAGCAGGTAGCAACTAGGGATGCTGGTAATCAAACAATACACAAGACAGCTCCCCACAACAGAGAAGTATAGGGTCTAAAATGTCAATAGTGCCACTATTGACAAGTCTGCCTTAGAGGATACGACCTGATCTATTGCTGACTTATACTTAGGAAGAGAACCAGTCCACTGGACTATGTAAATCCCACAAGCAAATATCTATATCATCAGCACATGGCTATTCCTATTACATAATAAACACTTTATGAATATTTGTTGTCTGATCATCTAAGCTAAAGAATTCTTCTCTAGCCTTGTAGAAAAACACTACTAGAATCTTAGTGCTTTAGGAACTTCTGGCTGAAGGAAACCCCTGAGAAAAGCTACTCTGATGCAGGGAAACTGACTTAAGAGGGAAACAGGAGGAGATGCTAGGTTCAGGCATCCTGGTCAGTGGGCACGTTTCTTTTACATGCCTCACAATCATAAAGAACATTTGGGAACCCGTGCCTACCCCTGAGTGCAATGCCTGGCTAAAATATCCAATTAGAGTTTCTTTGTACTAGAGACAGTGTTTTTCTCCCTGACTTTTAGGGAAGGCTTTTAGGACAGGAGTTTCTCTAACCCAGAATAAATAGGAGAATCTAGCCCACTGGGCTTGGAAGAAACAGATTAACCTGGATATTAAAATAGTTGGCAAATAAATGAATGAGAATAAACTGAATTGTGTCCTCAGAGCACCCAAGAATAATGTCCCATGGTCTTGGGAGGTCACCTAGAACCCTGGGAGCAGTAACCTGGGATAGTTTGAGGTCATTCTAGTTCGTGGATCCTCATTCATTATTAGGTATACAACACTGTTCTTGGGGGCCACAGATTCCCCCAAACTCAGCACACATATGTCTGTAATGAATTAGTTTTCAGCCTCTGAGCATTTAACTTCTTACACATTCCAAGTCTGGAGTAGCTGCACTGGGAACCATCTGCCACGAAGCGTCTGGTTGGATTTGGACCTAATCCATCTCTGCCGGTGCCTGGGAGTCACACTCTCTGAAGTCTCAGTGCCAAAATTATGTGAATCAAAGACCTAGGGTTTCAAAATGATCCAATTAAATGTTTTTAGACCTCAACTTAATTTTTCAAAGGTTTTAACTTTAACCATTGTTATAATTATATAATCAGTAATCTTTTAAATGAAATTCAATTAGATATGCTTTTCAAACTAGAGCATTTCTCACTATGATTTGGTAACTTTGTGAATACAATTAAAATATATCTATCTATACTTTTTCATAATTTTTTAAAGAAGGTTTCACGTCCAGCGTGGAGCCCAATGTGGGGCTTGAACTCATGATCCTGAGGTCAAGATCTGAGATCAAGAGTCAGAAACTGACTGAGACACTTAGGCACCCCTTTGTAATTAATAATTTTTAAACACCCTTTTCAAAATGATAGAATTCATAAGCCTTTGATTAAATAGGCAACTACTTTGTCTTAAAAACAGAATTTTAAGTTTTTGAGGAAAAATACCATGTCTTTCTCTTCTGTATATCTATAGTGTGATAACCATATAATAGGTATTATTAATGGTATTCATTCATAAGTAGACATTCATAAAGTAAACCTAAATTTCATCACCCTGTGACCTTACTAATAAAAATGGGAACAGCTAATGTATACTGTGAACTTTCTATTCACCAGACATTGTGCTAAGCACACTTTACCTAAATAATTTTCCCTAAAATCATCTGAGATAATCTCTGACCTTCCCCCATTTGCAAATAAATCATCAAGGGCTTAGAAAGCCTAAGAAATTTTCCAAATAACACAAAGCTAGTAAATGGTAAATTGGAGTCACAAACTGAGATCTGAGTTCATATAAGTACCACATGCTAATCAATTGTGCCATTGGAGCTCCCCGATCTATCTGACTTCAGAACCGACAGCCTTACAGTTTTCTCCTCAGCCATGAACACATCCCTCATCTGGTCTTCTATCAGCAGTAGGCCTTATGGAAGAAGATGGTTACGCATTCAAGAATTCCAGACAGCAAGCTAACATATTGAATTGTATGTGCTGACTATGCCAGCGGCTTCCTGGGATACCACTTCTATCTCTGTCCTGCCTTGGTATGCCATACCAACTTCTCTCTCTTAGCAGAAAACTTGGAACTTCAAGTATTAAGGGCTCAGACCAGGCTTCCTGAGTTCTCTACAAAGTTAGAGGAACTACTTGCTTAGTAACAAACTAGGAACCACCACTAAGATAGTCCAACAAGACTACAAAAGTGTTACTGAGGTAAAACAAGCATTCACAGAATATTCAAAAACATGTTATAGGTCAAGTTTAATCCTGATTCTACAAATGGGAAGGGACTTTCCTAACTTATATAGCCGATTAGTGACACAGCAAGACTAGATACTCATTCTCCTCTCTATCAGGATCTGTTTCCAGCACACCGTACTCCCTCTCCCCCTGAATTACTCCCAGGAAAACAAATACCAGTCTTTTATGCAGGGTGATCCAAGGATTTTTCCAATGACCCTTCTTTCCATGGAGCTTTCTAAATTTGGAGAAGGGAATTATTTATAGCCCTTATTTCAAGGTGCTTTTCAAATATCTAATTATCCAATGACCCACTCCTAGGCTGAAGGTGGCTAAGGACAGGGGAGTTGGCTGTGTATTTTGTAATCATTCGTGTGATGACCGAAACTCCAGTGCTTAGACAATGAATGTCCAGGTTGAGGATGCTTAGAAGTGAAAGCAAACATCTGTGCCTGTCATTTAAAGATGTGCTGAGGGCAGGAAAAAAATCCTTGAAATGCTTTTAACCCATTAAAGGTAGGAAACAAAATGTCTGAGCTCTAAATGACATCAGCAAACTTTGCAAGAGTTGTCTGGGACAGATTTTGTTCCATTCTATTTTTCTTTGGTACTCTTTTTGGGCTTTCTAAATGATAGTTAGGAGAATACAATTCTGAGTTGTGCAAGAGACTTCAACTGGCAGCATTTGTGATATAGTCCACAAGTCTTAGAAATGTTTCCATCTACCAAATTAGACTACTTCCATCTGGCAGACACTGCTACTTGCTTTGGGAGATGAATGGAGCTGAAAAAGCCATGGCTGCTTTTCAAGGTTTCAATTCATTGTAGGCAGCATTCTCATGCCCAGGTCTAACTTGGTTTCATTGTTCTGAGACTACCGAACTGTAGTCATTACACCCCAAAGAGAAAGATTACCTGTTCTGGGAGGAACCAGACAAGACAAAATTATCATAGATCCTGGAATCCGGCTTCAGGTGTTAACAAGTATGAGCCAGAGGGCTTTCTTGCAAAAGAAAAAAAGGAAGGAGACATAAACAAAAACAAAAACAAAAATCATCAGAGTACAAAAATGTCTCCTTTTTTTTTTTTCCACCATTTTAGCCCTTTTGCAAAAGAGAATACCATCAGAGAAACACACTTGACCTTCCCTATGCTTGAGGCACCATGAAGGGATGGAATGATGATAGTAAGAGTCTTGGGCTCTAGCATCTAATCAGAAATAACCAGAAAAAAACAGCCTTCCCAATCTCTTCCTTGCTGGTGTGGTTCTGTGATCACCCACTTGGGCTTCTCTTCAGCCACTGAAGTTTCCTTTTATTATTGCTGGGGGTGACTTCTCCATTCACTCCCTTGAAGCTCCTCTTCACTGCCTTCTATCTCTACTCTTGTTCACCAACTGGCTCTATGTTCTCCTGCAGAAATTACACCCTTTCTGAGCCACTGCTCCACAGGCTGCACAAGTAGTTAGCTGCAGTTAAGTCACCATATTTACACCATTCCTTCCAATTCTGTGTAGTCCTCTAGAATATATCCTAGAACCTGTTTTGTGCCTGTGATTTAACATGTAATAGCATGAGCTCAAAAAGACAAAACTTTGGGACTTGACTCTGTCATACTGACTTTATTGATTTCCTATAGGACTTTTGTCAATATTCTCATTTCCATATACAAGATTACAAGGGCAAAGAAAGCTGACAGCATCCATAGAGCTACAACTCTTCTATTCGTTCCATTTCATTTCTCCTTTCTTCTCCTCTCCCACTCTCTCTCATTCTTTCACATTCCTCATGAAACAATCTTTTAGAGGCCTTGAAACACATTCTTCCCAAGGGTTGGGCTACAAGATTATATGTATTGCACTCTAGTATAGGAGCCCAAATCCTTAGCCTGTTTCCTTGAACTGAGTTTGACCACTTAAACCTTTTGCCATTCTAGAGTAAGTCCTCTGCCCATTAGAACATCATTTGGCATGTTCCAAAAAGGCTCTGCTCCTTAACTTCATCCATGCACTTATAAACTCAATTACTTCCAGCAATACGATCGGAACTTCATGCAAAGAAAACTCCTAATGGCTTTCCCAAACATACCCCAAGAATTCCACCAGAAAACATTAAGTAAATACCTCGTTCTAAGGGCTTTGTTCTGTATATGAAGTCACCAAATGAACCATCTCTCATAATGAGTTAATTTATGAACCATTACAATAGCCTGTGTCTGTGGAATTGATAAATTGATTGTATAGCAGGTCTTAATCATGAAGACCAATAGTTTAGGCACAAAGTTTAAGAAATTTGCAATTTGTAAGAAATTGCAGGTTTTTCTATAAAAGTAAAAAAAAAAAAGGAAACAAAACCCTTTGTGATGTCTCTCTCAAACTCAACTACAATAGCCCTTATTATAACAGCACTCATCTGAAAATATTCTTTCCTAAATTGTATTGCTTGATATTTTTGGCAATATTTACTCAGCAAATATTATTAAGCACTTACCATAAGCAAAGTATTGTGTAAAGTCTCTGGATTTAATTCCTGGCTTGATATTTAACCACCTTATTCTTAAGGTTTTCTAAGGATTAACAGAAATAATAGGCTTAAAAGTTCAACATATAAAGAGACAATATCTAGATGGCAGCATGAAGACCTTCAAGATCCTCTCCCTAGTAAGACAATCATAACTGGTGAAAACTATTTTTTAAAAAACCAAATGAATAAAAATTCTGGAAATGGGTTTAAGGGAATGCAGAAAATGAAGAAACATTTCCTTGAGCAAATCTACCAAGTCTTGGTAAGAAGAGGAAGAGCCTGTGGCATTTACATCACAAACATCCCCCATCCCATTTCAGCATGATAAAAGCTCCACTCTGAGCAGGTGTAACCAGGAATTCAGGGCTCTCCTTCTCCCAGGTCCTAATTTAAGGCTATAGTATTTCTTCAAAAGGGGTAGACTGCTAGTATTTCCTACTGCTCCTTCACCCGCCCACCCTCATCTGTATTGAAGGAATTCTGTTTCGGGTGAAAACAACTGTGAGATCTAGGGTTTTCTTCCTCTGACTAGGCCCCATTCACAGAGTAGAAGCTCTACCAATGACATATAGACCTTTAATTACAGGGGCCTAGATAACCCTTATTTCAGTTAATTCATAGGTTATATGTTCCATACTGGGAGAGATAAACTGAGAAGATCAGTGGCTGCTGCCCCAGCCCAGCATTCTGCTTGAAAATCTGGGGTGGCATTCTCCATACCCAGGTCTGGAGCAGTAGAAGAGAGGTTTTTCTCAGAGGGAGAAACAGACATAAAACAGATCTGAAGATTTTCCAAGGGGAACTGATTTTATTTGGAAGGAAGTAAGGAAAGTTGCTATATTATTTAAAATGCTCAACATTCAAAAAAAAACATACAGTATGTGTAAAAAACAAACAAAATAGGGAACTGTGTCCCACACACATGGAAAAAAAGCAGGCAACAGAAATTATCTTTGAAGTTCCCACATTTCAAATATAGCAAAGGCTTCAAAATGGCTATTAAGTATCTGTTCAAAGAACTAAAAAAATCTTTGCTAAAAGAAGTTAAGGAAGATATGATGACAATGTCTTATCAGATAGAAAACATTAACAAAGATCTAGAAATCATTATTTTAAAAAATGGAACCAAATAGAAATATTAGAGTTGAGAAGTATGCAAACAGATGAAAAATTCACAAGAGGTGCTCACCAATAGATTTGAGCTGGCAGAACAAAGAAACAGTGAACTTGAATACAGATAAATAGAAATGAGCAATCTGAAGAACAGAGAAATAAAAATAAATGAAGAAAAATAAAGACTGCTAGTATTTCCTACAGCTAGGAAAGATAGGACACCATTAATGGCACCTACATATGCATAATAGGAAAGGACGCAAAAATACAGAAACGATAAGGAGAGAAGAAGCAGAAAAAAAAATATCAAAGGAACAATGGCTAACATTCCAAATTTGATGAAAATTACTCATTAACACATCCAAGAATTTCAATTAACTCTAAATTAGATAAAAACAAAGAGATGTGCACCCAATAAATCACCGTAAAAATGGCAAAAGACAGGGGCACCTGGGTGGCTCAGTCGGTTAAGTATCCAGCTCTTAATTTCAGCTCAGGTCATAATATCACAATCTGTGAGACTGATTGAGTCTGTGAGCTCAAGTTGAGCTCTAGACTGACAGTGCAGAGCCTGCTTTGGATTCTTTCTCTCCCTCTCTCCCTCCCTCTCTCTCTCTCTCTCTCTCTCTCTCTCTCTCTCTGCCCCTCCCCGACTCTCTCTCAAAATACTATTTTAAGAAATGGCAAAAGAAAGGTACAAAGATAAAATCTTTAAAGTAGCAAGAAAAACATAATCAATCATTTAAAGAATACCAAACTTGTCGATGTCTTTCAAAACAAAACAAACAACCAAAAACCAGAAAAGCCAAAAACACTTCCTAATTTTATGAGCTTAATATCAAAAATTTGATAAAGATGTCACTACTATGAATTCAGTTTTGTCCTCCCCAAATTTCTTAACCTCCAGTATGACTATATTTGGAGTTATGACCTTCAGAACATAATTAAAATTAATTGAAATAAGGGTAGAGCCCCACTTAAATAAAATTAGTGGCCTTATAAGAGAAAAATCCCTCCCATCCTTTCCTCCCTTCTTCTCCACCTTCCACAAGCTCAAAAGAAAGGCCATGTGAGGACAAAGTTGTCATCCATAAGACAGGAATAAAGCTCTCACCAGGAATCAAATCAGCCAATACCTTGACCCTGGACTTTCTAGCCTGTAGAACTCTAAGAAATAATATTCTATTGTTTAAGCCACAGAGACTGTGATATTTTATTGTAAGAGCCCAATTAGACTAATATAATCACAAAACAACAACGATACCTATAGACCATCATGAATAGCAATGTAAAAATCCTCAAGGCATTTCTATCAAACCAAAGCTAACACATTATAAATGTTATTCACTACACCAATTAGGATTATCCCAGGAATGCAAGGTTAGTTCAATATCCAAATCTCCATTAACAAACCATATCAGTATAATAATGTACAAAAGCTACATGATCATCTTAATAGATATAGAAAGAAAACATTTGATAAAATCTAGTACCCCTTAATAACTAAAAAAAAAAGAAGAAAAAAACCCATACACAACCAAGTAGGAATAGACAAAAACTTCCTCAATCTCATAAACAGGTTCTATACAATATAAGGATAATAACAATTATAGCCATCTAACGACTGCTCTATGCTCTACATTATAGATGATATCACATACATCAGTCAGCAATTGTTCCTTTTGCCTACAAAGTTCACACTAAAAGCATGCTGACACCCTCCATCTTTACACCCAAATATCTTACCATGTCTCTGTCAGTATATTATTCATATCCCTATGTGCCAAATACATGGGGAGACTGGCCATTCTCTGAAAGACTTGCCCTTCCCTATTTTGTCACTTGCCTAATGTGCCTTTGTTTTTGTTGTCCTCGAAACTTGAACTATCCAACCTACCCAGCTCTATCTGTTCATATCCTATTTGTTCCTCAAGAGTGTGCTCAAATGCCACCTCTTCTAAGATGGCTCCCTCAGTCTTTTCCCTTCCCTCCCACCCCACCATAAACATGTTCTTTTTCTGTCTTTCAGTAGCCCTTTGCCCTTCAATTATAAATCTTATTATGTTCAGTTTTGTAGTCCTTCCAGACATAACTTCTTGAAGTCAGGGACCTCATCTTCTGAAAGCTAGTATCCCAAAAAGAGACTGTTGAGTACCATGCTTTGCATATGTTAGGTGTTCCAAAACTCTTGAAATGAATTTAAAAGCTGACCATGAACACGTTCTTGGTAGCATGCCTGTGAGACGCAAGTTCTGGTTTACATTCTAGGGGCTAACAGAATGTGCTGTGTGAAATGGTTCTAGAATAATCCTGAAGCACCACCATTTCATCTCAGAAAATGCCCAAAATAGTACCTTACCCTTCAGAAATCTCATGTCGACTGCCATAAAAATATATGAAATAGCATGAAGTGAAGATAGTGTGCCTTCTGCTGAATTTAAATTTGTGACTTAAGTTAAAGGAAGAAATGCCTGGAATGAAGCATTTGTGAATTCTAAATAAATCAGTAAAAAGAGGACAGACAGAAGACTTTCATATTCTCAAATATTTCCAGGAAAAGTGGTAAATTAAACAGGCAAAGAGAAGACTGAGGAAGACTTATTCATAACCTTCAATCCACCCGCACCACTAATCATATTAAGGGCTGCAGGCTACTGTGGCAAAAACATGCAACTATTCATTGGGGTTAATAGCGAGCCACTTACCACTAATCAAGAGGCTGACGAAGTTGTGTGGGTGTGTGTTTGGGGTGAGGAGTGTCAGTATAGGGGGAAGAGAATGATAGATTTCAATTAAAGAATTGTTTGATTCAAAATAAAGCATAAGTGATGTTTAGAATCTATATTAACGTGATCTGACATGTAGATGACTACCCAATTCTAGTCAAAATAATTGATGTGATTAATGTTTTAAGTATTTTCTTCTATCAAATCTCTTCTTTTTCTTTCTTTCAAAGGAACCAGCATATTCTAAAGAGAAACATCTCCCTTTGACATGACAAACCAAAAAGAGAAAGAAAGCTGAACACAAGGATCCTAAAGATTCATACATTGAAAAATTCAGCCTTGCATATCATTTGACAATATTACTATTCTGCCTTTTATAATATCCCTTCCCAGTGATGTTGAAAGCCTTTAAAAACCTCATTAAAGTATTTGTGTCAGGTTACAGCTCACAAGAGGTATAACTCAGAAGTACAGAGTAAGGCCAAGTTTTAAATCAGTGAAGGAGAGTAAAATGGAATTCTCATCTTAATTCCAAATACTACTAGTTAGAATAGATACACCACATGCAGACAACATAAGGGTAGTAGTTAACAGCATGGACTCTACAATCAGAATTTGAAATTTGAACTGGGCTCCTCCACTTAATAGCTATACGGCCTGCAACTTACTTAAAATCTCTCTGCCTCAGTTTTCTCGTCTATCAATAGGAAATAATATCTACCTCAGTTTTTATGATGCATTAATATTTTAAATATTTTAAGTATTTGAAAAGCTTAAAACAGTGCCTCGCATATGCTAAGCATTATGTAAAGTTCTACTAAATAAATATACAAGGTAGTGAAGCATCAAAAAAGTTAAAGAGCACAAGGAGTTCATACTAAAATCAAGAAGATAGTTCCCCCCAAAGGTGAACATCTATGGTAAACACTATTCTGATTTGTCCAGGACTGAGTAGTTCCTGAGGAGTGGGAATTTCCATGCTAAAATCCAGAATCCAGGACTTTCAGTAAAAACCCAGATTGTTGCTTATCCAAAAGGGACTCAAGAGAGTAAGAGTAATAGATTTCATTTTTAAAAAGTTTCTATCATGTACTAGTCAGTGTATAACTAGTCAGTATTCCACTGTTTAGTTTTTCCAACAACCCTGCAAGTAAGGTAATTTTATTTTCACTGTTTGAAAAGAAAACTCAGCTATAGACTAATAAAGTAATTTGCCCAAGGACATACAGCCTTAGGAGGTATGATCAGAGATAGTCCCCCAATCTGCTTGAATTCAAAGCCTATGTTTACCAATGTTTTTCTCTACTCTGATAACCTCCTCTAGAAAGGAGTGGTTTCATGACCCAGCCAGCTCAGGACCATTTGAGGACAGACCTGGAGTAATGAGCTAGTCAAAATGGACACTTAAGGCTCAAAGGCTATGTATCTGGCCACATTGTCTCTGAACTTTCCAGACATTACAGCCCCTTCCTGGGGGACTTTGGTAAAGCCACTCGTCAATGCCATAGCTGTACATATAATAAGTAAGGAGTCAGGCTTCTGCCTTTTTGCTGGAACTTAATAAAAACATCAGAGGAAGTTCTGTTGGTTACCCCTCTCTTTACTCTTTATTAACAATAATTCCCTTTGAAAAATGCAGCCTTGTTTTTAGCACAAAATTTTGAAATTTATCCATCCTTCCCGTATTTTTCCTCCATCCTTGCTATTATTTTGCTAGTACAACTGGAATAAAACAAACACACCCAGATTCATTTTATTTTCTTTGAAACTCCTACTTGTTTTAGGAGTCTTTCATTTCATAATGTATTAGCAATGGGATAATTATACACCTAGGAGAGGGTCTCACCCAACAACATCATCCTCAGAACAGGCAGGCGTAGCTCTGTCTTCATTTAGAAAACCCACTGAAGCCACCCCAATCATTCCTAACTTCTAGACCACAGATGTAAGTGTGTGAATGCCATAGTTTGAACAAAGAGTAAAACAAATAACCCACACACTCTCTCTATTTGGGGAACCTGTTCTTAATTGATTTGAAATATCCAAGAACACATTATACTGTCTTCATCTTTCCATGCAAAAGAGGATTAAAAAAATGATCAAGGGTAGCTTTACTTATGGAAGCCTCTAATAATAACTCTGATGTTAATTAAAAACTCTCTTGCTACTGTCAGAAATCTACTCCTTAAAGTGCAGGTTTTATTTATTCTAGCTGAGTAGCTGAAAAGTATTTCTACCTCCTTCCTTGCTGGTAAGTGCACGGGTTATGTTTTACAGTAAATGCTCACTCCACCTTTTCTAGAAATAGCTGTGGCCCAGACTCTGTCATGTTTCCACTCCTTTCCCTTTCCCAATCATACTGACCAAATTCAGAATATAAGACACTAGGCAGCATACTCATTGCCCAAGCAGATGCTCAGAATTTTCAAATAAGAAACATACAGAGAATGCTGTGTTGGCAGCTGCATCTTTGAAAATAAGCCCTTCTGCACCCCCAAGTCCCTGTCTTCAAAATGAGGCTTATGAAACTTGCTTAAGTGAAATCACATGTGTGAGAATATAAAGGAGTATCATCTCTAAACCAAGATAATTATGGAAAGGCAATAGACTTTTCATTGTTTGGGTTTTTCATTTTATTTCATACAGTAATTTTCTTTGGGTGGGTCCAACCAAATTCGAGTCTTTATCATTTGCAGTTCCTGAAGAAATTTTCTTAACATACATAGTGACAACATAAGTTTTAGTTCAGAATGACCAAATGTGCAAAATGGAATGAACTCATTAAATGAGGGTAAGAGTAATAGACTCCATTTAAAAAAAAATTTTATCATGTACTAGTGAGTGCATAACTAGTCACTATTACATCATTTAGTCCTTCCAACAACTCTGCAAGTAAGGTAATTTTATTTTCACTGCTTGGATCAGAAAACTCAGCTATAGACCAATAAAGCAATTTGTCCAAGGACGTACAGCCTTAGGAGGTAAAATCAGAGATAGACCCCCAATCTTCCTGATTTCAAAGCCTAGGTTTACCAATGTTTTGTTCTACTCTGATAGCCTCTGTTCTACTCTGATGGATATATATATATGTACATGTATGTATATATAAATATGCATTTATATATTTATACATGTATCTATATACATTTATAATATGTAATATATATTAATATATATAACAAATGCATGTTTTATACATAATGTATAAATATAACATGCATTCGTGTGTATGTGTGTATATATACAAACACACATACACACGTATATACATACATACCCACAGATCATTCCCACATTATAGATAACTAGTATGATGGTAGGGCTAGAACTAAGCATCACTAAGATGCTGGCAAAATCCTTGTACTTCTGTTTCCACTGCCATGACATACATAGTAAATGGTTATATTGGAATATATATGGAACATATATATGACCTGGAGAAAGCAGGTCATTTTCTCAATCTCCAGGTTTGTCTCCCTTGAAATGATCATTTCCTCCTATCAGGAGTCTATGATAATTTCAGAGAATTCTCTATCTCTTTGCACTGGCTCAGAGTATACAGTTTAAACAGTTTCCATCGACTATTTTTACATAGCTCATTCTACTGGTGTCTCTAATTTGTTACAAATTCCTGCACATCTTCTTGAGGAAGACCAGTACTTTAGCTACCTACTCTCCCCTTTTTTTGTTTTGCTGCAGATGAATGTGCTGCTTTGTACCTGATCCTCAAACATAGCAGTTCATTCACACCATAGGCCTTTGTCCAAGCTATACCCTTTGGTAGCAATGTGCTCTCCCTTCTCGGTTCTTTGTCATTCAGAGCTTGCCTTAAATCTGATTGGTATTCCTTAACCACTAAATCTAAAGCAGCAATCCAGACACCCTGTCATGTTAGCCCAATTTACTACGAGCTGGTATTATGCTTATTGCATTTGGTTATTGCCTATCTCCCTCCCCCCTCCATGTAAGTATCATTAGAACAAGTTTGCCCATCTTGATCTCAAGTGTTCCCTAGAACCTAGACCAGTGATGGCATTTAGTCAACATTCAAATACTTCCTGAATAAATAAACATTAAATAAACTGTTCTCCTGCAACTGCTTCCTACCTGGGAATTATTTCTCTCTAAACTCAGCTTTTAATAACAAGGGACTAAGTTTCCAGGGAAGTTCATTTGACTATGACTGTCCCACTCCATAGAACTTATTGATCATTTCTTAGTCATGTTAATAATATCCTGAATTAATCAACAAGTCACTTTGAGTTTATACTTTATTTCACATTAACTTTTTATGTGAGGGTTATGAAAGTATTTTATATATCACCAAGTCATATGTAAAAATTTGTTTTTTATCTATAGTCAGAGACAAGCACTTCCTATGCATGTTTTCAAAGTACCCCTAGGTCTCCTCAACCAAATACATCCTAACAAGCATCTGTAATTTCCTATTTATGACTTCAGGTTCTGCTATAAAAGCCAGTTAAAACCCAAATGTATAGTAAAGTCCTATACAGATCTAAAAGCAATTCCTAAGGGAAAAATCACACTCAGATAAGCGAAAGTCCCTTAATTTACCCATGAAGTATAGCATGCATATATGCCATTCCTCAGCAAATTAAACGTCATTTTTTTTCCTTCCTCCATATTACTGGAACAGAAAACTATTTCTTCAACTGATCATCAAATCAAGTAGTTAGCATACTATAGGAAATTAATATATATTTAAATTTTAGAATCAAATTCAGCCCATTTGAACTTATGGGCATTCACACAATGGAAATAGAACTTGAGACTGACCAAGGAGAAATACATATACACATACCTACTTATGTAAGATATAGATGGGTCTGCCATTTTGTTCATCTTGATCATCCATAGATGGAATAGACTGGTTTCTGTTCCTCCCAAAAATTCATATGCTGAAACTCTAACTCCTCACTCTGGCTATTTTTGAAGATAGTGCTTTTAGGAGGAAGTTAAAGTTAAATAAGATGATAAGAATGAAGCCCTAATCCAATAGGGTTGGTGGCTTTATAAAAAAGAGAGATTTCTCTCTCTCTTCCCAACAAGTGAAGAGACAGAGTTGGTGGCTATTAGCAAACTAGGACGAGAGGCCTCACCAAAACCATACCATGCTGCTCCCTGATCTCTGACATCCAGCTCCCAGGACTGTGAGATACAAATATCTATTGTTTAAGCCTCCCAGTCTATAGAGGCTGACTGGTAGAATGGGGAACACATTATAACTCATTATCTTCCTCTCTCTCATCTTTTTCAATCTTCAAACCCTCTGCCTGTGCTTGATTTAAGTTAAATATGCATATGATACAACTCTTCTGTAACACACTGAATAATAATTGATTAATGCTACCTTAAATGGAGGAATTGATCACATTTGTTAGTCAGGGATCAAGCAAAGCCTGGGAGGAAGGAATATGCAGGAACAAGGGAGAACAAAGAAAAAGGAGTCCAGAAAAGTTGGGCACAAAGCTTCTCTGGAGGGAATACTGAAGTGTATGCTGCAGGGGTGCATTAAGACTTGGGCATCAAAAGGACAGCAGATAGGTTGGACACTAAGTTCTAGAAGTTTGGGAAAGAGATTAATAAAGGAGGTAAAATAAAGATATGTTTGTAGCAAAGATAACTTTCTCAATTTTGCCTCAAGCTATTCCTGCTCATAAATATAATAACTGTGAGACTTGCTTAGTGTGTTATTAATCTTACGGCTGATAGATAAACAACCTCACTTACCAGTTTTTCATATGCCCTTCTCTACTCATCGTCTCAGAGGATGAAAGGAAAAAATTCACTTCCAGAAATGACAAAAGGAAAGATTATCCATTCTTATTCGAACCTATATAAAATTTTAAGTACACTTCTAACACAAAGGTAGAGGAATCCTCTCCAAAGTCAAATGGGTTTTGTGATCTTCAGG
Organism: Paguma larvata; assembly: GCA_030068075.1. Taxonomy (NCBI): domain Eukaryota; kingdom Metazoa; phylum Chordata; class Mammalia; order Carnivora; family Viverridae; genus Paguma; species Paguma larvata. The sequence goes on from CM057825.1 coordinate 75,831,493, forward strand.
ATGGGAAAAGGAGTCACTTCATTTAAGCCTTAACAAAATAGGGAATTTTAAGTTATGGATGTTGGACACTGAGGATTTGAGATAACTTTTAAGTGACTTTAATGGATTCTTTTTTTTGAGACTCTGTCCTTTATGGTCTTTTCAAATTTTCAATTTCTTCCATCTTAACTGTCAAAACATAAAGGGTGCTCTGCCCGTTACAGTAATTAGTCGAAATGAGGAGAGAGCTGGGAAAGGAATTCAGAAGCCACAGAACAGTCAGTATTAATGCTGCTTGTGTTTCAAATATGAACAATAGACAGCGATATGCATTCCAAATGACTGAAACACCCAGACGTTTGGTCAATAGCATTGTTTGACATCTATTGTGTGAGAAGCACCATGCTTGGCTGCTGTCTGAAGTAAAGAAAAGAAACACAAGACAGCCCTTATCTTCCAGCTTACCAGGCTGCAAGTCTCAATAGACCAAGACACTTGGAAAACTGAAGCTATCCCCACAACAAGAGGCCATTTTGTCAGACCTGATGTCAGCCCTTCTGTTAAGGGCAGAAATTGTATCTCTGTTATAAATAAATGTAAAAGTGTGTTCCCTAAACTTAAGAGAACAATTAACTTCAGGAGACTTTAATCCTCATTTTTCTTAGAAAAATCTCAATTTTGTCCATTACCTGATGTAGCTCAAGAAAAGAAATATGACCCATTATTAATAGTTCCTTAGCGACCTCTAGGGAAGATGATAGAATAGGAGGATCCTAAACTCACCTAGTCCCACGGATACAACTAGATACTCACATCAGTGTAAATAATCCAGAAAATGACATAAGGACTGACAGAATAGACTCCACAGCTAAATGTAAAGACAAGGCCACATTGAAAAGGGTAGGAAGGGTGAAGATGTGGTGGTAGCTAAATGGACTTGCATGACTGTTCACAAAAGGGAGGGATGCCATGGACCTGGAGAGGACCAGACCCCACACCAGGCATGCAGGCAGTCAGGAATCCACATGGGTAAGGTGAATCCCTGTAACATTTGGCTTTAAAACCAGAGTGGCCTAACATTCAATGGGGCTTAACACTTGAACCTTAAAAATCAGCAAGATCAGCTGGGGGAGGGGGTACTAGGAGGTTGGAGTCCACACCCTTAAAGAGACAGCACGGCAAACAACTCCACTAAGGTACAGCATAGAGGCCGCAGTTTGAAAATCACCTGGAGTAAAAGGAAGGAGATTTATGTACTAATCTCAGAGCATGTGCAGGAGGGACAGAGATCTTTGGAAGACTTGTCCAAGAACCAAAGATTTTGAAGGTCATTTCTCTCCCCTGCCCACCAGCATAGATACATGGACAGCATAACCACTCTCTACCTAGCTTGCTAACAGGGCTCACTCCATCCCCACCTTCTCCTGCAGAAACATCCCATCCATCCCATCATAGGCAGGAGTTTTCCCAAGTGGCTATGGCCCCCTCCTGCAGCAGACAAGTTCCAACCTTGCTGGCATCATGTACCCTGCACCCATGTTCTCAGGCAGAAACACCGCCTCCACTACACCCTTGACCAGAGCCCATCCAAAGCAGTGTCACAAGCCTGCAGTGTGAAAGCAGGTCCAAAAGTGGCCACATCACTCCAAAGTGACTTCTGCCTGGGAAGAGGGAAAGATCACCACATATACCATTATAATTGTGACCCAAGTCATGGGCTGGGAGCAGACATCAGGTTTGACTACAGGCCTTGCCAACCAATGAAAGCATCTCAGGAGACAAAACAGGGAAAGTACCCTGCAGTTTGGTACTATTACATTTCTGACAAACACCTAGTAAAACTCAACTTAAACCCTAAGGTGATCCCAGACTGACCCACTAACAACAAAGAGACCAAGCCTTACCCACAACAGGCGAAGAGAACCATTGCAGATGACTAAATTGAAGGCAAAAATGGCTCAGTCACCATAGTAGGACATATGCAATATGCATAGGAGATACTGTTGAAGCACCTGTTTCTGGTGAATAGGGGACACTACCTTGCAGGGCATTAGAGGACCTCTTCTTAAGACCACTACTTGCAAGAGCAAAAAGACACAGCTGACTTTCCTAACACATAGAACCAGGAATAGAGAGTTAGACAAAATGAAACAGAAAAATATGTCCCAAATGAAAGGACAGGACACAATCACAGCAGGAGATGTAAATGAAACAGAGATAAGTAACATACCTGATAGAATTTAAAGTAATGGTCAAAGATACTCATTCAACTGGAAAGAGTGAAGGACTTCATTGAGACTCTCAACAAAGAGACAGAAAACATAAAAAAAAACAGAAATGAAGAATTCAATAACTGGTATTAAAAATACACTAGATGGAATAAATAGTAGACTAGAGGAAATATAAGAATAGATCAGCAACTTGAAGGACAGAGGAAACCAACCAACCTAACCAGGAGAAAGTAAAAATAATAAAGAAAAATAGACTTAGGGAACTCCGTGATACCAGCAAGTATAATAACATTCATACTATAGGATCCTAGAAGAAGAGAGAAAAGTGGGCAGAAAGTGTATTGGAAGAAATAATAGCTGAAAACTTCTCAAAACTGGAGGGGAAAGAGAAATCCAAATCCAGGAGGCATAGAGAGCCCCCAACAAAATCAACCCAGGAAGGTCCACACCAAGACACATGGTAATTAAAATGGCAAAAAGTAATGATAAAGAGAGAAGTTTTAAAGAAGCAAGAGAAAAGCAAACAGTTAGATTCAAGGGAAACAACATAAGGCTATCAGATTTTTCACCAGAAACTTTGCAGGCTGGAAAGGAATGGCATGATATATTCAAAATGCTGAAAGAAAATAACCTGAAAACAAGAATACTTTATCCAGCAAGGCTATCATTCAAAATAGGAGAGATTAAGAGTTTCCAAGACAAACAAAAGTTAAAAGAATTCATCATCACAAAACCAGTCTTACAAGAAATTTTAACAGGGGCTCTGAGTCAAAAGAAAAGATCATAGATAGGAGTAAAAAAAGTACAAAGCACAAAAGCTGTAAAATTAAGTATATCTATAAAACAAGGGATTCACAATATAAAAGGATGCAAAGTATGACACCATATACCTAAAACATGGGGGAAGGGAGAAAAAGAATGGGTTCAAACTTAAGCAACCATCAACTTAATATAGACTGCTATATGCTGAAGATGTCACACATAAACCAAATGGAAACCATAAATTAAAAAATCAGGTATAGGTATGCAAAAAATAAAAGAAAAAAATCCAGGCACATCACTAAAGAAAGTCAGCAAAATGTGAGAGAAGAGAGCAAGAGAAGAAAGGAACAGAGAAGAACTTTAAACCATAAAACAAGTAACAAAATGGCAATAAGTACATATCTATCAATAATTATTTTGAATGTAAATGGACTAAACCCTCCAATCAAAAGACATAGGGTGAAAGAATGGATAAAAAAGCAAGACTCATCTATATGCAACCTACGAGAAACTACATGCAGATTGAAAGCGAAGGGATAGAAAACCATTTCTCATGCAAATGGAAGTGAAAAGAAAGCTAGGGTAGCAACTTACATAACACAAAGTAGACTTTAAAACAAAGACTACAACAAGAGATAAAGAAGGATACTCTATATTAACAAAGGGGGTAATCCAACAAGAAGATATAACAATTATGAATATTTGGGCATTCAACACGAATGGACCCAAATACGAAAGCAACTAATAACAAACATAAAGGAACTAATCTATAGAAATACAATAATCGTAGGGGACTTTAACACGACACTTATATCAATAGACAAATCATCTAAACAGAAAAATCAATAAGGAAACAGTGAATTTGAATGACACACTGCATAAGATGGATCCAACAAATATACTGGAAACATTCCATCCTAAAACATCAGAATTCACATTCTTTTCAAGTGTACATAGAACATTCTCCAGAATAGATCACATATCAAGCCACAAAACAAGTCTGAACAAATTGAAAAGGATTGATGGGCATTGAGGAGGGCACTTGTTGGGATGAGCACTGGGTGTTGTATGTAAGCAATGAACCATGGGAATCTACCCCAAAAACCAAGAGCACACTTTACACACTTTACGTTAGCCAATTTGACAATAAATTATATTTAAAATATAAACATAAATAAGTAAATAAAAAGATCAAATTCATACCATGCATCCTTTCCAACCACAATGTTATAAAACCAGTCATTAACCATAAGAAAAACTCTAGAAAGACTACAAATACATGGAGGTTAAGTAACATGCTACTAAACAATGAATGGGTCAACCGTTACATGGAAACTAATGAAAATGTAAACAAAACAGTTCAAAATCTTTGGGATGCAGCAAAAGCAACTCGAAGAGGGAAGTTTATAGCAATACAGGTCTGCCTCAAGGGGCAAGAAATATATCAAACAAACAACCCAAGCTTACACCTAAAGGAGCTAGAAAAAGAACAAACAAAACCCCAATCCAGCAGAAGAAAGGAAATAGTAAAGATTAGAGACTAAACAAAATTAAAACTAAAAGCAAAACTAGAATATATAAATAAAACTAGAAGCTGGTTATTTGAAAAGATCAACAAAATTGATAAATCTCCAGCTAGACTCATCAAAGACAGAGATGGAGGACTCAAACAAAATCAGAAATGAAAGGAGAAATAACAAACGACAACATAGAAATATAAAGGACCATAAAAGAATATTATGAAAAATCATAGGTCAACATATTGGACAACCTAGAAAAAAAAATGGATAAATTCCTAGAAATATGTAGCATCCCAAAGCTGAAGCAGGAAATGGGAAATTTGAACAGATCAATTAACAGCAATAAAATTGAATTAGTAATTTAAAAACTCTCAACAAACAGAAGTCAATGACCAGATAGCTTCATAGGTGAATTGTACCAAACATTTAAAGAAGAGTTAGTACCTATTCAAACTGTTTGAAAAAAATATATGAGGAAGGAAAACTTCCAAATTTTGTCTATGAGACCAGCATTACCCTGATACCAAAGCCAAATAAAGATAAAATTAAAAGAGAGAACTATAGGCCAGTATTTCTGATGAATATAGATGTAAAAGTCTTCAGCAAAATATTAGCAAACCAAATTCAACTATACATTAAAAAATCATTCACCACAATCAGGAGAGATTTATTCCCAGTATGCAAGGATGTTCAATATTGTCAAATCGAGCAACATGATACACATCGCATTAACAAGGATAAAAACCATATCATTTCAACAGATGCAGAAAAAAGCATTTGACAAAGTACAATATACATTCATGATTAAAACTCTCAACAAGTTAGTTTTAGAGGGAACATACCTTAACATAATAAAGGCATATATGAAAAACCCACAGTGAATATCATACACTATGAAAAAAGGAAGAGCTTTTCCTCTAAGATCAGGAACAAAACAAGGATATCTACTCTCACCATTTTTATTCAACATAGAGCCAGGAGTCCTAGCCATAGCAATCAGATGATAAATACAAGGCATCCAAATAGGTAAGGTAAAACTTTCACTATTTGCAGATGACATGATACTATATACAGAAAACCCTAAAGACCACCAAAAACAAAAACAAAAACAAAAACAAACAGAAACGATAAATTAATTCATTGAAGTCACAGGATACAAGATCGATGTATAGAAATCTGTGGCAATTCTATTCACTAATAATGAAGAGGAGAAAGAGAAATTAAGAAAAAAAATCCCATTTATAACTGCACCAAAATAATAAAATACCTAGGAATAAACTTAACCAAAGTGGTAAAAGACCTGTACTCTGATATGAAATACTGATGAAATAAATTGAAGACAACACAAATGGAAAGACATTCCATGTTCATGGATTAGAAGAATATTGTTAAAATGTATGTACTACCCAAAGTAAGATTTAATGCAATACCTATCAAAATACTAACAGCTTTTTTCACAGAACTACAACAATCTTAAATTTGTATGGAACCAAAAAAGATACTGAATAGTCAAAGCAATCTTGAGAAGAATGAAAACTGGAGGGATCATAATCCCAGATTTCAAAATATACTACAAATCTGCAGTAACCAAAACAGTGTAGTGCTGGCACAAAAATAAACACAAAGATCAATAGAACAGAACAGAGAGCCCAGAAACAAACCCACGATTAGATATGGTCAGTTAATCTTCCACAAAGGAAGCAAGAATATGCAATGGGGAAAAGAAAGTCTCTTCAACAGAGATGTTGGGAAAACTGGATAGCTACACACAAAAGGATGAAACTGGACCACATTCTTATATCATAAACAAAAATAAACTCAAAATGGATTAAAGACCTAAATGTGAGGCCTGAAGCCATAAAAATCCTAGAAGAGACCACAGGGAGTAATTTCTCTGAGAGCAGCCAGAGCAACATTTTTCTAGATATGTCTTCTGAGGCATGGGAAAAAATGCAAAAATAAACTATTGGGAATAACTCGAAACAAAAAGCTTCTGCACAGTAAAGGAAACAGTCAACAAAACCAAAAGACAACCTATGGAATCAAAGAAGATATTTGGAAATGGCATATGCAACAAAGCAAAGTATCCAAAATATATAAAGACTTTATAGAATTGTACACACACATACATACAAATAATACTCCAATTAAAAAATGGGCAGAAGAGAGGCACTTGGGTGGCTCAGTCAGTTAAGTGTCCAATTCTTGGTTTTGGCTCAGGTCATGATCTCATGGTTTGTGAGTTCAAGCCCTGTATCAGGCTCTGTGCTGAGAGTGCAGAGCCTGCTTGGAACTCTCTCTCTCCCTCTCACTCTCTCTCTCTCAAAAATAAACTTTTTTTAAAAAATGGGCAGAAGACACAAAGAGACATTTCTCCAAAGGAGACATACACATGGTCAACAGACATATGAAATGATGCTCAACATCACTCATCAGGGAAATGCAAATTAAAACAAGAAGAGATATTACCACACACCTGCCAGAATGGCAAAAATCAAAAAACAAGTGTTGATGAGGATGTGGAGAAACAGGAGCCCTTGTGCACTGTTGGTGGGAATGCAAACTGAAGCAGTCGTTGTGGAAAACAGTACGGAGATTCCTCAAATAATTAGAAATAGAATTACCCTATGATCCAGCAATAACACTACTGGGTATTTATCCAAAGAATATGAAAACGCTGGGGTGCCTCAGTGGCTCAGTCGGTTAAGCATCTGACTTCGGCTCAGGTCATCATCTCACAGTTCATGAGTTTCAGCTCCATGTCAGGTTCTGTGCTAACAGCTCAGAGCCTGGAACCTGCTTCAGATTCTGTTTCTCCCTCTCTTTCTGTTCCACCCCCACTCATGCTCTATCTCTCTCTGTCTCTCAAAAATAAATAAATAATTTTTTAAATTAAAAAAGAATATAAAAACACTAATTTGAAAGGATATATGCACTCCTATGTTTACTGCAGCATTATTTACAATAGCCAAATTATGGAAGCAGCCCGTGTCCATCAAAGGATGAATGGATAAAGAAGATGTGCTACATATATGCAATGGAATATTAGCCATAAAAAAGAATGAAATCTTGACATTAGCAACAACATAGATGGATCTAGAGAGCATAGTAATAAATTAGTCAGAGAAAGACAAATACCGTATGATTTCACTCATATGTAGAACTTAAGAAAGAAAACAAATGAACACAGAGAAAAAGAGACAAACCAAAACACAGACTCTTAACTAGAAAGAACACACTGATGGTTATCAGAAAGGAGGTGGTTTGGGCGATGGGTGAAATAGGTGAAGGGGATTAGGAGTATACTTGTTATGATGAACCATGGCGTAATGTATGGAATTGTTGAATCACTATGTTGTACAACTGAAACTAATATAACACTATATGTTAGCTATACTAGAATTAAAGGAAAATAAAGAAGAATCCATCTGTCTCTAGTAGAGGTACACCAAAAAAAAAAAAAAGTTTGCTAGTGACTTAACTGGTAATTTCCATAGATCCAATCAGCATGAGGTATTCTTTGTGTGACTCAGAGATTTCAAAGTGAGCTTTGACCTGGTACCAGTAGAACTCTTCCAGTAACACTTGTTAGATTTGCTCTAATTCTTTGACCATTCTATAGGAAAGACTTCCTGGACAGGCTCTCCTTTTAAAGTCTTAAAGAAATTAACCCAGTCTAACAATTCCATTTAAAAACGAAGCTTGTGAGAAATTTCAGCATCAACTAAAAATATGCTTGACTTGTTACAGAAATATTTTCAGGATAACATGAACATCAATACCATATTAATCAGAGCTGAGTTGTGAAGCAGACAACATGTAACAAGAATGACTCATGGGGTAGAACTATAAACAACTTCAGTTTTATCTCTCACAGCCTCTTCAAATGTATTCTTTTGGGATATATTTACATTGCCTCCAGATGAAAACTTGAGCAGTCCCCATTACTTTTTCTTGGCATTCTTAAGTAATAAAAAATTCTAGAGTCATTTTAAATTGCCAAACAACAACAAGAACAACAACAAAGCATTTAATTATGTAGTAAATCAAAAGTCCAAACAAAATAAAGCCAAACCTTCACCTTTCTCATGGCAAAAGGCTGGAGGAGGAAAACACAATTGGAGACGGGCAAATGGTTTCTCTCTTTTCCCATTTTGTGCTTCTACTTCTCCACCCCCAGGATAAACTGGAAAAGCTAGAAGGCAGGAGTTTCAAAAAAGACATCACTTGGTTGATACTCTTGTGGTTTGGTATTGGTCCTCCCCAGGTTTGTCAACTGTTTGAAAGTGAGTGTTTTTGTGGATTCTTCTGAAATCACCCACACACAAACTCACCCATATACACAAAGCTAGAGCTCTCTCAGTTGCCCTTGACACAGGAGATGAATTCTCCACATCATCAGCAAATTCTCTTTCTTCATCCCTGAGCATGTGGCAATCCCTCCAGATTCCACTACTGGGGTCAGCTCCTCTTCTAGTGTCTTCTTGCACATACCTTAGGATAACCCTAGACCAAGTCTAAGAATGGGAACATCAATCACACAGAAAACAATCAATTAAACCATCAAATGACTCGTTCTTCAAATGTTCATGAGCTCCCATTAAGTACCAAGCCCTCTTATAAACATCATATGCTAAAATATAAATAATCAAGCTTAAAGTGTATGTTTTCTAAAGTGCATTTTAAAAAGACAAGACTTGGGTCATCTGGGTGGCACAGTTGGTTAAGTGTCTAACTTAATTTTGGCTCAGGTCATAATCTCACAATTTGTGAGTTCGAGCCCCAAATTGGGCTCTGCACTGACAGTGGGGAACCTGCTTGATATTCTCTCTCTGTCTCTGTCTCTCTCTCTCTCTCTCTCTTATTCTTTGTCCCTCCCCCATTTGCCTGCTTGCATTTTTTCTATCAAAGTAAATAAATAAATTTAGCATAATTTTTTAAATAAAACGAAATGATAAAGAGACAAGGTTTTTTCAACCACATGAATACATCACACGACTCTAAATATACAGATGGATTTACTCAAAAAAATGAGTCCCAAAAGCATACGCAGAAGGTACAGATTGGGACTTCTATACGGGAGGCACTCCAGAGGCAGCAATGTGTTCTAAAAGGTGAGACCAGGGAGCTTTGAACTTTGAATGTGCAACAAGACCATTGCTTTTACTTAACTCATATGGTTATCTAGCATCACTTGAAGATGGCTAATGGACTATGGGGAACAGAGGGGCTAAACCCCTCCAAGCTATCCTTGATTCTGTTTTTACATAATTAATATTTATAATTCTGCATTCACATTAATTCTTAACAATAGAATCATAGAATATTTGTTCTGGAAATGATATTAGAAGGTATCTGGTCAAAGTTTTTGTGTATGTACCTTTCCTGTGTATATGTATACAGGTTCTATCCGTGTGACCATGGAGGTTTCTGTTACATAAGAAGGCATTCTGAGCGTGTGTGCAAAAAAACCCCACAAAACATCAGCACTGGCTGCAATTCCTTTTGGAAGTTGTTTGGCAACACAGCCCTGTATATTGCATCCTCAACTCACCAGGGTGAAGGCTAATTATCAAATGACGGACCTTATGTATGAGAGAAATACAATCTGGTCTAGCCTGAGGAGTTTTATTTGGAAGAAAAAATTACAAGAGGCTAATCAAGGTCCTTCCAGTCATAATATTCTAGGGAACCTTGTGCAGGATGCTTGACATATTGAAACCTAAAGGAGGCTCACTGGAGGAAATATTGGCCAGCATAAAGGCTCTGAGGTGGGAGTGTGCCTGGTCTGTTTGAAAAACAGCCAGGAGGCCTGTGTGTCCAGATATATTCAAGGGTTAGAATAAAAAGGAGGTAAGAGGAGAAGGGAAGGTGAGAGTAGATTGCAGAGGACAGTAGTTCCCAGCCCTGGATGCCCATTAGCATTACTTGAGGACTTTTCAGCAAGTATCAATGCCTCGATCACAAAACCAATAAAATCAACACTTTGAGGAATCAGACCCCAACATGAATATTATCTTAAAGCTCACCAGATGTGTCCAATGAGAGCCAAGGTGGGGAATCTTTTGTAGGTGATTCTGACTGAAATGGGAAACTGGGGTGTTTGGGTGGCTCAGTCAGTTAAGCGTCTGGCTCTTGGTCTCCGCTCAGGTCATGATCTCTGTTTCTTGAGGTCAAGCCCTGCATCTGGCTCCATGCTGATGGTGCAGAGCCTGCTTGGAATTCTATGTCTCCCTCTCTCTTTGCTCCTCTCCTACTTGCACTGTCTCTCTCTTTCAAAATAAATAAATAAAATTTAAAAAAAAAGAAAGAAAGAAATGGCAAACCACTAGAGCAGGGATTTTGAGCAGAGGAGTATCTGATCTTGCTTAGGTTTTGAAACAGTCCTCTGGCTGCAGGGAGAACAGATTGTAAGAGGACAAAAGCCAGAACTTGTTTTAGAACACCTTTTGCAATAATCTGGAGGATAGTAGTTTGGTTCATGGTGGGAGTAGTGGTGGTTGGATTCTGGTTATATCCGAAGAGAGAACTGACAGGATTTGCTAATGCATCTGATGTGATGTAGGAGATAAAAACAGAATCCAAGGAGAACACAAAGGCTATTTGTTAGCCCAAGTACGTTCTATCCTCTGACAAGCTCTGAAAGTGTCTGTCACCCTCACACTAACCTCTTGAAGCTTTTCTCTCCTCTTTGTATTTAATCCATTCCTCAGCACCCCTTTTCTTCTCCCCCATGTTTCCTTCTCAAGATCTTGCTCTTATGAAAAGATCTTAAAAACTTCCTCTGCTGAAATGTAAGGGAGTAGTAAGACTTGAACTATACCTTTCCCAAATGATATTTGCATTTTAAAGAAATGGTGTCTTTTCAATTTCATGAGAACTTATTTTGATCCTAATGGCACACCGATTTCTTCTATGCAGCAAGTACTAATTAGGAACAGATCTAGAGTTTCTACTTTAAAGAGGCTTTAGAGATAGCTTTCTGAGGTAGGAGACTGGTCAGGGAGCTTATCTTGAAGTTGAGTTTGAAGTAGTTTATAGGTGACTGACTGTAGGTGACTGATGGAGTAGGGGGCTGGGTGGAAGGGAGGGAGAGGGGCTAAAGTCCCAGGCTGTGCCTTGGCATCATCATCATCATCACACATTTTTTTTGTGTGTGTGAACAAAAAGATAGAATATCTGAAATAGATGAGGTCTCCCAAAGCATCTGTTTCACATCTGAAATTCCAGATAAGAACACTGAGCCTTAAAAAGGCTGAGTTTCTCAGCCAATGGTTCATTGCTATATCAGATGTGGGGACTTTTTAATACTAGAGCAAAATTCAAGCTCTTCAGACATAAGATACAGTGGAAATCCATTCAAACTTGAAGCATCAGTGATCTCTTAACTAAAAGTATCGCGTTTCTCTAAATTTTTATTTTTATTTCCTTTCACTAAAAATAATGTGTATTATCGTAACTAGTGAAACAGAGCAAGGTTATACACAGAACAAGTTAGTGATTTCCTTCTCCTCATTCCCACTCTTCTAAGTTCATCTTTCTCGTACAAATATTTATACATGTACACGCATATATATGATTGTGTTATATTAGCAAAGTGGGTGATATCATATATATATATGCATATACATGTGTTAAAACACATAAATACATAAATTACATTAAAATAAATATATGTGTATATGTGTGTATAAAAATATAAGATCACACTAAAATTATTTTCTCACCTAACAATATCTCATATATATCTCTCCCAAGAAATAGAAAGCAATTTTTAAATAGCTGTATAAAATTTCATAGAATGGAAATATGACAAATTATTGAACCATTTTAGCTCTCGATAAACATTTTTGGGGGTTTTTGCCTCAAGAAACACTGAAGAAAATAAAACCCCTGCACATTTATCCTTATATCTTGATGCTTTCCTTATTGCAGGACACGTTCTTCGAAGGCTTAAATAAAATAAACAACTATTTTAAAAAGTTTCTTCCAGCCTCCTTTCTATAAACCCATTCAGTAGACTCTAGTATTCTTAAACTCAGACTTTGCCTTTTCCTTTTATTAATTCATTCATTCTGTAAATATATATTTATTGCTGTTGGTGTAAATGGACCAGATCCAAAGACCCTTTACTGGACCCTATATTTTCAGTTGGTATTCAAACATCAAAATGGTTCTTTTAATGTTCTCCACACATACCTCCATTCAATTTACCTCCTATTACCTAGCTAAACACCATGTAAACATTTCAGGCCTTAATCTGTGAAAAGTAATAAACTATTTCTAGAAACCACCCCACTTGCCTTGGGTTGGGACTTTCGTTTTGCCAGAGAAAACACCTTGCAGAAGGGGCACTAGAAAATTATGAGTAGAGAGACCTTGATTAGCTTCTTGTCATCTTTTTTCTCCAAATCAAACCCTCAAGCAAGACCAGATTGCATTTCCTTCATACATAAGTAGAACCGCTATTTGAAAATTTAGCTTTCACTCTGGTGAGCTAAAGGTCCAAGATAAATGATGGTGTGGGTTAACCAACATCTAGAGGGAAGTCAGAAGTAATATTGGTGGATTTCTCACACACATGTTCAGAGCACATTCTTACCTAAGAAATGTCCATCAACACTTTCTCTGCATAAACTCTCACATACACAGAAGAGCTAGTGACACAGACTTGCACATCTAAAGAGAATGCCACTTTCTGATTGTAACAAGGACACATTCTTTGCAATGGTTTGAAGGCAGAGTCCTAATCTGAATAGGCATCAGTACCCAATAAGAGATAGTACGACAGAAGAGGCACTGCAGTAGTGAAGATCATGATCTTTGGAGTCAGAGAAACATGGATATAAAGCCTGACTCTCCGTCACATCTGCATGTTGACTTTTAGCAAGTTATTAAGGTCTATAAAAGCCTTGCTCCCATCATCATAAATGATAATATTATTACTTAACTCTTAGCTGGTAGCTATCATTAAATGAGTATTAAACAGAGTATAACACTTGCCACATAGCAAATACTCAGCAGATATCTGTTATAATGGTCAAAGGAACTTCAACTTCCTTATTAGCCCCTCTATCAGGTAGAAATATCTTATATACAAAAAGTATTATACAAAACTACCAAAGCCTTAGGAAAAACAACCATGAAATAAAGAATATACACCAAGAAGGTGGTGAAGCTTGGAAAACAGCAAGCTCAGAATAGAATCAAAGACTCAAAGATAGTCCGTAAAACATACTTCAGAACTGTATTGTGAATCTAGGAACTAAAAATAACAAGAAAATTGAAAGCACAAATAAAAAGACAAATCCAAAATACTGGTAAGACTGCAGTTTGGATACTAAAATTATGGCCTCCAAATTCCTCTGGAGATAGACATCTCAATACCATTTTCATTACTTGTTCCTGAGTGTTTGTGTGTGGTGGGGCCACGGGAGATGTAGGGGAAGATGTTGATTAAGAAATGAACTAAGGGAGGAAAACTGGAGTCATGTTATGCTATAACTTCAAGTTTGTTTGAGAATTTCAATCATCAGGAGTATATGGATCCAGGTGGCTACACAACTACATTAAAGCAGTCGATTCAAAAAAATCTGATATTCAAATGTCTACAATTCCTCAGCTAAGTATGCTGAAGGGGGAAGATCAATCACTAGGGTTCAAGGCCTATATTGTAAAGCCTAATGGTTATTTTAGAATGGTGGATAAAATCATAAAATTATTGATTTACAACGTACTGTGCTACACTAAAGACAAAAGAAAAAAATAGACTCAGTTCTCTGTTATCCATGCCAACAAAATCACACACTGACACACTTTATTTTCTTCAGAGATTAGATTTCATATCCTTTTAATTTCTGGTTCATTTCCTGGCTGCTGAGATGTTCTACACTCTCTTAGCCGCCTTAGCACTCCTCGTATCGATCCTGAAGGCTTTGGGTCACTCAGCCAGTCAGCAAAAATTATGGGACATATCCCATCACTGACTCAGGGCAGTGGGGCAGGCATAGCTTTAACTCAGCTGCAACAGAACTCTAATAAAATATTCAGGGAGACACATCACTCTGAATGGAGATGAGATCAGCCACGAGAATTCTAAATGGAAAAAGTGAATTTCCATTCCTCCTCTTTTAGTATTTCTAAATAAGTCATTTTCAGACTTCAAGAGGTTCAAATGCTAAATTCCAGGAAACAAGGCTCTAGAGTGCCTGATAAATAAATACTGGTTTCATTACAGTACAGGCTCTATTTTTGTGAAGTGGATACAATCTTTAACAGAACGGCATCAGAAATCTAAAGACAGTATGGCACAGTAGATAGATTCTTGGGTTTGGAGTCAGAAAATAGATGTGGAAACGAGATTGTGTCAGATTCTATCAGCTTGGCCTTAGGCAGATTGTTTTTACTTAAAGCCTGTTTCCAGAGGTTTTTTGGGGGGAATTGGGGAGATAAAGTAAGTGAATATATTAAAAGTAGAACATTATTTATTCATGATTATTAAATATGGGGAAATTAATATTAGTGTATTTTCATTAAGATCACCCAACATAAATATATAATTGATATATGTGCCTAGCCTAGTATTGGATTATAAAACAAGTTTAAATATAATCCTTCCCCATAAAAGACACACCTAACATTTAGGTGAACTCTAAGTTACTGCTTATATTTAACTTGGCTATTTGTCCCCAGAGAAGACAAAATTATTGAAGGTTTATTGGTGGAATTTTTAAAATTAATAATAATTGGTTTTATTTAAGTCATGAAATATAAAGCATTTCTAAGTCTTAGGATGTGTCGGAATAAATAAACTGAAATAAGCAAAGGCACAAAACCTGAGTGTGATTCATTCAAATACCTTAATCACTAGGCTTTCCTATTTTTCACTCTACCAGTCTGTTTTCTCACTGCACTTGTTATCCTCAAAAGACTATACGCTACATCAACCCATTGTCAACATGAGTAGATTATGTAAATTAACCATGTAAATGTACTTAAACAATTAAAGCCACGGGGATATTCAGTGTTAAAGAACAAAAGCAAACAAGCACTAATTCTAATTAGAGAGCAATCAGACACAGGCTTAATTTCTCTTAGCACCATTTAATAAGGGGCTTCTTAATGCTTACTGTGTATATTGATGTATTTCACATAAGTATTTTAATGATTATATACCTGCATATATTAAATATGTAAATATTAAAGCTCCTTAAAATTGATTTGTTTTTTTCCTCCAACAAATTGTCCCTCCTCAAAATACATCTGCATACTTAAATCATTGTATTAATGCAACCAAGTCAAGAGCTAATATCATATAGTCTAGCTAACTATTATGGGCATTTCAGGATCTGCAGCTGCCTTCCATTAATGCTATTAGACTGGACTTTCATTTGCAAAATGAAATAAATTGATTGTGTCAAAGAACATCAGTTTTGTCCTTTAATGACCCATCAGCTCCTTTCAAAAGCAGTTCAGTAATGGTTACTACATTAAAACTTCAAACACGCTCAACCAGAAGATGAGTTTCTAAAGTACCACTTTCATCAGCATACAGGGGCATGTGGGAGGAAGAATATTGGCCTGGGAACCAGACATCTGGCTGCTAGTGAAGACTCTATTACAAACTGTTTGAATGACCTTTGGCACAGGGTTGCCAAAGAGTACAAGACACCCAATCAATTTCAATTGGACAAATTACATTTTAATGTAACTATGACCTAAATGTCACATGGGGCATAGTTATGTTAAAAAATAGTTCACTAGACAAAGACCCATTTTTATGCTGCTGCCTCTAAAAGTCTCATTTCTGACCAAAAGACACCTGCAAATTGAAAGTGAGGGGATGGAGAAACATTTACCATTCAAACTGATGTCAAAAAAAAAAAAAAAACTGGAGTAACAATACTTATATTGGACAAAATAGATTTTAGAACAAAGATGATAACAAAAGACAAGAAAGACACTCTATAATAATAAAGGGGACAATCCAACAAGAAGATAATAGCAATTGTAAAATACTTAGGCACCCAACATGAAAACACCCGAATACATAAAGCAGCTAATAACAAACATAAAGAACTAACTGATAGTAATACAATAATAGTAGAAGACTTTAACATCACACTTACATCAATGGACAAATCATTCAAACAGAAAATCAGTGAGGAAACAGTGGATTTGAATGACACACTGGACAAGGTGGATCCAACAGATGTATTGAAAACATTCCATCCTAAAACATTAGAACACATTCTTTTCAAGTGCACATGGAACATTCTCCAGAATAGATCACATATCAGGCCACAAAATAAGTCTCAACAAATTGAAAAAGATCAAAATCATACCATTCATCCTTTCCAAACATAATGTTATGAAACTAGTAATCAACTACAAGAAAAAATCTAGAAAGATCACAAATACATGAAGATTAAATAACATGCTACTAAAAATGAATGGTCAAGCATTACATGGAAACATGAAAATGTAAACATAACAGTTAAAAATCTTTGGGATGCAGCAAAAGCAATTCTAACAGGGAAGTTTATAGTAATACAGGTCTGCCTCAAGGGGCGAGAAAAATATCAAACAAGCAACCTAAGCTTACACCTAAAGGAGCTAGAAAAAGAATAAACAAAACCCCAAACCAGCAGAAGAAAGGAAATAATAAAGAGTAGGGCAGAAATAAACAAAACAGAAACAAACACAAAAGAACAGATCAAGGAAACAAGGAGCTGGTTCGTTGAAAAGATCAATAAAATTGACAAATCTCTAGAGAGACGCATTGAAAAAATAAAAAAAAAAGAGAGAGAGAGAGAGGACTCAAAAAAATCACACATAGAAGATGAGAAACAACATTTGACACTGCAAAAATTTAAAAATAATATTATGAAAAAAATATGCCAACAAATTGACAACCTAGAAAAAAATAAATATATTCTTAGAAACCTATAACCTACCAAAACCGAAGAATAGAAAACTTAAACAGCTTGTTGGGATGAGCACTGGGTGTTGTATGGAAACCAATTTGACAATAAATTGTTAAAAAAAGAAAAAAAGAAAGAAAAGAAAATTTGAACAGACCAATGACCAGCAATAAAGTTGAATAAGTAATCAAAAAACTCCCAACAGACAAAAGTCCAGGGCCAAATGGCTTCACAGTTGAATTCTACCATTCATTTAAAGAAGAGCGAATACCTATTGTTCTCAACCTATTCCAAAAATTAGAAGAAGGAAAACTTTCAAATTCATTCTATAAGGCCAACATTACCCTTATTCAAACAAACAAACAAACAAACAAACAAACAAAAACAAAGAACAGATAAAGACACCACAAAAAGAGAGAGAACTGCAGGCTAATATCTCTGATGAATATAGATGTAAAAATCTTCAACAAAATGCTAGTACTCTGAATCCAATAACACATTTAAAAAGATCATTCACCAATCAAGTGAGATTTATTCTCAGTATGCAAGGGGGGCTCAATATTTGCAAAATCAATGTGATCCATGATATCAATAAAAGAAAGGATAAAAACCATATGATCATTTGAATACATGCAGACCTAGCATTTAACAAAGTACAACATCCATTAATGATCAAAATCCTCAAAAAAGTAGGTTTAGAGGGAACATACTTCGACATAATAAAGGTCATATATGAAAGCCCACAGCAAACATCATAATCATTGGAGAAAAAATAATTTTCCCCTAGGATCAGGAACAAGACAAGGATGTCCACTCTCACCACTTTTATCCAACACAGTCCCAGCCATAGCAACAAGATAACAAAGATAAAAGTCATCCAAATTGGTAAGGAAGAAATAAAACTTACAGTATTCACAGATGACATGATACTATATATAAAAAATTCTAAAGACTCTATAAAAAAAATACCAGAACTGATCAATGAATTCAGTAAATTCACAGGATACAAAAATCAATGTACAGAAATCTGTACATTAATAATGCAGCAGAGAAAGAAATTAAGAAAATGATCCCAATTCCAACTGCACCAAAAATAATAAAATACCTAGGAATGAATTTAACCAAGGAGGAAAAAGACCTGCACTCTGAAAAGTACAAAGCACTGATAAAAAGAAATTGAAGATGACATAAAGAAATGCAGACATCCAACGTTCATGGATTGGAAGAAAAAATATTGTTAAAATGTCCATACTACTCAAAGCAATCTACAGAGTTAATGCAGTTCCTATCAAAATACCAACAGCATCTTCACAGACCTAGAACACTGTTATCCTAAAATTTGTATGGGACTACAAAAGACCCCAAATAGCCAAAGCAATCTGGAAAAAGAAAAACAAAACCGACAGTATCACAATTCCAGACTTCAAACTGTATTACAAGGCTGTAGTAATCAAAACAGTGTGGTACTGGCACAAAAATAGATACTACTGAGTATTTACCCCCAAAATACAAAAGCGCTAATTCAAAGGGATATAGACACCTCTGTGTTTATTCCAGTATTATTTAAAATAGCCATATCAGGGGTGCCTGGGTGGCTCAATTGGTTGAGTGTCTGACCTCAGCTCACGCCATGATCTCATGGTTCATGGGTTCGAGCCCAGCATCGGGCTCTGTGCTGACAGCTCAAGGCCTGGAGTCCGCCTCAGATTCTGTGTCTCCCTCTCTCTCTGCCCTTCCTCACTCATATTCTGTTTCTGTTTCTCAAATATAAGTAAACATTAAAAGTTTTTTAATAAAATAAAATAGTCAAATTATAGAAGCAGCTCCAGTGTCCCTCAATAAATGGATAACGAGGATGTGATATACATACACACACACACACACACACACACACACACACACACACACAATGGAATATTATTCAGCCATAAAAAGAATGAAATCTTGCCATTGGCAACATGGATGGAGGTAGAGAGTACAATGCTCAACAAAATAAGTCAGTTAGAGAAAGACAAATATCATACAAGTTTACTCATGTGTGGAATTTAAGAAATAAAATAAAAGGAACAAAAGAAAAAGAGAAAGAGATACCAAGAAACTGACTTTTAACTATAGAGAACAGATAGTTCCCAGAGGGGAGGTGGGGGACGGATGGGTGAAATAGGTGAAGGGGATTAAGAGTATATGTATCAATAAAAAAAAAAAAAAAGTACACATATCATGATGAGCACTGACTAATGTACAGAATTGTTGAAATGTTATATTGTACACCTGAAACTAATGTAATACTGTATGTCAACTATGCTGGAACTAAAATTAAAAAGTTTAAAATAAAATACCTAACTACATGATCCCTGATAAATAAAATGATTCACTGGTTATCTGAAATTGAAATTTAACCAATGCTATATTTTTATCTGCTAAGTCTGGGAACTGTACTTCGTCAAACTAATGTTGGCTCCACCATTTGAGTCATGCAGATATTGGACAGAATGACATTCAAGTGAAAAAAACAAACAAACAAACAAAAAAAACACTAGGTTCAAAGGTAAGCGAGAGGCAAAACTCAGCATATTTGTTTTCCTTAACAACTAAGCAGAGATTCATAAAATCCCTCACATTTAAAACCAAGCAAGGCTAATGTTAGAAATAGGTATAATATCTCTGTAAACTTCCAAACGTGGACAAAAGAAGGCTCAGGTATTTTAAAGCTTTTGTATTTGCTATCTGTTGTTGCATACCTGCATAAGAAATTATCCCAAAATTTAGCAGTATAAAATGACATTTATTATCTCACAGTTTCTGTGGGTCAGAAGTCCATGAACAGCTTAACTGGACCCTCTGACTCAGGACCTCATTAAGACTACAACGAAGGATTTAGCTGGGCTACAGCCATCTCAAAGGTCAAACAGAAAAAGACACACTTCCAAATTCATACATGTGGCTGTTGACGGGATTCGGTACTTTGCAGGTTGTTGGACTGACAGCCTCGATTCATTGCTGGTTGTTGGCTGCTCTTAGGTCTTTGCTGTAGGCTCCCCCTTAAGGAAACATCGCAAGTCATTATACTTGAGATATTTAGAAAGAAGAAAGTCATTTCTCTTTATGGGATATACTTACAAACAGCAGCTTGTCCTAACAGAATAAGCAAGCAAGAAGAGCCAGAGAGAGTGTGACCAAGACCCCATCTTTTAGAAGCTAATCTCAGAAGCGGTTTGGCACTACATTTACTGTATTCTATTTGTTAAAAGCAAATCAGCACGTGCAGACCACATCAAGGGGAGAGCATCGAGCAAAATGTGAATATTGGAAACCATTTTAAACCTACCTACCACATTTTAAAAATGTTTTTTCTTGAGGGGCACGTAGGTGGTTCAATTCATGAAATGTCCAACTCTTGGTTTCTGCTCGGGTTATGATCTCAAAGTTAATGGGTCAAACCTTGTGTCAGGCTCTGCACTGACAGTATAGAGCCTAATTGGGATTCTCTTGCTTCCTCTTTCTCTGCCTCTCTCTGACTTGTGCTCTCTTTCAAAATAAATAAATAAACTTTAAAAAAAGTTTTTTCAGGAAAAGTTACTGAAGAGCTATTTCTTAGTTAAGTTTAATTGATAATTCATTAAAATGGAAGCTCTGTATTTGGGTCTTCAAAAGATGGGTAAGGGGTGCCTGGGTGGCTCGGTTGGTTGAGCATCTGACTTCAGCTCAGGTCATGATCTCGTGTTTTGTGTGTTAGAGCCCCATGTCAGGCTGTGTGCTGACAGCTCAGAGCCTGGAGCCTGCTTCAGATTCTGTGTCTCCCTCTCTCTCTGTGCCTCCCCTGCTCACACTCTGTCTCTTTCTCTATCAAAAATGAACATTTGAAAAAAGCTTTTTTTTAAACAAAAGATGGGTAAGCAATACTAAAGACATCAAGCTTTGGATCTAAAGATCTCAAATATAAATGCTTTTTTTCCAGTGTGAAACATGCACATTGTGATCTGGTAATTCTAGAGGTGCCAAAATAGAATTTTGTTCATTAATCCAAATGTACCGTGTTTATTAGTCCATACTTCCTTTGATGATATAACACATTTATCTTGCCCTTTCTTTGATCACTTCAGGTTTTAAAATGCTATTTTTAGTTAGTAATCAATTTAGGACTTAAAATCAGTCAGGTCTAACTAGCAGCTCTCAAACTTGAGGCAGGAAACGTTCCTAGAGATGTGTGTTAGTTTCCTAGGGTTGACACAATAAAATATCACAAACCAAGCTGCTTCACATGGAGATTTATTCTCTTACAGTTCTGCAGGCTAGAAGTTTGCAATCAAGGTGCTGAAAGAGCCACGTTCTCTCCATTCTAATGGAAAATCCTTCCTTGCCTCTTCCGTGCTTCTGGAGGTTGCCAGTAATGCTTGGCCTTCTTTGGCTTATAGATGCATCTCTCCAGTCTCTGCCTCTGTGTTCAGAGGTGCTTGTCCCTCTCTCTTCTATGTCCTAACATGGCATTTTCCTGTCTGTGTCTCCTCTGTATCCAAAGTTGCCTCATCTTATAAGAATACCTAAAATGGAATTCAGTCCTATCCTAAACCGATAAGACCTCCCCTATCTTAACTTGATTACATCTACAAAGACCTTATTTCCAAATCAGGTCACATTCACAGGTACCAGGAGTTGGGATTTCAACATATTATTTTTGGGGACCACAACACACAACAGGGTGCTTGATAAAGATGCAGATTCTGACCCCAGAGGAACCTCCCGTCTCTTGGGAATTTTGATTCTCTGGGTACCTGGAAAGGAATAGGGACCTTCCAGTTTGACAAGCACTGCAAGTATGTTCAATGGGAGTGGAGCACAGACAACACTTTGGCAAACTCTGCCCAAACCAACCACCCAGGCCTTCCCACTCACTGTTGTTAGACAAACAACAAAGCCTCTAGGCTTTTTCTTCTTGATTTTCTTAATGAGAAAATGTAGGTAAAGGACAGTGTGGCAAAATGAATAGATACAGAAGTTAGCATCAAAGGACCTAAGTCTGAATGCTGGCTCCACACCAGTCATATGACTGTAATTCAGTCCTCAACCTCTGATTCGTCAGCTAATTCATTAAGTTTTTCCTATAATTAAATGGAGTAACATTTGAAAAAGTAACTAGCCAGTTTAATATTATACTATTAGAACTAAAAATGATATAAAAATTTATTCGTGCTATTTAATCTAGTAATTCCTCTTCATTCATCATTTATTTAACAAAAATTTATCAAGTACATACCATATGCCAGACATTGAGCTTGGCACTGGGGATACAACAGTGAACTACAGATACAGTCTGTACTTCGTATTCTGGAGGAACTATAACTTAAGGAAATGATTTAAAATATTAAAAGAAATCATAAACATAAAACTCTTCATGATAGCATTAATAAAACAGAAACAATAAATATCTAACAATAGAAAAAAATTTTATCTACTGAGTGAAACACCCTGCAGGCATGTAATGAAGACTACATAGTAATTTGGAAAAATGCATTTAATGTGACATAAAAATTAAGGTACAAAGTTACATGCATGCCATGATTATAAATACACAAAATTAATAACATATTACAGGGGGAAAGAATGGACTAACACTGACCAAAATGAAATCATGGTTAAGAAAATGAGGTAACATTATGAATCACTTTTTTTTTTCTAACACTCACTGGATGGAAGCATTAGTTTCTTCTTTATCTGAGTTTGGTTTTTGTTTTGTTTTCATTTTTGACAAAGTAATTGCTTTTGAAATAAGAAAAAAGGAAAAAGCATATTTTTAAATTAGTTGCATACTATCTGGTTACAGTGTGTGACAGCAAATCTACAAGTGTCAGGTAGATCCAGCATCCTACAGGTTTGTGAGGTCTTCCTGGAGGCAAGCAGCCCAAATAAATCTCTTCCAAAACTCGATGTACTGGGCTTGTCTCCAACATGCCACCATGCTTCCATCCTCCTGAAGGAGCCCAGTATTTTGCTACTCCTTCTGACTAAAGCAGCAACAAAACTAACAAGCACTCAGTTTATATATGTAGGTTTGAACTGAAATGTTCTAAGTGGCTCCAAGATTCCTTTTGCTTATTACAACAGACACTTTGGAACATATCATGTAGTAACTAGAGTTTGAATTATTTTTTCCAGGTATATTACTTTTGGCTTCCCTCACACTAACAGGCAGCTGTCTCTCTGCCCTGTGCTGGGTGCTTAGTGATGCAAATTTTTGACCAAGGACCTGCTCACTCTCACTCTTTTTCCAGCCCTAACTCCAACTTCTAGTATGGTTATTTACAATATTGCTTTTATTAAATAACTAATCTCTATTTTTATTAAAGATAAAAACTAACTTCTGGTCAGAGCTTTAGACAAGTAAGATTCAAACAGAGAACAGGTATGTTTAACCCTTTGGTCATCCCCAACAATGATTTGGGGAGGCAAAAATATGAATTCCATTAGGATTTTTACAATATGAAAAATAATTGTCATATTTCCATTACTTTGTCCTCAGATGCTCAAGGATCCCAAGTAGGAACAATTTTACCAGAACACAAATCTCACTCAAGACCCCATGATCCATGCAGAGATGAGTTTGGGAGGCCCAAATAAATTGTTTTCTAGTGGTGCTCACTTCAACCGTTGGGAGATAGATAAAAGGCAATTTTCTCCTTACTAAGTCCTGAATTTGGTGTCTGAGGGGAAGATTTATTTTCCTTTACACTGGAAAGAATCTATCACGTGAAGAGGAAGGCTGGGCAGATTCCTTATTCGTGTTAAGATTATTTTGTCTACTTGGTTAAAGTAGAATTAAAACAGTAAACTGGGCAAAGTGCCAGAGGACCAGAGCAAGGCTTTGAGGTGAGTTTATAATAAAGGACTGTAAAAAAATATTCCCCAATGGGCTTTAACTCTTTCTTCCTCATATATTAACACATTTGAAGCTTTTTATTCAATATTTTGCAATCAAGGTAATAATTATAAACATCATTTCCTTAGGTGAGTTTTCTCAGAGATAGACTCTGAAAAAAAGTATTCCAAGGAAAATAGTTTGTTATATAAGGGAAATATATAAGGAATAGAAGGTCAATATTTTAAAATAAAGGGGAAAAAATGATATAGAGAAGGAAACCCAGAAAATAAACCATTATTAAGACAGTACCCATAGTGGGAAACTGAAGTTTATGTCTTCAAGGAAATTCTAGAAATATGACATTTTTATCATTTTTTATGTATAATGCATTCAGTATGATGATATATTCTAGTCATAGTAGACAAATAATTGTTTCTACTCTCAAATTGCCTTTTTACAAATAAATTTCTAACTCTTCAATTTCCTTGTATTTTTCTTTTTTCCCTAAAAGCAAGGATTTCACAAAAACTAATTAATTGGGGTTCTGGTGTGGGGCTACACTGAGACCAGTATAGTTGTTAAGAACCCCATGTCTGAAGCCTGGGTTCAATACTATGCTCAGACACCAGCTGTGTACCTTGCAAAAGTTATTTAACCTCTCAGTGCTTCAATATCCTCATCTATAAAATGGGTCATAATTTTACCCTATTTGGTAGCACTATGGTGAAATTTTCATGAGTTAATATAAATAACCTAGAATAGTGCCCGAGTCATACAGAGTCCCGTATAAGTGTCTGTTGAGTGAAAAAAAAAATGAGGAAATAACAATGATCATCTATCTATCCTTAGTGCCACTGGTTGTTCTTGACCTTGTAGCTATGCAGATCAATAAGATACATGACAGCCCTCTATAAACACAACAGTTTAGTAAAAAGACTAAAATAGGTAGACAAATTCTAGTTAAATAGATGACTATATCCCAATATAGTAAGGACCATAAGAGCACGGAACAGGGAGCAACCAACTACTTGGGTGAAGCTGGGACAAGTTCACCCTTGGAGTCCTTGTTAGAGGGGAAGCAGCCACTGGGGGACTGCTGGGGGTGATAGAGGTTCTGGGAAGAGAGAACATCCTGAGTAAGGAAGAGGACCTGTGACCTGGAACAATACACTAGAGGAATGCTAATAAACTGCAGGTGTGACTGAAATTTAGGGTGTTGTGCATGAAGAAGTATTAGGTTAGGACCAGGTTATAAAGGTCCTTGTCCTGCCAAACAAAGAATGTTGACTTTTCTTCTATATAAAAAAAAAAGAAGTCAGAGTTCGTTTTGCAAGAAGTGACATCTCAGACTTGTCTCTCAGAAAAAAAGAATTCATTCATCAATGGAAAGAACTAACTAGAATCAAGCAGGCAGAGTCTACTGTGACTATAGGCCAAGTCAGAGGTAACTAAGTCTTAGGCAGGTGGGATAAAGAGCGAATGGCTATTGAAGGAAAGTTTTGGAGTTGGTGACAGGTGGATATGTCTGGGTAGAGAAAAGGAAGGGTTTCAGAAAGATACTATGATTTCCCACTCTTGTGGCTGGCCGCAGCATTAATAGGCACAAGAAATACAGAAGACAATCAAGTTAGTGAGCCAAGGGTGAGGGGCCCATGACAAGGTTAGATAATGACAGGGTAAGTCTGAGGAGCCTATAGGAAATTCAGACAAAAGTTTCTATTCGGTTATCTTTTGGATTTGGGAGATATCAGCATGGGAGTATACAAATAGATGATCTCACCCAGACGTTATACTCTATTTAGAAGAAAATTACAGTGCACCCTGGTGCCTCAATTGCACCAAAATAAACCTATGAAATCGTATATGTATTAAACTGAATAACATCTCCATTCTCAGACTTTCAATGGATAAATCTTATATGGAAATCACTGTATAACATTTTCTCTTTCATGTTTACAGTAAAGCTAGCTGGCCATTCCATTTTATGATGCTACTCCAATATATGCACTCTAAAACTGACAGGGAAAGTCAAATCTGGTTTCAAAAATATATGAGTCATAATTATTATTCAGTTGTTCTGAAGTTAATCTATAAGTAATCATTTGATTTCTAAGATACATGTATTTATCCCAAGGTTGTACCATTGACAAAGACTTAACTAAATAAAGGAGGCTTGTTTAAAGCCTTTAACTGTGCTCCTCTACTAGATCTCTAAGATAATAAGGCTGGGGGCACCTGGGTGGCTCAGTCAGTTAAGCCTCTAACTCTTGGTTTTGCCTGGGGTCATGATCTCACGGTTTGTGAGTTTGAGCCCTGCATCAGGTTCTGTGCTGACAATATGGAGCCTTCTTGGTATTCTCTCTCTCTCTCTCTCTCTCTCTCTCTGCCCCCCCTCATTTGTGCTCCCACGCTTTCTCTCTCAAAATAAATAAAAAAGACAAATAAAATAATAAGGCTGGTTCTCTTAATTAAAAACTGGATGTACAACTCTAAATATTCTTCATCTTTAATGGAGCAATCATTCAAGAAGCTAAACATTTTTTCCCCCAATGATGGTGCCAACTCCTAAAACATTAGAATCTTTTAAGGATAAGCAAAGCCTGCCACTCTTATTTGATGTACTTAATGACAGAAAATTCTCATTCTTTAAAATTGGATTTTATTTTTATGATCAACTAAACATCATTTGCAACCAAGTGATTAAGTAAACAAGTTCGAAAGTGAAATATAATCATAAAATAATAATAGTTTTCTTCTATTTTCCTATCACCATAGGCAAATCCTAAACACAAGATCTAAACCTGACTATATTCTTAGAATCAATGACCACTTTGAGGGAAATATATACCAAATTATATGTCCTAGTCTGTTCATTAACAGGAAAAAAAATCAATCTCATTACTTTGTTATAAAATCTTAGTGTTTCACTATTCTTTTAGATTTTTAATAGAAAACTTCAACAAGACCTCCCAAAGAAATTAATTTCAGACAGAGTTTAATAGATGCTGAAGCTTTTTAGAAATATATTTACCTTGGGTCATTTGCACAACCATCATTAAGGATTTCAAGGCCACCCAATTTAAATTGGTTTATTACTAATTTAAATCTCCTTGTCCTTTATATATAATGTAATATCCTGGTATTTTTTAGTTTATCCCCTAAAACCACAACCTTAATTTAACCATACATCAACATTTCAGATAACAGAGCTAAAATGTTAATGAACAAGTCTAAAATATACCAGTGGCCAATTTTTCATTAAAAATAAAATACCCTTTGGAAGAGGGTCACACAGATTGATCATGAATGAATACTGTTCCCTTAAGGCAGAGAAATGACCTAAGTTTAATTGGTTCATATAAAAAGGAGGCTTATTAGCTAAATCTGACAGAAACCTTTGCTGAATGTCATCTTACCTTTAGATTTTTTGCCAACTCCTTTTATAAATGCATAATTATAGGCCAATGATTTATACTATTATATACAAAGTAGGCAATTTTTTTAGTACCTCCTAAGTATTAGGCATGATATATGTAGTAAAGACACAGTGGAAAGCAAGATGGACCCAAGCAAGATTCTCACCCTTACAGAGTTTATGTTCTTGGAACACATCATGAACAATTGCTGAATCTACGTAGACTTTTAATCCCCCTTTTGTTCATCAAATGGAATACTGACAATGATCGAATGTCACTTATATTTCACTTTGTTGAAAGCTTCAAGTATGATCACCAAACTCAAATCAGAATAGGAGAGAATCTTAAACGGTCTTGAATTAATAAAAAGCATGAGTTAGCTTGATGACAATATATGCTAGTGCAGCTTACAAGCACCTTTCATCTGAGTGGCATGGTTTTATTGCATTTCAGGATCATAAACACATGTTTTCGATCTTGTATGTCGCGTTTACCCAGGAAAGAAGTAAGTCAGCAAAGGTAACTTGCTTATAAAAAATTTCCACACTTATTTGGAATGTGGAACAGACAAAAGTAAAGAGCAGAGAAAGATGACAGAGGTACAGTCCAAAGCATAAAGAACACTTCATTTTTTATAGAGGTTGAAGATAGCAGCTTTTTGGAAATATTAAACAGTGATAACTTTCTCATCCTGAAGTCCTCATTGTGAAGTATTCTGCTTAGTACTTTAACCAGGTTATTTCAGTTAACTGCCACAACCATCCCGTAAGGTAGATATTCTTGTTCCTATTTCACAGAAGAAGAAACTAAGGCTGAGAGAGGTAGCTTGCTCAAAGTCACAGAGTTTGCATTTGTCTGAAATTAGATTTAAACTCAGGTCTGTCCAACTGTAAAGTCCAACTCTTAATTTCTATGCTATACTGCTTTGTAACAATAAGAAAGAGGAAGAAGTAAAGGAGGAGGAGAAGAATGTTTACTACTGATCATTGTTTAAATTAATTGGTAAAGTTGGTTTTTACCATTCCAGTTAAACTAATTGCCAAACCAATTATAACAAAAAGATAGTATAGAAATAGCTTCCCATATCTGACTATATCCTAGAAAAAGCTAAGAAGAAAGACAACTTTATACCTCCTGGTAGGTCGTAGGTTCCCATTAGCCTGTCATTTCAATTGTTATCTCTTTCCCATATTGACTTGTCAAAAGCAATCTTAATATCAAATTTTCGCTGGTGGCAGTTCTCAGATGTATTCACCTTTTTCTGCACACTGAGATCCAAAGCTATTACTAAGTCTTTGAAGTCGACTTCAAATTGATGGAGGATGAAAGGATAATTATTTTAGTCAATAGTTTCTACTCCAAACTCTTCAATCTTTTCATCTAACTGCTGATGAGTAGAAGAACTGACTTCTTTTCTAGTCAGGGCAGAAGGTCCCAGTCCATGAGTTAAGGTTAGGGAGAGTAAAACCATGGGGCTGGCTGCTCAGCAGGATAGGAAAAGAACCGCCAAAGGGACTAAAAAAAAAAGCTATGAAGTCACAACCTCAGAGAGAAGCAAACCAAGAAAACATAAGGTCATACAAATATGACCAATTTTAGCAATCTTGGCATTTTGGGTGAGGCAGGACACGCATCATCTCTAAAAGTTCAGATTGAGGCAATGTAACCATCAGGTCCTGCCCACAGAATTAGCCCATGTGGCAGTTTGATTGGGGGTGGGGGGAGGGAAGGGAGAGATAGAAGCAATGAAGCCCTGGAGACAGCCTAGTAAGAATGCCTCAAACTAAATGGTTGAGATAAAGCTCTGGGCTGGCTCAGATGGCAGTGATGAGATTAAAGAAAATAAGACAAACATGCAACCTAGGCTTGTCCAAGAAGGTCTCTCCAGCAATCACAGAATCCTTATGTTATCTCATTCTCCCCAGTGGACAGGCCTAGAATCAGGAAACTAGATCATCAGATCTAATCATTAAACAAACCAAACTATTTGGGTAGCAGGCTTAAGTGTTCCACTGGTTCTGATCTTTATCAATCCTACCCCTTTGAAACAGTTCATAGCACAAGAGAAGCTTGCTCAAGTCCATAGCAAGAGTTTCATCTTGGAGAAGATGTAAAAGATTCCAAATAGTTTCTTGTCTATGTTTCTGGGAAGAAGAAGAGGAGGAAGAGGAAGAAGGAGGAGGAAGAGATATTTATGAGTAATTATTTAATATACATCAAGCTCTGAGCTAAAAATTATACAATTTGATGGTTCTCAAACAGGTTCATTTTGAAATTATGGGACCATTTTGAGTTGTAATAATTACTGAGGTCACCACTGGCATTTAGCAAGTATGAGCCAGTAAACTAAACAGTCTCACATAATGAAGAATCAATGAATCTGGAATTCCAGTGGTATCTCTTTTTGACACAAATCTGATCTAAACCAATCCTACTCCCTTGAAATAGCTCTGTCAGCTAGTTCATTTGATCTTGACAATGTTACAATTGCCATCTTCATTTATAGGAGGAGAAAACTGAGGTTTAAAGATGTGAAGCAACCTATTTTTGACTGTTGCTCACATTAGTGGCAGAACCAGGATAATAATCAGAGAATCTAGCCCATTATTTTTCATGCGTATGCTTTGGAGTCGTGTCCAAAATCACTCACTAGGGCTAAGTATTAGGAACAGACGCAAAGTTAAGAGCAGTGGTAAGGCAAGAGTTGTCTACTTCAATTTTTATCAATAGGCAAGTACTATTTCACTATCTAAATAGAGAATCTAAATAACCATCTCACTGTTGTCTTGACTTGAGATAAATACAAAAAGTAGTAAATGCAAGCTTTGGAAAGAACCTTTTATCCTGGGCCAAAACCATGTCCAAAACTATGCCTTTTCTTTCTATTTTATGTGATATAATAAAAAACACACAAGATTCAATCAGAATTGTACATTTATAAGCCTGGATTGGCCACTAACAAATTTAGGAGAGTCACATTGCCTATTTCTTTTTTTTTTTTTTCCTGATATAAAATGAGATGTCTAACTTAATGATCTAGATCCTTTTAAGATCTGCGGGGCAGGGGTGATTTGCTTTAAATGATCTATGTAGCTGGATATATGTACAACATATTTGGCTTCAATCAATGTACATATCTTTTAAAAGAAGAGTGATTACCAAGGGACAATGCTAAATGTTGTATAAGAATCTATCTTCAGAATTCCATCAGTGTCCACAGAGTATCACAGATACTCCTGAGTTCATAGGGCTCAGTTCTGCCTATAACAACATCAATATTTCACATGTGCTTCTGTAAAATTTGTCAGAACCCTGCAGTACAAGATTAAGGAATGCTATTACTTGATGCATTTGAGCCATAAAATTTTAACAACTCACTGCTTACAGGAAAAACAAAAAACATTTAGGCCCTTTTACTAAGGTTTTGCAATACCATTGACATTTGCAATGTGGAATCCAGCATGAAGAAACAGAAACATCAAAGTCAACACATCTAGAGAGTTAGGCTCTGTCTTCCTGCCCAGATGGGCAGAAGATACTCTCAATCTCTGTCCTGTAGTCTTTAGGAAAAGGTGGGGTGTTAAAATCAAAATCATATGAACTAAGCATCCACAATTCTTGACAGAACAGAAAGGGACACTAAAGTCCTCAACAAATAGTTTCTTAAAATACGTAAGCACATAAATGAACATTTTTATAAATCCATCATTGGACAGAATCAAAGTGGAGATATACCTATAACATGATTCTCAAACATCTCTCTTCCTTTCCACTCTGGCATTCCTTCAATGGATTTTGATCTGACTGAACCTGTATTTTAGTGAAGTATCTCATTCCTGTCTCTTCTTTCTAACTGCAGATCATCTGATTGGAACATATATGAGAGAACAAGCTCTTTGATTCTGACAAGTTGTTCTCTGTACATATTTTTCCCCATGCTTTCTTACATAGATTAAAGCTAAACCACAGCCAAAAACACCTCAGAGTGAACAGCACATTTACAAACTCCCATACTACATACGACTTTATTGAACAAGTAGTGGATGTTTGCCTTTAAGAACAGAAATTAGGGGGGTGGCTCAGTCCGTTAAGCATCTGATTTCAGCTCAGGTCATGATCTCACAATTCATGAGTTCGAGCCCAGCACTGGGCTCTGTGCTGACAGATTCTGTGTCTCCTTCTCTCTCTGCCCCTCCTCCGCTCATGCTCTGTCTCTCTCTCAGAAATAAACACTAAAAAAAAATGTTTTTTAAAAAGAAGGGAAATTAGGGGTGCCTGGATGACTCAGTCAATTAAGCATCTGACTTCAGCTCAGATCATGATCTCACGGTTTGTGGGTTCGAGCCCTGCATTGGGCTTTCCACTGCCAATGCAAAGTCTGCTTTGGATCTTCTGTCTCCCTGTTTCTCTGCCCCTCCCCTGCTCATTCTTCTTCTCTCTCTCAAAAGTAAATAAACATTAAAAAAATTTTTTTAAAGAAGGGAAATTAGCACTTCAAATGAGGGTATCAAAATGTGTCTTTATAATTAAGAGCATAAAGATAAGCTTCTTTCATTTTCTAAGTGCTGGTGCTTATTTATTCTCTAAGAAAACATTAGCCAGGGAGGAGTAAGAAGGTGTAGAAGTTGAGGGACACTGAGATTTCCTCGTCCCTCAAAACATTAGCCTGGGAACAGAAGAATAACAGTAATTAGAACTTGTACGTATCTTTAGTATTTGATAAGCTAATTAACATATTCTTTCCCGCTTGAATATGGAATTAAGAAATAAATGATATTGAGAATGAAAATTGTCACTTACTACTAAAATAGCCAAATAGGTGGATGTGGCTTAGATCAGTGGAAGAGGGTGTTTTCTAATATTGAACCCAGAATTAGGCTAATCTACCCAGTCATAGGCACTGCTGGGCAGACACGGCTTTCCCTCCACATTCAGCCAATGAAGGCTAGAAAGTTCATTGGTGAGGAGTAGAGCACATACTCCCCGTAGGCGGCTGGCTCCCAAGAGAATTAAATAAAAGAGTAGATCCAGGCATGCCCCGTTTACTTTAGCCCAACTCACTAATCAGATAGTGTTCAGTTACCCTGGGAATGGGTCGGCAAAGAGGCAGAGAGAGGCTAGGAATGTTACACCCTGCCCCTCCAAATGAAAGGACACATTAGGAATAGGGAAGAAATGTCATGCCTTAATAATGCTATAAGCCAGACAGGCATTAGGTTTGGGGGGTGGGGTAGGTAGCAAATCCATATCCTCATTACCCCAGATGACCTTTAAACAGGGATTAGAAAAATGTTTTATGTAAATTACCACTTAACGATCATAAGCATTAGATGCCTCACAATGTAACAGTCAACTCCAAGTCAACACATGGGGCATTTATGTTTGTTCAGAGCTTTACAACTATTTTAGCAACAGACCCTTAAAGTCAGAAGGGAAAGGAGGAGAGCCAGGTCCAATTTTAGAGAACAGATAGTACAATGTGATCTATTGTGATTAAAAAGTTCTTAGGAAAGCCTATTAAAATTACTTTCTTTTTCCTCTGCTATCCACGTGAATTGTGAGAAAGCTTACCTAAACTACACCCAAATCAAGCTGAGAATTATTCATGTTGGCAATCTGGGTAGGAAACTATTCCCATGTCTAGTGATGTTGCTTTAAAATCACATTTTCCCATCCTGTTAGCTCTTCAAACCTCTCCTCTCGCACTGGGTAAATTTTTCTATTTTTAAATCATTTAGACTTAAATTAGTCACGCACCCCCTTCTCACCTGTAAAAATAGTGACAAAACTAAACTATAGACTTTACCCAGAATAAGATTATATGAAATCTCTAGCCAAGAGGGTTCTCAGCATTACGGAGGGTGCTATTAAAAAATAAAAATAGAAATGAATTTTGTTTTTGACTCTCATTCCAGTATTTCAGATTTGTTTTTGACTGTCAAAGATGTTGAAAGAAATTACTAAGTTTAAGATTGTTTAAGATTCTTTAATGGATTTAATAAGAAATAGGATCATGATCTGATAAAGAATTTTTTTCAATCCCCAACAATATAATATGTGCACTTGTAACAATGATAAATGCGATTTTGGAAACCTCTACTGAGTTATGGCAACCAAATAATTTTTGCCATTTACAAAGCAAATTCATATTTATCTACTTCTCTTTGCTGTCAGTGACTATGAAGGGAGGAAGAATAGATGCGGTGAAGGTTGACAAGGACAAGGTATGTTACGGTAGTTCTTTTATAAACTTTTATGGGGTCATTCCAAACTCAAAGTCACTTGGGTTCATAAGTGATGTAATAGACTTGGTCTTCTATTGTACTCCATGAAAGAATCTTTTTTTAAAATAAAATAAAACGTGATTTTTAAAAATTTTTTTTAAATCTTTATTTATTTTTGAGACAGAGAGAGACAGAGCATGAGTGGGGTAGGGGTAGAGAGAGAGGGAGACAGAATCCAAAGCAGGCTCCAGGCTCTGAGCTGTCAGCACAGAGCCCGATGTGGGGCTCGAACTCATAGACTAAGAGATCATGACCTGAGCCGAAGTCGGATGCTCAACCGACTGAACCACCCAGGTGCCCCAAAAATTTTTAAAGTTTATTTATTTTGAGAGACACAGAGACAGTGTGAGTGGGGGAGGGATAGAGAGAATGAGAGAGAAAGAGAGAGAGAGAGAGAGAGAGAATCCCAAGCAGGCTCTGCACCATCAGCACAGAGTTCCTTACAGGCTCAAACTCATGAAACTGTGAGATCATGACGTCAGCGAAAACCAAGAGTCAGATACTTAAGCAACTGAGCCACCCAGGTGCCCCTCTTCTTTTTATTTTTTAATGTTTGTTTATTTGGGGAGAGAGACAGAGAGAGAGGAGAGGAGGAGAGAAATCCCAAACAAGCCCCACACTGTTAGTGCAGAGCCTGACTTGGGGCTCGAACCCACAAACTGTGAGAACGCGACCTGACCCAAAACCAAGATTTGGATACTTAACCAACTGAGCCACCCAGGTGCCCCTATAACGTGTGCTTTCTTCTAAGACTCCAACTGAGCCTACACAAGATTCAGTGTGAGCGACAGTCTCATCTCTTCTCCCTAAATATAGCTCAAAGGTAGAAAGAAAGCCATAAAATTGCTGATGACACCAAGGCATCTTGCCCCACCTCCTTGAATATAATACAACAAGTAATCCTAGGACATCAAGAATGCAGTGACCACATGGATCCCTCATATGAAAGCTGTGAAAAGTGGGGGTTTCAGATGGAGTTGTCCTCCTGGAGTCACATCTGGTGAGAGGAAGAGCCAGAACTAGAAACAAGAGTTCCTCACCCAAGTCCAGTGGCCCTTCCTTTATCAAACCTGGGGCAAGAACAGAGGCTTAAATACCATTAGTAGAATAAGAACCAAACCAAAACAAAACAGTTAAGTTGTTCTCCTAAAACCCTACTATGAGAAGAGCTTTTCCAGAAAGAATCCTTTACCAAGGATTTAAGACTTACATTTGGATGGTATTTATTAGGTCTCTGAAATGTCTATAATATGGTTCCATTTTTCCAGCCTAAGGAAGACAGATATATACTTAAGTCTTTTAGAACAAAATTTTGTCTCTGCTACAAAATTATCAATGATCAAATGTGGGAAGTGGGGGACCAAGGGATAGGAATAGTAGGTGAAAGGCTGCATTCCAACTACTTATTATTCATGATTTGGTACATTTTGAAGAAATTCAAGTTCAGCTTGTTGAGAGGATTATGGAATGACTTAGTTTCATCAGAAAGTAACATTTTCTTCACGAATATGTATTAATCCAAATAAGGTAAGTCTGTCTTCATTACAACCATCTGTTGAAAATGAATTTTTATGAGTTGTCTTCTCAGGACAGAGAAAAAACAGATGTACATTTAACCCCAAACCCCAGGATTGCTCAGCCTATTCTAAAGCTTGATAAGATGTCTAGGATGTCATATATACACAATAAAAATAAATCTGTTTACCTTGGGCTTTTATGGTTTAATATTTCATGCAGAACCCAAGTCTATAAATAAAACTGTTTAACTTTCAGAGCCGATACAGCCCAAGTCGCCCTGCTTTCTGCAAACTCACATCATCACTGAGCCTTTATTTTTAACACTTTAAAAGAATTAAAATTGATTCAGGCTTACTAAAAATGTCAGATTATTGTCCTGAGAGGACAGTGAACAGAAGGGTCCCTGGAAGAGGAATAAAACCAGCAGAAGTGGAGATTCACAGACAACTGTGACTAAGGGACAACTTACACAGACTGTAACACAGGCATGGTACAACTTACAGTCTGAAGTTTACGCCACCTCAACTGAAGCAGGAGACATTAGGTTGTTTCCTATTCATCGTAAACACTGGACGGCCTTTCTACAAGAGTAAATAGAAAAGTCTTGTTCCCCAAATGTTAACAGAATCAAGAGAACTATCTTTCTGAAATGCTCTGTTCTGTTTTCCAAAATAGTGTGTGCATATTCCTTTAGAACATACCAGATCTGAGAGGGATTCGCTTCCATTGTGTCCAGCAAATGCTTGGAGTCCATGAAATTCTTGTCAATGGTGAGGAGGATTATGACTAAATGTCATCTTAAAAGTTCTTCCCAAAACACTGAGCAGAGTCAGTGTTCTGCTTTCAAGAGGACCTGCTCTCAAGGTTTGCTTTGACTATTCTATTATCCATGTAGACATCTCCTTTCTGAGTTTGTTTTCTCATTTTTAGAATTGATTCTCTCCATCTATGATATATACAAATTATCGAAATCCCATGAGATGTAGGGGAAAGAGACAGAAAAGAGATCTATTAAGAAGCAGTCCTACAGCTCATCTAGAAATCTCTATTATCTCTTGGACATGAAAACCCCAAGGTTATAATCAGGTTATCTTATCCTTGTCAGAGCCTAACCTACACTTGCTTCAGTTGAGGCTCCTGATGCATCTTTAATATCTCTGTATATGAATTTATGATTGATCCCAAATCACAACTCTCATATAAACCAGCTTATTCAATGAAATGTCTTTATGTGGGCACATGGTTATGAATCATATTCCCAGCCAAGAGCATCCAGAGATGCAATAGAGGAAAAGAACTAGAAAGAGCACTGGATTTTAAGTTCAAAGATGTTGGATTTTAGGACTGCTTTTTACCTTTGGGAATGACTTAATCTCTGAGGCTCAGGCTCCTCATCCATTAAGAGTATCTTCAGGTGATATCAGAATGGTTAAAATGAACAACTCAGGAAACAACAGATGTTGGTGAGGATGTGGAGAAAGGTGAACACTTCTTCACTGCTGGTGGGAATGCAAACTGGTATAGCCACTTTGGAAAAGAGCATGAAGTTTCCTCAAAAAAATATTAAAAATAGAACTACCCTATGATCCAGCAATTGCACTACTAGGTATTTATCCAAGGATACAAAAATGCTGATTCAAAGAGGCACATGCACCACATTGTTTATAGCAATGCTATCAACAATAGCCAAATTATGGAAAGAGCCCAAATGTACATTGATTGATGAATGGTTAAAGAAGATATGATACACACACACAAAGGGAATATTACTCAACGATCAAAAATAATGAAATCATGTCATTTGCAACAACATGGATAGAACTAGAGTGTATTATGCTAAGCAAAATAAGTCAGTTAGAGAAAGATAAATATCATATGATTTCACTCATATATGGAATTTAAGAAACACAACAGATGAACATTGGGAAAGGGAAAGAAAAATAAGATAGAGAAGGATGCAAACCATTAGAGACTCTTAAATATAGAGAACAAATAGAGGGTTGCTGCAGGGGTGATGGGTGGGGGGATGGGCTAAATGGGTGATGGGCTTTAAGGAGGGCACTTGCTGGGTTGAGGACTGGGTGTTATATGTAAGTGAAGAATCACTAAATTCTACTCCTGAAATCATTATTATACTATATATTAACTAATTTGGATTTAAATAAAAATAAATGAATAGAATAGAATAGAATAGAATAGAATATTTTCAGGTGATGAGATCATCCTTGTCCACTCACAGAGTTGGGCTAAGGTCATTAACATGAGGTAGTATGTGTGAACATGTATTATAATGCTCTAATAAAATGTGATTAAAAGAAAAATGGAATACCTTCACTATATTCTTAAGTTTTTAATGTTTTATTTTGCTTTGATAAATGGGCATAGTTTAAGTAATTTTAATCTTTGAGATGGAAAAACAAATGAAAGTTAGAAAGTAATTGTCATGGGGCACCTGGGTGGCTCAGTCGGTTAAGTGTCAGACTTTGGCTCAGGTCATGATCTCATGGTTCATAGACTTGAGCCCAACGTCGGGCTCTGTGCTGACAGGTCAGAGCCTGGAGCCTGCTTCAGATTCTGTGTCACTGTCTCTCTCTCTGCCCTTTCCCTGCACATACTCTCTCTCTCTCTCAAAAAATACATAAACATTTTTTTTAAAAAAAGGGAAAAAAGAAAAGTGTCATAAAAAAATACAAATCGGCCACCATGTGCACAGCACTACACTCACTCCTTTCCCAATTGCAATGCACAAAGCACGGAATTCAGGGTTTGTTTCAAGGTAACCACCATATGAAAAACTACTTGTTCCTCATGGATTTACTGTATTCTATCTACTACGAAAGTACTAAAAGTTGCCTATGAGCCACCTGTAAAATAGTATGCTTCCTTTTAGTAATGGTATGTGTTGTGGAGGGTGTTTAACCTATTAACAGTTACCCCTTATCTGTATTTGGATTGTTCATTTTGTGGATTTTCCCTGGAAAACTTTAAATCCCAAATGGTTTTCCTTTGTCATTCCCCTACAACATGGGGAGCTATTTCTCTCCACCTACACACATTCTTGGGTGTGTATTTTGGAAATGAAAACCTATTTACTATCCTAAGTAAAATTAAGTTATGACGGTAAATTGGCTGCCAAAACATGGTCAGGACATCTTCCAAAGGCAAATATAAATGATTTGAGGTCATCCGTTTTTACTCTTCTGTTCCTCTTTTGGAGGAATAGTCTACTTTACTCTTGGTTCAGATGTCTTTTCCTTTAGTTTGCTGCCTTTTGTGCTCCTTGAAATCAGCACTGTTTGGCCAAATTTGTGCAATGATGACCTCAAATTTGAAGTGAATTAATAAGAGTTATCATACAAACAGGTTTTAAAAATAGAATCTCAGGTCTTTCTCCCAAATAGGCTAAATCACTGGGAATACACATTTTAAGCAACACTATAGTTGCTCCTTTGACACATTTGGAAAACTACCCATCTCATGCAGATCAGGACAGACCCACAATGGAGTCCCTACATCCATCACTCACTTGGGTCATTGTCTTAGCCCTCCGAGAGCTTTTAGTGCCTGCAGCTTGACAGTAAGGACATTTTTGTCTTCGAGCATCTCAAGCAATTCAGCCGCACCTTATTATGGACCTTATTTTAGTCTTGGATATAAATATTGCAAGGCCACCGAGTTGTCCAAATTAAGATACACAGACACACAAAGAGACCTTCTAAATGTGACCTACTTAACGTTAGCAGGGTCTTTATTTTTGAAACCTATTTACCTACTTCAGCTTCTCTTTTCAAAAACTGTGTTGCCTATAAACCTCAGCTGGGGCAATTTACTTCTCTAAGTATTCAATCAGATTTTCATACCAATTAGGATAATTATCAGCACCATTTAAACAGATTTCTTAATTATAGCTACAAATATCTCTCTCAGAGAAAACAAGCCCCAGAGCTTTTAACAAAAAGAGTTCCTGTAAATACTTAGGTGAGCACTAATTTCCATGCCTCAATCAGTGGAAAAAATATTTCTTCTAGCATTCATTTGCAGGTCATCAAGAAATCCTTTATCCTCACTCGTAATACTGTATGCTCAGACCTACATTTCTTGGTATCTAATATTTGGGTACATATCACTTCACACTGACACTGGCTAGAAAACAACATCTAACCGCCTCATTAATTAATAAGTAAGTGTGAAGGTGTCTTAGATTTCCTTTCATGCTTAGCCTGGAGGGTCTCATTTTTATTCCTTGTTAAGGAAACACTTGCCTAAAATGCAAAGAAGTCTTATGTTTGCTGTGTTGGCGCTTGGCTTCTCTCTGCTTCTGTAGAGACAGTCATGGCATGAAGCACACCACTCAATCATGTTGGACACAGATTCACAAGGAGAGAGAGTGTGCTGGACCAACCAAATGTTCAAGGAGGAGTTCAGACAGCTTAAGTTCAGTGAAAGGCCAGGATCCCCTTGAGCACTGGCCAAATGATCCATGTTCTAAAGATATGCCAACTACACAGAAGAAAACGATGCATAATTCATCACCATCTTTTTTTTTTTGAGCTAAAATATATGTTGCCATGAACTTTCCCCTTTCATTTAGAAATCTAAGTATATGTCAAGGGAAATGCAACCACACAGCTCAGCTCTGTGAAATGTAGTCTTTGGGGAAGTTATTTGAATAATAGTATTCACTTTAATTAGCACTTCTGAATATCTATGGACCCCCAAAAGCATCAAACAGGTGTTCATAACACAGAAAAGACACCACCCTATGAATATCAGGTCAACAGAGACTTGTCAGCTCTATATAATGTCAAGATTAAAAACTGAAATTAATATATCAAGAAAACATTAAAAAATTTTAAGTCATAGGATAGTAAGAACTGGAAGGAATCTTAGGTATCAGCACACATCATTTCTAATTTGTAGAGGAGAACTACAGCCCGAAGTGGTAAAATGATCACAAAGCGAGTCTGAAAAAGTGGTAAGAGTACCCAAACATACTAACGTCTATATGAGTTTCATCCCTTCATACTGCTCCTAAGCAAATAGAAGTTTCTGCGAGCAAATTATATAATCCTCTTTCTTTCAAAGCCTTACGTATTTCCATATGTAGTTAAATATGGAAATGTATTAAAGTCAAACAAGGCCGGGTTGGAACACAGGTAGTTTTAGGTAGTTACTACTGGATCATCACTAGCTCAAATTACATAGACACTGTAGATACTGGATAAATCTAGAGTCTCAAACTCCAATATGTAAAGAGTCTAAGCATCTACTACAAACGACTGAGGCAAGAACAGGGGAGACCATGGCGAATCAGGGCACAATGTGTTTCCAACATTTGTTGTCATGAGGATATATGAACACGGGGCTGCCAGATTGTCCTGTTTTTCAGGAGAATCACAAGTATAAAATTTTGATGAAATCTCACTTTTAAATAGTAACAACTAATTCAAAATGTTACAAAG
The DNA here is from genome assembly GCA_030068075.1 of Paguma larvata. NCBI lineage: Eukaryota > Metazoa > Chordata > Mammalia > Carnivora > Viverridae > Paguma > Paguma larvata. Next base: position 75,872,444 of record CM057825.1, read on the forward strand.
ATGGTGAGGGCCAAATAAAATACATATGCAGTTTAGACTGTTGAGAGCTGCTAGTTTGCAATGTCTAAGTGGAGCAGGTCTGGGCAAAGACAACATAAGGAATGAGGCCAGATCAGAAACAATTATATTTTTCACAGGAAAAACTATTGTTTCCATTTAACAGAAGAGTCATATGAATTCAAATTCACAATTCAAAATGTAAAAGCCTAAATTAATACAAAATTAGTACTGCTTCAGCTCACACTGATGCACTAACAGTACAGTTGTACAAGGCATTGTGCTAAAGGTTGTAGAGAAGATAAAAAGAAGTACATTATCCTTGCTCTTCAGAAGTTTATTCTTTAGTACCGAGAATAGGAAATTAACAGAAATTGTGAGAAAAGAGAGAAAAATGTGAGGTCATTAGAGAGTAAGTATAAGGTTCAAAGGAAGGGAAAACTTATATTTGGATTGAAAATCCAAAAAGTTTTGTCAAAGAGGAAGTGAACCAGGAGGCAGTGGAGACCAGGTTGTTCAGTCCATTAGCAGATGGCAAATACCTACTGAGCACCTTTCAGATATGGTCTGGGTGTAAAGGTGACAGCAATGAATAAACACTAGAGATCTGGCCTCAAGGAACTTATATTTTAGTGTGGAGTGATAAATAATATAAGAACACAAACCAAGAAAAGAATATTTCAAATGCCCCGGAAAAGTATTGAGAAGAAAATCATCAAGGATCCAGAGTAAACCTCCTCATCAATTTACAAGGATGACTTCATTCACTCTGCACATCCAAATGCAAACTCAGGGGCCCTGAAAGGCCACACCTACACCTGATAGCAGTCTGTACTCTCCTCAGAATTCTGTCACCAAAGAAAATTTACCTCCTCAAACTATCCATTACGGTCTTTCCATCACACATACAGTAATGAGATAGAGTACTGGGGCCCAGATAGGGTAGATAGGAAAAGTGTCTACCATAAGTCGTTCTGAAGAGTGTTCTGTGGGGAACAGCAGGAACTAGGCCTAAGAACAGAATGAGCTTAACATACTTCGAGAATAGAAAGAAAGCCAGTTTAGCTACAACAGTGAACAAAACGTAGTATAGAAAGGTTCGGGTCCACGAGGTATGTCGTGCCAAGTATCGTGGTCTTTTAAGCCATGGTGAGGAGTTTAATTTTTTCTGGGTGCAGAGCAAAGTCACTGGAGGATCATAAAGAGGAAAATAACATGATGTAATTTAGGCCTTAGAAAGGTCAGTCAAGGGGTGTCTGGGTGGCTCAGCTGGTTAAGCGCCCGACTTCAGCTCAGGTCATGATCTCTCACTCTGTGGATCAAGCCCCATGTAGGGCTCTGTGTTTACAGCTCAGAGCCTGGATTCTGCTTCATATTCTGTGTCTCCCTCTCTCTCTGCCCCTCCCCAACTCGTACTCTGTCTCTCCCTCTCTCTCTCTCTCTCTCTCAAAAATAAATGAATATTTAAAAAAAAGTTCAGTCTAATTGGTTTTTGAAAAGTGACAGTGAGGAACGAGAAACAAGTATGGAGGCCAGGCACCAGCTGGAAAGCTCTTCAGTACTTTCTACCTGAACTATGTTTCAGTAAACATCCCGTCCCTCCTGCCGACAGACTATGCCTCTTACCTGTTGATATAACAGGTTTTAGCCAGCAACATACCTTATTGCATGACTAAGTTAGTTCTAAGAACCCTCTCACAGACATCGCCATGACAGTGTTGGCAAAAATACACTTTCGGGTTTTTTTTTATTTTTTTTAAATTTATTAAATATAATGAGAGAGAGAGAGACAGAGCTCAACCACTGGAAGGGCAGAGAGAGAGGAAGACACAGAATCCAAAACAATCTCCAAGCTCTAGCTGTCGGCACAGAGCCCAATGCAGGGCTCGAACTCACCAACTGCAAGATCATGACTTGAGCCTAAGTCAGACGCTCAACTAACTGAGCCAATCAAGTGCCACTCCATTTTCATATAGATTAGCATCTGCTGGCATGTCTGTGAAAGGTTTTTAGTATACCATGTGACATGGCATAACAACTGATCAACACCAAGTTAGACTTAAAGTTAACTTGACGACTTAACTAGAAGATAAATTAGTCATTTTGGGGAACAATTCTAAGAACAAACAAGATTGTATGCCACCCCAACCCTTACTATGAACTTTAAGTATTAAGTACTATTAATATTTAAAAATATTAATTTAAATAAAATACCTAAAATGCATAGCAAATCACAGCCTACTACAGGCAGATTTTCATTATGTTCTTTTTCTAATGGTGATAACACTTTCCTCCAAGGAAATGTCAGCATTTAATTTTTAAACTGGAAACTGGAGAACCCCAACACAGAAAATGTCCCTTTGCCAATGGATAACAATTATTCAATAATTTAACTGCAGATATAATCACTATAAGAGTTAAAGACACTTCTGATTTAAAAAAAATAAGACACACAATAAAAATTAAAGTCAATATGAAATCAAGAAGGAATTAATGATTTTTCTGAAGTTAGATATAATCTCTATCCAACTGCATATCTGAAGACATAGAACTGATCCAAGAGGAATGGTTATCTAAGTAGACCCATAATTATTAAGGACATAGATAGAATATTCAAAAGTCTACTTTTATTTTTTATTTTTTTAAACTTTTTTTACATTTATTATTTTTGAGAGAGAGACAGAGCACAAGCAGGAGAGGGACAGAGAGAGAGGGGGAGACACTGAATCTGAAGCAGGATCCAGGCTCTGAGCTGTCAGCATAGAGCCTGAAGCAGGGCTTGAACTCGTGGACTGCAAGATCATGACATGAGCCAAAGTGAGGTGTTTAACCAACTGAGCGACCCAGGTGTCCCTCAAAAGTCTACCTTTAAACTGAACAGAATACCTTTAAAGTTTAAACTTCTAAGGAGTAGATAATGTCTATCATATATAAACTCTTTCTGAAGAAAAATTATACTACTTACATTATAAGTCAGGTACAATCTTGGTAACTTAACTAGAAGAAAACAGAAAAAAAATGGGAAATGAACTTAACTGTATAACATCTTTAAAAAATGTTATCAAATTGGAATCAAAAGTAATTTTTAACATTAAAACGCATCATTACCACCAGGAATTTATCATGAGGATGACAGGATATTGTCATGTTAGGATATTTATCAACGGACTTTACTACAGTAATAGATGAAACGAGAAAAAGCATATGGGTTATTTCAACAGATGCTAAATAAGAAAAAAGCACTTGAAAAATTTAACCCCTGTTATATGATTAGGAAACTAGGAATAGAATGGCATTTCCTAAACTTAATAAAGATTATCTGCTAAAGCCATATAACAAACATCTTACATATGGTGGTACTTTAGATATATTCCCATTAAAGTCAGGAAAAGACTGACCTCACCGTTGAAACACTGTGCTAAAGGGCCTAGGCAAAACCAGAAGCCAGAAAAGGGGGATGGGTTATAAGGATTGGAAAGAATAGGTTCTGTTTCAAGTAATGCAAAACCCAAAGAGTCAAGATAGTAGTTTGGTTTTTTGGGGGGTTTTTCCTCCCCTCCTGTAAACTTCAGGGACCTGAACAGACAATAGACTTGACAAATAACAGGGATTCACGATCTACTTTCTCTTGTGGATTTGCCATGTTCAATATGCAGTGTGCACTTCCTGGCCCAAGATGAATGCTCCAGAGTCAACCATCACGTCTGCATTTCATACAAGGGAAGGGGTGGTAAGAGATTGTATGTGTTCCTTCAAATACACTGCCTTAAAGTCATATATACCTTTTTTGGTTACACCACCATCATGAAAACTTAATCATAAGGCCACACCTAATTATAGGAGCACTGGGGGAATGTAGCCTTTATCCTGTATAACCTATGCCCAGTTAAAATGCAGGCTGTCTTCAAGAGGAAAAAGGATATTGGAGGGAAAAAACTGTTCTCTGTCACAGAAAGACTTTAACTATGGTCATTATTTGGGTTCATTCTTCAAAGAAACCCAAAAAGAAGAAACATGATGAAAACGCAGGGAATTTAGTAGCATGTCTCAATAGAGGATCAACATTCAAAATTAATCATTTTTTAAGCTAGTAAAAGCTGCTTAGGAAAAAGAAAAATAAAAAAGAACTAATTCACAGTAGCAGTTTTAGTATATGAAAAATCTTAACCAAAAATGTATGAGACCATTCTGAATAAAATGATGAAACTCTTTGTAAGTCATACACACCTGAGTAGCTGAGAGGAATAAGCATAATAAAATGCCTTCTCCCAAAACTGACCTAAAATTTAATGCAACTCCAAATAAAATTATGATAATGTTTGCATGGAACTTAAACTAGTTCTAAACTTCATATATGGAGTGAAACAAAATAGCTAAAAGAAATTTTAAGAAAGAAAAGAAAGTTCTTGCCTATACTAATTAAAATGGTATGGTATGGATACCATAATTGTCAAATAAATCAATGGAATAGGAGAGAGAGCCCAGAAACTGACCCATAAATACAGAAGAACAAGGTACATAATGTATGTATGAATCAGTGAGAAAAATACAGAGTTTATAATAAATTACGCTAACAAAAGTGACTCTCCTAAAGAAAATATGATTTACTATTTCACAACATAAACGAAAATCAGGCCCTGATACATTAACTATCAAAACGTAAGGAAGAAGCCTCTAAAATATGGAAAATATATTTATGACATAGTTATAAACGAAACCCATTACAAACACTAAGTTTTAAATAAACATTTGTATTTTAGTTACCAAGTTAAAATAGAGACGGAAGATTTTTGCCATTATTATGCAAAGCAATAATATCCCAAATATATAAAGAACTTCAACTAATCAATGAGAAAAAGACAAATCACAATGATAAAATGTGCAGAATAGAACAAACATTCCCAAAACAGTAACTCAAAATACAAATATGAAAATATGCTAATTCTCTCTTGGTATCAGGAAAATACAAATTAAAATAGCAGTGGTATTTTTCTATCATACTTGCAAAATGTTTTAATCTAATAAACCATTGGCAAGAACTTAGGGGAAATGATATTCACACTCTGCAGAATAGAATGAAAATTGTTATAGCTACCTTGGGATATAATCAGCAGTATCTAGGAAAAATGCAAATATACCCCTATCCTATACCTCGGTGACAACAGTCCTGAAGGTATGATGTCCAGAAACCCTCACAGAAGTGCATACACAAAAAACGTTTGAATTATACTTATAACCAGAAAAAAGACCACAAACCCTTTGTCCAAAATTGATGCATAAATGCACAAAATAGAATGTTACACAGCCAGTAAGAAAAATGAATCAAATCAGTATATATCCATAAAGATTGGTAAAAAACAAAAATGCAGACACATCTGCGTTTGGACGCATCTGTATGGACACATCTATGGAAAAGTATAAAATGGAAGAATACTAACTTCCTGATAATGGTTACCTCTGAGATTGGAAAGAGAGGAGACTGAGGGTGGGGTTAAGGTAAACTCTATCTCCAACTTGATGCAGTTATACACACACACACATACACACACACGCATATGCAGTAAATAGGACAAGATATTTATAGTTGTAATCCTAAGTGAAAATATATTTTTGTCAGTTTTCTTCATGTTTATTTTTTTATTATCTCAGAAGATAATAACAAATGGCAGGTAGATCAAATTTGAAGAATTATGTAAAATATAATCAGTTGTTAAATTTCACAAATCCTCTTCATTGTTGAGCCCAAATGCTCTGAGACTAAAATAAAACCAGAATGCACTACATTACATTTGAGATAATGGAAGGTGAAGGGAATAGTTTCTCAAACATGCCAAAAAAGAAAAAAAAATCCCTTCTCCAGCAATAAAACCATGACAGATGATAAACAACTTGTGAACACTCTAACATTCCCCGGACATGGTCAACCTTGAAGGTTCCTTTCTACTTCTGCCGAGCCCATAAAAAGAGAAATCTCAGATCCAATGTTTACAAACACAGTGTGTTCTCCAACGGCAAATCCGCTGATGTTCTTTTCACTCATGAGACAATAGCCTAGGAGAAACTAGGTACACTTGAGAATGTGTGGGCATGCAATTAAATAATGCTACTCTCTGTCCACTAAAATAATTCAACAAGATTCAGACGAATAAGAAACATTGCAATTATGTCTCTGGGGTGATTTTTCCAAGGTCATCCACGTATCGTCATGACAAGAAAGCACATTTTCAGAAAGTATCTTCCTTGGAACACTGGTCTTAGAAGATGCATCCACGGGGGGGGAAAAATTGTTGCAGTCAAGTTACAGAAATACCAATTCTAAATCTGCTTCTTGGATATTTACAAAAATATTTTAGCATTTTAAGATTCTAAGAAGTCCTACTACTGAGAAAACTGTACTTTGTTCAACCCATGAACGCTCACATTTACTTACGCAGTTGTTTTTAGAGGCAACGAGTGACTAGCACTGCCATGCGTAAAAAGTATACTGTGGACCACAGTATATTGAATATATTCTCAATTATATGCTGATTTATCTGGATGCATATAATTGAGAATATATTCAATTAATAACACCTGTAAACACCCCTGCCGCCCAAAGTGCCCAGGACATGGCAGTCCATTAGGGTGGGGCAGGACAGATAGAGGGCAGGGTCAGAATGGCACAAATCAAATTTCTCTGCTTCTCACAGTGCCTTCTTGCAAGAGCACAAGCTTGCCTATCTCAAATTCTTCCTAATGTGATTTTCAGGACGTGTCTCCTCTGTGCTTCATAAACCAGTCCTTTTAGCTGATGCCTAGTAACTGAATTTTCCTTCTTCCTCTTCTTCAGCTCCTGCTCACTGTAGCATTGCTTCCTGTAACTGCTGAAACCCAAATCCATCATTGTACTGCCACCACTGAACTAGGAACAGCCTCTGCTGATGACACTCAGGACGGTCATATCAACTGCTGAGGCACCATGGGCCCCAAGGGTACGGTAGCCAGGCACTGCCCAACTGAAGCCTCTACCCATCACTGGCACCCGACGCTCCGCTGGGCACTTGCAAAACCACAGTCAAACCTTCTCTCCTCGCCCTCTGCATGAGTGCCTGGGCAGGGCCTGAGGACAATCTGCAGGACAGACAAAGGGCCGACCTCATGCCTGGTCTGTGCACCACCTGTTTCTCTGCCTTGGAATGTCGCTCCATTTTTGAGACATAGCCTAAACCTAAGACAGGACGAAGCTTATCCACCTTGTTCATTAGCCACTTTTGGAAGGGATGCTTGCGAAAGGATCCTCCAATCCTAACTGAAAATGTTCTTACAACTTTGGGTTCTTCCATTATTCTAAAAATTTAATTTTCCCCCCTGCTTCTTTGACAACAGACGACCACAGAAGTATCTTATGGGTGTGGAAGTGTGGATGCTTTCAAGTGTCCTATTTAAACTAGGGAAATTGGTTGAGATTCAGATCAATCCCACGCAAACCCGATCCTTGGTCCTGCCTCCTCCACACCCCTACCTCTCAGCTCTCAAAGCTCTCCCCAGTCCGGCCTCACTCTGCATCCCCGGCCTCATTCCTCTCTGCTACACAGCAGCTGTGCATTTAAACAATGAACAATACTTATTGATCAGCCGTTCTGTGGTAGCCTGGCACTGGACGAAGTCCTGGAGTAAAACGACACTGTTACTGTTGTCCAAAGAGCTTTCACAAATAGTTCTCTTCCGCCAAGTGAATTCCCTCTGAGTTTCATAAGGACACCATATTCAACTCTCCTTCCAGGCATTTGTTCATTCTCCCTCAGCATGCAATGGCCTTCATCATTTTAAACACTACTTATATACGATGTAGCTAGGGTTCCCAAATAAAATGCAGAACACCTACTTAAATGTAAGTATCAGATAAATGATAAAAAATGTATGTCCAGATTATTGTGCTTTGTTTGCAATATTACATGATACATATCTATACTAAAAGAATAGGTATATATGAAGGAGTTAATGTCAAAAAGACATGTTATCCTTCACTCTAGATATTTGTTATATAATACATAAATTAACAGAAAAAAGGTATTCAGAGAAATAAAATAACCTGGGTTAATGTGAGTTTCTTCATAGGAGTTCTATTGTTTCTAAACAAATCACATCACCTCGTTATATTTCATCTTCCTTTTCCTTTTTTTAAAGTTTATTTATTTTTGAGAGAGAGGGAAAGAGAAAGAGAGAATCCCAAGCAGACTCTACACTGTCAACACAGTATCTGATGGTGAGACCATGGCCTGAGCTTAAATCAAGAGTTGGATGCTTAACCATTTGAGCCATCCAGGCACCCCTCAGTTTTATCTTAAAAAGCCATGCAAGGTGTCCTGGGGTCAGCACCTTTTTTCTACTCCATGTTCAGTAGCAAAGAGTATTGACAGCTTAAATTAAGTCATGGTTAGAGTTTTTACCCCATGGAATCAGACAGATGCTAAAAATCAGTGTTTTATTTTTCTCCAAAAACCCATTGTTAAACACTTATTCACATGGGTAATCAAAATGCTTCTTTATATGCCTTAATAAGTTGGTGGCAGAAATAATGTAAACATGTATGTACACATATATAACCATTTGTGTTATATACTTTACATAAGTTATATGTTATAAGCATACAACATAAGTATATATAAGTATAGAGGCCTTAGATATTACTACCAATAACTTGAGATGTGTATACTTTTTTCAGTTTTTATTAACAAATTAATATGCTTATATAAATATTTAAGGTCAAATAAAAGGAAGGCAAGCAAAGAAAATATTCATTTTCATTGGAGCATGAAATAATGTGACCGATAATCCTACAAGGGTCATAAACCCTATAGGTCACATTTAAAGAGAATAATTCCTGGTTTCTTCCAGAATGATTTTTCCCAAGTACAATTGTTTAACAGTTCCCAAATTGACACAATAGACGTCTCTGCACAGCAGTAAGTAGAAATTCATTTTCACAGACAGCTGACAGAATGTTGTAATTACATCGGCTATTGTTTCTGGTTTGATAAGAAGGGAATGCTTTCCTAGTTGTCATTCATTGTAGCTTCTGTGGACAAGAGCCAGAGCAATTCATGGCATATGCTCATTAGCTAGGAAACCCATATGCCAGGTTCTGCCATATTTTGTATAGCCTGGAAAATTTGTTTTTGGGATTTTTTTTTTATTGTTTTTGTTGTTTTGGTTTTGTTTTTTAGATAAGCTGCCCTTCTTTCCAGGTTCGTCAAACTTTGATTTCAAGCATCCCTGGGCTGTAAGGACATAACTTTAAGAGCCTACCTGATCCTTTTAGAGAATTCCTTATCAATTTTCTACTTATTGTTTACATTATTAAATGAGAAGTACTTGTACTTCTTCTACAGCTTGTACTAAATGAGAGTCAGAGAAGAATTCTAGCCTGGAAACTTTTCTTCCCTCAGTCTCTCGTTTCATACAAAAGTAGCCATTAGGTCACAAAATTGAGTTTTCTCAACTTCTAGTCATAATTACCAAGATGTCTTCTATGCTACTTTCAACTCTCCTTAGAAATAGCATGACACTCAACTATAACTGAAGTTACTTCCACAATTTGACTCTGGATTTCCTGCATACTGTGTGGGAAAATACTTAATATTTGATTTTTTCAAAATTGTAACTCCTGCATAATATGCTATACAAAATGGTAAGAGGAAAAAGAAAAATAATAGATATACCTACTCTATAAGAACTTATAATGTAGATAATGTGCAAAATACGCAAAGACTACCACTACTCTATATGAAGATATTCAGCTATTAATATTTCTCCTTTAAGCATAATTATTTTAACTATTATAACATTTTAATGAAACTTTCTAATATGTATTCTGTATTGTTCTGTTTTTATAAACAGTGTACAACACCAAATCAACATTTTCCTTAACGATTCAGGTTTATCAATATCAATATTATACATTTGATAATGTCACTAGAACACAATTGAGCTATACGTAGCTCAAGCTGCTACATGCCCCAAAGTATAAGACTTGAGAGGCTGTAGCTCTTTTGGTCATCTTTCAATCTATTCCTTTATTGTCAAAATGTTACAGAACACTAAAGCAAAAACACTCAACAAACAAAACAAAATTCAAACAAAACACTCACTCATACAAAAGAAAACAAGATCAGGAATCCACAACCAACTTGGTGACTTATCAGCAATGGAATTTCAAATTCATCATTTGCTACCTAACAGAAACTCATTTTTATAAAAGTTGAAAAACCATGCTTTTCAAGTCTTCTTCTGACTCTAGGAGACTGTCTCAAAGACTAATGGGAAAAATATAAATTGCTTGTAAATTGCTACAAGGATTCTGGAAAAATCTTTATCAAGTAGAAAAGTCATATATACTCTATGACTCTAGAAATCTACTGCATCTAATTCCAACTTTAGAAATGCAGAATGCTTGAAACATACAAATATTCATCAACAAGATAACGGATAAATTATTGCATATGTATCCTGTAGAATACTATACAGCAATGAAAAAGATAAGTTATAGCCATTAACAATGATGTGGGTGAATCAAAAATAATAAGTTTAAAAGAGAACTCTGGTTGGCTCAGTCGATAGAACATGCAACTCTTGATCTCAGGGTCCTAAGTCAGGTCCCATGTTGGGCACAGAGTCTACTTAAAAAAAACTTTTTTAAGTCAGAAAAAATACATGCACTACATGGTTTCATTTCTATAAAGTTTTCAAAAGTCAAAACTAATATAGGAATGTGTATTTAAGTAGTCAAAGTATAAAGATAAGGCAAGAAAAGTTTCTATAAACACATGATAGCAATTTTAGAGAAAGGTCTGCAATTAGTAACACAGGTATTTGCATTATTGAAATTCATTAAGCTGCAAGCCAAACAGCTATTGAAGTAAGTTGGCCTTTGAGTATAAAAGCCACATATTGTCATGAATAAGCAGGGTAGACTGTTTCTAAGAGCACTCCATGAAGAAGTTTTAGAAAATAAACTTCAGAAAAATCAAAATGTGCAAACATTGACATAAAGACTAGTGCTGAGCATTAAACATATTTTAGTAACTAAGAACTAAAATTAAATGATGGTTATAAAGGAAACTATCTGTTAAGTAGTGGCTATATAGTCTGGCAATATATAGAGAGAGTGCAACTAACAAAAATTATGAAAGAATGGGGAATTTTATGGAAAGTAGAAAAAACTCATTGATTATCTGACAGAAATTAGCTTGGAATAAAATTTGTGTACACCTAATTGTTCAAACCTTTATATATAACCAAAAACAAAAAAGAAAGAGAGAGAGATCTATAAATACCAAAGAAAAAATACATATACCATGTAATGGAATATTTTATTCCTGTTTGTGTAAAATATGGAATTTAAACTAGATAGATCTCAGATAACCTAAAATTGAAAAACAACATCACGCTTTATATAAGAAACATATCTAAAATTTTAAATGGAAGAGATTCAGAAAGATTAAAAATAAAAGGATGAATAATGTATATCAGAAAAAAGCAAATAAATGCAGTAGTCACGATGTTCATATTTGAACAGGAAGAAATCAGAACAAACAGCATTAAAAGGAGAAAGATAATAATTATTAAAATTTCTGTTTCTAGTAACATGTCAAAACCTTTCATAAATTAGAAACTACAGAATATTCAAAGAGAATAGATAAAAAATTTTCAAATATATTAAGAATTTGACATACCTCCTAAAAGAACTAGAGAAAGAACAAGCAAAGCTGAAGGTTAACAGAAGGAAGGAAATAACCAAGATCAGAATGGAAATAAATGAAATAGATACTTAAAAAATAGAAAAGATAAATGAGACTCAGAGTTAATTCTTCAAAAAGATAAACTGATAAAACTTTAGCCAGAGCCATCAAGAAAAAAGGACCTTAAATAAAATCAGAAATCAAAGAGAAATTACAACCAACACCATAGTAAGAAAAAAATGCAAAAAAATCATAAGAGATTACTATGGAAATTATATGCCAATAAATTGGACAACCAAGAAGAAATTGATAAATTTCTAGGAACGTATAATCTTCTAAGACTGAATCAGGAACAGAAAATGTGAACAAATTCCTAGCCTAAAATCAATCAATCATCAAAAAACTCCCAAGAAATAAAAGTCTAGGAAAATATAGCTTTACAGGTGAATTCTACCAAACATTTAAAGAGTAAATACTTATCTTTATCAAACAATTTCAAGAAGAAGAAGGAAGGAGGAAGAGGAGGAGAAGAATTCTTGCAAATTAATTTTATGAAACCAGGATTACCCTGTTATCAAAACTAGAAAAAGCTACTACAAAAAATAAAATTACCAATATCCCTGATGGACATAGATGCAAAAATCCTCAAAATAATAGCAAACTAAATCTAACAATACATTAAAGGGGTCATTCATCACAATCAAGATTTATTCCAGGGATGCAAGAATGGTTTAATATATGCAACTCAACGTGATATGCATTAACAAAAAAAGATGTAAAAATAATATGATCATCTCAATAGACGCAGGAGAAGCATTTGACAATATCTATTTATGATAAAAACTATCAACAAAGTGGGCATAGACTAAGGAATATACCTCAACATAATAAAGGCCATACTTAACAAACCCACAGCTAACATCATACTCAATAGGGAAAAGCTTTCAGTGTTTTTTTTTAAAATATGATCAGGAACAAGATGAGGATGTCCACTCTCACTCACTTTTATTCAACATAGAACTTGAAGCCCTACATACAGCAATCAAGAAATAAAAGGCATCCAAACCGGTAAGAAGTGGGATGCCTGTGGCTCAGTTGGTTAGGCGTTTGACTTCAGCTCAGGTCACGATCTCACAGTTCATGGGTTTGAGCCCCCCACTGGGCTCAGTACTGATAGCTCAGAGCCTGGAGTCTTCTTCAGATTCTGTCTCCCTCTCTGCCCTTCCCCTACTTGTGCACGTGCACGCGGTCTCTCTCTCTCTCTCAAAATTAAATAAACATTTTTTTTAAAAAATTGGTAAGAAGTAAAACAGTCACTATATGCAGATGACCTGATACTATACATAGAAAACCCTAAAGACTCTGCAAAAAAACTATTAGAATTAATAAATGAATTTCTTAAAGTTGCAGGACACAATATACAAAAAACTGTTGCATTTCTGTACCCTACTAGCAAAAAAGCAGATAAGGAAATTAAGAATACAATCCCATTTATATTTGCATCAAAAAGAATACCTAGGAATAAGTTTAACAAAAGAGGTGAAACAAAAGAGGTCTATAAACTGAAAACTGTAAGACGCTGATGAAAGAAACTGAATATGACACTAGTCAATGGAAAGTTATACCATCCTCATGGATTGGAAGAATACTGTTAAAATGTCAATATTGCCCAAAGCAATATACAAATTCAGTAAAATCCCTATCAAAACATTAGTAGTATTTAAAAGACCTAGATCACAAATATTCTCAAATTTGTATGGAACCAAAAAATTATCAAACAACCAAACAAACAAAAAAACAAAAAATCCACACAAAGCCAAAGTGATCTTGAGAAAGAACAAAGCTGGCGGTATTACAAGCCCAGATTTCAAACTATATTACAAAGCTGTAGTAATCAAAATAGTATGGTAATGGCACCAAAATAGACACATAGATCAAAGGAACAGAATAGAAAGCCCAGAAATAAAACCATGAATATTGGTTAATTAATCTAAGACAAAGGAGACAAAAATATACAATGGGGAAAAGACCATCTATTCAATACATGTTGTTAGGAAAACTAGACAGCTCCATGCAGAAGAATGAAATTGGACCACTCTCTTACACCATACACAAATTCAAATAATAAAGACTTAAATGTAAGATCTGAAACAATAAAACTCCTAAACAACAAAACCCAAACCACAGACAGTAATCTCTTAGACATTAAACTTAGCAATTTTTTTTTCTAGATAGGTCTCTCCAGGCCAGCAAAACAAAACCAAACAAAACAAAACCCAAAAGAAAAACAAAACGAAACAAAAAAACCAACTGGGACTGCATGAAACTAAAAAGCTTCTGGACAGTGAAGGAAACTATCAGCAAAATGAAAAAGCAACCCACTAAATGGGAAATATTTGCAAATGATCGGTCCAATAAGGGGGTAATATCCAAAATATATAAAAGAACTCACACGACTCAACACCAAAAACAAACACCACCACAAAACCCAAATAATCCAATTTAAAAATGGGCAAAGAATCTGAATAGATATTTTTCCAAAGAGACATAGTAAAAGACAACAGACACACAAAAAGATGCTCAACATCACTCATTATCAGGGAAATGCCAAATGAAAATCACAATAAGATATCACCTCACACCTGTCAGAATGGCTAGTATCGAAATGAGAGTAACAAGTGTTGGCGTGGATGTGGAGAAAAGGAGCCCCGGGGCACTGCTGGTGGGAATGTAAATTGGTGCAACCACTGTGGAAAACAGTGTGAAGGTTCCTCAACAAAAACCAAAGAGTAGAACCACCATATGATCCAGTGATTCTACTTCTGGGTATTTATCTGGAGAAAATGAAAACACTAATTTAAAAAGATCTCTACAACCCGTGTTCATTTCACCATTATTTACAATAGTCAAGGCATGTAAACGACCTAAATATCCACCAATAAGTGAAGAAAATGTGAGATCTCTCTCTCTCTTCTCTCTCTCCTCCTCTCTCTCTCTGTCTCTCTCACTCTCTCATACACACACACACACACACACACACACACACACACACACACACAGAAATATTACTCAGTCATTAAAAAAAGATGAAATCTTGCTATTTGTTACAACATGGATGGACGTAGGGGGAAATAGGCTAAGTGAAATAAATTAGACAAAGACAAATACCATACATTTCACTTATATGTGGAATGTAAAAAACAAAGCCAAAAGACAAAAAGAAACTGACTCCTAGAAAACAAACTAGTGATTTCTAGAGGGAGTAGGCTGGGGGAAAATAGATTAACAAGTATAAACTTCCAGTTAAAAAATAAGTCATGGTGATGAAAAATATAACATAGGGAATATAATCAATAATCGTGTAATAATAAAGGAAAAGAATTTAACATACCTCTCAATCTAAGATTAAGAAGACAAAAAAAATTGTTGGAATACAGAAAACCTAAACAAGAAGACCTCGTAGATATGTATCAAACTGTAAACCCCAATAACAGAGAATAAATCTTCAAGGGAGAACATAACATTTATGAAAATTGCCATTTAATAACCAAATTAGGAAACTGTCAATTAGTACACAAATTAGAACTACAGCATCGATTGTTAATTGTTAAATTGTTAATGAAAACAAAGGAGATTTCTCTGAAAATTAAAAGCATTCTAAAATGAGCTATTAACTCAAATGAAAAGAGAAGTATAAAACCAAATTACAGCATTTTATGTTAATAACAATGAATACACGACATCTTGAAACCCTAAGATTGGGCTAAAGCAATTCTAAGAAAAAAATTTATAACATAAATACATATCCATCAAACTGAAAATATCTAATTCAAAAAAACTACTAGAGGACAAATGAATTATCACTCCCTTTACCCCCCAAAAAACCAGTAAGATAAAAACTGAAATATCAGGGAAATAAGAAATGAATATAAAAGCTACTTCTTTCATGGGGCGCCTTGGTGGCTCAGGTGGTTAAGCCTTCAGCTCAGGTCATGGTCTCAGAGTTCCCAGGGCTTTGCACTGATGGTGCAGAGCCTGCTTTGATTCTCTTTCCCCTCCCCCACTCTCTCTCTGTTCCTCCCCCACACTTGTGCATGCTCTCTCTCTCTCAAAAGAAATAAATTAACTTTAAAAAAAAGTCTAGTTCTTTAAAAGAGAAGAAAACAAACCAAAGCAAACCTAATTCAAAACAGAGGAGGGAGGAAGAAGAAAATCAAAATAAACAATGACAATGGGAAATGACCAAATGAAACACTACTATGCCCACATCTTTGCACATAAATTTGTAAACCCAGATTAAACTGATATTTTCCAGGAAATACAATTTACCACACATATTAACAAGCTCTTTTATTTTCTGCATTCTGATGCTTCAACAGCTGGGGCCTTGCCGTCCCTGAAGGGACTGTCCTTCCCAGAGTCGGCCAGTTCTTAGGTAGGCAAACAACTTGCCCCTGAGCACAGTAGGCCTTTTAAATGCAAACCTTCTAATCCAGAAGGCACAACCTCAACCGCCTCCTCTGTAAACCTCTCACACTCAAGACCACTATCACCTGCCTTAGCTACCCCAAGACCAGGTACCAGATACAAGGGACAGCCCCTCTGCCCACAGAGCCTGTAAAATGATTCTATTTTGCAATCCTAAACCTGCTAACCCTGTCTTGCCTCTTTCTGTCTGTGGAAACCAGGATAAAGGCTCTCTCTACAGCTTCCTTCTCCCTCTATGTCCCAACCATCCCTGGGGTTTCCCTGTATAGCCACAGGACACAGCGTGCTCCATCCTCTCAGTCTGGAAGTGTAACCAACTCTTTTTCAATGATGGTTATCTCCTGATCTATTGGCTTTGCCATATCTAAATAATAATAATAAAACTTGTATGTTAAAACACCATATTGGCCCCAGGGGAGAAACGAAGTCTGAAAGGTCTAATCTCCGTTCAGGAAATAGAGGAAATGACTGAAGAGCACCTCCTTCACCAAAACAAAAACCGTTAGATTCAGATGGCTTCACAGGAGATTTCTACCAAAACTTTAAAGGCCATATAATCCCAATTAGTTGATTCTAGAACACAGTAAAAGAAAGAAACTTCCATGCTTTATCAAGTGAGTCTAACATGGATCCAAAAATATGAAGATTGCACCAAAAAAGAAAAATATAGACCTGTCTCACTATAGCTATCAATGTAAAAATACTAAACATATGTTATTTTCATGTGATACTGTAATCTTGACTAACACATCATATCTAAGGAGTTGAGTCTAAGATTCTAGGAGATCTATTAACGAAATATATTAATTGAGCTAAGGAGAAAAAGATCATAGACAACTCCGTAGGTTCAGAAAAATCATTTAACAAATTAAATGTATTTTACTTAATAAAATACAAATTGATGGGTGCTTCCTTAACATAAGGCAGCATCTTATTTAAATAAGAAACACAAAAGGCTTTCCTACTGAAATTAGAAACAAGTAAAAAAAAATCTTTTCTTCATAATTGTTTAATACTTGTTGGAGATATAAATTAATACAAGGAGACAGGAGAAAGCAATTAGAAGGGTAAGAACCAAGAAAGAAGTAACACCTACTTAGAGACGATATGATCATACATCTGGGAAAACCCCGAAATCAATGAACAATTACTGCCAACAAAAGAAATTTTAGAAAATACATGTCTTAAAAACCAAAAGACAAAAATCGAAAGCTTTTACTTACACACTTGAAACTTAAAAGAGACATTATTTCCAAAAATGGGAGGGAGGAGAATGACCATACCTAGGCACAAACTTAGCAAGAAAGCTCTAAAACCTAGAAAAACACTATAAAACATTTCTAAAAAACATAAAACTAGACTTGAACAAATGATACACATATAACATTCTTGGAAAAGAAGACCCAAAGTCATAAAGATGAAAGTTCTCCCTAATTTCTAAATAAAGCACAAATCCAATAAAAATACCATTTTTTTCCCCTGGAGCTAGATAGTTGTCTTTAAAGTGAATTAGGAGAAATAAAAACAGGGGCGCCCTGGTGGCTCAGTTGATTAAGCATCCAAATCTTGATTTTGGCTCAAGTTATGATCTCATGGTTAGTGAGTTCGAGCCCCACCTCAGGGCTGTCAGCACAGAGCCTGCTTGGGATTCTCTCACTCCCTGTCTCTCTGTCCCTCCCCACTGGATCTCTCTCTCTCTCTCTCTCTCTCTCTCTCTCTCTCAAAATAAAATAAACTTAAAAAAAAAATAAAAACAAGCAAATCAGAATAATCCTTAAAAAACAATGAAAAGATCTGCACGACCAGCTATTAGAACATATCATAAAGCCTCAATACTCTCATTGGTGTGCTTTATGTTTGAACAGACATACAGACCAATGAAACAGAACGCAAAATGCAGTCATCAGTGTAATTGCTTATGGAATTTTAGAGGATAAGGAGAAGTGGCCAAGAAATCAATAAGGAAATTGACATTTGGATAAAGTATATTGTGAAAATTTGAACTTTAAGTACAAATTTTGATCCATTCCTCAACTATACAACAGCATAAATCCCATCAGAGATTTGAAGTGTAAAAAGTTGTATCATAAAAGTATTCAAGGAAGAAGAACAGGTGAATAGATTTATTACCTAAAGTAGGGAAATTTTCCCTAAATGGGCCTAACATCTAGTAATGTAATTAAAATATAAACTTCATGATAATGTTTTTATGGCACAAAATATTCAACAACCTAAGCCACGGTAAAAAGACAAATGACGTACTGGGAAAATACATTTGCAAGTTATATTACAAAAGTCTAGCCTCCTAAACGTAGAGGGGGGAAAAAAAACTAAAGAGAAAAAAACAATGGCTCTAGATATGGAAAGAATTCACCCAAGGAGGAATTTGCATGGCTCTCATTCATTCATAATAAGACAACAGCAATATAAGAGTTAAAAAGATACAATTTTAGCAAAAACAAAGTCCAAAAGTGGGCACATACACTGTTGGCGAGGCTATAGGAAAACAGGCATTTTCACATATTGCTGATAGGAATGCAAAATATATCAATCCCTCTGGAGAGGAATTTGACACTATTAATAAAAAAAATGATTGTATTTAACCTTTGACCCAGCACCCCTTTTCCAGGAATCTATCCCCAAGATGCCCTGACAAAAATACAAAAGGATTTTTTACAAGATTATCTATGGCAGCACAGTTTGTAGTAGCAAATCAAGTGGAAACGGCCATCAGTAACAGACTGATGGCATACCCTGTGGAATAGTCACGCAGTGGAGTGCTATGCAGCTATGAAAAGGAAGAAGGAATCTCTCCTCATATCTATGTAGGGATTCCCAGTTTATACTGTATTATAAAAAATCAAGGTAGAGAAAAGTATTTAAGTTATTCTATTTATCTAAGTAAAGTGTCAAAAAAACACATACACATACACACACTAAAAATAGAAGGTAATTAAAAAGTAGAAAGATAAACCACAAACATGTTTGGTGGTTACTTATAAGGGAGGGAGAAAAAAGTGGTGAAAGACACAAGAATCTAGAAGGTAGATTTTCTCGAATAGATCTTGTTTTTATGCAATTGACTTTGCAACCATGTAAATATTATATTATTATTATAAAACTGTCAATTTTATAGCAAAAGACAATTCTTTAAAAATTTGAAACAAACCTAACTTTTGAGTTGATAGCATAACTACACAGAGAGCAATTATTTGGTTGTACATTCCTAGAGATACTTGCTTTCAGAACTGTTTTTAATAAAGAAACCTTTAAATTGTTTCTAATAATCGTAGTATAGGTGACAGTGCTGATATTATTCTAAGACTGTTTTTGTGAACTGTAAAGAAAATGAGTATGCAAGTGTTTTACAGAATGATGTTTTTGACACAGGAAAAGAGATACAGATTTAAAAAAATACATTTCCTAACTTGACTATCTGAAGAAGCCTACACTCAATGACCAGCCTATAGTTATTAACACGACACCACCCAGATCATAATCTCAATATTTTATACCAAAACAAATAAACCAGAGCTTTTTGAAGATAAGGATGATTTCACGTCTTGGTGAGAAAATGTTCATGACCAAAATGACTTAGGACCCAACTTGATGAAGCTCCCATTGGCCAAAGAGGAAAATTTGAGCTTCAGTAAGAATAATACTTATACCACACTGAAATAAGT
Organism: Paguma larvata; assembly: GCA_030068075.1. Classification (NCBI taxonomy): domain Eukaryota; kingdom Metazoa; phylum Chordata; class Mammalia; order Carnivora; family Viverridae; genus Paguma; species Paguma larvata. The sequence goes on from CM057825.1 coordinate 75,892,332, forward strand.
GTTTAAACTTGTAACTTGATAATGATTCTCAGAAAAAGATCTTGTTAATCACCTTCAAAACATGTTAGAAAGGGGATTCTTGCTATTTCCAATTATTTTGAAAAATAATTATTTTGAAAAATTTTGAAAAATTATAGTACGTTGAAAGATTGCATTCTTTACTTCAGAGTAGATAAGTGTTTTTCAGAGTAGTCTATGGTTAGTACAGTGCTATTTCTTTTTACAGAAGTATCCCAGCAAATAAAGAAGAAATGGTGAAATAGAATACCACCAGTTTAAAATTCCTACTGAGTAAACGAATTTAAGCAATGACTACCAATGGCTGCTAACATCACAAAAGAAACAAAAATTCCTAATAGGAGTATTTAATACTACTTACAACAATTATAGATAAAAAAATATTTGAAACTGAATCTGATTAAGCCTCTAGATACAGTCATCAATTTGCAGGAACAGGGGGAAAAGAAACATGGCAAAGGGTATACTGTGGGGTAAAATTAGCAAAGTCCATACTATGAGACTCCGAAGTCATGGCACACAGCTTTTTTAAAAAATTAAATTGGAGAGACGAATGGAGAGAAGGAAGCAACTTATGGATTAAAAGATTTAGACAACATGCTAGCCAGTTACACCTCACTAATCCTATTTAGATCTGTAGCAAACTAACCTTAAATTATACACAACTGGGGAAATTCAATCATTAACTGGATACTATTAAACGACTGTTAAGTTTTTGGACTATAGTGCAATTATTTTGTTTTTAAAATAAGTCTTCGTCTTTGTAAAAGACATACTGAAATATTCACAGGATCTGGGAAGAGGTCTATAATTTTCTTCATCTACAAAAGGTGGGGTTTAGATCAAACAAAATTGACCACAAGTTGATAAGAGTGAAGTTTAATGGCAGGTTATGAGTGATCATTTTATTATTCTTTCTACATTTGAGTGTTTGATATTTTGCATAATAACAAGCTAAAGAAAAATCTACACAGCTTTCATTGGTTTTATTTTGAAGGTTTATTCTTTTCCTCTGCTATACCATTAACTCCCAGCTGGTTTATAGAATATTAAAAATAATTAACATGATTTTTATTCTTTATTAATTTCATCATACTGGAAATAAAAATAAACATATTGAACATCTATTTTTCTTCAGACCAATGTGTTAAATGTAATAGAAACCACAAAACAGGAGGAGCCACTACTCCTTTCCTGAGAATGTTGAAACTTATTAAGAAAATATATATATAAACATCTTAGGGAACTGATCCATGACCTTATTAAATAAGTCCTCATTTTGCACAGCACATTTTGAATTTCAAATGTGTGACCTACTTATAATCTATATCATGAAGAGTACTGTGAGTGAAAAGAGAATGTGTATGAATTATGAGAATGCATACAAAGCACTCGGCTTCATGCAACACATATAATAAATGCTTAATAAGCGATGGCTATAAAGCCACCAATCCATAGTCCAGGGATCCTTCGTCTCGTTACTAAAACATTCAACCATATTAAAATGAAATTTTAGGGGTGCCTTGGTGGGTCAGTCAGTTAAGCCCCCCAGCTCTCTATTTCAGCTCAGGTCATGCTCTCATGGTCACAGGACTGTGCCTGTGTCGGGTGCTGCGCTGACAGTGCAGAGCTTGCGTGGGATTCTCTCTCGCTTTCTCCCTCTCTCTCTGCCCCTTCCCCATTCACGCTCTCAAAATAAACAAACATTTAAAAAAAATGAAGTGTTGGAAACGGAAGGATGCACAATAGAAAAAGAGAAAACGGTCATGCTCTTTAAAAAGTAGAGTCCCCGGAAGTGACTTCTAAACTGGGGCTTATGCTAAGGGTCCATATAGACTGCAAGTGAAGGCATCTCTGACCAGGGATATTACAAAAATCGAGGTACAGAGACCAGCTGCAGCAAGTCATATTTGACATAGTTATAAGCTGAAGTAAAGAAGAGGTAAAACTGGAGAGAGGTGCCTGCAGATCACATTCAGGACTTGAAGATTAATATTTTAGGGAGAAGTGCTTCTTCCCTCCTTCTGAGTTATCCTTCGATGTGAAGCAAGCAGGCCTAGCATTGCCTAGCAGAGCCCTGGTTTCTCTTAACTCATTTCTTCTTTTTGGAGGAAGACTGGCTTGTGTGATCGAGAAGTTTAAGAATGGAAAATGTTCGGTACAGCTCCCCTTTATTTCACCCATCTTGGTAAGCCACCTGCAGAGGTACATACAATCGTGTTCCTCACAGAGGGTTCTGCTGTGGTCCCACGCTTCTTAGGGGAAGGGAGGACCTATTTGGCATTCACAAAAAGCTATGCCTCTAAAATTAGCCTTCAGCAGGGAGGACTCCGAGATTTCGCCTTCATCTACCTTCCCTTTGTCTTATTTAACATTTTGTTCAGGACTTGGGTTGAGAGAAGGATGCTAATTATTGAACCAACTCAAAGACGCCATTAATCATATAAGCAATAGAAATATACTAATGGTCCTTCAACAGAGGAGATAAAAAAGCTTTAAGTAAATTATCCCAGCCATTTCGTGTGGAAGGAGCAGAGATAAGAGCTAATTAATTTAGTTATAGGAAACAAGGATTGAAACTACACGTTTCTAAGACAGAGCCTGGTAAACTTTCTGCAAAAGACCAGAAACAACTTCTGTAGACCTTCTGGACTACATCTGGGTTTTGCTGTATTTTAATTTTAACCCTTCAAAAGTGTAAAAGCTATTCTTAGATCCTGGGCTTACAGGAAAAAAAAAAAGGCTGTAGACTATACAAAAAGCTGATGGTGAGTCAGATTTGCCCTGTGAGCCCTGGTTTAACTTCACTTAGGGAATAATTCCTTGAAATAAGGGATTATGTCCTGGCAAAAATTATTAACTGAATTCCAATAAACAAAGATAGCCAAGTTCTGTCAATCAATGAAATTGACTAGTTAAAACTACTCCGGGGCTCTGTCCCCTGCTTAGTAACAGAATCAGGCTTTCAGATGTTGCTGATAAGGCCCCTATACATCACACACAGACACACACACACACACACACACACACACACACACACACATACACGCCTTCATACAACCATATTGATTATAGATTTTGAAGGCTGGCATGCATGCAGTGCTCTACTAGGAAGACTTCATTATTCTCATTGACTAATACCAACCGTCACTTATTTATGCTACCGGAGAATCTTAGTGGATCTGGTGATTCAAATTAAAAAGAGACTAAATGCCATATTAGAAATGGGGGACACAGAAAGGCATAAACTTTATAGGACTAATTATTTTCTCCTGCCAAAAATGTCCTTAGTACAGATAAAACTGTTTCACATCAAGCTGAAGATGAAACAGTCAATCCTTTATTTTTGCAGTCACATACATTTTAGAAGTAGTCTCTGTTCCTGCACAACTATGGTTATCGCGTCAGTAACAAGTGTGAGATAGCAACCAACCAAACCAAATATGCCCCAGAGGGGGGAATTTTTTTACCTGCAGTCTTTCTAAGAGACTTGCATCCTAAAAACTGGATGTTTAACTGTAGTTATTTGTGACTTATGAGTGTTAAAATACCTATGGGCTAAATACAAAAAAATAATTTCAGTGTTTTTATTCATAGTCTCATAACTCATATTTGAAGAAATTGAATTTCACAACACTTTAAGATTTACCCTGGAGCTAAGACCGAGATTAGAGCTATTTCAGATTGAAGAAAGCAAAGTGTTGAGAAGGTAGAAAGGAATGAACGAAGGAGGTTTCTAACATAAAGCTTGGGTAATCATAATGAATATAGAGAGATGCGGGTATGTAGTTTCCCTCGGTGATGCAAAGCCCTTTGCTGAGAAAAGCTCCTTAGAACTTCTAGTGACACTGTATGTATTATAGGACACAAGGGACACCTTTTGTTTTCTTAATAGACCATTTTATAGCAATTTTAGGTTTATAGAAAAATTAAGTATAGAGAATTCTCATATACCTCCTCTCCTCCCCTAAAACAGTTTCCTCTATTATCAGCATCTTGCATCAATGTGGGACATTTGTTACAACTGATAAACCTTGATCATTATTAACCAAAATCCACAGTTTACATTAGCGCTCACTCTGTGTTGTATAGTTACAGGTCTTGAAAGATGCATATTGCCCACCGTTACCATTTAAACAGAATAGCTTTTCTGCCCTAAAAATGCCCTGTGCTCCACCTACTTGCCTCTCCTCCTTTTCCTCCCCATGGATCCCTGACAACCACTGACCTTTTCATGGTCTCTAGAGTTGCATTTTCCAGAATGCTATATCGTTGGAATCAGAGAGTAAGTAGCCTTTTCAAACAGGCTTCTTTCACTTAGCGATATGCATTTAAGTTTCATCCATCTCTCTTTGCGATTGATAGCTCATTTCTTTTTATCATTAGCTCTTTTTTAAAACAGAAAAAGTAATTCTCAAAAAATTTAAGGTCTCACCAAAAGGCATTTATTGAAGAATGTTAAATAATTCGGAGTGAGGGGTGCCTGGAAGGCTCAGTCGGTTGAGCATCCAACTCTTGATTTTGGCTCAAGTCATGATCCTGGGGCCATGGGAAAGAAAGATTCTTTCTCTCTCTGCCTCTGCTCCTCTCCCTCCCTCATGCTTTCTAAAATAAAAAGTTTTTTACATATATATAATTCTGAGTGAATAGATGAGATTACCAGCAGGGTAAACATTTTTCTGCCAAAAGTTGTTTTCACGGGTTCTTCATATAAGATATTGCTACACAATTTTGCTAGACAGAATTTCCAAATACGATGACATCCAAAAAATAAGAAATGGCAAGACAATGCTTAATACTCATGGTCTTTCACTCCAGGCTAACATCAAAGTCAGGTAACACCAGAATAGAGAGACATCAAGGAGACAAATGTACATGCCTATCTTCAGAATGGTATCCATTTGCAAACAGGTACAAATAGACTCAGGAAATGGGGAAATAATCCATTAATCCATTTTTCAATTAAGTCTGTGCCATTGTAGGACACCCATCTTCTAATAAAAAAGCTCCATTTTGAACATCTTGTATCTCAGCAAATAATGATGGAACGAGCAAAGGACACTAGTCCCTGTTCTGACCCTTCCTCGTTCTGATTTCAGCAAGTCACTTTTCCTCTGTGAGCTTCCGGACCTTCATCTGGAGCATGGAGAAAATTGTGCTGCCCTCCTGACTCTAAGCTATTGTGAGGATCAAAGGAGACTGAGATGAATACAGGAGATAAAGGTGATGCTGGAGAAACACTGTCGAGCCTCTAAAAGCGTTACTCTGTTGCCATGGTAATAATAATGTTAATGATGTTTTTATTTGATCACCTTCCCATCCCAACCCCTTTACCCCTCCTCTTCCACCTACTGACATTCATCCCAGATAAGATGTTTGTCTGGGAGGACATCATAAAGGAAACTGCTTAAGTAGGAAAACAAAAGATCCCGTAAAACAGAAAGAAAATAAGTGTCATAGGAAAAGGCAAGAAGTTACACCTCAAAAAAGGAAGTGTCAAAATCTTTCTACAAGGAAAAGTGTTGTAATTGCAATGTATAAACTAGGGGTGAATCACTAGGCTTCCAGAGTAGCCAGTCTGAAAAGGTAGAACACACCTCCTGGTGGCTAAAAAGCAAAGAGGAAGCACAACCTAAAGGTCTACAGGACACTCTTTCACTGCAGCAAGAGAGAGAGGGCATCCAGGCTTAAGGCTGAAGTGTGATTAAACCTGATTTCCCGTTGCTCTAGCTGCACAATTGCCCTGTGCTAACTGGCTAAACAGAGACAACTATATAAAATACAACTCTCCTTAAGTGAAACTGACTCACGTAATCCAAGATGGTCACAGACAAACCAAAACCTTAAATTCAAGAGAAAGCCCAACAGGCACCAAGCATACCAGAATGAAATAGTGTGCCTAATCTTGGTATGTGTGGGCACCAAAAATCTCTAACTTTACTTTCTTTTTTAGTATCTATTTTCAGAGAGAGATAAAGTGGGAGTGGGAGAGGGCCAGAGAGAGAGGGAGACACAGAATCCGAAGCAGGCTCCAGGCTCTGAGTTGTCAGCACAGAACCCAATGAGGTGCTTGAACCCGGATGAGGGATATGGGACCATGACCTGAGATGAAATCCGAGGCTCAATCGACTGAGCCATCCAGGCACCTTTATAACTTTACTTTCAAATGCATAAGTAACCAACCCAATATTGCATGTAAACATGGGCACCCTAGAGGTGGCTTCAAAAACAAAGGTATGAGTTCTAGTGAAAACGGTAGGAGCTCACACTTAAATAAACCATCCGCATTCCAACACAGAAATGATATAGAGTATTAAAGAGGCAAAAAGTCATATGTATAAAACCTAGATAAATATCTCTTTCTAGTGGAAATTGAACAAAAACCGAAAGCAGTGAAAAGAACTGAGGCCTTGAACCTACTAAGTTCTAGCAGGCAGTAACTGCTAGAAGCTCAGCCCCCATCATTTGAGAGTAAAAAGTACTCCCTGTGAAAAGGGGAGCTGCAGTCTGGTTGGTTGTTTGAACTGAGGAGTAAGAGGTGCCCTAGAAACCCAGTCGTCAGAAAGGTAGCTAAACGAAACTGGTATCAACTACCACCTGTGGCTACAGTTTCAAACAAGCTGTGGGACAAGGAAGGTGGCGGTCACAGACAGAATCCAAAGATCAGTAAATGAATCATGCCACCCACTGGTTCTGTGACTAGATCTGAAACTTCCTAGATCACAGGACAAGAGCCTCAAAGAAACAATACAAATATGATTCCAGGCTGGGAACCCAGGGAAAAGGAAAAATGAGAAGGGGTAAACAAAACTGCCTAAAGTAAAACATACTCAACATTAAAACAAAGGAACCTAAACGCACCACACAATTTACAAATATAGTCTTAAAAAGGCTTTAAATTAAGTATACCTGGGATGCTCAAAAAGATAAAGAAAAAAACCCTCCCATTTAGAAAATAGAAATTATAATAAAATAGGGGCAAACAAAGCAAACACAGAAGGAAAAAAATATCTTTTTGAGAAGAGAAGCATGGCCAGTGGATAATATTAATGGACCTGATAAAGTGAAGGAGGGCCAGAGATAGATGAAACAGACATCTAGAGAGCTGCAAGACAGAAGGGAGTAATTTACCAGAAGGCAGCGTCAAAGGGCACTCAAGAGATATCAAGCAAGGCTCCAAAATAGACATTTCAGAAAAAAAGAAAGGAAACTTGTGGTGGAGAAGCATTATCCAAAGAGAGAGTAAAGGAGAAATTACCTGAATCAAAGAGCATTCCATGCAAAACTGTGTTTCGAGAACCTACCAGGAGAAAAGCAAGCTGACATCTAGACACACCACAGTGGAACTGCAGAATACCAATGAAAAAGAGAAAGGCTTACAAAAACATAGTTTACCGACAAAGGCAAGTACACATAATAATAAACTATTATCAATTATACAAAATAGTGAAATTACCCTCTAACCCTAGAACTCCAAAGATTAGCCTTACACTAATGGCTAATGGAGCTGGAGCTGAGACTGTCCCAATAATTCAGGGATGCATGAAGGGGACTACGAGATTGGTTGCGCCCCCTGCATCCCAGCAGAAAGGACATACACACACATCCTCTCTCAAGGAAGCATTCTCAAGTTAGACCCCAGGGGGCTCACAAATTAATTTCAAATAATCATGAACTCACAATTAGAGTTTATCAAACCCACAATACAAATCACATGGTAAAGTGTCAGCAAATACGAGAAACAATCCCAAACACTTTATTTATCAGAACAAAAATCACAAAACGTGTATGAGGTATTACAAGATAAAAGATGTCATCACAAAAATGAGCTATCAATGTTGTCAAAAGTGACCCGGAAGACTCGAAAAAGAACCCGGCAAAATTTTTAAGATACTAGTTTTACTTTATTGTTTAAACCAAAAACACAGTAAATGGTGTCAACAGCAGAATTTATCAACTAGATGATAAGTCTGAAGAAATTACCCATACATGGCTTGGAGATAAAAGTAGATGGGAAATATGGAAGAAAAGTTAAGAAATAAGCAGAATAGGATAAGAAGTTTTAATTAAAGTTCAGAAAGACATTCAATACCTTTACTCATACAGGACCAGAGGTCTGTATTATCTGATTCACTCGTGAACCTTTGAGCTATTTTCTACTGAGTCCTTCAATAAACAGCTTAAATTTCTTGACTGTGAAGCTTTGCTTTCCCACCCATCTCCTCTGTCTCTCTTTTAAAGTAATTAAACAGAGCCACTAATCACATTATTTATTTCACATTTTCTACTCTTCTGTTATCTCTTAGAGAGTTGGTCCATGAATTTGTCTTGTTTGGAAATATTACAGCTGAATAGTTCTCTCATTATACAAGTTCCACTAGGTAAAAAGGAAAATTAAGGGGGAAGAGAGTTAACAGGGGGAGGATGGTCACTCATAACAAAGGACAGGGATATCTTAAAGGATATCTTAAGCAGATGAAAGAAAAACATAGCCTCTTTTTTTCCTTTTTTCCTATTTTTATTTAAATTCTAGTTAGTTAACATACAGGGCAATATCGGTTTCAGAAGTAGAATTCAGGGATTCATCACTTACATACAGCACTAAGTGCTCATCCCAGCAAGTACCCTCCTCAATGCCCATCACCCATTTTCCCTTCCCTCCTGTCCGCTCCCCTCCAACCCTCAGTTTGTTCCCTGTATTTAAGAGTCTCTTATGGTTTGTCTCCCTGTTTGAAACTATTTTTTTCTCTTTCCTTTCCCCATGGTCTTCTGTTAAGTTTCTCACATTCCACATATGAGTGAATACATACAATACCTGTCTTTCTCTGACTGACTTATTTCACTTAGCATAATCCCCTCCAGTTCCAGCCATGTTGTTGCAAATGGCAAGATTTCATCCGTTTTCATTGCTGAGTAGTATTCCCTTGTGTATGTCCACATATATACATATTTTCTTTATCCATTCATCAGTTGATGGACATTTGGGTCCTTTCTATAATTTGGCTATTATTGATAGCACTGCTATAAACATTGGGGTACATGTGCCCTTATGAATCAGCACTCCTGTATCCTTTGGATAAATTCCTAGTAATGCTATTGCTGGGTCCTAGGGTAATTCTATTTTTAATATTTTGAGGACCCCCCACACTGTTTTCTAGAGTGGCTGTACCAGTTTTCATTCTCACCAACAGTGCAAGAAGGTTCCCCTTTCTCCACATCCTCACCAACATCTGTTGTTCCGAGTTATTAATTTTACCACTCTGACCGGTGTAAGGTTGTATCTCAGTGTGGTTTTGATTTGTATTTCCCTGATGATGAGCAATGTTGAACATCTTTCCATGTGTCTATTAACTGTCTGGATGTCTTCTTTGGAAAAGTGTCTATTCATCTCTTCTGCCCATTTCTTCACTGGATTGTTTTTCAGGTGTTGAGTTTGGTAAATTCTTTACAGATTTTGGATACTAACTCTTTACCCAATATGTCATTTGCAAATATAGTCTCCCATTCCATCAGTTGCCTTTTAGTTTTGTTGATTGCTTCCTTTGCTGTGCAGAAGATTTTAACCTTGATGAGTTCCCAATGGTTCAATTTTGCTTTTATTTCCCTTGCCTTCAGAGACGTGTCAAGTAAGAAGTTGCTGTGTCTGAGTTCGAAGAGGTTTTACCTGTTTTCACCTCTAAGATTTTGATGGTTTTCTCTCTCACATTTAGGTCTTTCATCCATTTTAGTTTTGTGTATGGTGTAAGAAAGTGGTCCAGTTTCATTCTTCTGCATGTTGCTGTCCAGTTCTCCCAGCACCATTTGCTAAAGAGACAGTCTTTTTTCCATTAGATACTCTTTCCTGCTTTGTCAAAGATTAGTTGGACATACATTTGTGGGCAGAAGTCTGGGTTCTCTATTCTTTTTTTTATATATTTTTTAATGTTTTTTTTTTTTTTTTGAGAGGGAGAGAGAGTGCAAGCAGGGGAAGCACAGAGAGATGAGGATACACAGATTCTGAAGCAGCCTCCAGGCTCTGAGCTGCCAGTAGGGAGCCTGATGCAGGGCTCAAACTCACAAACCATGAGAGCATGACCTGCGCCAAAGTCAGACACTTAACCAACTGAGACACCCTGGAGCCCCACCCAGGATTCTCTATTCTATTCCATTGGCCTATGTGTCTGTTTTTGTGCCAATACCATACTGTCTTGATGATTATAACTTTAAAGTATAGGCAAATGTCTAGGATTGTGATGCCTCTAGCTTTGGTTTTCTTTTTTAACCTTACTTTGGCTACTCGAGGTCTTTTGTTTTTCCATACAAATTTTAGGATTGTTTGTTCTAGCTCTGAAAAGGATACTGGTGCTATTTTGATTAGGATTGTATTGAATGTGTAGACTGCTTTGGGTAGAATTGACATTTTAGCAATATTTGTTCTTCCAATCCATGAGCATGGAATATTTTTCCATTATTTTGTGTCTACTTCAATTTTGTTCACAAGTTTTCTAAAATTTTCAGCATACAGATCTTCTATCTCTTTAGTTAAGTTTATTCCTAGGTATTTTATGCTTCTTTGTGCAATTTTATATAGGATCGATTCCTTTATATCTCTATCTGTTGCTTCATTATTGGTGTATAGAAATTCAACCCATTTCTCTACATTGATTTTATACCCTGTGACTTTGCTGTATTCTTGTATCGGTTGTAGCAATTTTTTTGTGGAGTCTTTCAGGTTTTCTATGTAGAGTATCATTTCATCTGCAAAAAGTAAAAGTTTGACAATTAATCACAAACATAAGCAAACTTATTGATAATAATACAGTAATTGTAGGTGACTTTAATACTCTACTTCCTGCAATGGACAGATCATCTAGGCAGCAAATCAATAAAGAAACAATGGCCTTGAATGATACACTGGACCAGAAGATGAACTTGACAGATATATTCGGAACTTTTCATCCAAAAGCATCAGAATACACATTCGTGAGGGCACATGTAACATTCTCCAAAATAGATCACATAGTGGATCACAAAACTTCCCTCAACAAATATAAAAGGATTGAGATCACACCATGCACACCATGTGATTTCAGATTACAATGCTATGAAACTTGAAATCAACCACAAGAAAAAATTTGGAAAGCCTCCAAATGCATGCTACTAAAGAATGTATGGGTCATCCAGGAAATTAAAGAAGAAATTTAAAAATAAATGGAATCAAATGAAAATGAAAACATGACAGGCCAAACCCTTTGGGTTGTAGCAAAGGAAGTGCTAAGAGGAAAATACGTTGCAATCCAGGCCTATCTCAAGAAGCAAGAAAAATCCCAAATATAGAACCTAATCTCCACATAAAGGAGCTCGAAGCAGAGCAGCAAACAAACCCCAAAGCAGCAAAGAAGAGAATAATAAAGATTAGAGGAGAAATAAACAATATAGAATCCAAAAAAAAGTAGAAAAGAGAAATGAATCTAAGAGCTGGCTTTCTGAAAGAATGAACAAAATTGATAAACCCTTAGTCAGACTTCTCAAAAAGAAAAGACAGAGAACCCAAATAGATAAAATCACAAATGAAAGAGGAGAGATCACAACTAACACCAAAGAAATATAAACAATTATCAGAGAATACTATGATAAATCATATGCCAAAAAACTGGACAATCTGGAAGATATAGACAAATTCCTAGACACCCACACACTACCAAAACTCAAATATGGAGAAATAAAAAATTTGAACAGACCCATAACTAGCAAAGAAACTGAATTGGTTATCAAAAATCTCCCAACAAATAAGAGTCCTATACCAGATGGCTTCCCAGGGGAATTCTACCAGATACTTAAAGCAGACTTAATATTTATTATTTTCAAGCTGTTCAAAAAAAATACAGAAATGGAAGGAAAGCTTCTGGACTCATTCTATGAAGCCAGGATTACCTAGATTCCAAAACCAGACAAAGACCCCACTAACAAGGAGAATTACAGGCCAATATCCCTGATGAACATGGATGCAAAATTTCTCAACAAGATACTAGCAAATCAAATTCAACAGCGTATAAAAAGAATTATTCACCATGATCAAGTGGGATTCATTTCTAGGCTGCAGGGCTGGTTCAATATTTGCAAATTAATCAGTGTCATACATCACATTAATAGAAGAAAGGATAAGAACCATATGATCCTGTCAATAGATGTGGAACAAGCATTTGACGAAATACAGCATCCTTTCTTAACAAAAACCCTCAAGAAAGTCAGGATAGAAGAAACATACCTTAACATCCTAAAAGCCAATATGAATGGCTCACAGCTAATATTATCCTCAATGGGGAAAAACTGAGAGCTTTCCCCATGAGAAGAGGAACACAACAGAGACGTCCACTCTCACCATTGTTGTTCAACATAGTGTTGGAAGTCCTAGCCTCAGCAATCAGACAACAAAATGAAATAAAAGGCATCAAAATTGGCAAAGAAGTCAAACTTTGACTTTTCATAGGCCTCTTATAAGTAACTTACTAAAAGATCCAGAAAGGAAAAAAAGAATAAATAGGATGAAAAGACTAGAGAATATGGGTTTTTAAGAGATGGAGTGGGGGGAAAGAGGGCGGTAAAAACTCTTACAATATAAAAATGTAACAGCTAAGTGTGATTGACTCTGCAGAAAATAAAATTAGAGACTTGTTAGTCTAAATTGAGAATTTCTCTTATAAGTGCAAGACAAGATTTTTAAAAACACCCAGACCACAGAGATAGAACAACTACCCAAAGGGGGCATTAAATATGAGAGCAGAGGAACACCCAAAGCAAACTTTGTAAAAAAAAAAATCAAGTATACAAGTTAAAAGGACTCACCACTTTTCAGGCGAAATCAATCTGAGTCTCACTGGGCCAAAATTAAAGTGTCTGCAGGCTGTGTTCCTTTCTGAGGCTCCAGGGGAGAAACTGTTTCCTTGGCTCTCTCAGCTTCTAGAGACTGCCTGCATTCCTTGGGTTTTGCTCCTTGCCATCGTTCTTCCACCTTTCAAGCCACAGGGGCAGATTAAATTCGCCCTTCTCAGCACATCTCTCTGACTCTTCCACCTCTGCCTTCCTTTAATCTCACTATTATAAGGTCACCTAATTAGCAACCTTCTATCTGCAAAAGTAATTGCCCTTTGCTATACAACGGTGCATAGTGCCAGGTTCCAGGGGTTAGGAAGTAGATATCTTGGGGATGGGGGGATTATTTTGTCTAACTAATGAGCCTCCTAATAGAGTTTCCTTAATTGTGTTTCAGAATTTGTAAGCATGCCATACCTGATCTAATTTAGCTGATACTCTCTGAGCCATTCTCTACTTCGTCCTTAAACATCCAGCTTAAAATTCTCCACAATGAAACCTTTTATCCTCCCTCCACAGTCCTATCTCCCCTTAAACTAATGCTTTAAATCAAATATTCCAGAATTTTTGGAGTAATCCTTTCATTTATTGTGTTATGCTTATAATTCTGTTTCATGTGTATTTTTACTCCATCAAAAACTTTCACCTGTATGGGAAAAAAAATTTTTTTACAAGAATTATATTTACTCATAATGAGACTAATTATAATAAATTGAGATAAAGTTTAAGAAAACAGAAAGCAAAACTGAAACTACAGTTCATCTAATCATTGAAGGAAATGTAGAGAAAAAGATGGGAATATTGAAATGACCACATAGTAATGTAATTAAGATGTTTATCTCTTTATATAAAGCTTGTTTTTTTTTTTTTCCTGTGTTCTGCACTGTGGCAGACATGGCCTGTATCTTTTCTGCCTATCCCCGAGTTCACCTGTGGCTGCAGACAATTCCCAGACTGCTGGCAGATTCTCAACCTGAAGACCTGTGTCTCTCAAATTCTCTTCCCATGAGTGTTTGTCTTTTCTGGAGCTTGCTTAATCTACACACACACGCCGCTGGGAAAGGCCAAGGAATCAGTGATGGGCAACCCACAAGAAATGAGGGATAATAGTTGGGGATAAATACACCAACCTCCCTGTCCCATAGCATGTGTAAGGTACAATTTGCACAATTACCAAAAGGGTCTCCACTGGGATTAGCCACAGTCACCCACAATAGCAACCTGTCCATTGTGTATGCTTCATTGGTTTTTCATTCTTCTCCATTTCCCTTTCCCCATTTCATTACTTTTGCTTCCTTGGATCACTTTCTTTCTTTTTTTTTTTTTTTAATGTTTATTTATTTTTGAGAGAAAGACAGCATGAGCAGGGGAGAAGCAAAGAGAGGGAGACAGAATCTGAAGCAGGCTCCAGGCTCTGAGCTGTCCTCACAGAGCCCCAAGCGGGGCTTGAACTCATGAGGGGTAAGATCATGACCTAAGCTGAAGTCGGACGCTTAACCTACTGAGCCACCCAGGTGCCCCCTCCCCACTTTTTTTTTAAGTTTGTTTATTTTTGAGAGAGAGCAAGAAAGCATTAGTGGGGGAGGACAGAGAAAGGGAGAGGGAATCCCAAGCAGTCTCTTTGCCGTCAGCCCAGAGCCTGATGTGGGGCTTGATCTCAAAAACTGCAAGATGATGACCTGAGCTGAAAACAAGAGTCAGACGCTTAATCAACTGAGCCACACTGGTGCCCCAGGGATCACTTTCTAGATAAACCACTTGCTATGGGAAAACCACTCAGCTATACAGTACCTGGCAATATCGCAGGTATCCACATAGTCCCAGGCTTAAACCACAACTTAACCAGAGTCTTGGCAAAACACTTCATATTCCATCTGAAACATGAGAGGAGAAGAGGTCTGTCAGGAGCTGATAAGAGGCCATCTCCAACTCGTCTCCCCACTGACCATCGCAGGATGACTTCTCAGCACCTCCCACATTCTGATGTGAAGGACCTCCCACCCTGGCACCGTCAGAATAGAACTGCAGAATATGAAATCAATAGCGTAGAAATCTAGACTTGATCTAAACTCACGCTGCAGTCTTCTGGGTCCTTTTTCTTCTATGTGTGTGACAAGGCTCAAGGATGGCTGGCCCCTTTGGCTTCTTCTTCGTTTCGCTGTAAGTATTCAATTGTGTAATCTAAAAGCGGCTCAGTGTATCTTTATCATTTGAATTGTCATACCTTGCCTTTGCCCTCTTTTGTATGTGTGAGCTGGACATCCACACCCAAGTCTCAGGATATGCATTCGGAGGAACTGAAACTAAGCTAGGCATATATCACTTTTATAACTGGTCGCTATAGGATCTTTCTTAAAAATCTAGATATAAACAAATCATACTATATGAATTTGAATTTGTAAATAAGGCGTGTGAATGTGTGAAAGCAAATAAGGCCAAAAAGAAAATCCCAAAATGTAAATAGTAATTATATCTAGGAACAGAGATATTTATTACGGCTTTTATTTTCATCTCTCTACTTTTTATGGTTTCTAAACTGTATGTTAATTAATTTATAATTTTTTAAAAACCATTTTTTTAAAAATTGGAAAGAATATTTGAAATATACACGGCAAGCATTTTTAATCTTTACATATAGATGTTTATATATGTCACCATGTAAAATGTAGACACCCTGAAATAAAAGTAAACAAAGGACATGAACAAGCTAGTCACAAAAGAAATACAGATGCTAATGAACAAGTGAAAGGCAGTTCAACCTTTCAACCATAAAGCATTGTTAATCAAAAAGACAAAAATTATAATGAGATGCCATTGTTTGCTATTAAGTGGGAAAATTTTAATGATAATATCCAATGTTAGCATGGGTGCAACGGAATAGGCAATCTCATATACTATGTTAGGAGTATAAATTGATCCAAATTCCTGGAGGCATTTTACAAAGCTTTACAAATGTTTAATTTCTTAACACAGGCAATACCCTGCAAAATAATTTTCCTCTGGGAAAAGCAGAGATATTCACAGAAAGTTCTGCACAAAAGTGTTATTTCTGAGTAATGTGATTTTTATGTGTGGTTTTCATTTTCATACTTTTCTATAGTTTTCAAATATTTCCACTCAACACGGAGAGCCACTAATAAGCAGGAAAACAAAGTAAAATACATTTTTTATTTTAAAAGATAAAGCACAAGCCGACAATTGTATTTCACGAAAGGACCACCACACTTTTGTTTTTCCTACTTCCATCCCATTACAGCATACAAGGATGATACGAGTGACCTTATTTGCCACAGCAAGCCACGTGCAGAGAGAAAATAGAACTCCCTGTTTCCCTGCCTTGACATAGAATCAACATGGTGTTTCTCTAAAATCTAAAAGATAGAATGACTTGGCAGCAGAAGTGAAAGAAGGCAATTTTCTATCTCTCTGGATCTTAATACTCAGTTACATTTTGGATGTCACCTACAAGTATTTTCTGCATTAACCACCCCTTATTTACCACAGCTAAAACACATAATGGATACAGCCAATTACTCCAAGAAATAGATTAGCACAAGCTTCATTCTTCATACAATGGATGCTAACATTGACGCTATCATGAGGAGAAAAAATGATGTTTTCTTCTCAGAACATGATAGCTCTGACTTTAATTTAAGAGGAGGAACATTTTAATGTCAACTCCCTTCATTTGACAGATCAGGCCTTTCTTGTTTTTATGAACACATACTGAGATATTTTGAATTAATGTTAAGATACTCACTTCCTGGAACTTGAAGGGATCTTCTTGTATTTGCCAATAAAAAAAAGAATCATCTAACTATGTCTTAATTAAATCAGCAATTTTTCATACCCCTACGTTTTGTCAAATCTACAATGCCATAACTTAAGATGCATCATTACTTTAGGAACGATAGAAAAACACTGCAATGTAAACTATGAGAAAGTACATACCTCAATTATAAGATGTACGCCAATTTGAGAGACGTTCAAATGAAGGGGAGGGAAGTCATCAGAAAAAGTATGAGGTTTAGATGTTTCAGCCCTAAACTGGGGGAAGTTCTTGGTTCATTTGATAAATCTTCTGCATTCTTACTTGTGAAAGGAACTGACAAGTTTATAAACATATTCAAACTTAACCACTCAAAGACTAGCAGTAGAAAGTGAGGTTGAATCTCCATGCCATGGTAAGTCGCCTACAAGCAGTGACGTGCTAGAGCCAGCCTCAAACCAGAATCAGCAAGCGGGCTGTCAAATTGTCAAGACTCCTGTGCTTTAGTTGTTACAGGCCAACTAGTAAAATTTAAA
Source organism: Paguma larvata (assembly GCA_030068075.1). Taxonomy (NCBI): domain Eukaryota; kingdom Metazoa; phylum Chordata; class Mammalia; order Carnivora; family Viverridae; genus Paguma; species Paguma larvata. The sequence continues at coordinate 75,909,507 of CM057825.1, forward strand.
TTATATCCCCTTGAATTAAATATATTCTATTAAAAACAAGGGTAACAAATACTCAAAAAGTGTCACCTCCTAATTCTTTTACTACATTTTGCTATTATCTATGCTCTCAAGCTTATGTTTAATGTAGCTGGACAGCTAAAATCCTGCATACCGGTGATCTACAGCACGTCTCTTTCCAGTGGTGCATTCAGTGATGATAGCTTCAGGCCAGCCAAAGGTGGGAGTATTTACACCATGGAAATCAGCAAATGTTACAAATGGGCACTTTTACCCTCCCTAGAAAGTCTATTATTAAACATTCGCCAGCACACCACCTGTACAATAACAGAAAAGTCTGGTTCGAAGATTGATAGTCTAGCTACATGTTATACATGTTACAATCAATTTATGTTATGCACATTACACAAGGGAGGTAGGGATACTAAAAAGAAAAAGCAAAATCTTTTTTTCTTTTTGTAAATTTTTTTAACGTTTATTTATTTTTGAGAGACAGAGCGTGAGCAGGGGAAGAGCAAAGAGAGAGAGGCAGACGCAGAATCTGAAGCAGGCTCCAGGCTCTGAGCCATCAGCACAGAGTCCGACACAGGGCTCGAACTCACAGACCATGAGATCATGACCTGAGCTCAAGTCGGCCACTTAACTGACTGAGCCACCCAGGCGCCCCAGAAAAAGCAAAACCTTAACGTTGACCTCAAAACAAACTGAAAAGGTTTTATATATAAAGTTTTATATAAATATATATATATATATATATATATATACACACACACATATACACATACACATACATATATATCTTTATATACATACATATAAAATACATGTATGCATGTAAATACATGTATATATACAGTGTGTGTGTGTGTGTATATATATATATATATATAAATAAAAGATTTGTTTTATTCAAGTTATTCAGGGGGGAAGAAAAGGTTACTTGAATTTTCAGCATTCAAATATCTGAATGACCTTACCTTGACTGCTTAATAAAATACAGAATGCTACACATTGCAATTTTTTACCATATGGAACCTCTAATTTGAGTGGGATTACAATTTATCCATAGTTTCCCACTAAATGAGACACAATATTACTATCATTTTTCAATGACAACAACCTGGCATGGATTTGACTACATAATGTTGCCCTCAGAATGACCCTCCTCATCTACAGGCCAGTGAAATCCAAATGGGTCAAATAAAATTTGTTTGCCCAACACGGATTACTGAAGCAACAATCTTTTACAATTTTCTGTCATTTCATGAGGAATGATATGAAATGATTTCTGTGTAAAATAGTAAAAACAAAACAAAAACAACAACGAAAAAACCCGTGATCTCATAAGATGTCAAAGACGCAGTTCACTGTCCTTTGCCTCCTTTCTGAGGACTCGGGTAACCTGAGGAGGTTATTTGTGAGGATTCATGTAAATTCCATTAGGCTCTTCTTAATACCCACTGGCACTTTAGAGAGAATATATTTTATTTTATTTGCATTTACATAATACAATTTGATAGTCTCATATTGTATAATTTCATTTCACTCAGTTCATTTTTTAAGGGAAACGAATTGCTTACAGCTTTTCTACAAAAGAGACCCTATTGAACTGTACCCAAATAACTTGCAGAGAACTGGTTGCCATGGCTATTCAGAAAAAAATAAGACACTATTGCTAATAGGAATGCTGAAGAGCCTGATTTCCAACCTGGATTTGTAACACTAGATTTTTGATCATATGAATTAATGAAGCCAATGCAGCATCCACTTGTATCCAAGGAACTGAAGACAAATCCTCCTTTTCATAGTTTTTCTTACATAACGTGTGAACACTTAGAACTAAACTGTTAAAAAAAATTAGACATATCAGTATCACCTGTGTTGACTCGTTTTTTTTTTTTGGTTTTTTTTTTTTTTTTTTTTTGCTTCCTAACGCAACGTTACTTTCTCCTCCTTAATGTAACTCAAGTTTTCACTAGGGATTACTTCTGACCCTAGCGTCATTAAACACTGAGTTTGTCAGTGTGAACAAAGAGAAATAAAAGTGTGACGGAGTATGGCGCCTTCAGGAAATGTCAGCAAGCCCTTCATTACTGGGACAAAGGTTTCCAGCAAGGTTGGCAGAGAGGATGACAAGAGAGACACCTAGAAAGCTACATTGGGAAAGACTGTGAAGGGTCATGTATATGTTGTGATAAGAAATCTGGCATTCTCTTGAAAGGAAAGACACAATTGCAATAATCTAAGCGAGAAGGAAACTGTACTGTGAAAGAGCCTTTAAGAATCATAGCATAGACACTCCTGTTTTCGATTTTAAAAATCCAGTGATACTAGTGATAATGCAGAAGCTTTGTGGCTTTAGTGAGGCTTAAAGACTTACAGGTTTCTATTTCACTGCCTCCCCACCTCATGCTCCTCTAGAAGCTTCTCCCTGCCTAAACACACTACTCCAAGATGAAATGCTGGTGCTTCTGTTCCCCATCTCAAGTATTCATTTCTTGGTAAGGAGCCCAGTCAAGCCAATCTGCCCTTTTTAGTTCCCGGAATTCTGGAGAGTAACTTTTTCTTCATCTTATTACACGTATACCTGGATTTTTCCTCTCTGGGTATAATTAGTAAAAGCCAGTTTTGAACCTTTTCTTTAGTTTCTAGCAAATTTTGTAGACTTAAAATAGTATATGTTTTTTAAAAAATACATAACTCTCTTGCATATATTTTTTGAAGAGTTTTCTAAAGAACTATAACTGAGGTAATAAGGAAACACTGATTCAAGGGAAAATAAATAGCATTTTTATAAGAACGGATCAGATTTCCTTCTGCTTCATTGGGACTATATATTGGAGTTAGAGAGAAAGGGAATTAATCAAAACCTTATTGGACTAGGTGACCTTTACTTTTTTAATTTTTATTTATTTTCGAAAGAGAGAGAGAGAAAGTGACTGAGAGCAAGCACTAGCAAGGGGAGGAGCAGACAGAAAGGGAGAGAGAATCTCAAGAAGGCTCCACACTGTCATCAAACATCCCAACATGGGGCTCAAACCCACAAACCATGAGATCATGATCTAACTCAAAATCAAGAGTTGGATGCTTAACCGACTGAGCCACCCAGTACACCCCAAGAGTAGGTGAACTTTAAAGGGAATGGTTTTCAATCTTGTTTACATCCCCATCGTATCAAAGCAATACACACTCCTATCAGCAGCAGCAACAATAGCTCATTATAGCAATACTTATCTGGGCGGGGGGAGGTGATCTACCTCTGCTTGAGGTGGTTCATATCCCAATCTAGAGGCAGAAGGGGAGATTAAAGGATGTGTGCATTTTTAAAAAGGCCCCCACGCCAAACTGACATCTTTCTACCAGCACCTGCCATCCCACCCATATCCACCCATACCAGAAATAGTCTCTCCATCCCTTGCTTTGAGTTAATGTCTGCTTTAAGCCTGGTCCACCAGAAGGCGATCTGAGACCTGAGGCTCCTATTAGGATTAAGTTGAGTTTTGGTTGGAGTAGTCAGATTTGTATTCATATACTCAGTGTGCTCGTCTGACATGAACTAAACTCTGTTTCTTGATTTAAAGCAAACTCCTAGACAAAAACTGAATTCAGCTACAGACAGTTCTTTCAGGCCACACAGTGATGTTTTTAATGTGTGTTTGGTTGTCTTTAGATACAGCATGGATTTTCCAGTTCTCTGTAATCATCCCTACTCTCTCATATACCAGGTTTTATTCATTTATTTGTTTTCTATGTGGTCCCTCGAAGGATTTTTTATCTTTTAATGTTTTTTTTAATATTTATTTATTTACACACACACACACACACACACACACACACACATGTGAGTGGGGGAGGGCAGAGAGAAGGAGACACAGAATCTGAAGCAGCTCCAGCCTCCCAACTGCCAGTACAGAGCCTGACAACAGCACTTGAGCCCATAAACCATGAGATCATGACCTGAGCTGATGTCAGATGTTTAACCAACTGAGCCACCTAGGTGCTCCCATAGAAGGATTTTAGTTTGTGACTTCCTGGTTACAACAAGATACTTTATAAAGTTGTAACATATGGGGTGCCTGGGTGGCTCAGTAGGTGGAGCAGCCGTCTTCAGCTCAGGTCATCATTTAGTGTTCACGAGTTTCAGCCCCACGTGGGGCTCTGTGCTAACAGCTCAGATCCTGGAGCCTGCTTTGGATTCTGTGCCTCCCTCTCTCTCTACCCTTCCCTGCTCACACTCTGAGAGCTCTCTCTCTCTCAAAAATAAATAAACATTAAAAATTTATAAAGATGTAACACATTTTACTTAAAAATCAAAGGTTTCCTAACCAAAAATATGTCATAAGGAATATAGGGACAGAGTGAGTTTTCTCAGGAAAGTAAAATTACTCTATTTCATTGTCTTTTCATCAAAGATCTTGCTCCTTCCGGGTCTATCGTGAGACTTAAGAGTCATAGAGTGAGTTCGAGTCATCTGAATCTTGTTGTAAAAAAAAGCAAAAGGCTTTTGTCCTGTATCTCATGAGCTGGCTAAAGTTTGGACTCAAATGAAACCTTGCCATCAGTCTGTGTCTCTGCCACTTTCTTGCCATTACAAATTAGGTCACACTTTTCCCATAGGTGTGTTAACATGACAATCTTCCTTGACCAGTAAAACCAGCCTTCCAAGGCTACAGTTTTTGTTGCACCCAAATTATATGTTAAATCCTATGTCCAATATGATGGTGTTTAGAGGTGGAGCCTTTGGGTGATGATTAAGTCATTAATCATTCATGAGGGTGGAGTCCTTGTGAATGATGTTAGTGTTCTTAAAAAACAAACTTCAGAGAGCTCCCTTCTTCCTGACATGTGAGGAGGACACAGTAAAAAGACGGCCAGGAAACAGGTTCTCGCCTGACACTCAACCTGCTGGCACCTTGATCTCGGACTTCCCAGCCTCCAGAACTGTGAGGAATAAATTTCTATTGTTCATATGCCACCCCATCTACAGTATTTTTGTTTTAGCAGCCTAAAGGAACTAAGACAGAAATCAAGAGTTTTCTTCCCCCTTGTCTCAGTGCCCTGTACCAATATTTCTAAGGCCCTTAAGAAATTGTTTCTGGGCTTAATTTTAATTATAGGCTGACAAGATAAAATGATTTAATGGTATAGAATGTAACAATCTAATACAGTTGGCAGAATTTGACTCAGTTTCTGCCAAGGGATTATTATCGTTGAGAGTGACAGACAAGAATGTCATAAAGATAAGGAAAGAATGCAAATACGTTGAGGAAAAAGAATGATTAACGTGAGATACAACTCTAAGGTCTACAGTGCAGGTGAATCTATTCAAGGCCCTTACCTGAATACTGCCAAAATGTTCTCTCACTAATCATACCTTCAACATGCGTAAGAAAAAATACATCCCTCTCATTTGAAAGAATTTTAAAATATTACCCACTCTTTCCTGGAGAAATGCTCACCACTTTGTGATGGCATCGAGTTGGCTAAGTTGCGGCTCCAAGAGATTACTGACGACCACGTTTTCCCTGCAGTTCAGGAAGCTACCATTAGGTGGGTAGTACTGCGCCAGTTTTGCTCAAGAGTTCAAAAAGCTTATGAGCCGTTTATGGAAACCAAGATAATAGCATTTTTTTTTTGCCCTCAGTTTTAATTTTCCAATGTACTTCTTTATTAAATATAAACACTGAATATTATAATAGTTGTGAGTTTTTCTTTCATATACCTAGGTATGCATAAAATATGACTATATTTCTAGAACTTTACTTAATCTCATTTGGCCCCAATCTCAGTCAGTTTGGAGGTCTCCACTCCCCTTTGTTTATGTCCTGGGGGGGGGAGGTTAGAAATCACCCACTGGCAGCCCCAAAGAATGTTTTTCAAACTGTATGCTTTAATCTATGGCATCAATTTCAATCACACCAAGTGCATTTAAATGAAAGAATAGAATAGAATGAAAAGAAAACATAAGCCAGCATCATAAATATTGTTTTATGAACATTTTATGTGTCCTGGAAGACAATGTAAAATGTCTTTCTTATTGTAGACTAAAATTGGCCATGGGCCAAAACTTTCAAAAAAAAAAGAAAGAAACCAAAAACACTGCATAGTGGGGCGCCTGGGTGACTCAGTCCATTAAACATCCGACTTCGGCTCAGGTTATAATCTCACGAGTTCATGAGTTCAAGCCCCCCACATCGGGCTCTCTGCTCTGTCAGTGCAGATTTCACTTCAGATCCTCTGTCCCTCTCTCTCTGCCCTTCCCCCATGTGTGCTCTCTCTCTCTCTCTCTGTCAAAAAAAAAAAAAAAAAAAAAAAAAAACATTAAAAAGAAAATACTGCACAAGACACTGATCTGACTACTGTGTCTCCAGACAGGAGGTCCAAATATTGCCTACTTCTTCCGTAAACTATGCACAAGGTCTCTGCAGTGCCAGATTTTTCTCGGTTACTTTCAGGCCTCATACTGGGATGCACAGAAACATGTGGCCACTCTCCCACACTACCTGAGAACAGCAGAGAGCCCTCTGAGGCTCTGTGAAGTCCTCCCTGCCTAGACACGCCACATAGATATTTCTATTCTACATGCCTTGACTCCTTAGGAATTCAGGACTGCTTTCCTTCATAACTTACTGTCTCCCTGGGCTTCAGGCCTGAAGTTAAAGTTTCAGTTGCCACCAATCCTGAATACCCACACCTATCAGGGGGTTTTAATTTCTGCCCCCTCCCTTCCAACCCCAGGGAGGGGGTACAGACCCACTCATCAGGGAGACACACTTAGATCTCATATTCTGCCTTAAGACTCTCAGGCTCTTTTTGCCTCCCAGTTCTTGAGATTTTTATCTAGTCTGGGAGAAGAAAAACGGTCTTTGGTGGTATTTTTTCATAGCTCTTGTTCATAGTATAATTGCATGGCCCCGAGTGCCTCAATACTCTGTTTTTTTAAGCCAACACAAATGCCCAGGTTCCTCAAACTCAAAAGCATTTTTCTTTCAAAACTATTGTTTCTCCCCCATGTTTATAAGCCTATTTTTAAAACTAAAAGCTAAGAATTGACAGATTTTTCCATTCTTCCTCTATAACAACCTTTCCCCAAGGCAATGGATACCTGAGTCATATGTTTTAGCTTCACTAGGAAACAGGCTGTGGGGTAAAGAGGAATTACCAGACATGAATAACATTTCTAGTATTTCAACTCTATTTCTAATGATCAAATTTAAAAGGATACTAGTTGAGGAAAAATTCAAAGATGTGTGTGTATGTGTAGGATACCCTCACACTGGTGTTGCAATTACAAAATACGGTTCAATCAAATTCTATTTTATCCAAAGACTGAATGGGAGAATTCTTTTAAGCTTTCCTTGAAAAATGGCATAATAATTTTTTTCCAAACCTCTGATTAACTCTATCTCCATTGATTAGTAAAGCACTAAAATTTTCTGCAGTGACTTGAGTTTTCATTCAATGTTAAACTATGCAAATTTGCTATGATGCAAAGTAAGATGATACTAAATTGTTGCCTCTGGCATAACATTTGGAAAAAGAATTGTTTAAACCTCCACAATTTGTAAAAGCTTATCAAAACTCTATGGTTTGATACATGGCAATCCAACTTGACTGTGAACTAAGTGGATACTATTGCCAAATAGATAACCTTTCAGGTAAACTATAAATACCTATCCAGTCTTTCTTCTGTAGCATATAAGTCACCTTTGTTTACTTGCATCAGAATGTACAAGAAATTTTTTGCCATTGTCTTATTTTTTTAATCTTAGAAGGAGAGATAGAGTGCGTGAGTGGGAAAGAGGACAGAGAGAGAGGGAGAAAGAAAGAGTCTTAAGCATGCTGATGCGGGGCTGGATCCCATGACCCTGGGATCATGACCGGAGCGAATTGGATGTTCAACTGAGCCATCCAGGTGCCCCATGCCATTATTTTCATTCACTATTATCATACTTAATTTTTTCCTAATATGTAAAATATGGTGTATATTATTAATCAAGTGGTGCGGCAAGTGTTAGTGCAGGAATATTCCAAAATCAACCATTTTGGAAAGAAGATGTTGTAAAAAACCATAAAGAAGACCAATCGATTTCCATGACAACTTTTACTGATAAAAGAAATTGTAGATTAATTCAGGCTTATGGAAAATTTAGTCTTGAATTATATGAGTTTTGAGTTATAGGTGGCCTTCAGAGAAGCATGCTTTGCATAAAATGCAAATGCCTAGTACTTGAGCTACTTTTAACTGTGGCAATAAGTACTTCAGAGTTGTGAATTATTCTGATGACTCTTATTTTCCTCAAACTAGTATCAGAGTGATTCAAATCACCACATCTTTGGCTCCATCCTTTTCAAAATTCGTTCCTGCCAACATGATTTATCAGGCGTTGGGAAAGTGATTGCAGCTATTTAATGTGCCTATACATTGTTTCTGAGATGCCTGTGACTTTTTTTTGTGTGTGTGCCATTTAGAAGGATGATGCATAACAGCTTTGTAAAGTTGCTTTTCCCACTTGAAAATGTGTTAAGCACCTATCAGTCACTGCTCTGTTTTCTTGATATATACTTAGAGTCTTACCACAACTTTACAAGTTAGACATTTATGTCAGTCAAGTTCCAACCAAGAAAACAGATATTTTTCAAAGAAATTAAAACAAAGGTAATTTCAATACAGGGATGAGGAGAGGGAGAGGGATCAGAAAAGCAGCCAGCAGTTAGAAATGGCAGAAATTGTGACTGGCTGAGAGATAGAGGGAGAGGGCAAGGAGTGGATTCCAGAAATCTAGAGTTTTAGCTATTCTGGCAGAAGCTGGACTCATGATTGGACTGTTTGGGCATCATGGAGTCAGAGAAGAAAACAGTGTCAGAAATGCCAGCAAGGTAGAGAAAGAGGGGGAGAAATACTCAGGCATCTCCCTTCTGGTTGAGCCCCAATCTTCCAGTGCTTCCCTTTGGTATAGCCTAGGACAGAAACCCAGGGAAAGCATCCTGCAGAAGTTAGCTCCCCCGCCAAACAGAGAGAGAGCCAAACTAGGGAAGGAAGGGCCGGGAAGGAATCTTTAAACACCAGCACAGCGTTATCTCCCCCTTCTCTTTATGTGGGGAAACCATGCAACTTCTAGCCAATAGCCTAGCTATGTGTATGTGAAACAAACTTTTCCTTCAGTTCCTTCCATGACAGTAATTACATATAACCCCAGAAGACAGTTTTCTGGAAGAGTGTGGAGCTATAAATCTCACCTATACCAGAATACAATCTTAAAGATAAACATAGGTATGACTTTAAATCTTCTGTGTGCATATATATATATATATATATATATATATATATGACACACACACACACACACACACACACACACACACACACACTTTTTTATTCTAAAAGACTCAGACCAAAAATGTTCTAAAATGTAGTTTAAGATACCTAGTCTGGCAATGTAATAAATTCAGCATAATTGCTCCATTTTGAATAAAACCATCTACCACTTGGTATTAAACTGCAGCAGGGACAATGAGCATAATAATAAATCTTAATTACATTAACCTTTTTAGTCAGTTATATATAGATGACTTCAGTCTCAGAATTTCTGGATTGATTTTTATATGGTTTATAAACATAATTCTTAAAGTGCATAAGGTAATACAAATTCAGTTCCTGCTTTTAAATTATCAATATTCTAATTATACATATATTTTCTGAGTTTTCCTGTGCCATTAACATGACTAAGCCTGTTGGAACTCGAGGAGCATGTAAATGACTTTACTTGGATAATTGACAATCTCAGTAACTGTACTAATCAATTTCACTAATCTTCAGCAAACTATAAATTAAGAAGTGAGGCTATGGCCAGCTTATTGATTCCTTGCCAACAATTTTCTCTAATATGCTGCTTCTATTCCATAAATTAAAATGTTCCCACTGTGTCCTCAAAAACTCACACTTAATTATTAACAAACTTCCCCTTGACATCAACTTCTTTACTAAACGTTGCCTTGTCTCCTAAGAGAAAAGTAGCTCTCACTAGAGGACTCACCACCCCATTGGTCTTTCATTTTTTTTTTAACGTTTATTTATTTTTGAGAGACATCGAGACAGAATATACGCAGGGGAAGGGCACAGAGAGTGGCAGATACAGAATCTGAAGCAGGCTCCAGGCTCTGAGCCATCAGCACAGAGCCCGACGTGGGGCTCGAAGTCACAGACTGTGAGATCAGGACCTGAGCTGAAGTCGGCCGCTTAACCAACTGAGCCGCCCAGGCGCCCACTCATAGGTCTTTCAAAGGAAACCATTCATTCTCCACTGTGACATCCACTTTGGGGTCTGATTCAGGGCACTTCTTGCTCCTCACTGCTGCCCATATACAACTTCCAGAGTCTCTTTTGCAAGCCTATCCTCCTTTGAGGCTCACTCATGTCATTGGCTGTATTATCCTACACTCCACCTTACCAACGGGGACTGCCAATCTTGTAACTAGTACAGGGCTAGCTAACTACCATCACCCTAACTTCTTCCACCAACCTGGCTATCTTCAATATCCATGAGATATTTTCAACAGAAGTATAGCAACATCTGTCAGACACTGTGCAAAATACTAGCGAGAGGAGTTTAGAGCTTCAGCATTAGATAACCACGGTTCTTCAAAAACTGTCATATCTTTGTAAAGCTGAGTTTTCATCAGTGCCTGTAATAAAAAGGAAGTATCACATGGAAATTAACATGGTACAAAACTATGGTAGAGGTGTCCAATTTGATTCAAACTTTGAGAAGATGTACAGCACTCGATAGGCATTAAGTTATAGGACATAAATACTCTTTATGTTGTTTGGACCTAATTATTTAATAAGCAAAGCTGTTAAGTATTTCCTTGGACCCAAAAGTACTATGAAAACCTTGCCAGGACAAAAAGGAGCTGAGAAGGTTTGGGACCCTCTGTCCTTGTCAACTGTTAATTTTCCTTTATGTGGTTTCCCCTGACATCCTGTTCTATTTTTGTTTATATTCCCATCCCAGTTGTTGCAAATTATTTCTTTCAGTTTGTTCTTTTTAGTAATCATGATATATCTGTTTACTGTCATTGGTTCTGAATCTTTTTTCATGATTTCTATCATGGTTTTTTTTCTCCTCTCCTCTATAATGATTTCAAAATCCTCCTATTATTATTTATTTATTACACTGAAATGTTACATTGTAAAGAAAAAGAAAATTGGCTTTGTGAAGCTCTGTGTGCACACACATAAATATCTGCTTCATGTGCTTGGGGTGTGTAGTATATGGATATTGGCTATGGATAAAGCCAATCATGTACCTCGACCTTTTCCTAAAAGGGAGATGTCACAGTGATTTGACCTCACACAATAATGGAGGCTGGCCGAAGAGTCTCTATAAGTCTTGTATCTCTGCATCTGATGTTGGAGTTTGAAGTTCACAGGCAGACCATCAGGAAGGGAAGATGGATGGATGTTAGGGGAGAGCAATGTAACACTGGAACTCACAAGCATACAGTGAGCCTAAACCTATTTCAGTTCTCTTGCCTCCAACCTTAATGGTATGGGTGTCCTGCAAATCTGGTCCCTACCATCATGGAATTACACACACATGCATATACCTGAAGGAGGGTCAGGGGACAGTGAGCAGTTACAGGCCCAGTGAGCGCCTCACAGCAACAGGGAGAGGCAGCAGATCAGCAACAGCCTTTGTGTGCTACAAAACAGCTGCTACTCCACTGCTGCCCTGCAGGTCTCACGCGAGTGCCTCTCTTGAGGCTTACCCTACCTGGGAACATCCAGGAAAGGGTGTTCTGGGAGATGGAGGTCAGCCTAGCCACGTAGGTACCAAAAGCCACCAGAGGCATAATACCTCATTCCTTTACCGAAGTAGCTTAGAGTATAGTCACAGGCAAAATATGTGTTCATTAAAAGATAACTATCAGAAATTCAATATATAATAAATATTAAATGAGTGGTTTCAGAGGAAGCTGAGAGAAGTGTAGGCAGTGGTTAAAAGGACTGGCATCTACTTGCAAGTAGATGGTGAAGAAGTAGTGTTCCAGTGAGGGAAAATGGCAAAGCCCCAGAGGCAGGAAAAACCAGGGATTCCAAGACAACTGCAGATCAATCTAACCAGAGCAAAGGATTTGTGAATCAAGGAGTGGGTGAATGAGTCTGGAAAGGAGCCAGACCACAGTCCCCGATGCCAAACCTATTTCTGGCTTTGTTTTGCAGACAGATAAGAAGCTCTCATGATTTATCCAAGTCACTGTGATGGCTTCCGATCCTTTTTGCCAGGTTTCCTCTTTATTTTTCTCCACTCTATGAAATGATTCTTCACCCTTGTACTAACATCATGTGTTGGATGTAATGAAATATTATATCATATGGAAAAAGGAATTCGGTTTAAACTTGGTTTAAGGCAAATGGAGTACAGGATATAAATAGGACTTTAAGATGGTGATGGCAAGGACAAGGGGAAACTGAAGACATAACCTTCTCTCCCAGAAGCATCCCTCACAAACTAAAACTGGAGGTCACACTACAACTTAGAGCCTTTGGCTATGACTCAATCTTCTTCCCATATCTTGTAGGACTCCAGTCTGTCCTATATCCTGATAAGCCTTTGTTACCCTTTTTATCCAGGAGATAGCTAAATACCTTTTTCCATTCCCATTCTAAGGCCCAATGATGAGAAAGCCTGACCCCAGTGAGATCTGTGCTGTGTTTGATGGTAATGGCACAATGGCATCCAAATAAGTTTTCCTTAGCTCTGTGGACTCTTCTAAGGAGCTTCTGGTACCCAAACAGCCAGCTCCTCTTGTAGGCCATGGCATCCTCACACTGTCCTTCCTGGGATGAAGCATCTCCAGGAACCCATGTCTACTAATTGCTCCTGCAGGTTGCAATCAACAACTGGTAGTCTTTCATTGGACAGAAGCCCACTCTCTCCCCGCACAGTCTTCTGCTCCAGTGGCTCCAGAAAGAGAGCTTCAGCGGGGCCCCCTGCTAAGCTCGTTTTAGTGGAAGTGCCCTGGGCCTGGGCTGAGATCCAGGAGGGCTGGATTTCAATCCCTGCACCATAGCTCATTAGCTGTAAGATCTTGGGTACAACAAAGATATAGCCTCTGTGGACTTTGTAAAGTGAGTTGGTTAAATTAGATACTCTCCAGGTTTTCCTTGAGGTTTAATTTTCTTATTTCAAGATATTCCAATTAAAATTAAATACAAATTTTACTTATCAAATGGTAAAAGTGAAAAGAATACTACTGTTCACTGTTGACATTGTCTCTTACATTGCAGATGAGAAATCAAATTAGCAATAAAAAAATAACTATTTGCCATTATATAGAAAAGCTGTTAAAAATCCACATATTCTCAGGAATCCCCAGCCCTAGAATAATTGATTTCAAGGACATATCCTGCATACATACAATGACACAGCTATATTGACATATATCATGACATTGCTTATGATAGAAACTTAGAAATAATAAAATATGCACTAAGTCATTGATTAAAGGGATTTTGATAAAGCCATGAAATGGTGTCGCATAAAGCAATTTAAAATAAAAAACTTAATAGAGAAATATTAAATGGAAACATTCTCTATATTAACATATAAAAAGGAGTGATTTAGTTAATATTTCATTAAGTCATCCAGTATGATCTCAATTTATACGTGTAAATATAAATATACAACAATACTTTCCCAGATCTGACATGCCTATGACTGCTACACAAAACCACACCATCCTTAACTGCCAGTTGACAACATATGAGCCCCTCTTCTTCAGAAATCCATTCTTCTGCCAGGGTCCCCAGTCAAGAATGTCTAGGACTATCAAAGGAATCTTACTTCCTCCAACACCCACTGCTGGTCCAGAGTGCTAAGGGTGGGTCTATGCCCCAGTATAACTGACCTTCAAGGCTTCTCTCCTCTTCCAACACCATTAGCTCCAAGTGGAAAATCTATAGAAATTTGTTTTCAAAACCCAAACCTGATCCTCTCCACTCTCTTCTCCTTCTTAAAATTATGGTTTGCCATTACTCTAAGGGTAAAGATAAAATGTCTCAATAAGCCTACAAAATTCTATAGTCTTGCCTGGCATATCTCCTATGTGCCTCCCCAGCCTCAACACATCACAACGTGTCTTTCCATTTCAGCCACTTTGGGTCTTCTCTCAGTCCTTCATATTTCTTCATGCTCCCTCCTACCACAGGGTCTTTGCACTTACTTCTCTTCCTACAAAGTTCTTGTCCTCCTGTTTCATTTAGTTAATTCTTCCCCATGCTTTTGTTTTCAGTTTGTCATTTTCTCAGAGAAGGGATCTTGAGACTACCAGACTTGGTAAATTATCCATATTACACATTCGCATAACATCATGTAGCTTTCTGTTATAGCACTTGATCAGAGTTGCAAATTTACATTTTAATCATATGACTTGATTAATAAAGAGAATCTGTGTCTATTTTCTCCTTCTTCTCCTTCCCATCCTCCCCTTCTATGTTCTTCCTCCCCTTCTCCTTGATCATCATTCACACCTAGACCCTCGGCTTTCCTTGACTTTTTGGTGTGGTTTGCTCTCTTTTGAGCCGGATGCACAAGAAATAATACAAAGCTTTGTAAGAGCCTGGAAATTATAGGCCTGATGACACAGGAGCTGGGTCTCACTGAAGATGAAATATGGTTACTTCAACAAGCAAATCAAAACATGCCTACTAAAAGGTCCAAACACTCCACCACTGCAAGCAAGGAGGAGCTCTGCAGAGGACTGACCAGTGGGAAACAGTAGCCAAAACTCAACAGAAAAGTGCACACACCACACACCAGAAACACTGCCTGAAGTGCCAGGCCCTGGACAGTGCACGACCCCCTTTTAATATAACAGTACTCTCAGGTATAGGAAACATGACAAGTTTGTAAAACACACAAAAGACAGAAACTTAGCCAAAATGACAAGATGGAAGAATTCTCTCCCCAAAAGAAAGGTTAAGAAGAAATCACAGCCAGGGACTGGCTCAAAACAGATATAAGCAACATATCTGAAGAAGAATTTAGAATAACAGTCATAAGACTACTAGCTGGGCTTGGAAAAAAGCATGAAGACATCACAGAAACCCTTGCTGCAGAGATCAAAGACCTAAGAACTGGTCAGGATGAAATTAAAAAATGCTAGAACTGAGATGCAAAAAAACTGGATACAGTAATAGTGAGGACTATGGAAGCAGAGGAGAGAAAAGGTGATATAGAAGATAAAATTATGGAAAATAATGAAGCTGAAAAAAAGAGAGGACGGAAATTATCGGATCATGAGGGGAGACTTAGAGGGCTAAGTGATTCCATGAAACAAAACAGTATCCATATCACAAGAGTCACAGAAGAAGAGTGGGGGAAAGGGGAAGAAGGTTTATTTGAACAAATTATTGCTGACAACTTCTCTAATCTGGGGAAGGAAACAGGCATTCAAGTCCAAGAGGCACAGAGAACTCCCTTCAAAATAAACAAAAACAGGTAAACACCATGATATATCACAGTGAAACTTGCAAAATACAAAGATTAAGAGAGAGTTCTGAAAGCAGTTAGGGACAAAATGTTCTTCATCTACAAAAGTAAATACATAAGGTTAGTAGTGGACCTGTGCACTGAAACTTGGCAGGCCAAAAGGGAGTGGCAAGAAATATTCAATGTGCTGAATGGGAAAAACATGTAGCCAAGAATGCTTTATCCAGCAAGGCTGTCATTCAGAATAGAAGGAGAGATAGTTTCCCAAACAAAAACTAAAGGAGTTTAAGACCACTGAACTAAGAAATTTTAAGGGGGCCTTTTTGACTGGAGGAAAAATAAGAAGACGAAAGCAACAAAGACTACAAAAGACCAGAAACCTTCGACAGAAATACCAACTCTACAGGTAACACAATGGCACTAAATTCTTATCTTTCAACAATCACTCTGAATGTAAATGGACTAAATGCTCCAATCAAAAGATATAGGGTATCAGAGTGGATTAAAACAACAAGATCCATATATATGCTGCCTATAAGAGATTGATTTTAGACCTAAAGATACCTGCAGATTGAAAGTGAGGGGCTGGAGAACCATCTATCACGCTAATGGACAGCAAAAGAAAGCCAGAATAGCCATACTTGTATCAGACAAACTAGATTTTAAAATAAAGACTGTAACAAGAGACGAAGAAGGCTATTATATCATAATGAAGGGGTCTATCAAGAAGATCTAACAATTGTAAATATTTGTGGTAATCCAACTTAAAGGCACACAAATATACAAATCAATTAATAACAAACATAAAGAAACTCATTAGTAACAATACCATAATAGTAAAATGCTTTAATAACCTACTTATAACAATGGACAGATCATCTAAGCAGAAAATCAACAAGGAAACAAGGCTTTGAATGACACCCTGGACCAGATAGACTTAGTAGATATCTTCAGAACGTTTCATCTTAAAGCAGAATACACATTCTTCTCTAGTGCACATGGAACATTCTCCAGAATAGATCACACACTGTGTCACAAACAGCCCTCAACAGGTACAAAAAGCTCAAGATCATACCATACATATTCTCAGATCACAATGCTAATAAACTTTAAATCAACCACAAGAAAAATTTGGAAAGTCCTCAAATACATGGAGGTTAAAACATATCCTACTGGGCGCCCAGGTGGCTCAGTAGGTTAAGTGTCCAACTTCGGCTCAGGTCATGATCTCACAGTCTGTGGGTTCAAGGCCCGCATTGCGCTCTGTGTTGACAGCTCAGAGCCTGGCACCTGCTTTGGATTCTGTGTCTCCCTCTCTCTCTGCCCCTCCCCTGCTCATGCTCTGTCTCTCCTGCTCTCAAAAATAAATAAAACATTTTAAAAAAACACACACACATCCTACTAAGAAATGAATGGGTTAAGCAAGAAATTAAAGAAGAAATTTTTTTAAATATATGGAAGCAAATAAAAATGAAAACATGACAGTCCAAACCCTTTGGGATGCAGCAAAGGCAGTCATAAGAGCAAAGTATATTGCAATTTAGGCCTATCTCGAGAAGCAAGAAGTTCCCAAATAAACATTTCATTCACACCTAGCACAGTGCCTAATATATATTTTTTAAATGATTAACCACAGTCTATTTCAGGCTTCCTTCTAATAGAGGTGGAGGGTCAGAATGACCCCCACAACTGAGAACCTCCACCCATCTCCACACCCTGAGCCCAGGACCGCAACTTTCCTTTCATCCCTGAAAAAAGAAAATCAAGCCAGCTTGGTGAAGATGTCCAATTATTTGGGGAAAAACTCCTACTTTTATCCACAAATTGTTGCCTGAATTCCAAGGTCCAGAGAAACTATTATAATATTTTATAGTCCCTTCTCAAAGCATAAAGGATTAAGGCCTAAATATTAGTCTAAATGAAATAACACTAATCCAGACCCGAGTCATTGCATAATCTTCCCTCCGGGGTTGGTAAAGACTCCGGATCTCCTACAATAAGATTCCCTGAGAACAAACAATATTTTTAATCATAGGGCAGCAATACAGATGTAAGGAAAAGAAATTAATTATAGAGCACCCTAATTCTGCTAATGATAATCTGAATTAACATTACTAAATCGATTATTTAATATCTCAGATTCAAGCATCAGCATTTGGACCACCTCCTTAGCCTTACTTAATTATCTAAAATCTACATGTAAATAATAGGCCAAATTCATAAAAAGGGAGTTTCCCATGGATATGAAGCACAATTTTTATCATAGATGAGAGAAACTGCTTACAACCCTCCAAAATGGCATTTTTCTAACTTCCCTAATTCAAGCTTCATTCTCCCAAGGTATCTGTCTACACACATGAAGACATGCACAGGCACATAGTCACAGAGGATTGTTCCAGTCTAGAGTGATCTCTTTTCAGTTTTTCTACACAACTGAGTTGCCCAAACCTTAGAAGAAAGAAAAAAGCTGAAGCAACTGTTTCTCTGGACCATTCTAACAGATTGACTGAATAACAGAGTTTTTCCAATTACCTTGGATATCGTCAAACCATTAGCAGGAAAACCAACTTAGTAAAAGTTTAGTGCCGGAAATTACTGTATTCGTACATATTTAAATATTTTTAAGCAAAACAGAAAAGAGAGGAATTGGGTAGCCCAAGGACGTGAACTGTGGATAAATATTTTAACTTTGATCGTTAGGCAATGGTTAGCAAACTGTTGAAAGATTGAATTGTTGTGTGTGTGTTCTTTTTAAGAGAAATCTTGAATTAAAAAAAAAACTTTTAAATCTGTGCAAAAAGTTTCTAATTTAATAACAATTTAGCATTATATTTAAAATATTGAGAGGCACATGGGTGGCTCAATCAGTTAAGCATCTGACTTTGGCTCAGGTCATGATCTCACATTTGGTGGGCTCTGTGCTGACAGCTCGTAGCCTGGAGTCTACTTCAGATTCTGAGTCTCCCTCTCTATCTCTCTCTCTGCCCCTCCTCTGCTCATGCTCTGTCTCTCTCTCTCTCTCTCAAAAATAAATAAACATTAAAAAATATAAAAGAAAATAAAATGTTGATAATACCATATACTGTATTTAAGGATTTAGTGAAAAAGTAGATAAAATTATAAGACTACATAGACAGTCGTGTTGGAGAGGAGACCTTCTCTTCCCAAGTCCAAAACCTGTACTCTTTCCACTATAAGTGTTTAACATGTTTCTAGAAAAACATGTACTTATAAAATGTGCTATAACAGCATGGCTCTTATATGGCAGTCCACCCAGAAATGTAGCAAATATTTCTCTACACATACACTTGAATATATTACTCTTACTTCTACAGGGACTTAAGGATTTGTATAAACTTTAAACCTCTACCCTCAAAACATAACTACTTTTTTGTATGCAGAAGTGTTTCCAATTTTAATGGAAATCATCTTAATTTCCCCCAAGAATATGTGTATCTTTCTAAACAGTGAGAATAACAAAATTCAAACAGTTAATTGCTTAATGCAAATATAACTAAGAGAGACATTGCATAGGAAATGAATTTTTGCTAACAAAAACTAATAGAGATTCACTAAGAAAACAAGCCTGAAGAAAATTAATTCTTATGTGAACTTTAAAACACAGACAACTGAATGCCTCTCACTGAAAATGTCTGCCAGTACTAAAAAATACACAGCCAGTTTAGCACTAATCTATGAAATGTATCCCTATAGAAACACAGAATTCAATTTGTCTTTTATACATATACACACATATGTATACATATACCCTCCTCCATTAAAAACATAGACAGTTGTTTGAAACAAACTATCTTCTTCCAAAACTTTGGCAGAAATAAAATTCTATAGTAGCTGTAGTCTTTAAAACCATCTTAGAAATTTCACACAGTAGCAATCGTTTAGTACTTAGTCATATGGGTGTCAAATTTATATATAGCTTCTACTATCCCCACACCCACAGAATGTTTTCCTTTGCCATGTGGCATAAACAGTCAAAAATATTCCTGGTATCCTTTGGTTGTCAGGTAGTCAAAGTAGCTACTAGTAGTTTATAGTGGTGATTCCATGTACATCTGCTTGGAAATAATTTTGACCACTACAAAGAGTGCTGGGGAATCGGCTATAAACAAAAACAAGCCAAGGTCATCCTTTTAATAAATTTAAAACTTTAATAGAGAAAGGATGTGGAACTATAGTTCTATAAGATCAGAAACCAAAGGAGAAATAGGGAAGGACAAATTCATTCCATGGCAAGTTGGAAGGAAGGAGTATGTCAGGGCAAACGTCTAAAGAAGAGATCTTTTGAATCAGATTTGGTGGGATAGGTAGACTTTATACAGAGAAAAAGCAAAGGGCATTTCAGACCAAAGGAATGGCTTGAAGACTGGCAGAAAGGCAGGCAGGTGCAGGACATATTATGGAAAGATGATTTCTTCTGTTTGCTAAGAGAAGGAGGTATAGAAGGAAGAGAAAAGGAGGGAGTGGAAAACCAACCTGGAGAGCTAGATCAGGACCAGATCATGAAAGGCCATGAATCTCATATTAAGCCATGTACATTTTAGTTGGCAGAATAGGGAGCCATGGGTATGTTCTGAAGAGAGTGACATTAAGATCTTCGCCTTAGGAACAGTTGGAAGAATTTGGGAAAGGAAGCAATACTATAGTAAATGGCTCTTTAGGCCTAAACTAGAATATGGCCAGTTGTGGTTGGAATTGAAAAGAGACCCTATTAAAAAGCTGACATGAGAAAAAGTCATCGACATGGCCAACCAACATGTGAAAAGCTTCTAAACTTCACTCATCATTAGGAGATTCAAACTAGAACAGGGTGGTGCCATTTCATTATCATCAGAGAGGCAAAAGTGATAAATATTGATAATAAGCAATTATCAGCAAAAACATGAAAAAATTGGAGCTCTCCATGATGTTAAAAAGAGTCCAAATTGATAAAACCTTTTTGTCAATAACTATCCAAACTTAAGATTTAAACTTAAGATACATTCTCTCTGACCTTTGACCTACTGGTTATTCAAGTGTTCCAACACACACACACACACACACACACACACACACACGAAAATTTAATGCAGCATTGGAAAACTTGGAAACAGGTAGCAACAGGAAACTGATGATTGGTTAATAATTTATAGTAAAAACATTCGATATAATTCTACACAAATCTTAAAAGAAATGAGGCAAATTTATGTACCATGAAATAAAAGGTTTTCATACTATATTATTATTTGTTAGCTCTGAAGAGGAGGGACTGTGGCAAAGGGATGTGATTATATTTCTAAGCCTGAGTACGGGAATGTAAATAAAGACCACTGATACACAAGGATAAAATGGTATAAAGCAGACTATCCCTCTAAATTCAGAAAGTGGATCAGGAGAAAGAGAGGACCTGCAAAGGGAAAACTTTTACTTTTTACTTCATACAATTTGGGGCTCTTCAATTTTTTTACAAAGAAAATGTGTTAACTTTAGCAAAAATGGTTTTAGAGAGACAACAAAACACTAGGAATCTTTCAGAAGTTCTTCAAATAATATGACGGTATGACTAAATCACATAAGTAAGTGGAATTTGTGAGTATTTGGTCAAAGAGAAGAAGTTAACAAATTCTACAAGAATTTAACCGGCAATACCTATGATGGTTCATCTGGATGTGGTTTAGCCAGAATTCTCATCCCTGAAGACTCTTGGCGCACAGATATGCCACCAGAGCCAAGTCCAGAGCCTGTTAGTGTTAGTATTCTGTAACATCAAGAGAACTTTAACAGAGGAGAATGGCTGAAAGAGAATGGCCATCCTTCTAGTCTCTGTTTTTAGGAGTTTGGCTTTTTTAGATTGCACATGTAAGTGATATCATACAATATTTGTCTTTCTCTGTCTGACTTATCTCAGCATAATGCCCTCAAAGTCCATGTCCATGCTGTCATAAATGGCAGGATTTCTTTCTTTCTTGTGGCTAAATAACATTCCATTGAATGTATATCACATATCAGGGGCTGGGGAATGAGAGAATTGAGGAGATGTTGTTTAAGGGAACAAACTTGCAACTATGGATGAATAAGTCCTGGAGATCCAATGTACAGCATAGTGATTATAGACAACGACACTGTGTTATAAACTTCAGGTTGCTACAACATTAGATCTTAGTTGTTTCCATCACAAAAAAGAAATGGTAATTATATGAGGTGATAGAAGCATTAGCTAACACTACAGGATAATCATATTAGAATACATAAATATATCAAATCAAGACATTTACACCTTAAACTTCTACAACATTATATGTCAACTATATATCAATAAAAATAATAAGTAAGCAAGCAAGTAAATAAGATCTCCCCAAGGAGAATAAAAAAGAGAACTGCTCTTTAAAACCTCAAATTGGAATTTCAACCCTTGCTTTATGTGAGGTAGGATTTCTAGTTTCACATCAAGAATTGGTTGTCATCTGAAACATACTTCTACCTACATTCTAAGTTCACTCTTGGCAGCACCGTTGTTCACAATGTGTCATAAAATATAAACAGAATATTTATCTTCTGTGCATCTGTAATGAAGAAAGTACAACTAGAGGAAATAGACAAGAGGAAAGAAAATCAATGATGAAAACCACGTCAGAAGCGCTTACTGGTAAATGTCAGATTTCATATGTCTTGATATCAGAGCTCATGTTGTCAAACAGAAAATAATTACTTTTCACAAAACTACCTGGAAAAAAATGGAAGCTGAATCATCAACCTTCACAAATTCAGACTAACCATGCGTAAGACTGGTCTAACCCAGATAAAAATCAGGAGAGTAAGTTTATAATATAATCAAATTTGAAAGAAATTCAAAACATAAAATGTTGGTGTTATTGAACTTGTTAGGTTATAAATTCAGTTTGTTTCCCACAAAGCTCAATTGGAAATAAATCTTAAATCAAAGAAGTGATGTTGTGGGAAGATTACTTAAAAGAAGTTTAGGATTCGGTTAGATCTCTGGAGGATCATCTTCTTAAAAATAGGTATTTGGCCCCTCATAGGATCATTATCACTATAGTTTAATATTTTCCCTTAATATTAAGATTTTTGCTTTTATCAAGGATCATTAAAAATATAGATGTAGAATTTGTTTTCAAATTCAGTGAGAAAATATTATTGAGGTCATTCATTGCCCATAATATTACTCAACATTAACTTTTTTTTTTTTTTTTAGTTCTTGGTATTACAAGGTGCTGCCCAATTTACTGCACACAGAAGGCATAAAATATATATGTTCTGAAATATTTGAAAACAATATATACTCTTGTGCAAAATAACTATACATGTTGCAGTCTGGTTTATACCATTAATCTGCTTAGTTGAGTGTAAGAAAGTTAAATGTCAACAAAACCCCGTATGGATTACTAAAGTTTCTAAATTTGTATTTCTCTAGTTCATGTTGTATTGCACGTGCTTCAACAAATTAGTAGGCAGATGCTCCCCTTTGAGCTATCAAAGTTATAAATTAAAATAAGAACTGGTATATTCTTTTCATGGGCAGTTGCTATAAAATATAAATTAACTTACACATAAACGAAGAAAAACAGAATAGATTAAAACTATCGAAAAAAAGATAAAACCAAAATGGGTTCTGTGGCGACATAGAAAAAGGTTTCACATAATTGTATTCTAACCCATACATTTAGTTAAGTCTAATAAATACTTCAAAAGTACAGAATGATTCTGATTTATATCCATAAGTGGCTTTTGAAGCATCTAATTAATATTATCCATTCACTCCACACCATGCATTCCCGTAGAAGAGTTGAATGTCCAATATTCACCCTCACTTTGGAATCAGTTATCCTAAAGCACAGCTTCAGACCTCAGGCCATGATCCCTTTAAGTAGGGAGTTAACACTGGTAATTACTGAAATCAGAAATCCTCTGCATTTCTTGGGGTGCCTGTGTGGCTCAGTCAGTTAAGCCTCTGACTTCAGCCCAGGTCATGATCTTGCTGTTTTTGAGTTCGAGCCCTGTGTCAGGACTCTGCGCTGACAGTGCAGAACTTGGAGCCTACTTTGGATTCTGTGTCTCTCTCTCTCTCTCTCTCAAAAGTAAATAAACATTTAAAAAACAAGAGAAATGTTCTGTATTTCTTAACAGATAGATGTTACTACAGCTAATAAGAACTAGAACTGACTAAACATTCACTGAACCCCAAGGCGTACACCAAGAGGTTTGCATGCATTATATTACTGAATTCTCCCAGTGGTCATCAAAATGTCCATACTCTTATTACTTCCATTTTAAGCGAAGCTCTGGATCACAGAGTTTAAGTAATCTACCGAAGGCACAGAACTAGGAATTGGCAAAATAGTATCCAAACCCAGAATTTTCGGCTCCCAAACCCCAGTCTTTGTGCTATACTGAATCAGTATCATAAGAAATTATTTCCCCAATTTTTTTCAGAAAAGCCAGGCAAGAAGAGGATAGGTACAGAAAGCAAGTTTTCCTGAAATCTAAATAACAGCTAAATAAAACAAGAACCAAAATACATTTAATCATTTTATCTTAAAGTTTACCTCATGTTTGAGGATTTAGGCAAAAAATTATTTGGATAAGTTAGAAAATGTTAATTATGGGAAAGTATTTTTTAATTTAATTAAAATTTAGTCTTCACAGTTCATTCCTGTGGCAATTCCTGTTGCCTAGTTACCAGAAGGCAGAGATAACTAACTACACAAGAATTATCACAACTATACTAAAAATAATGAACCTTTCTTATCTCCCTGTTGTACTGTTAAATACTGAATTATAAAATAGAGCAAATAGTTATATTATATGCCTAATAATAGCCACTTAATATATAAACTAATGATTTTTTCATTCTTTGTTGAGTCTTCTAATCTCCTAGGTATATAATGACAAATATATTTTTAGTTTCAGTGACAAAAATTCCTTATAGCATCAGACCAGTGAGTCATCCAAAGTGTTCTGTTGCTGACAGCAAGGACCCCTTTTTGATAAGCCCTATGGAGATGATAAGAAATGAATAATGTGCAGTCAAGATAAGGAATATATAAAGCAAACATCTGTTGTTTTGCTGTCTGAAGACTCTCACACCTTTTTCTAGTAACAAAACCCCTTCTACCTGGAAGAACTCATTCCTTATAGTTCAAGCAGAGTTGAACTTAACACATTCTAAACCACAGAGGTGGGCACAGGACCCCTAATTAAACAAAGCTCTCCATCTCCTTAGACACAGAAATTGGGCATATTACCCAAGAAGTCTAATCATATTTTTCAGTGAAGCTACTCTATTTACAATAAGAGAGAGCCTTGGGGTCTCTCCTCTGGATTGTGATCTGTAAAGGCACAGGCTTGTGGTTGCCAGCAGCTCATGTTTCCAACCATTCAGGGAAATCCTGTCTGAAAATAAAATCAATAAACAAAAGAGAAGCAGAGCTGAGTGAAAGGACAGCGTCATTTGGAGCTAACTCTTCCTCTGCCCTTTACAGTTACACGAACCAACATCCTTCTTTTATGCCTAAGCTAAAGTGATCTGAGTTTCAACTGCAAGCAAAAAACCTGAAAGGTAAAATTGTCTAAACCGTTGAGTTCCTTAATTCCCTTTTGACTATCCTGGGATGTGAAGATGATAACCAGAAGCTGTATAAAATCATATTTCATTTTTGTTTGTCTTTGAAGCATATCGAGTGTGAATAGTGGTAGAAAATTGGAAATGTGTGAGTTAAACACACAATGACTATACACTATGTCTATTGTAGTCACCAATAGTTGGGAGAATAATTATGGATAAAAAAAATCTTTCAAACAAGATTGAAAGGCCTCACTTCAGTATCATGAGGCCTTAAATTCTATCATCAGAGGTTTATCTCCTTTTGTTAAGCCTTGCCATTTCCCTACGGTTCTCTTTTGAGAAATAAATGACATTGAGGCACTTATATCTTGGTATAAATTACTCATACCATCTTTTCTCCATGACAGAAGAAGAGTAGGTGCCAAAAGTTTCAGAAAGGAAGTAAAAGGTAGAAGGATCAAGAGAATGAGAAGAAAATCCACAGATCAAGAGAAATATTTGCAAAAGACATCTCTCATAAAGAACTATTATCCAAAATACACAAGAACTTTTAAAATTTAATTTAAAAAACCTGACTAAAATATGGGCAAAAGATCTGAACAGACATCTCATAAAGAAGATATATAAATATCAAAGAAGAATATGAAAAGATGTTCAGCGTCACATATGATTAGGGAATTGCAAAATAAATGAGAAATCACTACACAAAATCCAAAACACCAGCAATACCAAATGCTGGCAAGGATATAATTAACAGGCACTCATATGCATTGCTAGTGGGAATTCAAAATGGTACAGCCACTTTGAAAGACAGCTTCTTACAAAATTAAACACACTCTTCCAGCAATTGCACTCCTGGATATCCACATGGGTTGAGAACTTATGCCCACAGCAAAACCTGCACATGAATGTTTATAGCAGCCCTATTCATAATTGCCAAAATTTGGGAGCAGCTGAGATGTCTTACTGTCGAACATCCATACAATGGAATATTATTCAGTGCTAAAAACAAACGATCTTTTGATCCACAAAAAAAGACATAGAGAAACCATCAATGCACTCTGCTAAGTGAAATAAACCAATCTGAAGAGGCTAGATACTGTATAATTCCAGTTATATGACATACTAGAAAAGGCAAAATTACGAGGACAGTAAAAAGATCAGTGGTTGACAAGGGTTTAGGGGGAGGAAGAGATAAATAGGAGGTACCTAAAGGACATTCAGAGCAGTGAGACCATCCTATAATGTATTACGATGGTGGATACATGTCATTATGCATTTATCAAAACTCATCGGATGCACAGCACAAAGAGTGAACCCTAATGTTAACTGTGGACTTTGACGGATAGTGACGTGTTACCACACTGGTGTGTTGATGTGGGATGTTGATGGTGGGGGAAGCTTACACGTGTGTAGAAAGAAGATGTGTGGAAATTCACTATATTTTCTGCTCAGTTATGCTTTGAAGCTAAAACTGCTTTTAAAAATGAAGTCTGACATGTACCCCAATGTTCACAGCAGCACTTTCCACAATAGCCAAATCCTGGAAAGAAACCAAGTGCCCATCAACTGACGAGTGGATAAAGAAGATGTGGCACATATATACAATGGACTACTATGTGGCAATGAGAAAAAATGAAATCTGGCCATGTGTTGCAACATGGATGGAACTGGAGGGTATTATGTTAAGTGAAATAAGTCAGTCAGAAAAAGACAGATACCATATGTTTCCACGAATAGGTGGACTTTGTGAGACTAAGCAAAAACCAGGGGGAGGGGAAGAGGGGAAAGGAAAAAAAGACACAGAGAGGGAGGGAGATAAAACATAAGAGACTCTCAAAGACTAAGAACAAACTGAGGGTAAGGGGGATGGGGGTGGAGAAGGGGTGATGGGCATTAAAAAGGGCACATGTTGGGATGAACACTGGGTGTTTTATGTAAACCAATTTGAAAATAAACCATTATAAATTAAAAAAAAATAAATGAAGTCTGTTAATTTTTCTTAAAAAAGGAAAGGCAATGAAACAGATGATGACCACAAATTGCAAAAATGGCACACATCACAATTTCCCCATCCCTACTACTCTTCCATGGAAAGAACACTGGATTTAGGGCCTTCTGTTCACATAATATTTATTGAAAACCTACTATGTGTCTAGTATTCTGCTAGGTGCCTTGGAAATAGAACAGAAATAGTCATTTCCCATATGCAGCTTACAATCTAGTAGAGAGAGGAGTAAGAGAATAAACAAATAATATATAATTACATATTACACTAAGTGCTATAAAGGAAATATACAGGGATCCGAGAGAAAATGATACTGGGGACAATTTTATCAGGAAAAGAAGAAGAAAAATAAGCCAGGAGATATAGAGAGATGTAAATCCAAGAAGCATGTTTATAATGTAAGAGTGTTAGATAATATTTGAATATTGGTGAAACTGGCCCAATAGAGAAAAAGAAATCAAAATGCAGGAGAGAGAGATAATAAATTATGAACCAAGGATTCAAAAATGGCATGAAGAGATGGAATTCAGAATATGTGTAGAAGATTTGCTCTTTGATAGGACAGAAATTCCTCCATGTTAGGAAGAAAAGAGGAATATTTAGAGAAGAATATTTGCAGGCATACTAGTGGGAAGGAATAGATCTTCCCATCGTGTAGACAGAAATCTTTGGGAGTATGTGTGGTGGACAGAAAGGGCAGAAAGAGCTGAAATAATTTTTATGAAATATAATCAAAATGGGAACCACATTCTTGGCCAGCAAAGGAAAGAGTTTTTACTGTGGTGGTCTTAGAATTTTAATCAGGTCCAGAGGACAGTCATGGCAGTTTATAGTTTGCATGCTAACAGGAGAAATGTCTCTATTTATATATAGATGCACTTTCTCTGAGCTACTTCAAAGCTCACCATGGTAAGGTGCATTTGTTTCTTAAGTAAACAATGAGAAAGTCAGCCACTGTAGTTAGTGGGAAGACTAACCTGGAACTGGAGTATGCACTCAAGGGATACCCTCCATCACCTGAGTCAGACTAGGAAGTTCATTAGCATCCAGTCAAAGCATGAAACATTCTTGTCTTAGAAGGCAAGGTGGACGGAAAAAGGAGGTGCCATGGCCTCCTCTTACGATGGGAAGTGAAGGTTTCCAGAGCAGAGTGTGTTGACCTAAGTACAATGTGAGAGAGAGGACTCTAGAAAATAGAAAAATAAGGGGTAATGGGAATTTAGGAGAGAGAGACCTGGGGAGAGAGAACATCTACTTGAAACATTTTCTCTTAGAAGGTCTGAGTGTGGAAAACCCTTCAACTAAGTTGGGAGAAAATGATTTCTGTTCCTCCAATATGTTGTGGCTGTTCTGAAATCTTCCTAGTACATATTTTTCCTGGAGGAACAGGAGAGAGCAGAAGTAGAGGAATGACTAGCACTGTCTCACCCTAGTGGATTATTCTCAAACATGAGTTACCTAGACTTGAGGGAGAGAGTGACAGGTGCTGAGGTCCAAAAATGAGGATGACTGAGAGAATACTTGTCACAAGTGGGTCACAGAAATATAAGGCAAGATCTTCAGTGAGAGTTTTAAAGAGGGATGATATGAAATAGTTTTTTGTGACAAGTAGGAGAATGATGTTTCAGTACAACACAGGTTGCTGGAAAGAGCTAAGTGTCCATTTAAGACAGAACATTTTGTGTCTGAGCCTTGCCTCCATCATTTAGTAGCTGTGTGATGTTTTAAAAATATACTTAACCCCTCTAAACCTGAAATCTCTTGCTGATAAAATGGGAATAGTAACACCTATAATATAAAGCTGTAGAAAAGATTAAATGAGATTAGGTATATAAAGCTCTTTATAGATATTAGAGTCTTAAAAACTATTTGGTTCTTCTCTGCTTTCATAGCTTTCAGGATTCATAAGCTTTGCTAAGCTGTAGGGCTTTTTATTTTTAGGTCAATACTCACTTGAGAGTGTTTTCCTGGATACAGTGTTAACAGTAAGAAGGATACAAAATTAACATACAAAAATTAGTGTTTCTATATATCGACAACAAATAATCTAAAAAAATAAAGAATACGATCCCGTTTACAATAGCTTCAGAATAAATACTTAAGAATAATTTTAACTAAAGAGGTAAAAGATCTCTACACTGAAAATTATAAAAGACTGATGAAAGAAATGTAAAAAGACACATATAAATACAAATCCCATGTTTATGAATTGGAAGAATATTGTTCAAATATCCATACTACCCAAAGCTATCTACAGATTCAGTGCAATCCCTATCAATAACCCAGTGGCATTTTTTTACAGAAGCAGAAAAAAACAATCCTAAAATAAATATGGAACCACAAATGACCCAAAAACGTCTCTAAGAAAAACAAGAACACGAGGTATCACGTTTCCTGATTTCAAGCTCCATTAGAAAGCTATAGTCATCAAAACAGTATGGCAGAGACATAAGAACAAATAGACAGTGGAACAGAATCAAGAGTCCAGAAATAGGGGCGCCTGGGTGGCTCAGTTGGTTAAGCAGCCGACTTCGGCTCAGGTCATGATCTCGCGGTCTGTGAGTTCAAGCCCCGCGTCGGGCTCTGTGCTGACAGCTCAGAGCCTGGAGCCTGTTTCGGAGTCTGTGTTTCCCTCGCTCTCTGCCCCTCCCCCACTCATGCTCTGTCTCTCTCTGTCTCAAAAACTAAATAAACATTAAAAAAAAAAAATTTAAAAAAAAAAAGAGTCCAGAAATAAATCCAAGCACGAATACTTAACTAATATTTGACAAGAGAGTCAGAATGCTCAATGAAGAAAAGACAGTCTTACTATTAACAAGTGGTGTGGGAAAATTGGATACTTCCATGTAAAAGAACGAAACTAAACCCCTATGTTACACCACTCACAAAAAGTAACTTAAAATGGATTAAAGACTTAAATGTAAGACATGAAACCATAAAACTTCTAAAAGAAAATACAAGAAAAATGCCCCTTGACATGGGTCCTGATCACAACATTTTGGATGTAACTCCTAAAACACAACAACAAAATAGAAAATAAACAAGTAGGAGTCCATCAAACTAAAAGGCTTTGGAACAGCAAAGCAAATGATCAACAAGATGAAAAGGCAACTTACTGGATAGGAGAAAATATCTGTTAATCTGTTAAGGTGTTAATATTCAAAATACATGAAAAACTCCTACACCTTAATAGGAAAAAAAACCCAATTATCCAATTAAAAGTGTGCAAAAGAACTGGACATTTTTCCGAAGAAGATATACAAATGGCCCACAGACACATGAAAATATGTTCAACATCAAAACCACAATGAGCTACCGCCTCACACCTGTTAGAATAGCTAATATTAAAAAAAAGAGAGAGAGAGAGAGAGTGAGCTAACAAATGCTGGCATGGATGGGGAAAAATGAGAGAATTTGTGTACTGTTTGCTGGATTACAAATTGGTAGAGCCATTATGGAAAACAGTATGAAGATTCCTATGTAGATCTATTTCTAATTTTTTGAGGAATCTTCATACTGTCATTGATAGACTAATAATGAGAATCTAATTTGATAAAACTTTCATTTAAAACAGAATAAAGAAATTTGGGTGTTTGTATTCCAGAGGGGTTGTATTTATTTGTTTTCTGGGTTATTTGAAATTCTACCATGGTGCCCCAGATTCTCATACTTTAATGAACATCAGAATCACTTCAGGTAAATTTTAACATTCGAGTTCTTAGGCCTTAACCCCAGAGCATCTGATCCTTTAGGTCTCAGTGAAACAAAATAATATGCATTTTTCACCAACATTCCAGATAACATTAATCGATGTAATCCTTAAGCCTCTTTTTGAGGAACACGTGTGGCCTAAACAAAATGCACATTCACTTTACAAAAATTACCTGTTTTTATCATGTGGATAATCTAAAGAAACTCATTTTTTTCATATATAGACCATAACTGATTCACTTCTGAAAAGAAAAATCCTCCCTTAATTTGAATTTTTGTTCACTTTGAGTGTCACACCTTATGAATACATGTATCTTACAGAGCTTGAAATATCAGTCTGACATAGTTTTCATGATAAAAGGTACATATGATTTATATATTTGTTTCACTAGAGGCTTTGACAGCTGTTTAAACGATCACCCGATAGTACAATAGCAATGCTTTTACATTTTTCTTTGTGAAAATATTTAATTTGAAACCCGTGGAATTACCAAATCTTTCCTATTTTTAGGATCTTCGTGTGAAAAAAGGATTTCCTGAAATTTTCTTAGGAATTTTCCCCAAGGATATTTACTAACTATGTCTTGTCTATTCCTTTCCATTACTCTTGTAAGAAGTCATATTTCTTTACACACAGTGACAGAGAACACTACAAACACAAACTTGCAAGCTTATGTAGAATTCAAGCCAGATAAAACTTGGAAAACAACTATATGTCTTTCAGAGAATTGCCTTTCAGCAGCATTGAAAATGTATAGTTCAGATACCAAATAGCAGATAAATGCAATGCTTTCCAAGATGGAACATAAGGTCTCAGTCTATTTTAAGAGGAAGAAAAGATTGGAAAATATCCCAGAAATGTCATTGTAGGAGCAGGTTGAACAACCCACTAGTATAAAAAGAATTAAAAAAAAAAAAAAAAAGCAATCCCATCACACATTTATTAAATTTAGGGAAGACAGTAGAATAAAAAGTGTTAGATTTCCTTAGGGAAAATATTCAAGTGAAACTTAGTTCTGAACTATAATTGAATATTACAGTTTAGTAGGTGTTGCTCAGAATCGCAGGAACAGAAGGAACCACAGATATTCATCTGGTCATTTTCCTCCTTTAGTTGAGACCTACCACTAAATCACCTAAGATTACTAAATAATCTATCTCAGTTTTAATGCCTGCAGAGGAAGAAATCTTGTAAATCCCTCATTAACCTGATCAATAATCAATGCATGGGTTGAATCTATTTCCTTCCTTCATTTAATCGAAAAGTATTGATTAAGGCCCTCCTACATGTTGGTTTGCAAACTGGCCCTCATCCATGGCAGGCAAGGAATAACTGAAAAAAGAGGCAAGCCACTCCAGATTGGTGGGTGGGAGGTTGAATAAAAGGGAACTTGTTCACGAGGCTTATCTTGGGTAGCCACAAGACAGGCAGATCTTGGCACCTGCTTCCAGAATCTTAAAAGTTTATGTAGAGGTCTATGGGGTTTAATCACATACACCACCCAGATGGTCTGAACAACACATTGCTCTCTCATGGCTCTGTCATTGAAAATGGTTCCTACCATGGGAACGGTGGAGAGAATGTACATTGTAAGCATAGGAGAAGGGATTAGAAGGCTCTGATTGTCCAAGTCCAGCTTGCTGGTCGACCAGAAGTCACGTCTTTTCAATTACCTCCTCTAATACTATGTACAGGATGCATTACAGCCAAAACCTCCAAATAAAAACTGGGAAATTTAGTCTGTCACTAAGGCATCTTTCACACATCAAATCTCAGATTTATTTCAATGAGGTAGACACTATACAAAACTATGAATTTTAACTGTTTGCCTGCACTATTCTTTCCTGTTTCAATATCTGCCAT
Source organism: Paguma larvata (assembly GCA_030068075.1). NCBI lineage: Eukaryota > Metazoa > Chordata > Mammalia > Carnivora > Viverridae > Paguma > Paguma larvata. The sequence continues at coordinate 75,942,164 of CM057825.1, forward strand.
TTCTACCCCCAAATCACAGTATAAAGATTGATGGGAACTTAAAATGTTCAGCTCAAGAATCCTTAAATATTTGCTTCATTTGCAGCCTCTGAACATTTAATTTGTTTGCTCGTTTTGTTTTTGTTTTTTAGTTATGCCCTTTATTTTTTACTAGGTTGTAGAAACTATTATTAAAGGTGTTAACAATTTGTGTGACATGTGTTTTAGGTTTTTGTTTTATTTAAATTCGAGTTAGTTAACCTTAGTATTGGTTTCAGGAGTAGAATCCAGTGATTCATCACTTCCATAGAACACCCAGTGCTCATCCCAACAAGTGCCTCCCTAATGCCCATCACCATTTAGCCCATCCCCTCACCTACCTCCCTCCAGCAACCTTCAGTTTGTTCTCTGAATTCAAGAGTCTCTTATGGTTTACCTCCCTCTCTGCTTTTATCCTATTTTTCCTTCCCTTCTCCAATGCTCACCGGTTTTGTTTCTTAAATCCTGTATATGAGTGAAATAATATATCTGTCTTTCCCTGACTTATTTCACTTAGCGTAATACACTCTAGTTCCATCCACGTTGTTGCAAATGGCAAGATTTCATTCTTTTTGATTGCTGGGTAATATTCCATTCTATATGTAAACCACATAACGTGTTTGGTATTTGATAAGCCAATGATATTCACAATCTGTAGGTTATATTGGCATGAATTTATATACTCAATCAGAAATAACATATATACTGTTATAAGAGATGAAAATATTCAAGTTACTATCGTCCTCTCCACACCTTATTCAGCTGGGACAGAATAACAGGCTGAAGATGGAGTAATAAAGTGAATACTTACTATCTCTACTTACCAGAAAATTGAGAAGTAATTTTTTCAAGTGGTAAGGTTTCGATAGAAAGGAGGAAGTATTGGCCACTGTACCATGTGTTGAGCTACACACTTAGAAGGGGAATATGTGTCCTCTCTCAGCTGATGTATTACAAGTTCATGCATGATTGATAGACATTTGGAGCCTCTCCTCTGCTTATCAGCAGAATCCAGTCTCTAAATTCCTTTATCTCTGTCTTCTGGAATCTGATTCTGGAATCAAAGGATTAGGTTCTCCAAATATATAATATGTTTACCTGACCTGGTGCTCTCATTCTGTCACATGCTTTCAAATGATTTGTCTTTGTCATGTTTCCCAATGCCAAAATGATTCACTGTATATATTTTTCATTCAGAATCTTGTCTAAAGTATTCAAAATAAAAAGTAGTTCTATCTTATCTTTAGTTGATGATAATGCTATTAAGAAAATTGACTCCCTTCACAAGACCAGGGTTTTTGTTTCTGTTTCTGTTTTTATTTGTTCCTATGCATTCCCACGGACTCTCTTAATTCAAGCCACCACCGCAGGAAGTTCTTCCTGGGGTCTGAGTAACTTCACACGGAACCTCCATCCAACTGTACATGCCTGTTTTCTCCAGGTCCGAGCTTCCCTGTGGATACATTTTAAAACTTTTTGAAAGAAATAAAACAGACCTAAGTAAATGGGCAGACATATCATATCCAACAGCAACAAAGCTTCTCACGGACCTTGACAAGCAGACATTAAAAGTTAAATGGAAAAACACAGGGTCAAGAATAGCAAAAATCTTTTTAAAGATCAAGATGAGTGCCTAGTCCTATATTATAAAGCTAGAAAAATTAAAACAGTGTGGTATTCATGTAGAGAAAGACAGACAGACCAATGGACTGAAAAGAGAACTCAGAAACTGGGTCCCCTGTACCTTGAAGTACGTGGTATATGACAGAGGAAGCATTTCAAGACACTAGGCAAATGGGGGAATACTCAGTAAATGACACTGGAGAAATATGCTCTCCATATGAATAAGAATAAATTTGATCTTTACTTACACCACATGAAAAAAATTTCTATGCAGACTAAAAAACTAAACGTCAAAAGTAAACTTCAAACTTTTCGAAATAAGCACCGGTGATCTTTTTAATGAATTCATGGCTTGGGATAATTTCCTAAACAAGACACATAAGCACAAACTGTGAAAAAAGATGGATACAGTTACTAATTTAAAATTAAGTACTTCTGCCCAATAAAGGACTTATCTTTTCAGTGATAATGCAAGCTAGTCTGGGTGAGGATATACATAAAAATATATAAAAACTATATCACATATTATGTATATTATAGATTATATAATATATAGATATTAAAATATATTAAAATTATCATAGTATATATATTGTGTATGACAAAGGATTACTACTGATAATCCATAGAGAGCTCCTATAGATCAAATTAAATGACACAATTGCAATAAAATGGCAAAGGATATAAATAATTTACAAACTGAGATATACACACTGGTTATTAACAAGCATACGAAATGCTCCCTGTCCTAACTACCAATTAGGGAAATAAATATGTAAAGAAATTGACCTTTCATATCAATCAAATTTGCTAAACTTAGAGTTCAAGTTTTAATAAATGTAAGAAAACAGGAATTCTTATTACAGTACCTGTGAAAGTACAAATCTGTGAAATTTACCAATATTTAGGGAACTAAATGTGCTTAGCCTACCATCCAGCGATTCCTCCTCGCAAAAATATGTAAGAAACTAGAGAATTCTAGGGAAATTCCCAAGGAAACTATCTTACATATGTGCAAGGAAACATACAAAAATGTCTACTGTAGCAAAAGATTGAAAATAATTTCAAATATTGTAGAATCGTATATACTATATAACAGTAAAATGAATGAATTACAGCTCTCTATAATTGTGTTGTGTAGATATCTCAAAAAACTAGTATTGAACGAAAGAAGCAAGTTAGAGAGTATTAAATATATTACCACACTGTCTAGTAAAATTTCACAACTTTAAACATTAAATGGCATAGTCTACATGCAGACTTATGATGAATTTGGCCAATAGACAAGCTGGAAAACTAGTTTTCCATTTTATTACTGATTTATTTTGGGTAAATGTAATTTCTAGTTCATGAAGAATAAAGAGGGTTTTGGATTTATTACTGATTTATTGCTGATTTTTATGTTATTCCTATTTCATGGAGAGTACATAAAGTTTTAAAAAAAGAAACACTACAGAAGACTTCATATCAAATCCTTACAGATTAAACAAATGAATCATTACAAAGCACATTATTTTTAAAAATACTAAAGTTTAGGGCTACCTGCATGGCTCAGTTGGTTAAGCAACTGATCTTGGTTTCAGCTCAGGGCATGATCTCAGTTTTCTGAGTTTAAGCCCTAAGTCAGGCTCTTCACTGATGGCACGGAGTCTGCTTGTGATTCTCTCCCTCGCTCTCTACCCCTCCCCCACTCACACTGTCTCTGCCTCTCTCAAAATAAGTAAATACGACTTAAAAAAAAAAAAAGATAACTGAAGTTTACTGAACCCAAAATTTGGTATAGATTATCACCTACCTTATCCTTAATAATTTTGAAAACGTTCCAAATGTTTATTACCTCCCAAAATGAAGTAAGGTTGCTACTTATCTAATGATTTCTATATTTCATATAACTCCTAGACAACTATATGAATGAAAATGATTTGCAATGTTAACATGGTGATAACACAACTTTTTTTTAATGTGTATTTATTTTTGAGAGAGAGCACACATGAGTCGGGAGGGTACAGAGGATCTGAAGTGGGTCTGCGCTGACAGCAGAGAGCCCCAGGCAGCGCTCAGCTCACGAACTGTGAGATCATGACCTGAGCTAAAGTTGGATGCGTAAACAACTGAACCACCCAGGCACACCCTCGTGATAGCATAACTTTGATAAAAACAAATATCCTTCAATAATTTTTATTATTTATCTTATGATAAACATACTAACATTTCCATTGGACTGAGAAAAATTCTCTTTACTTCTAAATCTATGAGTAATCCAAAGCCAAGAGCTAATTGATGAGAAAATGGCATTCCACCACCTTTTTCTTTTAAAGAGTCTGGAATGTAAGTTTCACTAATTTGTAGTTTCCTTGGGAGCACAGAAGTCTATATTAAATCTTGCCACATTTTAATCTACATTTAATTATCATAGATCAGTCTTCAAATGCCTACTGATGAGATAGAAAATTACATGGCATATAATAACCAAGGAGCACAGAAAAATTTGCAAGGCATCTCTTCCTTTGCTTCTGTGGTAAAACTAATCAAGATTATCTTGCAGTCTTCCAAAATAGATAAACTCAAAATACAGTAAAACTACCCTTCAGCATAGATCACTATAGGAGAACTTCCAGCAATTGTTAACAGCTACGGGTTGCATGAAAGCTTTTGCTTTCTTTGGGTATCACATTCCAGCAGTAAGTCTCTCGGGATGTTTATATTGCTATGTGGGGTCTCCTGAAAATACTGCCTCCCCTACCATACAGAATGATGGCTCGGCTCCTCCTTACAAACCATGAGAATCTATGGTTTGCTGCTGCACCAGATACATCCATCATTGGGCCTACCACCCCTTCCAAAGAAACCTGCTCATGAAATACACCAGTGCTTCCCTTTCTGCAGAGAACACTATGTTCTGTATCACATAGCCCACCACCTCTGTTTCCCTTGCATGGCACCTGCTTGGGAAATGGGTGGTATCTAACTCAAGGTGAGACCATCTTTTAGCTGTTCGGTGGCCCAATAGGTAGCTTGTTGTGAAAAGCTTAACGGAGTTCATTAAAATTTCATTCTGGGAACTGGAAACATGGTAGGAATCTGTGTCAGCATGGGACCTAAAAATACAAGAATGCTCACACAGAAGCCATGAGGCAAAGGAGAGAACATGAGGCCAGATTAAGAAGGAAGAAGGAAATGGGAGTGGGTGGAGGATGCTAAGGAGAACCATAGTAAAGGCAGCAGGTTTTAGTTGAAAGAGCACCAGGGACAGAGAAAGGCTGAGTGTTACTGGCTGAGGGGCCTTGGAGCAAAGCCCCACTGCTCCGCTTTCTGAGAAAGCCTTACCTTACCAAAATTGTCCGTCTTGCACTGAGTCTCCATTCTTGTTACAGATAGCCTTAAAACAACAGTCTTTACTTTAACTAGACTGGTAATATAGGATTGGAAATAACCATCGTTTTTATTACATTTTAGACAATGACAAGCAGTGCAAAGTTGATGAAACCACATTACAGTCTCAGTCTCTAAACACTTTTATTCTGCTTACAGGATTTCCTACGTTTCTTTATGATTAATTTTGATTTTTATCACTACTTTTGGCTAAATAACCGACTCAAACCAAATGGGAAATACAAAAGTAAGCAGGACATTTGAGAAATGAGTATAGTGTTTATTGTATTCTTACCCCTGCCTCATCATTCGTACATGACTTGGACTTCAATGCTGGCAGACTATTACAAGGAGAAGCAGATAATGGAGAGTAAGGTACAAACCCCTTAATTTTGTTGAGTACCAGACAATTGAGCCATGACAATTATACAAAAGAGAAAGGGAACTCAGGTCTTATTTTTGAACTCAAATATTTTCCATTTCTCACATCTGAACTGTTCCTGAGTTTCACATAACAATGCCAAATAGAAAAAAAAAAGAAGAAAATCTCAAATATTTTGGAGTGTAGCTTCACTTACAAAAAAAAGTAATAATAACAAGGAAAAGGCAATTGAGCAAAATATTCTCCACCAGTGATCCCAAATTCCCCAAGGAAGTTATTTATAGTTGGTTCCAGAATCACATATTCGATTTTTATGGCTTAAAAAAAAAAACTGCCATTAGAGGTTTCGCAAAGAACTTCTGTTTTTCATGCTGCAGATATCAGAGAGTCAATGACCTTGAATGTAAGGAGAAAAAAGTCTCTTTTTCTGAGTTACACATAATTATTTCTAAGTCTGTAGTACCTAGCATGTTTTAAACTTTTAAAGCATCCTTCTTATGATATTGCAGTCTTTATAGCCATCCATAAAACTATTCATTGGTTCTAGATTATAAATGAAAGTTTTCACAGAATTCCTGTGTTTCTTTCCCTCTTTTTCTTTTTTTATTTTTTAAATGTTTGTTTATTTTTGAGAGACAGAGCACGAGTAGGGGAGGGGCAGAGAGAGAGACACAGAACCCAAAGCAATCTCCTGGCTCTGGGCAGTCTCTAGCGCAGAGCCTGATATGGGGCTTGAATTCACAAACAACAGGATCGTGACCTAAGCCAAAGTCGGACACTTAACCAAGGTTAAGGGCACCCAGGTGCCCACTTTTCCTCTTTTTCAAATAAAAAACTTGAAAAATTCTTCACAAAATTCTATTAACTCACAACATTCTCCTAAGCAATGATTACAACTGATAAATCATTTGTAATTGTAAAACCAGAGTAAATTAAACTAAAACACCAACAGGATAATGTCATTTTTAAACGAGCTTGTTTTCCTGTTACTCAAACTGTATACACTTTATTTCTTGACATTCAGCTTTTCCTTAGTAAGTATAGATCCAGGACAATCGAAACTCTACTCAAAAGTGTCACTTTTTCTGCCAAAGTATAAAAAAGAAATTGATACCTGTATTAAAACTATTACATATCAGTACCAATTGTGAATACTTCTATCCCAAGAAGAATTAACATTTAGTATTCAATTTTTACCTTAGTCCCATTGATTCACAATGACCCAGATATCCACCCATGTCAAAAATTAAAGTCTTTAAGTAAGCATGCTTAAGAAAAAACGTGGGTAGCAAATTAGATTACCAATCTGTATTAACCTTAATTAAGTGGCCTAACTCATGAAGATATTGTCTTTGTTGTCTAACTGCAGAACCCAGCCTGATACACACCCAAAAGTCCTACCTAATAAGTTGCTCCAAAGCATTCATGATAGTCCCAAAAATTACTTTATAAACTTCAATAGAAATTTATTATTTTAAAACACGCTGCTAAGCATTGGGATTAAAATAGAACTTCTTAAGCGTGATAAAACAAATACACACCAAAGTTACTGGAGAAAATTTTAGATGTACACCCTTCAAATTCTGGAAAAAGGCAAGGATACCCACTATTACTTCTATTTGTTATTCAGGATAGTACAGGACATCTTGGTAAATAATTAGTTTATTAAAATGCATATAAGAATTTAAAAGAAAATAAATTTGACTTAGCAGATAACATCTAAGAGAAAATCAAGCTATTAAACTGCTAAAATTAATATATAAAGTGAATTTACTGCATATAAAATCCAACATCATTTTTCCCTCATTTGCTTTGTTTTTTAAATTCCACATAGGAGTGAAATCACATGCTGTTTGTCTTTCTCTGACTGACTTATTTCCCTTAGCATAATACCCTCTAGCTCCATCCATGACAAACCATCTTAAAGATGTCAATTTTTGCCCAAATTAATGTATATATTCAATAAAATTCATGTTAAAATCCCAGAAAGAGTAATTTTGGAATATGACATAGTGGATTATAAATTTACATAGAAAAATAAAAATCTGTGAATAGCTATGAAACTTTTTAAGTGAAAGATCCGTTTCCAGATCTTAAGACATACATTAAAACCATGAAATAAGCATGATATCAGAGCAGGAAACAGATGAGGAGACCAAAGAAATTTGATAGTGAGCCTAGAAACACCCAGCATAAATGCAAAGTTAGCGTATGAATGTAATGGGATCACAAATCCATGGGAAATGGACTAATATTTAGTAGATAGTACTGAGAACATTGGCTTATTACATGGAGAGAAACATATTTGGAAACCTTCCTATACCATATATGCAGAGAACTCCAAATTGATAAAAAACCTAAAAATTAAAGTAAATATAGAAAGCCATGAAAAAGAGTAGGGATTTTGTATATATGTATATATGTATATATATGTATATACTATGTGTGTATATATATATATGTGTATATATATATATAATATGTATATGTATATATATAATATGTATATGTATATATGTGTGTATATATATTATAAAGAAGGCTTCTACTGCATAAATCATGAGAAAGAATTAATGGATATATATTCTACATAAAAGTTAAAGACTTCATTTTTAAAAGACACCACAGTCAATGTTGGCAGAATTGTTCTGGACTAGAAGAAAATAGTTGAAATATCTAAGTCTGACAAAGGATTAATTGCAATAGAATACAATAAAGTATTATAAATTATTTTAAAAGCAAAAATTCTTAGCGGTACCTGGGTGGCTCAGTCAGTTAAGCGTCCAACTACAGCTCAGGTCATGATCTTGTGGTTCATGAGTTTGAGCCCCACATTGGGCTCTGTGCTGATAGCTTGGAGCCTGGACCCTGCTTCAGATTCTGTGTCTCCCTCTCTCTCTTCCCTTCCCCAGCTCATCTTCTGTCTCTCTCTGTCTCAAAAATAAATGAACATTAAAAACAAAAACAAAAAACAACAAAAATTATTAAACACAAAAGAAAAATGCTCTTTAAGAATATGAAAAGGAAATTCACTAATGGGGATGCCCAAATGATTAATAAGAACATGAAGAGATGTTCAGCCTCCCTAAGGATGAGAGAGAGAGCAAATGAAAACTAATTTGAAATACTGTTCTCAGTGATCAGAATGGTAAAAATTGGAACATGAATAGTAGCGAGTGCTAGCAAGGATATAAGAAAACGGTAACACCCATTGTTAGGGGAAATGTAAACTGGAGCAGACATTCTGGAAAGCATAAAATTATGTACCATGATCAGTCTTGAACACAAACTACAGAGTAACTCAGACAGAATGTTCATCACAGCATGACTTTTGATATCAAGTATTCAGAGACATACTAGACATGCATCACGAGGAGAAGTATAAGTACAAAAACTCCCATACAGGGTGCCATTAACTAGATGCTTATTTTAAAAGGGAAGAGGTGCATGCAGCCCAATGTTTACAACAGCATTATTAACAACAGCCAAATTACGGAAAGAGCCCAAATGTCCACCGATTGATGAATGCATAAGGAAGATATGGTACACACACACACACACACA